>JAQPZY010001619.1:1632500-2375000 GCA_029931535.1 Margaritifera margaritifera
GGGGTGGGAGTGGGGTGGTGAAAAAAAAAATATATAAATATAAGTAAAGCTCCCGACGACGCCTCTCTCGCCCGGTGGCAATTGCCCTTCCACGACCCCCCCCCCTCGCGCCGCCACTGCACCTACTCCCACCCAAACCTCGACCTCTTCTGTGGAATTATGGCCAACCTAGCCAACTGTGAGCTCGTATGAAATATTATTGCATATTTTCTAAACATAAGCTTTAGTGAAATTCCGAGCGTGGAATCCGAAGTTTGATTTTTTTTCCAGCTTCCAAACGGCTTTCAAATTTAGAATTAACTCTGCAAAAACAAAAATAATTTGCACACGAAAATATTATTTCTGTCCAATACACGCATTAACACTTCCCTCGTGCATGGGGTTGCGATCATTCTCAATTGTGCACTCTCCGCAGTTTGATATTCAAAATTACCACGGTGATTATGAAATCAAGTAACTGCTTCCAAACTTATTAAATCCCACTTTTGTAAAATGAGGTTAAAACAACAATGAAGTCTTTACAGCGCGCAGTGTACTATCATATGAAAATTATTATTATTATTATTATTATTAATTGTCAAAACTTTTCATACGATATAATTCTTTGTAGTATCTTTTCTTTGTCAGTGAACAAGGGCGATGCTGTCAGCACTCAGTATTTGAAATGTTCCTGATGGCCGTGGCCCGTAGATTGTCTTCAAAGCATCATATAAGTTCTTCATGTCATTCCTGTCAGCGTAAGGCTGAATTTCACCTGCCTTGTTGCTCAGCCATGAGTCTTGCAACTCTCTGAGTTTGCATTGGACAAGTCTTATTGATGTTGTTGAAGGCTGTCTTTTTAGATTATGAAGTGATGTTTTCTAAACAGGCCTTTTGTAGCTGATGTTTCTTATTCAGTAGTCTCTGTATGTCAGCATCGTTCTCATAAAAAAATATTGATATTTACGTGTGGTGGGACCGAAGGTTTGATGCAGTAGTCTCTGAAGGGTGCCCAGTTTTCCTCAACATTCTCTGAGCTCGCATCGATTGTTTCTAGTTGACTGCACATTTCTTCGACAAATGCCTGTTTTACATTCTCCTGTTTTAATTTGGAGACATTGAGTTTTTTTGGGTACCTTGTTGCCTTTTGGTCATCTGCTAGGCTGAATCTGGATATTGAGCTTGGAGACTATGAGCCTGTGGTCAGTCCAGCATTCTGCAGTTCTCATGACCTTCGTCACTCGGACATCCTGCCTGTCTCTTCTCCTGACGATGACACAGTGAATGAGATGCAAGTGCCTGGAGCATGGGTACATCCAAGACGTCTTGTCGCGGTTTGGCAGGCGGAAGACTGTGTTAGTGATTAGGAGGTCGTGTTCATCGCATTTCCTCAGTAGGAGGAGTCCGTTATTGTTCCATTTTTGCCAATGACACCTGATCATGTCTGGTGATCTCTGCCAAGTCTAGCACTCAAGTCACCAAGGGTGATGAGCTTGTTTGCCTTTGGTACTTCTGCGATAAGAGACTCCAGGTCTTCATCAAATTTGCCCTTGATCTCATCTGGGTTGGTCATGGTGGATGCATAGGCGCTGATAATAGTTGCAAGTCTTTTTCCAACAGTGGGAGTCTCGTTTGCATTAGTATGTCATTCACGCCCCTTGGGAGACCTGATGGCCAGCCACTGCATCCGGACTCGTCTCAGGACGTCTCGACATTGTCGTGCCACTGGATTCAGACAGGTATGGACGAGAGAGTGAGGCTGACTCTGCGCAACTTTCCATCACTTAAATCCAACTCCCGCGCAAGTCATGACATTATCCCCCCCCCCCCCCCTTTAAGTCCTGTGGCGATGGGCGAGCGGCACAGCAGCAGGTGTGGATACACTGGGAACTATAGCTGCAGACCCGCACACAGGCGGCTCAGGGCATAGGATAGCTTTGCATTGGATTGAATCAGCAGTGGAATTCGGTAGCCCCCTGGGCGACTGATCAGCCATGTTTAGGATCACACTGTTCCCCTCCGTAGCATGAGGAAGGGGCTAGAAAAAGTGCCCTAAACATTGCTTGCTTCACCTTAACCCTGGTCAGCATACTGCGGATGACGGGGATCCCAACTTAGCGGTCAACAATCTAACAAGAAGACAAGGGTGACGCATCTCACCATCGGTGCCTGGAATGTGCGCACATTATTGGAGAGTAAGTCAGCAGATAGACCATAGAGAAGAACAGCTCTGATTGGTAGAGAACTGGCCAGATTCAACATCCCGATAGCAGCCCTGAGGGAAACTCGCCTAGCTGAGGAAGGACAACTCACCGAAGTAGGAGCCAGCTACACCTTTTTCTGGAGTGGCCAAACTTAAGAAGAGCGACGTGAAGCTGGTGTTGGGTTTGCCATTAAATCACAGCTAGCTAGCAAGATCACAAATCTCCCAAAGGGCGTGAACGACAGAGGTAAGGTGTTCGTAGTAAGTGACACGAGGCCGCGCCAAATGAAGGAAGAAGGTCACGTTTCCTCACGAGAAAGAATGCATGTTATTTTAACAGGTATATACTGCCGTACATCAAGTTTAGATTCAGGTAAATTGATCTCAATAAAGTTATATTATAATGAATGACATCATCAAATTCGGCGTGCTTATTTGTCTGTTTTAGGCATGTGCATCGCCATATGCATTTTTCTGTCTGTTATTCAAATTTATAATATGTAAGTTGAGTCTAATAAAAATAATAGATAAAATCAAATAAAATAATAAATAAAACCTATTCTTAATATGTACTGCAACCTTGAGATGTGAACGGTGCTTTAAAGTATTTTCTATAACTAGCACTGAAAATATTTCGCTAAACGAAAAAAAATACAATTGCATGTACAACTGTGTCCGAGTGTAATGAAAGGGAGGCGACTCATGTAAGATTTAATTTCTAGAGCACGTGCCTATTATCCCCAGAAATGTACATGTACGAGTAAACAGGAAATGGCTGAATATGGCTGAAAATGCGAAAGTGAGAACTGAAGAAACATTGCGGGTTAAGATAGGTAATCTATGATGCAATATGAAAAACTGAATGGCATAATGTTTTAAAGGACAATCAAGAGTTAGTTGTAATGCGTTCGTGAAATTTACTTGAGGTGTTAGCATTGAAATCCGATGCATTTGTAGTCGTGATTGCTGTCTCCTGATATACAGTGGTATCAGACCTCTATAACACATATATGTGTCTCGTGGTATTTAAACAGACACGATGACTTTAGAATTGATTGATTTATGTACGTAACATTTGGAATGTGTAGTAAGAGATAATGTTGCCATCCTCAGTTGAGCTAGTCTCTCAGTGACATACTGCTGTAGAAAATATAGCTTGTTAATGTAATGATTCCAATACCAGGCCAAAGGTGTGAGGAAAAGCATATATTATAACTTTTGCTTGCTTGCATTTTACTGAGCAAGCTCTCATAAGACTAATCGATGCAGTTTTCAGATTATAGGACGTAAAATGATTTTCTTTTTCTTTTTATAAAGATCTGATTTTCTGTATGTTTATACATGTATACATGTTATGCTCATTTATTGTTATGGACAATTCCCGATTCAGCCTTGAAGTTAAAAATTTAGCCAAATAGAGTGAGAAAAACTTGAAACCTCTTGGGCAATGGTGTAGCAACTGCCCAAGCAACTGCTGGGGAGCCCAGGCCCTTTTGGGGGACCAAAATTCCAGTCAAGCAACGTTTTTATTGGGAGGGAACCCCATAATTAAGTTTTGTGGGGGTGGAGGACCCAGAATTTGTTGCTATGCCACTGCTCTCAGCGACTAAGCAAGAGTGGTAAAACCTAGAGAATTTGAAACGTTAAAGTAATTATTTTGTATATATTGTATTGTCTTTTATTGTACTTTGCGTCTTCTATTTATATTGGAATCATCATGCTTACAAACAAATGACATCACAGCAACAAACACAAGAGTTTATATAACAGTGGTGATGATACATGTGACAGAACCAGGACATCAAACCACTAGATTCACAAGTTTTCATAAGTAGATTGGCTTCTAAACCAGTACATTTTGTTTCGACATAAATTTTACGTATTTTAAGGAGATACAAACAAAATAAGTGCATTTTATGCCATAATATGTATTCTCTTCATACTTTAATAAAACAGTAAGTTTTGAACATGAATCAGATTCTGATGGAAAATGCTATAATAATAATTACTGGTAATGAATACAAGTCAGTGTATTGTCAATTAAATGAAAAAAGAATAGTTGTTTATCTCATATTTCACTGCAAAGATTGTTATAAAATCCACAAGCATTTTTAGTTTCTTTCACAAGATCACTGACTGGTGACCACTGATGACATTCATTGTGATTATTAAGTTTCACACTTAATCTCAATAGTTGTTTGGTCCAGAATTCCCTTTGAATCACTTTATATTTTGCAAAGAAATGAGACTGTCCTTTCTGAATCAGTATTAGAAAGTGGGGGGTTAGGGCCTGAGTGTTGTCTTTGTATGATGTATGAACAGAAACGTAACTCTAAACAGTTTAGAAAAATGATCTGCTATGAGGAATGGTAAACTGAGCTCTGCCACAAAGCAAAGTCTCTGCAAGTGCCATTATCCACTTTTGATCCAATCTCAAATAAGGCCTTCAAAGTGGGTGTGTTTGTTACAGATGAATCATTGCCCCTATGCGATGGTGTCTGCAGATGGCTGTTGATATAATTTCTTCCTCCATATACTATCTTAAAATTCACTTTGGATGAAACACACAATAGAATCTTGGCACCCTTTTTACTTGCCTGCACACATGTAAAATCTGATTTCCGAGCATTGCGAGAAATTACATGTTTTGGCATTTTGTCATGAATTGAATAACAAAATATAAGAGCTGCCTTTAAATATTCCTCTTAAAACATCTTGAACAATGCAATATCAAGTGAACAAGATAACAAATCAAAATGGTTCCGTAAGTGTTTCTGCCAAATCATTTTATGGTCGGTCTCTCCTTTTTATCTCACCTATGCCAAAGGTCAGCTGATTTTTAATGAAAGCCATGGACCATCTTTGATCCACTTGCACATCCAAAGGACAAGTCACGTGACTGCATGACATAGTTCTTGATTGCTTCTGTACTTTAAAATGTTTTAAATACATGTCATAGAATATTTTACAGAGAATGAAAGTAAATTAAATAGAAATTTAATCAGTAACTTTATGTTTAAAAAATTTTCACAATTAAGGTATTAATTGTCTTTAAATTTTTGGAGTGTCCAGCAAACAAGGTTTAAATATATGCCCTTCAAGGGACATAACCCACTGTGAGGAGAAAGCAGCAGCAGTAGTAACAAGATGTAAGTAACTGCCATGAAATGTTAATATTTTTCTCCTGTTGACTAATTACTTTAAGAAATTTGGTCTTAATTTCATCAACAGAACTTAAGTCTAGACTTAAATTTAGTTTCAGAATCCAGTGGTCTGATTGGTTGAAATTTTAATTTTACTTCAATTGACCAGTCAGAAAACTTAGGTCTAGACTTAACTTAAGACTTGTGTTGGTAAAATTTAAACCTGATTGGTCAAATTTAAGTCTGACTTAAATTTCATCCAATGAGATTTCTGACTTTAAGAGTTAAGTTTAGTCCAGATCTAAGGTCTGTTGGTGAATCCAAACCAGGACCCAATTTCACCAACACAAGTCTTAAGTTTAGTCTAGACTTGAAGCATTTGATTTGTAAATTTTTAAGTTACACTTAAAAGTTTCAACCAATCAGATGCTTGATTCTAAACATATGTATGTGAAATTCAGGCCAAGACTGAATTTCACAAAAAGAACTAAAGTTTAGACTTAAATTTAAGTTTAAAATCCAGTGATCAGATTGGCTGAAATGTAAGTCTGACTTAAAATTGACCAATCAAATGCCTTGCCTCCAGACCTAACTTAATACTTATGTTGATGAAATTTAGGCCTGATTGGTTAATTTTAGGTCACTCATGTAGGTCACTGTGACAGACAGCTGATGAATAAATTGCTCGATGTATTTTTTTGTGGCAGTTTGATACTTGTCCCTTACACATATTGTTTGCCATCTACAATTCCAAGGTGCTTTCCGATTCAGTTTTGGTGATTTACTATGATTTTTGATATTATTGTGTGCCAAAAAAATGAATTCATAAATGTAAATCTCATTAAATTTGTCGTTTTGTATAACTTGAAATCAAAAGTGGTCATTTAAAAAAAAATATATTTTGGTCACTTATGGTATTTACCATACAAACATTTAGCTTTCATAAATTATTGGGCTCTAATAACATGTATATCATCTGGCTTGTATTATGTTTGCTTTGGTTTGGTTTGGTGTTTTACATCACAACAAAACAAGTAAGTTATTTAGTACCAAGGTATAGCTCTCCCCTGTTATAGCATGCCTCATTTTCGGATATAATGCGGACCCCATTGCCAAAATCATACCAATGTATAACAACATAGTTGAAAGAAAACAATGTGAAACTTAGTCTTATATCTTCATTTTCTTGTCAAAACACCATTATTTAAAAAATGTTGTAGTATCCGTTATACCACGGTTCTGTATATTAGGATGTTCTCAATATATCACGATTTCATACATATCATGGATCTCGGTATAATACAGTTCGGTATATACCACGATTCATAGTACTGTAACCCGACTGCCATGTTATTTAGAGGGAGAGCTGTAATTGGAGTAATGTGCCATGCCCATGGACTCAGTATGATACCTAACTCAGGCTGATGGTTAGTATTATGCCCCACCACAACAACATCTTACCAAAATGAGTTACTATGATCTATATTTGACCCTCAGTGACTCTGGTCAAGTTTTGTGTTTAGGCCAGTTTCCGTTGATTGCATAGTCATGGAACTCTGTGTGTGGATGCATCTTGGTAAGTACATCATTCCAACAAAAGTAGGTCACAGGGGTGTGGGATTTATGATCTTGATTTACTGATTAAAAATGTCCTTAAATTTATTAGTGGAGATGCATGTGTGATTGGTGTGATGGTATAGTAATTGGTGATACATGTACATCAGTATCACAGTAGATTTGAAGTAAACAACACTATCACTGACCATGATCTAGAGATTTGTTACTTTGTGAATATAGTTTACAATGGTTCATCACTATAAAGCCCCCTCAGTACATAGGGTTCAGTCTAGGCTGTTTTTTTTGCACCAGTGACACAAACAAATTATTGGCACACTCAAATATGAAGGATGTGTCTACATTCCACAGTATTAAATCATCAATGCAAATTTTGCACATGCCTTTCCATCTATCATGTTCCTAGTTGTGAAATCAGCCCTTTACCTGTGATATGCATTATATGGATGAGTGTTTGACTGACAGAGACTGATGGTTTTCCTAGACTGGTTGCACTGCTATATGCCAGCAACTTCAATTTAACACAGGGTCTGTTTTGGGACTTGTGATTGCAGGGTTCATGCTAATAAAAAATCATCCAAATGTGGAACAATTGTGCATGATATTTTCAAGCTCTACTTCAAGAAGCCCTATTTGTTCCTTAAATCCATTCTATATTCAGAAAATTTCCCTTTTTTCAAATGGAGGGGGGAATTTCCCTCCTAAATGTTCAGTTTTTAAAATAGACCATGTTAACGCAGTGGTAAATGATAACCAGTCACACCACATACAAATGAACATTTTTGTTCGAGGTGATTTGAAAACATTGATTACTTTTCGGGGAAAACTGTCTAAATTAAAAAATCACAAATTAATAAATAATACTCTCCAACTGAAATTGTATAAGGTGGTTTACCTCTCTTCATCCACTCCACCATAGGAACTGAGTAAAATGAACTTTTGGAAAGAAATTAGAATAGTAGTAGTAAAGTGAACAATATAGGCAACATGGTTTGCTATAACCATGACAAGAACCATGTTAATGTCAAACTTTGTATCTCTGACTGCTTCAAAATAAAAATAGGGCAACAAAGTAGGTACAATTGAAAAATTATGACACAGTTGGTGGATACACAAGAAGTTATTCTCATTTACATGTCATTTAATGTTTGCTTTGAAAAATGGATTGAGGTTGCTATTCAGAACACATCAGCAAAGAGTAATGATCGAATCATACTGACTGGTACAAGAATAAAGTAATGATCGAATCATACTGACTGGTACAAGAATAAAGTAATGATCGAATCATACTGACTGGTACAAGAATAAAGCAATGATCGAATCATACTGACTGGTACAAGAATAAAGTAATGATCGAATCATACTGACTGGTACAAGAATAAAGTAATGATCGAATCATACTGACTGGTACAAGAATAAAGCAGTCTAAATAAATTTTGTTCAATATAAACATTGGAGAAACTTTCAAATTTACATCAGACTTGATTATCTTTCACAGGCTGTCCATCATAAAGATCGTATTTTACTATGAATGTAAATGTTGGATTGTGTGTTTCATTGAATGTGAGAGTATTGCAGATGATATTACACGAGGGCTCGACTCAAATGAAGAAAGAATCTTTGATGTTAATTTATTTATATTCAGTATTACAAATTGCATGGTGTAAAAGTGTATAAAAAAATAAATTAAAAGTGTATTATTCTATTGACAGAATAGAAATCATGTGAATATTGGCCCATCAAAATTCGTCTTAGATCCTTCAGAAAATATCAGAAGCCATTGGCCCCATATCTCTGAATCCTTTTTTGAACCCAGAGTACACTGCTGTCCCCTTCCATTGAATGGGTCAAATGTTGTTTTATAATTGCTACAGAATATGTTTGACTTTATTTAGATCTTGAATGAGTCAAGACCTAAATAAAGTAAAACACATTCAGTAGCAATTCTGTCCATCCATTAGTAATGTTATGTTGTATATTAAACCATTAAAAACTAATTATAATGTGATTTTTGTATTTTTAAACATCCCTCAGTATAAGGATCCCTCATATATAATGCCAGTGACTTTTATGGATTCCTTGTACAGCATTATAAAGAGGGAGTGCAGATTGAATGTACAGGTTTTATAAATAAATTATGGGGGTGCCTGCTGATAAAATATCCCTTTTACTGCTAGATGATAAGAATGCTCAAGTGCTCTCATAAGAATGATAAGAATGCTCAAGTGCTCTCTCAGATGATAAGAATGCTCATGTGCTCTCATTTGAAATTGGTGCCTGAAAGAAGACTTGTTTTGGGGATTTGGTCTGAGAAATGTGAGCAGTCAGTTTTGAAACACAATTCTCATGAAACTTCATAATACCCTGACAACTCCTTAAGAGCCAGAACAGCATAATGTAACTATTACACGAGTGATATTATGTCTTAACTTTATAAAAGATTTGGATAATTTATTTCTTTTGCAAGCCGTGACTTGCAATAGAGAACATGATTCATCTATTATGAAATCAGCACAAATTACTTATGACAGGACAAAAATCAGTAATTTTATTGAACATACCAAAAAAATAGTACTGTACATACTTGCGTATAAGCTGATACCAACTGCAAACTGCATATCCATTATGCGCCGGCAGATTAGGGTCTGTGTTGTTTGCATATGGATCCGGATTATACACGAGTAATAACGGTATAGTGTTACATGTGGGACTTTTACATTCTTGTGCATTGTAAATTGCTAGTCATGCTCTTCACATGGCACCTCTACCTTGCATGATGTCTTAATTTTTCCTGTATGTTTTGGAAAATAGGCAGGGATTATGTCATTCTGCCCATCTGTACATCTGTCTGTCTTTCTATCTGTCCATCCATCCATTAGTTATGTTATGTTGTATATCTCTTCCTAAGCCATAGAAAATAGACTTGAAACTTTGGGATGTAATTAGGCTTGATTGGTAGATGTGCACAATAGTTTTACAAATTTTATATGACCCCAGGTGGTGGAGCTAGGGGGGATTGATATAGTTTTTAAACATTTCAATTGATTTTTTAAGTATTACAGATGATCTGAAAGTTGGCATGTGTTGTCATCAAGGCCAGGGCTATAAACTTATATCAAGGCTTTTTGGATTACAGCCATCGGCCTTGCTCCAGGGGGTGGGGTAATGATGCCCTAAGGGTCATAAATTGGAAACTTTATAGATCCACACCGTATGACCATGTATAGGTTTGAAGAACATGAAGAGCTGAAATATGATATATATATTCTGTAAAAATCCTGTGTCATGTCCCTAGGGTAGGGGATTTTCCTCTGGGTCATAGCTCGGAAATTTTTGAGATCCCCACTCTACAGCCATATATATGTTCGAAGGTCATGAGGAGTCAAAATCAGACATATATCTAATACAGACCCAGGGTTATGCCCCTGGGGTGGACAGGCTTGTAATGGATTTTTTTGCTGTTTATTAATACAGAAATCGCCACCTACAATTTGCAGATTTCTGGCAAGTTTTATATTGCATCGCTGTATTTTATGTGAGACAATTTTTTTCCCAATTGATACAGATCGGTCTAAGTCTTAATTGCTTTTTTGTTTTTTTGGCATCATTTTAAGCACCTATCAGACATGTGATTTAATCTCTGTTAAAGAGAAGCATAAATCTGTTCAGTCTCTTTCCTTTCACACCTAATTGATCACAGTCAGAAGTGGTGATCATGTGCCAGTAATGAAGCGACTAAGGCATATGTTCGACTTTCGGCTAAATAAAAATAGTGCTTTGTAACAAATTATCGGAGTTCTATAAATTATTTTGTATTGAGGGAGGTTGTGGTGTGAAACAGATGAAATAAAGCTAGCAGTTGCTTACAAATGCAATTATATGAATGATACCGGTGACAATCGACATGTCAAACATTTTGCCTACAGTTTAATGTAAATAAAACATAAAAACACATGGTGAATATAAACACCACATGAATATAAAACATATTTTGTAACATATATTAAACATATATTGAAAGTGAGTCTGTTTCCTTCAGTTCTTTTAGAAACAAATCTGCAATTTATTTATAAATATATCGCAGTTTCAGCACACATACAGTATTTTAGAGCACAGTATCTGATGTTGAGGGCTTTGACCAGACCACTTTACATGTACATAGATAAACCATGCTGTGATCTTCTCCTCTTCTGAAGTTGATTATTTGTATTGTTGATTTTAGTTTGTGAATTACTACAAAAGCTGAGTTTTACTTATTATTCTAACACCAGCCAACCCACATTTTTCCATGATTCTTGATTCAGATATAGAGACCCAGATTTGTATCATCTAAGAGATTCATTCATTTGAACAAATATGAATATATTGGAATGGTTCAGTATTAGTATCCTTGAACCAGGTGATTCTGCATGATACTTTACATTTGTTCCTTATGAATAGATGTAACCCATATGATCATCAGGAAAAAAACTCATACAAACTAAGAATAGAAATTTTACAAAGTTATATAATCATAATTTTTTTTTTAAAGAATTTTTATAATTTCACCATCAAGGAGAGACAGACTAACTTTAGTTGATACCATTACCTTTTCAACTTTTGATGCTATGTTCTTTCTTGTTGAAACCCCTGGTGGAAGAGAATTTGCCCCCTGGGTCATAATGTAGAAAGTGTTAAGATCTTCACTCTGTAACCATGTACTGTATATACTCGTGTATAAGCTGATACCAACTGCAAACTGCATAGACCCAGATCTGCCGTTGCATAATGCGCCAGCAGATCTAAGTCTATGCGGTTTGTAAGGACTAATCAGTAGAACAAACAACATAGACCCTGATCTGCCAGTGCATTATGCGACGGCAGTTCAGGGTCTATGTTGTTTGATTTGGATTCGGTTTATACACTAGTATATACGGTATACATTTTAATGGGCATGAGGAGATAAATGCATTTTTGCATCCAACACAGGCCCTGGGTCATGCCCCTAAAATATGAGACTTGCCCTTGGTTCATAAATTGGAAACTACCGTATTTTGGTGTGTGTAACGCACAGTTTTTTCACCTCATTTTATTATCTTAAGTTGGGGGTGCGCGTTTTATACAAGAACTAAAAAAAAAAAATTTTTTCCAGGTCGATCTGACGATCGGATGAAGTTACTATAGCCGCCTACATGTGTCACATTCACTCCTGTGAAATATTAAATCTGTTGCACATTGCATTGTAACTAAATTGTTTACCGGTACTAGCCTTATTAAAGAAATAAATAATGCTTACAAACCTTGATAGTCTTGTTCTTTGATTGCTTATGTTAATAAACTGGTTTCATTTCACATCTCTGTGTAGCGTTTTGTTCTGTGCCTCGACCGGAAATACATGTACATAACGACTGGTAACTTGTTCAAAAGCCGTGCAAAGTGCCGCATTGGAGCGGAACAAATACCACCGTCAGGATTACCGTACCTGTTCCGTAAATGTTCAGTATTCCATAACTGTTGATCTAATACATTTGTTCTTCATTTATTCTTGGTTGAATTGAAATATAAAATGTGTAGAATTCAAGCAGTGTTAATGTTCTCATCAGAGGCACCTTTAGGTGACATATTTTTTGCGTCTACGGTTTCTTTGTTATGGTAACACTGACACGTTGTGAAACAAAGTAATCAATTAATGTATGAAGTCGGAAATTATGTTTCAAATGTTCAATATTCGATAACTGTGGATCTAATTAATTTTGTCTTCATTTATTCGTGTCTGAATTGAAATATAATATTTAGAATTCAAGCAGTGTTCATGTTCTCATTTTTTGCGTGACTATGGTTAGCCTGTTATGGTAACACTGACACGGCGTTAATGTATGAAGTCGGGAAACATTTTTGTTTTCCTTTGGAAAATAAACTTGTTTCTTAGTGTTATTTCTCATCTTAAATCATAGTATTTGAGATATCTTTGCGACTATACAGTGATCAATGCTTCATTGACTCAGTGTGGTCTTTTCATGGTAATCAGCGCCAGGTAAGCTTTGATGAGCTCAACATGGTTACAATGCTTTGTCTCGGTGAGCAATATTTAATTGATTCAGCGCTGTGTTTTTAACGGTGATCAGTGCTTCATTGACTCAGTGTGGTCATTTCAAGGTACTCGGCACTGACTAAAGCTTTGATGTGGTAAACATAGTCACATTGCTTTGTCTAGGTAAATTTGCAATGTATTTACTTTTCTTCAGAAAATAAACTTGTTTCTTTGTTTTATTTCTCATTTTAAACAACAGTATTTGATACGGTACTTCTTTGTTACAATACAGTGAGCAGTGTTTAATTGACTCAGTGTGGGTTTTTTAAAGCTAATCAGCGCCGGCTAAAGCTTTGATGGGCCAAACATAATTACAATGCATTGTCTTGGTAAATTCTAGCTTGAACATGGGGATATATTTTAGCGGTGTCATGATAATCCAAATAAGTATAAATACTGGACCTAAACTTTCACATAGCATATTGTGTTCGATCTTGAATCTGAACGAATATAGTCAAAGTATCAACATGGGTCGTATAAGAAATTTGTACAATGCGAAAGACAAGCTAACCATCATTGCCTATGCAGAAGCACATGGTAACAGAGCCGCTGGGAGGGAGTTTAATGTAGGAGAGTCTTCTGTTAGGGAGTAGAGAAGAATGAAAGAAAGACTGAAGAAAATGCCGATAACAAAATAGGCAGACAGAGGGACAAGTGCAAAGTATCCAGACATAGAGAGTGTCAGACGAGGACATACAGCGACTTTCGAGAGTTATGACGACGAAGAGGAATTTGAGGGATTTGATGCAACAGATTGAACTCCATCAACTAGACGAACCTTTAAAGGGCCCTTTTAAGGGCCAACCATAAATCGGAAAGATACAATTTCAATATTGCCACTTTTTCATTCACTATCCAAAATGACCGACTGTTGTTGCACTATGAAAACGGAGCGAAATACCAGTAGTCACGATTTTAAATGTATTATATCACATGCGCGTTATATTGCAGAACTACGTTTTTTCCACTCATTTTAGGTCGAAAATCGGGGTGCGCGTTATACATCGGTGCGCGTTATACACACCAAAATACGGTACTAACATTCCCACCTTATAACCATATATATACTAACTGGATGTGAATAGATAAGTACACATTTACAGCATTGCAACATTGGCCTTTGAATCAGGCCATGCCCATAGTGGCATAACTTGGAAGTATGCGGATATGCAATGGCATGACATTGACCTAATTCTAGTTTGTTTTTTTGTAATACTTATTGTTATGTAATTATCAGATTTGATTTCACATGCATGTAATTTAAAAAAATATCAAATGAGTTTAAGATATGACCTGTTGATGACATCATGTGATAAGTAATACTGTAACATATTAATGTGTAGAAGTCAGGATGTAGCAAATACATTTTTGTATCAGTACAGGGCTGAGCAAATCCCATAGCCCAATGTCCCGGACTATTCATTTTCGAAGTCGGGTAAGTAAAATTTTCCAAGTTGCTAGTCCAGGACAAGTGCTTTTTAAAAAAGTTGGGCAAGTCCTTATTTTCGTGCTTATCATTATATCTACCTTTATTTGGCCAATCATGCTCTCCGAATACTTTATTCTACCCCTCTCCATTTATACATTTACATCCTGTATAACACCTACAGGTGGTCAGTGATAACTATCGCATGTGTGCACGTTCTGTTACCGCTTGACTGCATATTGGGCTAAGCGACCAAATTATTGGCTAATCAAAACACCTCAAACAAAACAAAGCCGGTATGATAAATTAGCAGTGTTTTAAGCGGCTTTGTTGCACTGTGTTTACTCAAACCAGATCCTCATGAGCTGCTCACTCTGATTTTAATCTAGCGAGTCAGCGTAATTAAATTAATGAAAGGTATTTTACTGACATCGGTGTTGGTTACCTTTATGAACTGATTAAATGACAGTAATGATTCTTTAATTTTTAATTGATTATCCAGATGATTAACTTCCACATGCGATATTGCGTTTGAAGCGAAACAATTACACTAATTAATGAGCTGTCTCTGTTCATATTAAATAGAGAAAATGCATGTTATGATCACTTTTAGAAGTAGTTGTCAAGCAAGCTGGTAGTTACTCTGTGGATAAAATGGGTTTGCTAAATTATTTTCGCAAGGAAGGTAATAAGGGCGATTCGGAAAAGGAAAATTTGTGTGAAAGTGGAAGGATAAAACATAAGACTGCAACTGAGTGTGCGGTAGCTATTTCACCAAAGTGACATAAGCTAGAATCCATGGTGGCAAAAAATTTAAAATATAACACTACTAAGAGACAGAAATTTTCAGCCGCATTGGGTTGATTGTTATCACTGGCTTGAATGTACTGACTCGGAAGGAAAGATGTTTTGCAGTTATTGCAAACAATATCCAAAACTGGCACAGGTTGGAAATTCACCCAGTGTATTTGTCAGTGGAACTGACAAATTCAGGATTGAACCAATCAAGTCTCATGACATTTCTGGACCCCACAAGGCCTGTGTAGCACAGTATATTCAGGACTTTAACCCAGACACAGTTATCAACTGCTGGCTTAGTGCTGGTGCAGGTGGCAGACATATACATGGACATTTTTTCAAATCCATCAGCTAAAACATATATACATGAACATAAAGAAGCCAAATGTATAACAACCAATGTTTTTGAAAAATTAAATTCTTTTAAGAAATAATTATGTTGTATATTATTTTGTTTGTTTTTTCTATGGATTAAGTACATACATCTCATCAAATCTTGGCAAGTGATTACCATTTTGGGACAAGTGAAAAGTAAGGTGGGACAAGTGAAAAGTAAGGTGGGACAAGTGAATTTTCTGAAACCACTTGTCTTGGACTAGTGGATGAAAACAAAAATGTGCTCAGCCCTGCAGTAACAGCAATTCTTATGTGTTGTGGCATTGGATACATGGAGATACTCCCTAAACTCTTTAAAAGTATATATGTCATAATATTTCATAAATTGATAAACATGGACACTTCATTGCGCAAGGTAATAGTAAATATATTTACAGGGGCTGTGTCTTTTTTGGGGGGATAGATTCGACCATATCCTATATCAAAGTGCTTTCACTTAATCCCAACATGCCTTTGGGGAATTCTATTTCCTGTTGGACTTTTTAAAATAACTAATGCATATTTAATTATTTTATATAAAAATTTCTATTAGAACTATTTAAAAGGAAACTCAGAATCATCGTTTTGTTTTTCTTTTTGGTTGGCACTAAAATTTCTGAAGCAGATGGTCAAATTTAATTCTAAAATGTTTGATTAATATATAGTGTGTGGGTAAAATTATGAGCAAGATCGACTCATATTGATGAGATGATCTTACATCTGATTGTCTTAATTGTTGACACTTTAATGACCTTTTCTGATCAGATTTTTTTTATCAAACAGTAAATATGTTTTTATCATCAAGATATCCAATGAGTTTTATTCCATGTATGAGCATGATCTCTGTATTAATGAAATTAGCACATGTTGAAATAGTTCACATTTCATTTGTTATGAAATCAATTTGTTTTCATTAGAACTGAAAATTAGCAAAATAATGTACCTTAGGGATTAAAATGAATAGTTTGTAATTTATAACTGGAAACAAAGTATAAAATAGAAATATAACAAGTAACAGTTACAGTCTGAGTCAGAAGTTCTTGGCCTCAGGTTGTGACCCAAATCATGGTTGTGGGGGTTCCTCAGTAGGGTAGTGGAGGGTCATCAGAAGAAAGTTTTTAATTCATATTATAAGCTTGAGAGTCTGGAAGTCCTGTTGGTGGCCAATTTACGATCACAGCAAAAAAAGGTTGGGAACCACTGCTCAAAGTAGATAGAATAATTGGCTATGAAATCAGTTTGTAAAACCAGTGAATCGTTACAATTGTGAGAAACTATTATAGTGATGCATTGGCAGTGGACAAATTGATCTCAAGACTTCAGAAGTGCCTTCAAGGCAAAATAACTTAAAGCACTTAGCCCAACCAAACCCAAGTATTGTTGTGCATCTCTGATGCACACCAGTAAATTAGATGGTAACTGAGGAAACATTTGATTAACTGCATTGATGTTAGAGACAATGTACAATTAATGTATTGCTATATGTCACTCAAGCTCTAATGTGTCGATACCTATGGACTGCCAACCAGTACTGTCACAGGCAAATGTATGAGTATGATTTACAGGCACACTGGCATCTTGACAGACTTTCATGTCTAATGTCCGTCACCTTTCCAGCTGCCACTACATATCATATACAAATTCAAATCATCATAACTTAACTCTGGCAATAGTCAATTGAAGGCTAGTATGAACCATATACAGTGTTATAATTCAGGATCAGAGTTTCTTTGCACAATTAAGGATATTAATTTGCAAGTAATTGTGTTGTTTCTAATATTGATTTTGCTCCAATAAAAACATATTTTTTGTAAAAAGCATGTCTAAGTTTATGAATTTATTTGCAGAAAATTATTTGTAAAACGTTTACCACATTTGCAATTCTTAAATATTTGGAAGCAAGTTGGATATGTTGGTGAATTAGAGTTTGACATTTGCTAGTATTGCCATGTTAAAGTGCCTGAAGTTTTGTCATTTATATGTTATCTCATTTATTGTGCATTATGTTATAGCATTTCATATATTCAGTGCCATTGCTCACAAATTATTTGAAATTTATATTTTTTATTTTTAGCTTTTGGTTTTAAAAAAAATACCTCAATATGCTTTTCTCCTGAAACACTTCCAAATTGAATTACCAAGCATAAAGAAACAAATGACATTAAGGAACAAAACGCATTTCAATTTGTTTTCAAACAACGTGACTGTGTTGACCACAAATTAAATCTTCATCTATAAACATAACGTTTAAAGATCCGAGCAAGAGACGATGCAAACTAACTACGTCTTTATCTTTAGAATTTTTTATATTTTTATCAGACCATTATAAGTAGGTAAAATCAACATGATATAAAGTTTGGGAGGTAGTTTATTTCAGATGTGTTCTTACAATACTACATAAGCCTGCTTAGTGAAATGGTTAACTGTTAGGTTATGTAAGCCAGGTAAGTGATATAAGGCCCACTTTGACCTCTTTTTATCTGTGTTTTTCTTTTCTAGGGTAAAGATTAAGGAGTAGAGTAGCAATAAAAAATAACTTTTCAAAAATATTTTGGGCCTTCTATCTATGTTAAACAAAACTTGGCCCTTTGTGTTCAGAGTAAATACTGTACTTAAACCACAGAGAAAGCTGGGTTGACTGCACATAATTTATAGTTCTTGTTTAAGAAGTGCTATGTATATAGCTCAGTTATTCAAACAAGTGATTCGAGGTAATACAGTTGTCACACATAACATTGAATCATGTTCTGGTTGCCATGACTACTCATTACACTTTATAATGTGGCTTGTATGTGAAAAGGTCATTCATTTAGCTGTGTATAAAATATGACATTCAGTTATCAGAGAGCAATTGTTGCCAGCACTTTGGTTAGAAAACCATTATATTGTCATAATAAATAAATAGGCATTTGTGGGACTGGGTTCCCACACAGAATTTTGCAGAAGAATAAAATCCACATTATAAGGTAATTCACTGAGGAAATTGGTAAAAAAGGATCACAGAGTCAGTATGTCCATCATTTTCATTGTCATTTTAGCCCTTCTTGTCATAGTCTAGAACAGCTGATGGTAAGGCCTGTTGGCCATTTTCTGTCCAATGCTACTCTTAAACTACTTGTGGGATTGCCATGAACATTTAGACATATTCATCCCAAGGTTTAGTTGATCCTAAATGAAAATGGCGATCTTGAAAATCTTTTTTAATGCTACTCCTTGTCCTGGATGGATGGTTATATCAGCATTGAGTTTTCACCTAAAGATTTCTTATGATGTCTGCTTGGTTTCAAATAAAAATGGTGCTGATCTGACATCCAGTATGGTTGCAATGGCTGCTATCTTGAATATTTTGTTATTGTTGCTCTTTATAAATGGAGGGAGGCTTGGTAACTGAGTTGGAAGAGTGTCAGACTAGTAATCCAAGTGTCACTGGTTCAGTACCTGCCCAGGCTAGCTTGGATCGGCTGCCTCTGTGTGTCGTTGGGAAAGCCATTTAGCTTCTATTGCCTCAGCATGATATAGCCAATAAAAGTGCTGTTAAAGAGATATAAACAAAGAAACCTTTTTATGGTGTCTAGTTGGTGCTAAATGAAAATCATGCTGATTTGACATCCAATATGGCCACCATGTCTGCTATCTTTAAAATTTTGTTATCGCTACTCCTCCTGAATGGAAAGTCATATTGATATGGGGTTTTCACAAGAAGACTTCTTATGATGTGAAGTTGGTCCTAAATGAAAATGGTGGCTGTATGACATCCAATATGACCACCATGGCGGCTATCTAGAAAATCTTGTTATCATTACTTGTCCTAAATGGAAAGTCTTATTGACAGGTGGTTTTTACCAGAAGACTTCTTCAGGTGTCTAGTTGGAACTAAATGAAAATAATGCCAATCCAACATCAAACATGGCCACCATCTTCCTGAATGGATGGATGTATTCACATGTGGTTTACACCACAAGACTTATGCCAGTGTCCACTGACAGTGGAACACATTCTTATTCAGTGTGTTGATTTCCACCATGTGAGACAAGTATTTTATTTTGATGTGAACTGCTTAAGAAACTGTACAAAGACATACCACCTGAGAAAATCTTGGATTTTTTAAGGGAATGCGGTTTATACAACAAATTTTAATCCTGTTTTAAGTATTTTACATGTGTTACCTTTATCGATTTTATATACATTTTACAGAATTTTAACATCTTTACATTTTATATTTTATTTTGTACTTAATGTTTACATTCATTTGGAAGGGTTTATCTTTATAAATTTGTGTGCAAGTCTTTTCCACATTTTTTTAACTTTACCTTTAGTTGGCACTGCATAGACACTTTTGCGTGGAGGTGCCATGAAACACTACTACATACATGCTGAACATAAAACACTACTACATACATACTGTACATAAATCACTACTACATACATACTGTACATAAAACACTACTAAAATTATACATATTGAATTAGGTAGAAATAATATGAAAACAGGAACATTAAATATATTTATTGACTTTTCAAACAAATTATATTAATTTATAACATTTCCATGAAATAATTCATAATAATAGTCCCTTTAACAACAACGAAGTCTTTTTTTTTTTTTAAATGTCGTTGCGTTCGATAAAATACATCGAAAATACTGTGGACTCAGTCATCTAAATCTAAGTATATTACATTTTAGGAGTCTTGCATGAATTTGTCGAGGATTCCTTTAGTGCTGAAGATGGACTATTGGCAAAGAAGGGCAGAAACTATATTATCTGCTCAGTTAAATGCAAGAACTATCCTCCAGGTTTTCCCGGGGTCTTCCTCCACCAAATATACTGGTCATCATGCATAGCCTATCATGTGCTGAAAAATGTCATTAAACTCCAAAAAACCAAAAAACCAAACCTTTCAAATTTATGAAAATATTGAAACAACAACGTGAAGCTTAGTATTTTATATTTATTTACTTTTTAAAACATTATTATTAGACAAAATTGAATGTGCAAATACCATGAAGGGAAATAATATACTTAATTTACAGAAACTAAAAGTATTACTACTGTCTATACTCGCTCATAAGTCCGGTCCATCTGCAAACAACATAGACCCTGATCTGCCATCACATAATGCACTGGCAGATCATGGTCAATATTGTTCTACTGATTACTCCTAACAAACTGCATAGACCCAGATCTGCCAGCGCATTTTGCAAATGTAGATCTGGGTCTATACAGTTTGCAGTTGGATTCAACTTGTGAGTATATACAGTATGTGTTTATTGGTATTTTGTTTTTTCCCTATCCCCACCCCTCCCACCTCCCCACAGACACACATACACACATTGGCCAAATTTGAGATCATTCTCACTAAACTGGGGTTCGGTACATAACACGGTCGACACTTATAGACCCCAGCTACTGTGTTATAATGAGGGAGAGTAGTTATGCCATGGTTTGGTACAGAACACAGTCAGTAGTTATGGCCCAAAGCTATTGCATTATAATGAGGGAGAGTTGTACTATGGTTCAGTACATAACACTGTCAGTAGTGATGGCCCCTAGCTACTGCATTATAATGAGAGAAAGTTGTACTGTTGTTCAGTACATAACACAGTAGGTAGTTATGGCCCCTAGCTACTGCATTATAATGAGGGAGAGTTGTACTATGGTTCAGTACATAACACAGTCTGTAGTTATGGCCCCTAGCTACTGCATTATAATGAGGGAGAGTTGTACTATGGTTCAGTACATAACACAGTCTGTAGTTATGGCCCCTAGCTACTGCATTAAAATGAGGGAGAGTTGTATTATGGTTCAGTACATAACACAGTCTGTAGTTATGGCCCCTAACTACTGCATTATAATGAGGGAGAGTTTTACTATGGTTCAGTACATCACACAGGCTGTAGTTGTGGCCCCTAGCTACTGCATTATAATGAGGGAGAGTTGTACTATCAGTCGGTAGTTATGGAGCCCTGTTACTGTGTTATAATGAAAAGAGCTGTACTGTGGTTCCGTACATATCATAGTTGGCAGTTAAGATTCCAGCTACTGTGTTATAATGAGGTAGAGCTGGATTATTACCTAAAGAATTATAAAAGATGTAGAGGATTGTAATGTTTGAGGTTTATGAGGCCACTTACTAACCAGCATAACTGGTCAGGACCTATTAGTCTAGTGGTATATATGCCTGACTGAGAGATAGACAAACCAGGTTTGATCCCCTAGGGTGACAGGCTTTATATCCCCTTCCTTTACGTTTGATGCTTGTTCAGCTCTAAGTAGCCGATGGCTGATGATGCAGTAGAAGATGCATTTTGCCGTTCTGAGAGGTGAGTGTGTGATATTCAAGGGCAAATGTAAAAGTGTCATGGTTGAGATTTATGAGGCCTCTTACTAAACAGCCTAGCTGGTTGGGGTCTTGTAGTCTTAAGTAGACTAACCAGACTAACATAGACTATAAAAGAATGTGTTCAATTCCAGACAAATAGATTTTGAATCTCCTCCTGTTACAGTATTAAAGGGTTCTTGGTCACATTTCAGAAGATTTTTTTGTTGGGTTGAAAATCAAATTTACATTTACTTGCTTTTTTCAGGTGAAGCAAAGAATCTGCCTCCCCATTCTGTGACAGGATCTGGTCGGAACACATTCTGTGCCATTCTTTTGGATAGAGAGGAAATATTTAGAACTGCCACAGTTGAAAAATCCCTTAAGTAAGTCAGTCATGTCATTTTTGTTAATTTCTACCCATATTAAATTTGTTAAGTAAAATGAACTAAAAATATCTACTATTTGAGATTCAAGTACATGTATTTCTTCAATTTAACCTATTCTCCACAAATTTTGTGCTAGTTTATCCTTAAATAGTAATGGGTTAGTGTCAAGAACATTTCATTAGACTTGGAAGGGTTAGTGTCAAGAATATTCCATTAGACTTGGAAGGGTTAGTGTCAAGAACATTCCATTAGACTTGGAAAGGTTAGTGTCAAGAACATTTCATTAGACTTGGAAGGGTTAGTGTCAAGAACATTCCATTAGACTTGGAAGGGTTAGTGTCAAGAATATTTCATTAGACTTGGAAAGGTTAGTGTCAAGAATATTTCATTAGACTTGGAAGGGTTAGTGTCAAGAACATTTCATTAGACTTGGAAGGGTTAGTGTCCAGAACATTTCATTAGACTTGGAAGGGTTAGTGTCAAGAACATTTCATTAGACTTGGAAGGGTTAGTGTCAAGAACATTTCATTAGACTTGGAAGGGTTAGTGTCAAGAACATTTCATTAGACTTGGAAGGGTTAGTGTCAAGAACATTTCATTAGACTTGGGACGGTTAGTGTCAAGAACATTTCATTAGACTTGGAAGAGTTAGTGTCAAGAACATTTCATTAGACTTGGGAGGGTTATTGTCAAGAACATTCCATTAGACTTGGAAGGGTTAGTGTCAAGAACATTCCATTAGACTTGGAAGGGTTAGTGTCAAGAACATTTCATTAGACTTGGGAGGGTTAGTGTCAAGAACATTTCATTAGACTTGGAAGAGTTAGTGTCAAGAACATTTCATTAGACTTGGGAGGGTTAGTGTCAAGAACATTCCATTAGACTTGGAAGAGTTAGTGTCAAGAACATTCCATTAGACTTGGAAGGGTTAGTGTCAAAAACATTTCATTAGACTTGGAAGGGTTAGTGTCAAGAACATTTCATTAGACTTGGAAGGGTTTTCATTTTCTATTTCCAGTTATTGTACCATCAAGGGTATGCAGTATCAAGGGTATGCAATAATCCTTGTGTCTGTCTGTCCGTTTGTCCATCCATCTGGCACTCATTGGTGTAGCTAGTCTCACAGTTTTTGATGGATTGTCATAAAACTTGCACATATCGACAAATTACTTTGCTTTTGCAGTTTTTGTTAGCGTTATTGCCCTTTTTGTTTTGTTGCAGTATCTGATTCAATCTTGTTAGCACAGCTAGCTCTTGCAATTTAGTGGATTGACGGGAAACTTATAATGTGCCGGCAGATCAGGGTCTATGTTTGTTCTACTGATTAGTCCTTACAAACTGCATAGATCCAGATCTGCCAGCGCATTATGCGACAGCAGATCTGGATCTATGCAGTTTGCAGTTGGTATTGGCTTATACGCGAGTATATACAGTAGTACATATTATGGTTATCAAAAAAAGATATACATCTTGATGAATCATTGTACTCAAACTATTTTCAGAAGAATGAAGTGCTTTTTTCTCTAATAAACTCATCTCCGTCATGAGGTGGGGTCAGGATGCAGGGAGGCGAGTGTATATTTTAAATGAGCAAATTGTTTACCTTTCCTGTAAATTTTAAATTCTATTTATTTCTAAATACCATTTAATGTTCATCCAATTTTCTCCTGCCTTTTTTAGCATTGATGAAACAAAGGTATCGCTTCTTCCATTGTCTTTGTAAACAATGGTTAAGGTTTTGGAGTGATGGTGGCTCAGGGGTTAGTTTGCTCGAGTTGTGACCAAAAGGATATGGTTTTGAGTCCTACAGTCATATCAGTTAATGTTGGCTACTGTGGTTTTTCCCTGGGCAAGGTACTTTACAAAAATTGCCGCAGCACTAAATGTGTTGCTGTGCCATAAAACATGAAACTAAACCTTTTTCTGTAAGGTTACAAGTCACAAACTCTGGGAAGGATATGTATCATACTTGGATAGTCGAGTCAGAAAGCATGTCCTTTCCACATCCATTCATCCCTACCCTCCCTCTACCTATTGATCAAGATCAGGGTCATTTGAAAAAGATTTATCTCTAGCAGGTAAGGCTGTCATGTTTACAATTTTTTAAAAATGTTTACACGGCCATTGGAACATGAAATGATTTCATTTAAATGTGATTAATCCACTTGCATGCCACAGGTGGCAGTCTGTGTCAGATATGAGTTGTTTTTATTAAGCATATTAAAAGGAAAGCAAAGTTTTCCTAATTAAGTCCAAAAAATAAGTATTTTCCACAATAAGTCTGTTACTTGATAAGACTATTTACCTGTATACCAAAGCTTTCTCGAATTTTGACAGAACGACTGCTACAAGTATCAAGAAACTTCAGTAAGATGAAATGTGTTACGGAATATGGATTGACTCATTGCTCTTAGGGGCTGACCATTTAATTTTGGGTGGGTGGGGGTGAGTGAGGTGAGCCTGAGATTTTTGTTTGAAAAAAAATTCTGGTTCTAAAATAGCTTGAAAAAAATATTCTTGCTCTGATTTATAGCAAAGAAAACCCTATTACTAGTATGTCCATCATTATATTAGTTGAAAAAAATTACCTTGAGGTAAAAGGAAAAAAAATATCCTGGCTCAGAAGAAAATCCTAGGCCACCCTGCCTCCCCCAAAATTAAATGGTCAATCCCTAATGCTCAAATGATTCCATAAATTACATTATTGTTATCAAGATTAAAGTAAAAACGAAACTTAAACTTCCATATACATATATTGAAGCTGTCCTGGTACATACATTTCCTTAACATCAGTTCTACATGTTGACCAAAAGTTGCAAAGTATGTATTCGATGTCTTCACTGTTAAAAACAAAGTTAAAGTCACCACAGTATTACCTCATAGACAGAATGCAGAAACATGCATATTGAGTCACCTAGAATTTACAAGCGAACAATTAGAGACATTATCTTAATTTTCTCTTCAATATTCATCAACAGTTTGGATATATGGAAGTCAATTAGCTTGAATAACAGTGCAAAGATAATATGTAGATATAACTCCCCCCCCCCCCCCCAGCAGTCAGCTGCTTGACTTTTGCACCAAGCAGCAGCGGTCATCTCAAAAGGTACTCCCAGGTATAATCGGCCATAGCAGACAGAAACATACTTCAAAATTGTTGTTTTTCCTGGCACTTTGTACAAGGGGCATTTAAATCAGCACAGAACTTTTGAATGCCTCCTCGTTAACTATACTTAGAGTCCAGAGATCACGTGCACATGATGGCTATTTCTTAAGTACATGGCTGCCACTTCACTTCGGACATTATGGATACCACTGGTGACTTATATGCAGCAATTGGTTGTTGGGTGGGTACATTTATGCCAGAGACCATGTGCACACTTTTACAAGACTTGTGTATATTTTAGATTGTTTGTTATTGCACCGTTGCTACCCCCAGTGTAGGAAATCTTTGTAGGGCATAGGTTACATTTAGATACTTCCAAATGGGAGATCGTGTGCCATGCTTACTTTCAACCATTTTGAATAAGATCACGATACAAAGTTACCTTATATACTCACATATAAGCCGATACCAACTGCAAACTGCATAGACCCAGATCTGCCATCGCATAATATGCTGACAGATCTGGGTCTATGCAGTTTGTAAGGACTAATCAGTAGAACAAACAACATAGACCCTGATCTGCCAGCGCATTATGCGATGGCAGATCGGGGTCTGTGTTGTTTGCATTTGGACCCGGATATATGTGAGTATATACCGTATGTCATTTTGTTATGCGCTTTATTTATCATTTAAACAGAAGGCATGTATTGTAAACATTTACAGGGGTACAATGAAACGATCTTGTTTACATGTGTATATGCAACAGCCTTACTATCAGGCCAGGGAGCAGGTTAGAAATTCTTGTTTTCCTTTTATATGAAGTTTCTGAATTTTCTGAAGTCTAGAACTCTGTCAGATTTTTAAACAAGATATCCTTTACACATCTATGAAATAAACATTTCATATTCCAATATAATTATCAAAGTTGGGGGTCTTTTGGTGACTAATGTAATTTCAGGCCATAATTACCCTCATCTTGTCCTGAATGGCACTGGGCCATTAGGTATCTTCTACCTGGTCATGAAATTACCCAGTGCCAGTTTGTGACTTTACCATAACCTAAAATGGCCCCATACCATTTTGTAACTGAGCAGTTTTCCCCATATTTTCCTGCTCCAGAAATGGAACTGGGTCATTTTGTGAACTTGCCCGGTCCTGAAATGCACCAGCTCATTTCATAACCAATAAATTATACTGTTACTTTTACCTGTTTCTGAGATTGTGGCTCACTACCCATAATGTTTTCAACGATTTATTAGTCTGAGAAATAGCACATATACAGATAGATCAGTGGATAGAAAAAACGAATCTATTTGTCTGTCTGTGTGTCTATCCATCTATCAAGCAACTTTTTTCACATATTTACCTTTAGATAATGCCAATTTAAAAATTTAAAATTTAAAAAATGGCCATTCCAATTTTCCCCTGACAAATTTCTTATAGAAATGTCCTGTTTGTAACAGTCACCTGCCTTCTGCATTCAGCTGCCAGGTGTTTCCTAACCAAACGGTGGTTTCTCCCTGCTTTAAGCAGTCACAGGTGTGTATCTGCATTGACTGCTCAGTTTATGCAAACTAAATTTTGGCTTCATGAGGAAGGTATTGTTTAGATAAAGGAATATCATGTGAATCGATGTGCAAACATTTCTTGTACTTGTACTCCAGTCAAGTTGTTGATGCAACTCAAAGGTGTCAGTAAGTTAAATTTGAAAGTGAGGCAGTTTTATCATTAGGGTGGAGGCTCGAAAAAATTCTTTTGCTGGATGGTGAGAAAAGTAGTCATGTTATTGCAGCAGAAACGGAAGTTGCCATTTGGGCCAGTGTGACAGGTATAGTTCAATATCTTCATCTATTTGCCTGTGAATTAAATCTATCTCTGAAGGAAAAAGTTTGTCTTTGAGAAGAGATACGTGTTACATCCCTTTTCATTAGGGTCAGGTGTCATTCAATTTTTAAAACTTGTCTCTAAAGGCAGGCAAAGTTTCGGTTCATGGGTAACAAAGAATAGCCATATACAGCTTCTTTTGATTTCCTATTCATCACAGGCTTCTCACATAAGTTGACTGTCTTTTGATCTTGTCGAGTTGAGCAACTGGCTTATCCAGATATTATTTTTAAAGCATGAACAGGTGTTTCCAAGTGAAACTTAAACAATTTGGCCGACCAAAGAGTCAGTCCTCTTTTTTACAGTCATATGTAAGCTGTCAATCAGCAGTGACATTATTGTTTTGTCATAGTGCACAAAACAAAACTAAGATCGGTGATTATTTTAAGTCAGTATGATTTAATTTATAGGATGGATTAAAGTGAGCAGGATACAATAATCTTGTGTGGAACATGAATTTGGGAGAGAACAACATATATACGTATTTTATGATTTTGTTGAATAGTGCACATAAAACAATCATGATAACGTAATGATAATAATGATAATGATATTTGGTGCATGGTATTTGTTCAAAAACCAATTTTATAAGATTAACTTGTGTACAAAGGTCACCTATGTACAAAGGCCAGTTTTGACTTTACCCATGGGTGGCCACTATAGGCAGGTTTGACTATTTAAGAATGAATAGATGAATATTATTCCTTGTACACACATTATGTAAAATTAATATTTTATAACAGCATGGGTTGTTAACAGGCAAGCAACAGTAAAGACGGTTCATTACATAAAAACCGCACTGGGTAATTTTAGGATTGGAGAAAGTGAGAGAAAAACGGTTGGTGATGAAACAGCATGGTACCATTTCAGACCCATATATGGTGTTGTATTGGAACCAGGTATACTGCTTGGTTACGAAGTGGTCAGTTGCCATTTTGAAATGATGCTTGCTTGTGAAATGGTGTGAAACACATATATTGCTTTCTTCATTCATCAATTAGAGGAAATTAGTATCAGGTATATGTTTCTCTTTTATTTAATATCAACTCATGTTTGTATTTCAGTCCCTTCTTTGGAGAAGAGTTTCAAGGGGAAATCCCCCGCATATTTCGGTATCTTTCCTTTTACATCTATGACAAGAATGATAAGGTATGTATGCATGCCTATAGTGTTGCAGGTACAGTGAAACCCCGCTATAACGCGAATTCGGATATAACGCGATCGTGACATGGCTCCCAAAATTTCATATATTCATTCGCACATGAAATTTTTTTTTTTCAAAGTACGAGAAATAGTGTATAAAATGTGTATATTATAGTATCATTTTAGGGAAGAGATCGCGTATGAATTCGAGTATAATACGTTTGTGGCGTGGTTCCTGAAATTTTATATACATGTACATGTATTTTTCTCGTACACAGAAAAAAAAATATTTTTTTTAAGTACGAGAAATAGTGTATAAAAAGTTTATTATCATTTTGGGGAAGAGATCACGTATGAATTCGATCATGGCGTGGCTTCTGAAATTTAAAAATGTCACCAATTTCTTGAAGTGCCAAAATAAACATTATCGGAAATGTTACTTATTACTTGATCCATGAGTAAAGTCAGTAAGTCTTCTTTGTGTTTGTCTTCAATTCATTCTGTATACAATCATTGCTCAAACAATAGCCGACATGTTTTTCTTCTTTAACTGCATACACAACCGATCATCAGACAATGTGGTGGTTGATAAAGATTCTCACGATTTAATAAACATCAAAAAACGTAAGCCGCCAACACGTGCGCTGGACTTCAATTCATCCTGTAACAACCAAGCGCCAGACAATGCGGTGGTTGATCAAAGATTGTCATATGTGGGTGCTTATGTGGAGACTGAGCTTGGGCGGCAAGATCAAAGATTGTCATATGTGGGTGCTTATGTAGAGACTGAGCTTGGGCGGCAAGATCACAGGGAGTTCAAATAACCACTCTCTGTTACTTGGCACTGAACAAGGATCAAACTCGTGGCTCAATCAAAGGGTTGTCATGTGCGAAAACAAAGTCGGATCGATATCAGATAGTGAACAGTGTTGCTACCCTATTCATGCTCTATATTAGACGTGTATATGTTGTTCTCTGAATGAAGTAAAAGATAGTAAAACCCCGCAATAACGCGACCCCGCTTTTTCCGCGATCGAATTTTATGGACCCCAAATATCGCATTATAGCGGGGTTTCACTGTACTCCCCTCTAAGGATTGAGTTAGAATACACATTTAGGACTTTATTTGCATAAGATATTGGGACTTAAGATTATGTAGGACTTTATTTGCATAAGACATTTGGACTTCAGATAATTTAGGACTTTATTTGCATAAGACATTGGGACTTCAGATATACAGTGTACTCAATCCAAATCACTTACCGTATATACTCATGTATAACCCAATACCAACTGCAAACTGTATAGACCCAGATCTGCTGTTGCATAATGTGCTGGCAGATCTGGGTCTATGCAGTTTGTAAGGACTAATCAGTAGATCAAACAAGATTGACCCTGATCTGTTGGCACATTATGCGATGGCAGATCAGGGTCAATGTTGTTTGCAGTTGAACCCGTATTATACACGAGTATATACGGTAAGCCATAGCCCATATTTAACAAATATAGTAAACTTCACGTACAGTGGGAGCTGATATAGCAAGAAATTGTGTATAATTAACATAATTTCATTTTCAAATCTAATATGTGAACAATATCCATATATAAAGACCGCTCTTGATAAGATGTGTATTTGCATATGTTACGCAAACAAATTGACTAAAATTGAATACAGAAAATTGTAAATGTGTTCAGAAAATGAAAAACAGTTTACTTTGAAGCATTTAACTAAAATTTGCCAGTGTATTGCTCTGGCAATAAGCACATTCATTATTTTCAGATGGTGCATTTGATCAGATGTTATTTATATGTTTGAAATGATAGAATTTGATCACTGTGATAACACTCTATTAGAGCCATATAATGGAATGCAACTCTGGACTAGTCATGGTCACTATGCTGTTTAATACATTCTAAAAGTCCTGATTAATGTCTTTATGATTATGACTCAGTTTAGTATCATATGTTTTGTTGTGACTCAGTCTGGTGTTATATGTTTGTGTTTGGACCTACTCTGCTATGATCATGTTTGTGTTTTGACTCAGTTTGGTATCATATATTTGTGTTTTGACTCAGTCTGGTATCATATGTTTGCGTTTTGACTCAGTCTGGTTTCAATTGTTTATATTCGACTCCGTCTGTTATCATATATTTGTGTTTTGCCTCAATCTGGTATCAGATATTTGTGTTTTGAGTCAGTCTGGTATCATATCTTTGTGTTATAACTCAGTCTTGTATCACATGTTGTGTTATAACTCAGTCTTTCATCATGTTTGTGTTATAACTCAGTCTGGTATCATATGTTTGTATTATGACTCAGTCTGGTATTATGTTAGTGTTTTGACTCGGTCTGGTATCATATGTTTGTGTTATAACTCAGTCTGGTATCATATATTGATGTTTTGACTCAGTCTCGTATGATATGTTTTATGACTTGTTCTGGTATGATATGTTAGTGTTTTGACTCAGTCTGGTACCATACGTTTGTGTTTTGACTGGTATTATATGTTCATGTTTTGACAGTCTGGTATATTTGTCTTACAGTTAAGTCTCATATCATATGCTTGTGTCATGACTCAGTCTTTTATCATATATTGGTTTTATGACTCATGCTGAATCATATGTTTGTTATGACTCTGGTATCATAATGCAGTTTTGACACAGTCTGGTATTATATGTTGATGTTTTGACTCAGTCTGATATTATATGTTCATGCTTTGACAGTTTGTTGTCATGTTTGTGTTTAGTCTTGGTCTGATGATATATTTGTGTTATGGCTAGTCTGATATCATATATATGTGTTTTGACTTGGTCTGGCATCATACATTTGTTTTATGGCTTGGTCTGGTATCATATGCAGGTGTTATGACTCAGTCTGGTATCATATTTTGGTGTTTGGACTTGGTCTGGCATCATATGTTTATGTTTTATGGTGTTCACAACATACTGGGAATTAATGTATATTTTTTGGTATCAATTTCTTGGTTTATTAAAATTGATATTTTTGTTTATACTAAAATTCATGGATTGGAGAAGGATTCCTGTTGTTTCCAAAGAAGGATTATTGTTCAATGGGTCTTTAAATTTGTGGTTTGTAGCAACCACAAAATCCACAAAAATTGGTACCCCACTAAAAATAGTGAATTCACAGTATCCCATTAAATTATTTAATGATGGAATTTGTTCCAATCCAGGGAGTAGAATACCCAATTTATTAAATAATTGAATTTGATTGTAGACCATTTTTTTATGTTTTTGTCTTTATTATGCATTAACAAATCCAAATCAAGCATTCTCTAAGGCAGAGATTATGGTTTAAGGTGATCATAGTGTGGCAGTTACTTGAGTATCTATAGGAAAAAAATGTGCAGTGAAATTTCCATTAAACAGCCCCTCTGTAATCCAGCCACCTCTGCAGTCTGGCCAAAGATTATGTGTTGTACCTTTCAATGATACATTTAAAGTGGCCTCATGATAGAAAATTACCATTCATCATTCCCCAGAACTGTGAATGCCCTTGTATGCATCACTAACATTTCACCATATGATAGAGTTCCAGTGAACCCCAAATATAAGTATAAGGCATCCTCGTTATAACACCAGTCACTTGTATGGCTTCCATGAACAGTGTTATAAGGGGAAGCACTGTTACGATTTTCCAGAACATCCCTCAGTATAATGATCCTTTACTTAAAACACAGGTCACTTTTATGGAACCCTTGAACAGTGTTATAAGGGGAAGCACTGTTACGATTTTCCAGAACATCCCTCAGTATAATGATCCTTTACTTATAACACAGGTCACTTTTATGGAACCCTTGAACAGTGTTATAGGGGGAAGCACTGTTACGATTTTCCAGAACATCCCTCAGTATAATGATCCTTTACTTATAACACAGGTCACTTTTATGGAACCCTTGAACAGTGTTATAAAGAGGGAGGACTATTATGACACAGATCCCATTATAAGGATTCTCCACTTATAACACCAGTCACATGTATGGCTCCCATTATAAGGATTCTCCACTTATAACACCAGTCACATGTATGGCTCCCATTATAAGGATTTTCCACTTATAACACCAGTCACATGTATGGCTCCCATTATAAGGATTCTCCACTTATAACACCAGTCACATGTATGGCTCCCATTAACAGCGTTATATGAAGGGAGCAGTGTACTTTGCTGTGTATAAATTATCCATGACAATGAATGTATTTTTGATCAATCATTATACTGGTTTATACCTACAATTTCAAGACTTATGGCTATGATCATGGAAAATTCATGCCTTGATTTCAGGCCCTTGGGAAAGTTTCACTGAGGAAGAGGGAACTGTACAAGTATCATGGCAAGGAACATTGGTTCTCTTTGCTTCCTGTAGATTTCCAGTCCGAAGTACAGGTAATAATGCAGGGTTAGAATTAAACATGAAGCAAACTTTTATTCTTACTTTTTAATCCAGTAGCAAAATTGTTTACCAAGTGGTAAAGTATCGCTGGGAGTTCTTTCTTTTCATAATTGTTGGTGGTAAAAAGTTTTACTGTTTTTTATCAGTTAGCAGAACCATAAAACATGCAACAAATTTACCACATACTACTGTGTATTTCAGAGCCTGTAACGGGGGATAATTCAACTTCTACCACATCATTTCAGCTTTGGAAAATAAAGATTTGTTTTCCTTTCTAACATTTTCTTGTACCATCCTAAGTCACAGTTAGCAAGCATATTAAGTAAATTGGAGGCCTTTAGTTTGATTAGATGTCTGCTTCTACTTAGTATGAAGCTAAGCAAAAAATGTTGAAAATAACAGTTAATAAATAAAGTTTCAGTGCAGTTTATCTTACCATTGAGGCAACTTAGGGTTAATTGATGCATTGAAGCATTTTGTGAATACAATATTTCATACAGTTGTTTCAAGTAACCATCAAGAATATGGTTATCACCACTGAATATGTTTACCTTAATAAAGTACTCTACTTCAGTTGCTACTTATTTAAATGGAAATATCAGTCTGTGTATCCTTCTGTTTGTCTATCTTTCTTTCTCTCTAATACTCTTTAATCTTTACTCAAGTATTGGGAATATTTGCTTGTCTTCACTTCAGGGTAAAGTGCATTTAGAAATTCGGTTTGATGAATACCTCAGCACCAGTCCTGAAGCTGCTTATACATCACATAGAATGGCTGTCAGGTAAGATATCCATTGATAACATTATTTCTTACTTTAAGAAGTTCTTATACTATCATTCATTGGGTATAAAATCTTGTTACATTTTCATAAGTACTTATACCCAAGGATATGCATTGGATGTAGAAGGAGTTGCTATACCTGTCATCACAGGTGGATCATTTTTATTTCACTTGGCTGAAAGACAAGGCTGTGCATTTGATGTAGTAGGAGTTCCTATACCTGTTATCACAGGTGGATCATTTTTATCTCACCTGGCTGAAAGACAAGTGAGTTTGACATACAGTTAAGATCTCAGACGAGTTTATTCATTAGTGAGATTGATATATATATTATTGAGGTGATCTGGCATCTGATTGACTGAGCTTGTTTCCTACAAATTCCATATTTCAGATGAAATTTTGATCACACTTTTGATATAAACTTAGGTCATCAAGATCGCTGATAAGTTCATTGATGAGCAACATCCATGTATATTAATGAGGATTTCTTGCCTCTTGTTTTCTTGAGTATGTTACCCACTGCAGGCTGTACTTTTGAATAACATTTGATCAAACTGATTATATAGGCTTGTAACAATAAGATCTTGGACAAGTTTTATGACGAGTTGTATCCATACATAATAATGCAGAGCTCCAGATAGGCAGCATATTTGCATATTTTACACTGAAAAATTGACTAAAAATCCATTAACAAAATTGTTCATTTTGTTCAAAATTTATGCGAAACAATTTTGTTTCAAGCACTTAGTCCAAAGTTGTCAGTGTATTCCTCCAGCCACAAGCACAGTCCATCTTTTATAATGGTGCATCCAGTCAATTCAAGCTATGCTTTCAGAACATTTTTGGGATGTTCCGTCCACATTTGAAAATATAATATGTATACTTGATCACTGTGGGAACACTCAGTCCTGTACAGCCTTATAATCAAATGCACCCTCTTGAAGTTAGTCTTGATCAATAAGTCATTTGACCCATTTGAATTAGTCTTGATCACTAAGCCATTTGACCCATTTTAATTAGTCTTGATCACTAAGCCATTTGACCCATTTGAATTAGTCTTGATCATTAAGCCATTTGACCCATTTGAATTAGTCTTGAACACTAAGCCATTTGACTCATTTGAATTAGTCTTGATCACTAAGTCATTTGACCCATTTGAATTAGTCTTGATCACTAAGCCATTTGACCCATTTGAATTAGTCTTGATCACTAAGCCATTTGACCCATTTGAATTAATCTTGATCACTAAGTCATTTGACCCATTTGAATTAGTCTTGATCAATAAGCCATTTGACCCATTTGAATTAATCTTGATCACTAAGCCATTTGACATATTTGAATTAGTCTTGATCACTAAGCCATTTGGCCCATTTGAATTAGTCTTGATCACTAGGCCATTTGACCCATTTGAATTAGTCTTGATCACTAAGCCATTTGACCCATTTGAATTGATCTTGATCACTAAGCCATTTGACCCATTTGAATTAGTCTTGATCACTAAGCCATTTGACCCATTTGAATTAATCTTGATCACTAAGTAATTTGACCCATTTGAATTAGTCTTGATCAATAAGCCATTTGACCCATTTGAATTAATCTTGATCACTAAGCCATTTGACATATTTGAATTAGTCTTGATCACTAAGCCATTTGGCCCATTTGAATTAGTCTTGATCACTAAGTCATTTGACCCATTTGAATTAATCTGGATCACTAAATCATTTGACCCATTTGAATTAATCTTGATCACTAAGCCATTTGACCCATTTGAATTAGTCTTGATCACTAAGCCATTTGATCCATTTGATTTAGTCTTGATCACTAAGCCATTTGATCCATTTGATTTAGTCTTGATCACTAAACCATTTGATCCATTTGATTTAGTCTTGATCACTAAACCATTTGACCATCTTCAAAAATCATATTATCGCTAATCCTCCTAATTGGATGGTCATATTGACAAAGGGTTTCTTTGAAATGCTTCTTATCATGTGTAGTTGGTCCTGAATGAAAATGGTGCCAATATAATCTCCTAATATGGCCGGCACAGCAGCTATAATGAAAATAATGTTGTTGCTTATCCTGCTTAATGGATGGTTGTATTGACCTGGGGGCTTTCAATAGTACACTTCTTGCAATACGTAATTGGTCCTATATTCAAACATTGCTGATCTAACCTTAAATAACTACCAGAATGGTTTTCTTGGTGGCCATCTTGAAAATCTTCTTGTGGCTACTTCTCCTGAAAGGATGGTTGTATTGACATAGATTTTTCACTCAAACACTGTAACACTACTATGTGGCTTGTCTTGAATCAAAATGGTTCTGATCTGACCCACAGCATGGCAACCATACTGGCTATCTTAAAAAATATTGTTATCACGACTCCTTTGGAACAAATGATGGTAATAAAATAGGGTTTTCACTTAAAAAACTCATGCAGTATGTTATTGGTTCTGAATGAAAAGGGTACAGATCTGATTACCAACACATTTGCAAGTTCAGTGCTCTTATATCCATGACATCAGGTTCAAAGTTTAAGGGCATGACAAAGAATTTTGAACCCTATTAGGACTGGGTAGGTAGGTATGTAGGTTAATTTGCACTTATCTTGAGAACATGTTGCTACATACATAGATTATTAAGAAAAGATTTGGTATGTTACTCAAGAATATCTGAGATGAGTTTAATACACTGCAACAAAAAAGAAGAAAATGAGGGAAGAAATGGAATTCTTGTGGATTCCTGGCTAGTAGAGCATCAGTCCTTTTGAGGGAATTGTGTTATTTGGGTGTTAAAATTGATGGTTAGTAGTATCTATTACATCCACAAAAATTGGTGTTCTAAAATAAGTAATTTCACAGTATTCTTTCCCATCACAATTTGTGTCTTAAGCATAACATATAGTGAACACAAACTTTAGAAAGCATAACATATAGTGAACACAAACTTTAGAAAGCATAACATATAGTGAACACTAGCTTTAGAAAGCATAACACGGTGAACACTAAATTGAGAAATGATAAGGTGCTGTGAACACTAACTTTAGAAAGAATGGGAAATAGTGAACACTAACTTTAGAAAGCATAATATGGTGAACACTAACTTTTGAAAGCATAAGATATAGTGAACACAAACTTAAGAAAGCATAACATATAGTGAACACTAGCTTTAGAAAGCATAACATGGTGAACACAAAGTTTAGAAAGGATAACGTGTAGTGAACACTAAATTTAGAAAGCATAATAAATATTGAACACTAGCTTTAGAAAGCATAATATGGTGAACACTAACTTTTGAAAGCATAAGATATAGTGAACACTAACTTTAGAAAGCATAATATAGCAAATAATAACTTTTGAAAGCATAATATATAGTGAACATTAACTTTGGAAGCATAACATGTTGAACACCAACTTCAGAAAGCATAACATAATGAACACTAGCTTTGGAAAGCATGACATATGGTGAACACAAACTTTATAAGTATAAGATATAGTGAACACCAAGTTTAGAAAGCATAACATTTTGAACACTAACTTTAGAATACGAAAGTTATAGTGAATGCTAACTTTAGAAAGCATAACATTTTGAACACTAACATTAGAAAGCATAACATAGTGAACACTAACTTCAGAGAGCATAATATATAGTGAACACTAACTTTAAAAAGTATTGGGGATGTTTTAAATACATTAGTATCATCAGTCTGTCTCTCTTTCTATCTGTCCATCCATAAGTCTATCTAACACTTTTTCTTCCTACTCCATCAGGCAGAACCAAACCTTTGTAATCTCATTGTCCACCAAGTTCTATAATATACTTTGCCCACGCAGCAACAAGGTGAAAGAAGGGTCTCATTGTTGTATCATTCTCATGCACCTAAGATAGGGATCAAAAGGTCCTAGACCAATTCATAAAAGACTTGGGACATTTTAAGAATTTTTACAAGAAATTGTACATGTAGTACCATATGTACACGCTTATAAGTTGAGTCCAACTGCAAACTGCACAGACACAGATCTGCTGTCGCATTATGTGCCAACAGATCTGGGTCTCTGCAGTTTGCTAGGAGTAATCTGTAGAACAAACAACAATGACCTCTCCCTCGATAACTCGCGCACAACGGGGTCCAAAAACATAGACCGCACTATAAGCGAGAGCGAGAGTTACTGAGGGACCTAAACAAAATTAAGAAGGGGATGCCATCCCCGCTGGACATCGAGAAAATCGCAGTGGCGGGGGGGGGGGTAACGGGTCTGTTTAATGGCTGAATACTCTTTTTATAATTACATTCAGAATAATTTTCAATAAAGAGCTTTTTCTAATGTAGTTGTTTGCTTTTCTGTATAAATTACCTTTATTTTCAAGATAACGAACCTCTGAAAGATCGTGAACAACATTAGTCCAAGCGGTTTCAACAACACGTGTACATGAAAATATTGTGTATTACGTCACTGCTTTTTGATGTTGTCGATTCACAACTAAACAAGATTCATTTTTTCAAAAACTATCGACATATAATTCATGAAACAACCATCAACGTCGAAACTTGATTTATTTATTGTTCTATTAATAAAATATGGATGCCGTGATTTCATATCAAGTAACAGTGAAACTTCTTTTCATTGTTGAGGAAATCCCTGAGTAGCAAGTTAGATCAATACAAACTCTGGAACTTGCTTCTCTGTAATGAACCGTATCTGTAAAACAAAGCTTTTTATTCACCAAGTACTCATTTGGCTTGGTTGCCTTACTATTTCTCATCACATTTGTGAATGAGTAGGCTAATTTAAGGCAGTTTAATTATCTTACTTACATAATTGGACATTGCTTGGACATAATTGATCAATTGAAATGAGTTGACCTTAAACATGGCTGTGACCGCTAGCTCTTTCACGCAGGCAGGATTAGCACGCCTTTTAACTTTTCTGTTATTCCACCCCCTTTGTTTGATTTGATACAAAAGACGTAATTAACGTGATAATACAAAGCAGGTCTGCTATTAATTGAGTGTAACAACACAACAAATACTTCCGCAAGTTGGAGATAAAAAAAGGTTGGCACTTAATTAGATTCTCACGGAAACGCTTGCAGCGATAGCTTGGTCGCTTGAATTATATTTTTCACGTTTGAATACAAGAGGGCATATTACATTTATGATGATTACACTGAAACCAAATTCAAAGATAGAACTAAAACACTTATTTCACTTGACAAAACTTATTTAATTGCTATTTATTTTTAAAGTGTTGCCACCAGTAGGTTTTAGTGACATTTTCATTGATCGAAATTTCGTTTAATATTGCTATTTATAGTGTACTGAGAATGTTGTTTGGAAAGAAAATGTAACAAAATATATGACTTCTTACTAAAAGTTGAAAATTTCATGATGTTGATTCAAATGTCCGGGTACTAACCACTGGTTTTGATGATAAAACGAGCGATATATCAAGGTTTTATTTGCAAATTTTTATCACAATTTTTTCCACCATCAACAAATTGGGTCCATTTCTTTCCCTCCGTATTTTCTAGTTTTAAAAAATGGGATCCACGCCTGACCCGCGTTATAAACAGGTTCGCGAGTTATCTGGGAGCGAGTTATCGAGGGAGTGGTGTATATCCTGATCTGCCAGCACATTATGCAGTGGAATATCAGGGTCTATGTTGTTTGCTGTTGGACTCAACTTATACATGAGTATATATGGTATATATGCTAGCATAAAGAAGGGACACATTGTGTGTAAATAGATATGATTTTTTTTTATATTACTCCTGGTAAGTGGCTACAAGGGTTGTATGGTTAGTGTCATAGGCACATATGGAATGGGTGGATCTGAAACCGAGTTAGCATTTATGTTGTATTTCAGTTTTAAAATTATCTCAAGATCATGTTCCTAACATAGTAAATTTTGCTCCACCATCTGAAATTCATGTAGCATGAATGGGGATTTGTAATGGTGAATCACCCGAGTTGATTTAATACATTTTCCCCCTCTAATTTCCTTCATGATTTTTTCCAATAATTGGAAGTTATAAGATGGGATCCGTTGCTTAACATATGGGAACAACTCTGCAGAAGAAAGAAGCAGATTATATGCAGAAGTTTCCATAGTAAATCATGTGCTTATTTTGATACAATCTCGTGTCTATTTCAGTACAATCTTATGTGCTTATTTCAATAAAATCTCATGTGCTTATTTTAACACAATCTCATATTTGAGAATGAACTTGCCAACAGCTTTCTCTCACCCCAGTACAGTTTCTCAAAATCTCATTAGAAATATCATCCTAGCTTCATATGTTGAAAATCTGTTTCAGCTATAATGGCACCAATTGTTTTGTCTATAGGGTGATAGAATGCAACGACCTAATGGTGACGAATGGAGCTTGTAACCCCTATGCAGTTGTCACACTAAGCTACGGCCAAGGCAGGCACCGAGAGGAGGTTAGACGAACAAATGTAAAAAAGAAAACTATATCTCCTCACTTTGATGAGACTTTCTTTTTTGATGTAAGTAAAAACAAGTGCATCATTATTATCTCTAAGGTTATTTCAGCGAAACTGAAAAATGTCTGACATTTGTCTTCATTCATATATCTGTACATATTAAGCTGTCATGTCTAAGTATTTTCCTGTAAAATTATGGAAAATATCTTATGTGAGCAAATTCTTTTTAAAACTAAGTTATAATGTCCACTCAACAAGGGCATAGATATACTTATTACCCCTTAGAGGAATTTCTAGGTATCTGATTTATTGTAGCAAATGCATAGGATACAGTATTTGCAGTACTCATGGAGTGTATGGAATTTTGGATGGGGTGTATGAAAATCGCATGATAGATTCATGGAGTGTTCGAATGGCATCCATAGCAATGGCATAAATATAAAGAAAATTGCCACCTCCATTCTGTTGATTCAGAATTTATAAATTGATTGTTAGATATATTTTTTGAAATATTTGTAATATTTGGAATATGTTCACTGTAGTTTAAGAAAATAGAAATATTGTGATGTGACAGTGATATTAAGTCAACAGGAAGGAACTCTAGAAAACATCGTCTACCTTACATTACAGAAGCATAGAACTACCCTAGAAATGAAATTGTCTAAAATGATACCATACAATGATGATAAGAGTAACACATGAACTAAAATAACAGTGTAATTTTTAGTTCTACTGTCCATCGACCAGAAGAGCTTATGGGATGGTCTTTTGTCCATCATCTGTCGTTCATCCATCCGTTAGCACAAGTTTGTTATTGCTACTCCTCCTAAACTACTTTGACGATTTCCATGAAACTTTGCACACATTCATCACCCGGTCTAGTTTGTCCTATGTGAAAATGGTGCTGATCTGATGTCCAATATGACCACCATACTATTTATGATGTCTAGTTGGTCCTAAATGAAAATGGTGCCGATCTGATATTCAATATGGCCACCAGGGCAGCCATCTTGAAAATCTTGTTATTGCTACTTCTTCTTAATGGATGGTCATATCAACATGGTATTTTCACTAAAAGACTTCCTATGATGTCTATCTAGTTGGTCTTAAATAAAAATAGTGCTGATCTGACATCCAATATGACCACCACCACAGCCATCTTGAAAATCTTGTTATTGCTCCTTCTACTGAATGGAAAGTCATATCTTGAAAATATTGTTATCTCTACTTCTCCCAGATGGATGGCTATATCAGCATGAGGTTGTCACCAATAGACTTCTTATGATACCTACTTGGTCCAAAATGAAAATAGTGCCAGTAGTAGTAGTACATCCAGTATGGCTGCCACAACGACTGTGTTAAAAATCTTGTTGTCACTAATTCCCCTGAATGGATGAACACTGTGACATGGGGTTTTCACCAAACGACTTCTAATGATGTCTACTTGTCCTAAATGAAAATGGTGGCAAGCTGAGATCAGATATGTGTACCACAGCAGCTTATTTTAAATTCTTGGTATTACTGAAGAATATCAGAGATGGTTTCAACACTTGGCTGTTAAAAGGAAGAAATAGTCTTATCTTGAATGCCTGGAAATTATTTTCACCTAGTAGAGCATCAGTCCCTTCAAGGGACTCTTGTTTAGAATATGCCCAGGACAATAGCAGCAAATTAGTCAAAAATAAGTTATTTGTTGGATAATCAAATGATTTGTTGTTGTTGATTTGGTGTTTTATGGCACAGCAACACAAGTAGATTATTTAGTGCCAAGGGAATTGGAGTGAAGTACCTTGCATAAGGACGCACCATTGTAGCTGACCCAGGCTGATCCGATGGTAGGATTCAAACCCGCACCCTTTCAGTCATGAGGATAATTAAATGAGAATGTATGAACTGTTCTAAAAATATTTTATATAAAACCTTAAAGATAAAATACAATTTATCGATTCTCTGACGTTTGTCTAAGCTCCCTCTCAATCTACAGAAAATTAAAATCCCCAAAATTTGAGTCCACATCAGTAAGTAAGGTGGACTTGCATATTGAAAAGAGTCTGGAAAAAATGTCAAAACTGTAATTGGGCTTTGCCGAATAAAACCAGGTGTTGATTGTGTGTCTGAAAATATGCACATAGATCACCTCAGTCTACAGAAAATTTAGAACAAAGTCAGAACTTAAATCAGGCTTTACCTAATCAAACCAGGAAATAAGAAAAAAGCTCTGAAGGGTATTAAATTTATTAGTCTTTTGACAGGGTGTACAGGATTTTACCACTCTCAGGAAATACAAAAGTTTGGAGGGTGGGGAAATCCTGTACACCCTGTCAAAAGAGAGAGTAACTAGTAATATATAGCACTTTCATAACCCAGTAACCCATATCTGGATCTAAGTCTTCATGTTCAGGCATAAATTAAAAACTTGTTGGTTTGCCTTTACCAATTAGGACCACTTAGGTATGTAGGTCAATTTGTATTTGCCCACCATAAGGCAGAATGTGTTATGATGTTGTCCATCCATCCATCTGTTACCAATTTTTGTTTCCACGCAATAATTCAAGTTATCCACCATCTAATGTTACCAAACTTTGTGGATGACTTGCACTTGAGGTAAGAAAGAAGCATATCAGTTGTGTGGTCAAAGGGCAATGTCACTGTGGCTGAAAAAAACAAATCAGTTTCAACACAATAACATTAGTTCTACAGACCAAACTTTGTAGATGACTTGCTACCAATACCAGATATTGCATTTTTGAATCAATTTTTAGTGGTAATTTATGTACTGATTTTAATATTGATCTATTGATTATTTTGCAATGAATGAATGACTTTACATGTAAATTCTTATGAATATATTTATATCTTTTATTAATTTATTTCTGTATTACTATTTTGTTTGATTGAATCATGATTGATAAAATGATTAGGTCTGTTAAATATATAATACCTGTGAATCTGGCACCAGTTTCACTAAACATCTCAGCATGTAATATTTTCTTCCTAAATATGAGATTTTATTATATTTTTCTTATTACATAACATTTTTCAATTAAATTTTCAGTAGAGATCAGTAGATATTAAAATTTTTATTTCAGTATTAATATAATAAATTCACCCTAAAATTGGTTTGATTTAAATATGAGGAAAAATGTAGGAATTTCTACATTTTTTTCTTGCAATTCAAGAATAAAAAGATTCTCGGCTGTACGAACTTGGAATTGATTTTTTTTTTCTTCTGCATGACCTCAATCTCTCACTGAAATCACTATATTATCAGAAATATTGTCAGCATGATGAAGTAAAATCTCACTTTAGGAAAAAATGCCTCAATTTTTAGCTGGGTTGATTTCCTGGCTGTACTTCATTTGCATCAGCAGAAGATTTGGTCCTGATTGTTCAGTTTTGTAGCCACATTTCCCACTTCCCTCGCCAATGTGAAATATTTGCTGTGAGTTTAAGTACCATATATACTCGCATATAAGCCGGTTTGCATATAAGCTGATCCCCCAAATTGAATCAGTAAAAACAAAACATTCAAAAGTGCATGACCCACACATAAGCCAACCCATAAGTCTGAGGCATTTATATATATGTATGTATGTATGTAAGTATGTATATATATATATATATATATATATATATATATATATATATACATACACCATTCTAACCTGAACCCCCAGGTCCTTTTGTACTGAGGTGACCAGGTTAATGGCTTATATGGTGTTAGTACTGCTATAATAGACCTTGGCCCACGGATAAGCTGACCTGCCTTCTTCCAGGTTTTTAGTTTTTCCTAAATTATTTAGCTTATAAGTGAGTATATACTGTATTTCAAAATTCTTTTTTTTATAAATTCATATATTATGCAAACAAAGTCTTCATAATAGACTTGATATGTTTATAGAACTGTGCCATTTCCCATCTTGATGCTTATGGTAAGAGACCTAAGAGGCATAGATATCATCATCATATATATTGGGCCCTAAAACATGATCACAAAATATTCTCCCAGGTCTCTTTTATTGATCTATTCATTGAAAACTAGACCTTTTACATTGTTACGGTATAACTTCTCCACAGTATCACATAGTGGGATCACCACTTCCTGTGCTTGTCAGTGGGGCTTTTGCACATGGCGTACATCTTCTTAATGATTGATACAGCATTGAAAAGAGTCATAAATAAATGTAAAGTGCCTAGATGATCTAGAAAAAGATGCAGAGTACAATTTCTTTGGATTGTTGCATTTGAGTTGGGTCAGTTGGTAAAGGGCAAACCAACAGTTTAAAAAAAAAATTTAGGCCCTACAATGCATGATTGATTTAGATCTCATTTTACTGTTTGCCAATAAGTTACTTATGAAATGAAAAGGATAAATTGTACAATAACAAGTGTTGATTTTATACATGTATTTTTGTTCCAGTTGGAGAACAAAGGACAGAACCATGACCGGAACAACTATTACATACAAGACATTTTTTCTGGAGAGCTGTGGTATACAAAATTTATCATGATATACAATTATGGTATTAGATATTATAGTAGGAGGTAATTTGATGACTTATGTGAAAATATGTAACTATATTAGCTTATATTTTATGCTTCCCTTGATATAGTGCTTGGATAGGTCATTGGTCAGTTTTTTTGTCATTGTGTCTGTCTATGCTGTCTATTTACAGAACCTCACCCAGTTCAGTTTATATTTGGAATATGATCTCATACTTCCTATTCTCCCTGTATCATTCTGCCCTCACATTCCTGGGTGGGGTAGTAACATGCTTTTGGTTAAAGTATTTTTCATCAGTTAACAATAACCTCGTACCTGCCTGTTTCACTTCCTATTTGGAATAGAACATCATCACATACACCCAACTTGCCAACACTTATGATTTGATCATAAGTCTTACTGAAATTACCCTTAAATTATGGACTTAAGGAATAATAGCAAAAAATATGAAAAAAACGATAGTTGCCATCAAATCCGAATCTTTGCTCATCTGGGTTAGCTTCTGGAAAGATTTTCATACTAGATTCAGTGAAGCTGGTTAGGGAACCAGACTAACTTTACAGGAGTAACTCAAACATTTTAAGCTGCTCATGTTTTTCATGCAAAATGCCTGCATAATTGAGTTTTTATCTAGAAATGTCGTCCAACAAATGAAAACATGCTGAAGGTGAAAGGAACAATCAGCCTCTTAAAAAGTTCAATTAATCACCACTGAAGATAAAAAGGAAGACTTCTTATGATGTTTAGTAGGTCCTAAATGAAAATGATACTGATCTGACTTCCAGTATGGCAACCATCTTGAAAATCTTGTTATTGCTACTCCTCTTTAAGGGAAAGTTATATCAACATAGTGTTTTCACCAGAAGACCTCTTATAGCGTCTATTTGGTCTTAAATAAAAATTATGCTGATCTGATATGGGGTTTATGCTAAAAACCTTCTTTTGCTGTCTATTTGGTCCTAAATGAAAAAGGTGATGATCTGACATCCAAAATGTTTGCAGTGCTGTCCATTTTGAAAATCATATTACTACTCCTCCTGAATGGATCGTCTTATTGACATGGGGTTTTCACTAAAAGACTTTTTATGAATAGATGGTCTAAATGAAAATGGTGCCACTTGAACAACAAATATTGCCACTATGGTGGCCATCTTGAAACTCTTGTTATTGCTGCTCCTCCTGAGTGGGATGGTCATATCGACATGAGGTTTTCACTAGAAGAATTCTTAGGATGTCTAGTTGGTCGTAAATAAACATGGTGCTGACCAACGATGGACATCTTGTTATCACTTCTTCTCTTTAAGGGATGGTTGTATCGACATTGGGTTTTCACTGAAACACTTCTTACTCTATGTAGTTGGTCCTGAATGAAAATGATGACCTCCCAAAATTTGAAAAATTTCTTAACAGCTACTACTGAATGAATAACCATACCACATTTAAAAAAAAAAGTTTTCTTGCAAGGTTTAGTTATTCCTATTATAAAATGATGCTGATCTAACCTCCGAAATGACTCCCTTGATTGCTATCAAGAATGTCTTTATATGGTTACTTCTTCTGAATGGATGGTCTTATCAACACTATTATAGCAATACATTGTAAGTTGCTGGTTCTGAATGAAAATGTAGTACATTTGACTTCTAGCATGGCACTAATAGTAGCTTTCTTGTTTTCACTACTCCACTTGCACTGACATGGGGTTTTCACTAAAACACTTCTTGCATTATGTTTCTGAATGAAAATGGTACAGATCTGACCACCAACATATCGTCACATCTGTGAAGGAGGTTTGAAAACCAAACTTAATTGATCTTGGAATCAAATCAAAGGTCATTGCTTGCATTTTTGTACTTCACTGAGGTTATGAATGTGGTGACTTGTACATATAGAAGTGAATTTGACCAGACTTCATATTTAGTTGCATTCCAATGAACAAGTTGATAGTCACCACTCTGACATTGATTTTAAGGTCAAAGGTCAGGTTTTTAGCTGTACTGGCTTGTGAGCATGATAACACAAACCAGTATGAAATGATTTTTATCAAATTCAGTTTGTGTATATCAGGGTTGCATCTAGGACACGCAATCATGAAAATCCCCCCAAAATTTAAGATTTCCGGCAAAATTTCAAATTCTATGCGGGCAAAAAATCGCGCAAAAAATAAGAATTTTGCGCATTTTATTGTGAAGAATGCGCTATTTTTATGTTTTCTTTTAATGTAAAAATCTCAGTTCTCACTTTCAGTGGATATGTTGTCCTAGTGTAGTTGTGAAATACGTCACGTATGTCCTGTGTGTCACGTGCTCAATTCTGATTGGTTACTAAGAAAGGTCAGGAGAGCACATGTTTGATGCAATAGGAAAATCCTCTGCCTTTTCTGTCAAATTGAGAAAGACCTATTTCACGATTTTATGGAAATGGCCGATCGATGTTTGATGCTGAGGCAAGCTTGGTGGGACAATGCATTAAATAGCAAAGCCAGTTAAAACTTTTTCATTATTTTATCAGTAATACTTATAATAATAGTCAGAGTACAGTTTTGTCTATCAATAGGCACAGCGACAGTGAACAAACAATTCATAGTATCGGACGATAGTTTTTTAAGATCTAAGAATGGACAGAGGAGTGACATGTTTTGCAGCACATGGTTTAATTCTTTAATGATCAGTGTGTAGAGAAAATACTGTTCTTAGAAAACACAAAGATTTGGGTTTCAGTTTTAAGTGTTATACTGCAATATATAGAACACATGATATGTATTTAGTGTTGTACTGTGATATACAGAACTCACGATATGCATTAAGTGTTATGCTGTAATATACAGAACACACTATGCATTTAGTGTTGTACTGATATATACAGAAGACATGTATTTAATGTTATACTGTAATATTCAGAACACACTGTATGCATTTAATACACTTAATATACTTGCTATTGCTCTGAATTTTTTTTGTTTTTTTTTTGTTACATCACCATGGTAGGCCCCCCTTGTCATTAAGTTGGCACCCCTTTTTTCAGATTCAGTGGGGGCAAGTGCCCACATTTACCAAATCCTAGATGCAACCCTGCATATATCTGATGAATACCTTGAATGATACCACTTTAATAATTTTTTTTATGATAAAAATATTAATTACAGATTTAACCAAACTTAGCACATGGGTTAATGAGACAGGTTAAATAATTTTCTATCCATGATCTCAATTTCAAGGTCAATGGTCATGGCAAAGAATTTTGTTTTGTACATACAAGTATCTTGTAAACACATAAACTCAGACAGACATTTAAAAAAATATTTTTGTTACCAAATTTAATATGTTGGAGTTTGTCAAGAATATCAGAGATGGTTTTAATCATCATCAGTTAAATAGATGAAACCATCTCATCTTGGATTCTTTTTGGCCATTAGAGCATCAGTCCCTTCAAGGGACTCTTGTTTTCCAGTTAGTATTGAATGTATTTGACTCATAGAAAGAGTTTCAGAGAGTAATCATGGTGAAATTCCCAAAATTGGAAACTCATTTAGAAAAACATCTGCTTACATATGCAAGAAAAAGATCTTCATAATCAAAGTAGAATTTTAAATTAACATTCTATGATGTTTCAATAAAAAGTAATGAAATGGCTGCATTTTTAATATTATTTCCACCACCTCTGAAGGAAAAAATGAAAGAAATCATTTCATTTCAACAGACTCCAGTTATTGATTACATTATGACATAATAACAACTGCAGGCATCCCTTTTTCCCTAAACCACTACTGCCCCTGGGTGGGGTACAGCAATCAAGGTTTATGCACATATATATATATATATATATATATATATATATATATATATATATATATATATATATATATATATATATATATATATATATATATATCAATCACTCATCATGGGGGCAAGTATTTCAAAAACATTGTTCTTATTTAAATATACCCTGTAGGTCTCAGTGTTATGAGTAATGATATAGTTTAGTGTGTTCTTGATATCTTTATGTTTTCAGTTTTTTTTTATTTGAAAAAATTCAGTATTAAAGAATAATGTAAAATTAATCCCTGTGTGCATTTAGATACGTGTTCTCATATACAAATCTTTGTTATCTGTAGAAATTAATGAAGATCAAAATTATATCACCAAACAAAAATAATTAGATAGAAAATGCAAGAAAATACCATATAGTTACTGTAATATCTCAACCATATCCCTTCAAGAAATGTATCCAGTATCATCATTAACTTTAAGGTAATTTATTGTAAGGGAAAAGATTTTAAAAACCTCAACATTTCAGGGACCTGGTTGGATCCCAACTACCATATATACTGGCGTATAAACTGGGTCCAAATGCAAACAAGATAGATCCTGATCTGCCATTGCATAATGCGCCAGCAGATCAGGGTCTATCTTGTTTGTTCTACTGATTAGTCCTTACAAACTGCATAGACCCAGATCTGCCGTCGCATTATGCGATAGCAGATCTGGGTCTGTGTAGTTTGCAGTTGGTATCAGATTATACGCAAGTATATACAGTATTTTGCCCTATTTTCAGGATTTTCTGTAGTTTTCTCATGACCTTATGTTTTCCACTGTAGTATTTCAGTCTGGCATGATGAGTCGCGGATGGCCAGAGAGGTGCTAGGCAGCATATTTCCTGGGGTATTCTTGGGGGAAATTAGAATTTCTCTGCGAGATCTGAACACAAATGGTGCTCAAAATGCATGGTAATTCCTTTTTTTTCATACTTGATGTTACATTTATTTCAGTTTATGACATGTAATCATTATTAACAGAGATAATGGTCTCATCATCAGAAATTTGATGTTTTGAGTCAAAACATTAGAAAGGCATATGATATAGATCAAAGTACTGCTTGAAGTCATTCTGCATTTTCTCTCACCTGTGTAAGTATGGATTTGTCTCACCTGTGTAAGCATTGTGAAACAGGTACATTTTTTAGTCCTACCTGTGTAAGCATGATAAGGTATAGCTACCTTTTGTCTAACTTGTGAAGCATGAAGAGATATAGGTACCTTCTTTTGTCTCACTTGTGCAAGTATGGTGAGATATAGGTATCTTTTTTGTCTCACCTGTGTAAGTATAGTGAGACAGATACCTTTTTCATCTCACCTGTTTAAGCATGGTGAGACAGTTACCTTTTTCATCTCACCTGTGTAAGTATGGTGAGACGGGTACCTTTTTGTCTCACCTGTGTAAGTATGGTGAGATGGGTACCTTTTTCATCTCACCTATGTATGCATGGTGAGACATTGGTACCTTTTTTGTCTCACCAATGTAAGAATTTTGAGACATGGGTACCTTTTTGTCTGACATCAGCAGCATCAACATGAAACGTTTCTGTTGAAATGTAAATTTCACAAGTGAAATGAGACAACTGTGGTCTGATTGTTTAATTATAGAAGTGGGGATTTTAAGTCTGTAATAATTTGAAAGATGAATTTTTCTTCTGCAATGAATTGTATACTTGGGTAATGTCATTTGAAATATATTAATTTTGGAGGGTAAAGGGGAAGGTCTAGTTTTATTAGGAATTTTTATTTTCTGTGGAACTACAGGTAGTCTCATTCAGCTGATAATTGCAGGCTTATGTGCCTGTGGACCCTATATGTTTTTGTTTTTCTAATCAATGGTAAACCTTAAGTTTAATTTAAACCATAGCTAGCACCTGGAAATGTTTGTACATAAGCATGCGACACTGAACCATTGTAGACTATTATACTATATGATAATATATTGGAATAAGAATTGGTTTTATCTTACCATATAGTTATTTAAACAATACATATCATTTTCATAGAAAATTCTCTTTAGAGGTAATAGACGAGTTTGACAATCCCCGATAATCTAAGATAATGCCAACTAAATCTTGTTAATTGATGATAAGGCTAAGGGTATATCAGTTTCTTTTAAACAGTGGCGATAATGAACCTTGTTACTCACTTGAGCAGTTATGGGGATAAACTTGTTCCAGTTTGAAAGAAATTCTTCAGAAAAATGGAGAAAATGTGTTGGGACAGAAAGCAATTTCAGTTTCAAAATGCTATGCCTTAAATCAAATCCGAAAACACGAAGATCAACAGTGTGATTGCAAGTGACACATCAACGGTGATGGCAGAGCCGCTATGTAAATTAGATTGTACTAAATAGGTAACTTATACACATTTGTGCTTGACAGTCAATTATAGTCAATGGACAGATGACGAGGTTATTTCCACCATGTAATTTTCAGGAGTTATATGATTACAAAAGTGATTTTGAAAGGTGTATGCTACAAGAAGATGAAATTCTATAACTGCAAACTGCACAGACCCAGATCTGCCATGTCACATAATGCGCCAGCAGTTCTGGGTTTATGCAGTTTGTTAGGAGTAATCAGTAGAAACGTTCATTATGTGATGGCAGATCATGGTCTGTGTTGTTTATAGTTTAATTGACATAAGCAAGTATATACAATATTACAAAAATGACCTCTCTACAAACAAGATACAGTTTAATTGACATAAGCAAGTATATACAATATTGCAAAAATGACCTCTCTACAAACAAGATACAGTTTAATTGACATAAGCAAGTATATACAATATTGCAAAAATGACCTCTCTACAAACAAGATACAGTTTAATTGACATAAGCAAGTATATACAATATTACAAAAATGACCTCTCTACAAACAAGATACAGTTTAATTGACATAAGCAAGTATATACAATATTGCAAAAATGACCTCTCTACAAACAAGATACAGTATAATTGACATAAGCAAGTATATACAATATTACAAAAATGACCTCTCTACAAACAAGATACAGTTTAATTGACATAAGCAAGTATATACAATATTACAAAAATGACCTCTCTACAAACAAGATACAGTTTAATTGACATAAGCAAGTATATACAATATTGCAAAAATGACCTCTCTATAAACAAGATACAGTTTAATTGACATAAGCAAGTATATACAATATTACAAAAATGACCTCTCTATAAACAAGATACAGTTTAATTGACATAAGCAAGTATATACAATATTCCAAAAATGACCTACAAGATAAATACTGATTTAAATAGAAAGTTGTTTTGTTATACATTTATCTACCATTTTCCCTTGTAGTCCAAGACAAAAGTAATACCATAACATTTAGATTATTCAATTTTACATTGTTAATCTAGACTGTTTATCTATACAACGCTTTTGTAACAGACTTCCTCTATCAATATTTGAATAAATTTCTTCATCCTGATTCCCAGATAAAAGGGTGTAGAAACAAGTGTTTCAATTATTGGTGTTTTCCTGTATATGATTGCAGTAGATATGCCATATTGGTGTCACTTTTAAAGGTACATACTTTATGATAATTTTCATGTCCAATAATAATATAATCCTGAAAAAGAGCTGTTCACACATGCACATATGTTTAATAGATGGGATTAATATAATATTTTGTTTTCACAAATTTCAGTTTTAACACTGGTTTATAACAGTTGTTGCTATAGTAACTGTTATATGTATTAACAGTTGAGGTCCCTCCATCACTTATTTGCACTTAACATTTTTAAGTGACAGCCCAGGAGGTGTAAGTCCCCCAGCATGTCCGAGCATGGTCTTCGGACCTGTAAGTCAGGATGCATGGGGTCTTAATGGATCCGATGGATACATCCTATATTACTGTATCGCTGTCTGGAGCTGTCCACAATTGTCCAGCCAAACGAGCCGGTTGTCAAGCCAGTCCAGCTGTCTCAATCCAGGGATCTTACTGAAAGATCTGTCTGTCTTGCCAGGCCTGTGGCTTCATCTCCCTACAATTATGGAGGTCTTAATGATAGATCTGTCGGTACTTCCATGCTATGGTACCATACAATTGCAATTACGTGGATCTTAGTTATAGATCCATCTCACAGCTTCATCTCTCTACAATCATTGAGATCTTAATGATAGATCTGTCTGTCCTACCATGCCTAAGGCTACATATAATTACAATTATGGGGATCTTAGTGATAGATTCATCCATCTCGCCAGTGTATGTCTACAAAACAGGTATTTTAGTGATAGATCCATCTGTTCAGTCATGCCCATGGCACAGCCAATACCAGTACCAACCGGACCACCTTTCACATAGTGCTGAGCATACTCCTGATGAACCAGCCATCCGTACCAGTATGACACATTCGTCCGACATAGACGGCTTACCCTATGTTCACAGCTTACCCACGGAAGTTAACATGACTTACATAGAGATGATGGTATTGCATCATCTATGCCACCTGGGATGGTTTATCTGGATATGGAGGCAGAACCAGAACAGGACACTATACACAGTGAGTGTGAAGATACCCCTGAACAACAGCTTTACTCAGATCCAACCATGGCGCAGACCGAGTTCAACTTTAAAGCTGCTGTTGAAGAGATATACCGGGTGTTGTCGGTTTCAGAATATCCTCCACCCGCTACCACCATGCATGGCTATATGGTCATGGCTTCGGTAGATATTGATGATGAGGGAGAGACTCCGTCCTTCTGGCTGCTTCCCCAGTCAGCAAAGATCTGGGAGATTAATGACCATCTGTCTAGATGAATCTGTGATCCAGGGAAGGCTAAGGCTTTCATTTCTGAAAGCCAAGTACCAGCAGCATTCTCATTATGCTGGTACAAAACATACTCCAAAGCCAGACTCCTGCACTTCCAATCTCGTTGGATCAACCTATTTCCTCAAACGAATGGGTGATCCATATCATTTCAGAGGGGCTTTAGCTTTCATTTATCCAATCCCTCCTCTTTCTTCCTCTCCTCTTCTAATGAACATACCCTCAGATCAGGAGGAAGACAATATTCTACAACAGGAGATACGGTCACTCCTCGACAAGAGGACAGTAAAGACTGAGAAAAATGCAGTCTCTGGGGTTTTATTCAGGGCTTTTCCTTATACAAAAGGCCAACAGCACTTTGAGGCTGATCATCTGACCAATGCATATTTTTATGTCCCTATCCACCAGGTGTCGCAGAAATTTCTTCATTTTGGTTACAGCAACAAGTTTTTCCATCAGGTCTAAACATCAACCCCTGGATCTTTAACAAAATCATGGATTGCATTGTCACCCTGTTTCGGCCGACTTCATCTACAGCAAACAGTGGCGTACTTGGAGAACATCCTCCAGAAACATATGGTAAGTTCTATTTTTCTCAAAGGCAGGAATGATCTCTCGGTTTTCTCGTGAACTGGGAAAAGTCTGATCTTCATCCATCCCGGTGTTTTGACCTTCTGGATATGGAGTTTACCACCAATCTCAATCTGGTACAACTTCCTCAAGTTCGTGTAATACTGATCATCTAACTCGTTGAGTCTGTGCCCAACAGGACTTGGATTTCAGCAATTCATTGGATTATTCAGTGTGGCAGCAGACTTGATCCCACTCCTGTATGTTCTGCTTTGGCAGTTTCTACATTGGTGCGACCAACTCCATATCAATGTACAAATCAGATGCATTTCCAGCAGACTCAATGTCCTGTCTGACCCTCTATCCAGAAAGGGTCAAGTCATTCATACGGTATGGTCCCTACATCAATCAGTCTTTCATCGGCTTTGCGCATGTTGGGAGTGTCTTATGATCGATCTTTTTGTGACAAGGTGGAATCACAAGTTGCCCACCTTCGTCTCTCCAGTTCCAGACCCAGAAGCTTGGGCAGTGGACACACTGTTTATCAGTTGGGAGGGGTTCTGGGCCTTGCCTACCTGCCCATGGTCTTGGTACCGACAATAATAGAGAAGTTGAGGGGTGAGAACTGCAAGATGGTTCTGATAGCCCCTCTCAGATGGGACAAGTCCGGGGTCACCGATCTACTTGATCTAGCGATAGATCTGCCCAGGAAGATTCCAGCCAAGCCGAATCTTCTCAAGCAACCACGATCGCAGGTGTTCCACCCCTGCCCAGACTGCCTTCTCCTTCATGCCTGGTTGTCAGGACAGCCTTACGAGAGAAAGAATTTAAACCTCTGATTGTGGAGAGAATCTTGAGAGCAAGAAGGCCCTATACTCTGAAAGCTTATGAGGGAAAGTGGCGATATCACCCCTCAAGCCCTATCTTCATGGCTGAAGTGGATTATGTGCTCGGCATACTCTGAAGTCTCAAAAGATCAGTGTCACCTTATGAGCATTTCAGCTCATGAAATGAGAGAGATCTCTGCGAGCCTCGCTTTTGAATGTAACATTTTGATCCGAGCCATAATAGAAGCTGTTGGCTGGCATGCTGAGTTGACCTTCAAGAGTTTTTATCTCAGAGATTTTGCTTCGCAGATTCAATCTCTGAATCTGGTGGATCCTGTGGCAGCAGTCCAAATGACCACCTAACCCATTTAAAGCCAGCACAGCCTCTTAGCTTCGCTGGATTCGCCAGTGAAATTTTGTCGGTAAGAAGAATTCAATAATCATCATCTTAATCGGATATAAGGGTTGGGGAACGTATTTAAACAAGTAAGCACATTTTTAAGTAAATTATGTTTCTCTGAGAATACTTACCCGATCACATTGCTTAAAAACCCTCCCAGCCACCCCACCATGCAAGCATCCTCGTTGGTATATCGCTCAGCTTAAAAACTAGTGACACCTGGTGGTGGCAAGGGGAAGTAATGGGCAAGAGTTATTGTCCTGTGTCTATATGATGTAGACACAAAACATAAATTGTCGTCTTTTAGTAGGGCTGGATTTGGGAGGTAGCAAGCTTATATCCCTTAATGTTAATGTGACTGGGTAGGTATTCTCTAAGAAACATAATTTACTTCAAAATTTGCTTTCCACAGATATCTCAGTACAGTCAAATTAAGAAAATAAATTTTCGAAAACTTGCATGGGGAAATCTCAGATCAGTCTGTCAGGTCGCAAACAAAAAGACCAACCTTGAGTTTTATAAAGACCATGAAAAATTTATCCTGTAGAGTGAGTTCCCTCTTGGGACCTGGTTTACATCCATGTGTCTGATGAGATTTTGTGTCCATGTTTTCATTCTGTCCATGCCAGTATTGCAGTCTTTCTACCTTTGAGTCCAGGAAGTCAAAAACTACCTGAAATACTCCAAATTTCTGAAATCAAGGGTAGAACATCACAGCATTATGATCCTCCTTGATTTTATCATTACTAAATCGTGCTGTTTGAAAAATAATTGTTCTTGCAGTTGTGACAAGTTTTTAGATGCAATTTTGAGTTATTGTGATGACATTTCATTTTGTCTCTTCAAAAGTTCAGTGGTTTTCTTAAGCTGACTTGCATCCTCTGAACAGTGCTCAACAGTTAAACTGTAGTCATGCTCATTTCTTGCACTGGCATTCACATCTTCACCCACAGACAATCCAAGTCTGTCTGAGTTCCCGATTCTGTTAACTGTGCAATATCAGTCTGTGTTTCCACACCGATGCTATACTGAAATTAAAATTAAGGTGATATAAATTGTTTGAATTTGTATGTAATGAAACAGGGATAAGTAAATGCATTACAATGCTGATTACCTAGACCCTTAGGAAGACATTTTTGTTAAATTTGGAAAATGACAATTATTTTATTTGGAACATGATAATTATTTTATTTGGAAAATTACAATTATTTTATTTATAAAATTGTACAGAAAATAAGTTTTAAATCAGTTGGGGATATACATTTTTGATGGACAGGGTGAGAGTCTGTTAAGCTAACAATCTAGATAATTGTCATCCACATAGTCATTGTTTTGTTATATACAGTAAAGATCAACACAGGACATCAAAAGGTCTAATGCTTTTGTAAAAAACTTTTGAAAAAATGGAGAGTCCCAACCTGATTTCAGCACATTTCCTAGAGACAGGGGCTCTTCCCATAGGGTCAAAGAGGAACCCTGTAGGGACTTGTAAACATTGGCCTTTGTAAACAGGTGACATTTATATAGCAGTAAAAACTCTTAATCTTGCCTTTTAAATCACCTCATTCTAAAGGTCTCTACTGCAAAAGTTTAAAAGTCAGCTGGCATTAGTATTAAGGAGTCACTTGTATTAATACTGTAGGTCTTACATCTCAGAAGTTGCCATCTAACACTGGTTAGATTGTATGTTTTAATTTTTATATAAATCATAAAAGTGGGACTTATAGTACATGGCATATTTATAGCAGTGGCTGTTACAAAGAGGTGGTCACATGTCCAGGCCAGCCCAGGTATGCTGCCTCAGTGTGTCCTTGGGAAAGACACTTAGCTCCCATTTCCTTAGCATGATATAGCCAATAATTTGTTTAAAGTGCCATTAAAAAGAACACGAACAACAGCTGATCTGACTGTATTTAAATCTGTTTCACAAAATGCTACACCTGCTCATTAGCTTATCAACGTCTCCAATTTCAAGATTTTCTTTCCCAAATTGCTGAGACACAACTTGCTTATGCAGTTGTATCACACATCTATACCTGTATCATGGCCCCTTTCAGAAATTATTTAATTAAATAAACACATGGCTTATGTCTACTCAACCCATATAACGGTGTTACATCCAGGTATTCTGAGGTGAACTCTCATTTGGTTGAGGTGAAATCTCAGTCTTTATCCTTCATGAAATCATCAGTTTGGGACCCTATTTTGAAGTACTGACCATATTATGTGCATAAGTAATGTTCGCAGGACACGGTTTATATTTAATAATACAAAACACCTAATGTCGATTATTTAGTTATAATAACTTGAATATTTTATTTCAAAATCACTGTATGCCTAGCAGAAAAGACCATCATTCTCTGCATCACATGAGGTGGTCTTTGTAAGGGAGACAACAAATAATGACTCATTATGTCACTGAAAAGATGGGGGAGAAATTCACCCTCCATGTGAAACAAAGGTGGGAATTTCCTAAATATAGCAGGAATTTAATGAACACATAATGATGGGTCTTGAAAATATTTTGCTTGATTTTGTGCACTGATGATTTTTAGTTGCAATGTTTTAAAAATTAGCATGAATTGTGCACTCATGCATTCTAGAAAAGACCTTGACCTTATGAATAAGTGTACAAAAATTGATCTTCTCAAATCCTTGCATGCATATTCAAGACACCAATCAAATGGTGCTACTTCCATGGATTGCAATGATAATTCCAGATGTTTTTTATTACATTTCCCCACCCCCACCTTTTCCAGACAGTGAATCCTGGGTTGTAACATAAAATCAGTTACATAAATCAGGTGTCCTCCTGCTGTGACAGCATCAGCATATATAATGTTTGGTTCAGAACTCTTAAAAAATGGCACTGTAACTGGATTATATATTAGAGTTGGAAGTTTTGTGATGCAGTGACAATTTAATAGACACCATATCAATCAGAATTGGCAGTTCACTGATGCAGTGACATAATATAATAGACACCACATATATTAGAGTTGGCAGTCATATTATGCAATGGCAATTTAATAGACACCATATATATTAGAGTTGGCAGTTGTTATGTATGATATTTATATAATATTATAAATATTTTAGGAAATTATAAATGTTTCTTCACTTTAATATTTGCTTAAATCTTAATGTTTATCAGGAAAAACATGTTTAACTAGTGTCCTTGAATTAGGTTGTTTTGATCAATATGTTTTCTCAATTTGAAGGTCAAGGTTGAATTTTGTTTACAAGTAAAATTACATTAAGATGACTCATATTCTAGAACATTCTGTCATGTGACCAATCTTTATATATGCCATGTTTGGTGGACATTTATTCAGTTTTGACATTACCATCAGTCTTGTAAAGAGCTATTACAGTTGTGAAAATTCATTCCAAATTCTAAGAGAGGAATTATTTTAAATATTCATTGGATTATAACAGTGCTCACAAACTTTTGGATTTTGGATTTTTAATTGATGATTTTGGAATTTATGTGAACTTATTCAGAGATTTTGGAATACTTCATTTTGACATCAGCACATCAAAGATTACTAGTACATCAGGACTTTGGAGACCATTGGCACATAATAACATTCAAGGACTCAGCCGTGAATTCTGAACATTCTGTATTTAGGACTTGTGATTAGAACAATCATTCTTATTGGATTATTAGGATTTCAAAACACATTACTGTAAGTGACTTTTTGATTTTTCATTTTAATTATCTAGTAATAAATTGCTTGTTGATTTTTTACTTGATTTGTTGGTTTCACTTTCTTTCTGTTACATTTTTCTTAGACCATAGAGTCGTAACACAGTGCCATAGTGCAATGATACAATTTAATAGATACCATATATATTAGAGTTGGCAGTGCCATAGCGCAATGATACAATTTAATAGACACCATATATATTAGAGCTGGCAGTGCCATAGTGCAATGATACAATTTAATAGATACCATATATATTAGAGCTGGCAGTGCTATGATGCAATGATACAATTTAATAGACACCATATATATGAGAGCTGGCAGTGCCATAGTGCAATGATACAATTTAATAGACACCATATATATTAGAGCTGGCAGTGCCATAGTGCAATGATACAATTTAATAGATACCGTGTATATTAGAGCTGGCAGTGCTATGATGCAATGATACAATTTAATAGACACCATATATATTAGAGCTGGCAGTGCCATAGTGCAATGATACAATTTAATAGACACCATATATATTAGAGCTGGCAGTGCTATGATGCAATGATACAATTTAATAGATACCATATATATTAGAGTTGTCAGTGCTATGATGCAATGATACAATTTAATAGACACCATATATATTAGAGCTGGCAGTGCTATGATGCAATGATACAATTTAATAGACACCATATATATTAGAGCTGGCAGTGCTATGATGCAATGATAAAATTTAATAGACACCATATATATTAGAGCTGGCAGTGCTAAGATGCAATGATACAATTTAATAGACACCGTATATATTAGAACTGGCAGTGCTATGATGCAATCGTACAATTTAATAGACACCGTATATATTAGAGCTGGCAGTGCTATGATACAATGATACAATTTAATAGACACCATATATATCAGAGCTGGCAGTGTTAAGATGCAATCATACAATTTAATAGACACCATATATATTAGAGTTGGCAGTGCTATGATGCAGTGACAATATAATAGACACCATATATATTTAGAGTTGGCAGTACTGCTCTAAAAAAATAGGAAATACCTTTGACATTCACAATAATGGGGGGGGGGGGTCGTGTCTGAGTGGACATTATAGCACAAATATTAAAAATGATGGAAATCATGCTTTTGTCAGCAAATGCTGAGCACACATAAACAGAACAGGCTCCGCAAGCAAATTCCTAATCTTTGAATAGATTATTTTATCAACACAACTTTCATTATTACAATCATAACTCACACATTGCTTTTGTCTGTGGTCAAAATAATAAAATCTTACCTTGACTTCTGCATAAAAACACTCCTGAGAAGTATCACACGAATGTATAATGCATGCTTCATATATAAAAACACTCCTGAGAAGTATCACACAAATGTATAATGCATGCTTCATATATAAAAACACTCCAGGTAATTACTAAGTTAAAACTGATATGGGATAAAAAAATGTAACAGTGCTGACGACACATTAGATATTAACAACGCTGACTACACGCTAGACATTAACAGTGCTGACTACATGCTAGACATTAACTGTTGGAGTCTTGCACCCTTAGCTGCATTCTGAATTCACTCCCACATGGGAGACAACTCTTTTGGGTGATTGTGACAAGGGTCTGTTTGCTTAAATATGTTCTTACAAAATGTATATTGTTATAAATTCTCTGTTGAGAGAAAAAGAAAATGCTTTGAAACATGTATAATTCAGATTATTTAGGGAGATAATGGTATTTACTTGTTATGATCGTTTAAATAATAAAATAGCAAGAAGATGGTAATCAGTATCTCTGTTTTAATTGCTGTGATCCTGTTTGATCTTGCATAAACTGAACTGGTCAAGGTATCAGTTTTCTCAATACCTTGATTGTACACTTAATGCCATCAAAACAAAAATGTATGGTTACATTAGAATGGTTCCATAAAATTAACTATAATTAAATTTTACTGTAATTATTTTAGGTATTTTCTTAGAGCAAAGAATGACATGAGACAGCCACATGAAAATGTAGGGTCAATGAGATTGAAGATTTCGTACACTGCAGAGCAAGTTTTTGCATCACAATACTACGATGATCTCCGTAATATTCTCCTGGAGTCTCCAGATATTCAGGTAAGTCTTTGATGATTCAAAAAAGGTATTCAACTTAATTATTGTTGAACCCAATTGTTAGGAATAACAGATTTTCAAAATACAATGAGTTGCAACTCCTTCCTGAATCTTTTCTTAGCTTTGGTTACAAATCAGATACCTGCATTGTACAAGGACCAGCATTCACTTAGACAACAAGGCAAAAGTGACTGTGTTGTCAGCTAGATTTTAAACTTGCATTTAAATAGGAAATTATTTGTATACACTCACCATAAGGCAGAGGGTATTATGTACATTATAATGTCTGTCTAGTGTATTATGTATGTTATAATGTCTGTCTAGTGTATTATATATGTTATAATGTCTGTGTAGTGTATTATGTATGCTATAATGTCTGTGTAGTTTATTATGTATGTTATAATGTCTGTCTAGCATATTATGTATGTTATAATGTCTGTCTAGTGTATTATGTATGTTATAATGTCTGTCTAGTGTATTATGTATGTTATAATGTCTGTCTAGTGTATTATGTATGCTATAATGTCTGTCTAGCTTATTATGTATGCTATAATGTCTGTCTAGTGTATTATGTATGTTATAATGTCTGTCTAGTGTATTATGTATGTTATAATGTCTGTCTAGCATATTATGTATGTTATAATGTCTGTCTAGTGTATTATGTATGTTATAATGTCTGTCTAGTGTATTATGTATGTTATAATGTCTGTCTAGTGTATTATGTATGTTATAATGTCTGTCTAGTGTATTATGTATGCTATAATGTCTGTCTAGTGTATTATGTATGCTATAATGTCTGTCTAGCTTATTATGTATGTTATTATGTCTGTCTAGTGTATTATGTATGTTATAATGTCTGTCTAGTGTATTATGTATGTTATAATGTCTGTCTAGCATATTATGTATGTTATAATGTCTGTCTAGCATATTATGTATGTTATAATGTCTGTCTAGTGTATTATGTATGTTATAATGTCTGTCTAGTGTATTATGTATGTTATAATGTCTGTCTAGTGTATTATGTATGCTATAATGTCTGTCTAGTGTATTATGTATGCTATAATGTCTGTCTAGCTTATTATGTATGTTATTATGTCTGTCTAGTGTATTATGTATGTTATAATGTCTGTCTAGTGTATTATGTGTGTTATAATGTCTGTCTAGTGTATTATGTATGTTATAATGTCTGTGTAGTTTATTATGTATGTTATAATGTCTGTCTAGTGTGTTATGTATGTTATAATGTCTGTCTAGTGTATTATGTATGCTATAATGTCTGTCTAGCTTATTATGTATGTTATTATGTCTGTCTAGTGTATTATGTATGCTATAATGTCTGTAGTTTATTATGTATGTTATAATGTCTGTCTAGTGTATTATGTATGCTATATTGTCTGTCTAGCTTATTATATATGTTATTATGTCTGTCTAGTATATTATGTATGTTATAATGTCTGTCTAGTGTATTATGTATGTTATAATGTCAGTGTAGTTTATTATGTATGTTATAATGTCTGCACAGCATATTATGTATTTTATAATGTCTGTCTAGTGTATTATGTATGCTATGATGTCTATCCATCTCTCTCTCCATTACCAGTTTTGTTTCTGCACAATAACTCAAGTTGTCCACCATCTACAGTTACTAGACCTTGTTGATAGCTTGCACTTGGTGTAAGGAAGAAACCTATTAATGTTTGGGGTCAGAAGGTCAAAGGTCAAGGTCACTGACTGAAAATATGGAGATGAAAGAAGCTTTGTTTTGAAAAAAACTTTGTTTGCTGTCATTGGCTTTGTTTTAGCACCTAATCCTTTATTGTTTAGATATATTTTGATAGCAGTCTTGAAGAACACTGAAAAAAACTGATATTGGTCTTAATTAAAGTAATGGAATTATGTTTGATTGCTTGAACATGTGTGTAAAAGGATGTCGACATGTTATTTGATTCAGTTGTCCACATGTATGGTAAGTGATAGCTATGAATAACTTGCCTAATCAACATGATTACTTCAGTACAAGGCATTAAGCCTAACATAATTACTCCAGTACAAGGCATTAAACCTAACATAATTACTTCAGTACAAGGCATTAGGCCTAACATAATTACTCCAGTACAAGGGATTAAGCCTAACATAATTACTCCAGTACAAGGCATTAAGCCTAACATAATTACTCCAGTACAAGGCATTAGGCCTAACATAATTACTCCAGTACAAGGCATTAGGCCTAACATATTTACTCCAGTACAAGGCATTAAGCCTAACATAATTACTCCAGTACAAGGCATTAGGCCTAACATAATTACTCCAGTACAAGGCATTAGGCCTAACATAATTACTCCAGTACAAGGCATTAGGCCTAACATAATTACTCCAGTACAAGGCATTAAGCCTAACATAATTACTCCAGTACAAGGCATTAGGCCTAACATAATTACTCCAGTACAAGGCATTAGGCCTAACATATTTACTCCAGTACAAGGGATTAAGCCTAACATAATTACTCCAGTACAAGGCATTAAGCCTAACATAATTACTCCAGTACAAGGCATTAGGCCTAACATAATTACTCCAGTACAAGGCATTAGGCCTAACATATTTACTCCAGTACAAGGCATTAAGCCTAACATAATTACTCCAGTACAAGGCATTAGGCCTAACATAATTACTCCAGTACAAGGCATTAGGCCTAACATAATTACTCCAGTACAAGGCATTAGGCCTAACATATTTACTCCAGTACAAGGCATTAGGCCTAACATATTTACTCCAGTACAAGGCATTAGGCCTAACATAATTACTCCAGTACAAGGCATTAGGCCTAACATAATTACTCCAGTACAAGGCATTAGGCCTAACATATTTACTCCAGTACAAGGCATTAAGCCTAACATAATTACTCCAGTACAAGGCATTAGGCCTAACATATTTACTCCAGTACAAGGCATTAGGCCTAACATAATTACTCCAGTACAAGGCATTAGGCCTGTTTGCTAAAAAAATCTGTAGAAGTGAATATCTGTATAAGCTTCTATAGAAATAAATACATCGTCAATCCATGATACTCACGAATTTAAAAAAGTGATTCACAGTATTATGTAACATGGCATTTTGTATATACTTTGCTAAATATGTGGAATAAAAACTCCACCAACAAGCTTTGAAACATCAAACCTATCATTGGAGAATGTCATCCCTCATATGGAAAACAAATCGCAGAGATGAGGTGGTATTGTGCTGCTAACATATAGAACACAGTTGACCAACGCACACCTCTTGAACGGTGAACCTCCACCTGAGTGGAACATAATCTTTTAGAGTGTATCAACTTCCACCCAGTGAGATGGATGTTTTTTTATGTTAACTCAATTAAGAAGCTTTTTAATGTTGTACTAGCAGAGAAAATCCTAGACTTTTTAAACAAATGCAGTTTATATAACAAATTATGATGATATGTTTTTACATTTATCTTTTATTTGATATACCTTTTACAGAATTTTGTCATATTTATCTTTTGTATTTTATCTTGTAGGACTAGATATTTTTGGTTATTTTTTGGGAGGGTTTCTCTTCCTACAGTTGCGTACAGTTCTTTATCTTTACATTTTTAGAACTTGACTTGAATCAGCACTAAATAGCTTCTATTGTGTTGACATGACATTAAATACTATACATATATATGTATCTATGTGTATATGTATGTATTTATGTATGTATGTGTATGCATGCATATATGCATGCATGCTCACCTACTTTGTGACACATACATATAGGAATAAAGTTGAAGCCATTGACAATTAACTTAAATCTTTACATGGGATTTTGCTGGTAACCATCATAACTCAAAAACCATTCAACATATTCTGATGCAGTTTGGTATGAATACTATCTCTTAGATTTACAGTTTGGTATGAATACTGTCTCTTAGATTTACAGTTTGGTATGAATACTGTCTCTTAGATTTACAGTTTGGTATGAATACTGTCTCTTAGATTTACAGTTTGGTATGAATACTATCTCTTAGATTTACAGTTTGGTATGAATACTATCTCTTAGATTTACAGTTTGGTATGAATACTGTCTCTTAGATTTACAGTTTGGTATGAATACTGTCTCTTAGATTTACAGTTTGGTATGAATACTGTCTCTTAGATTTACAGTTTGGTATGAATACTGTCTCTTAGATTTACAGTTTGGTATGAATACTGTCTCTTAGATTTACAGTTTGGTATGAATACTGTCTCTTAGGTCTCTTGGATTTACACAGTTTGGTATGAATACTGTTTCTTAAATTTACACAGTTTGGTATGAATACTGTTTCTTAAATTTACACAGTTTGGTATGAATACTGTTTCTTAAATTTACACAGTTTGGTATGAATACTGTCTCTTAGATTTACAGTTTGGTATGAATACTGTCTCTTAGGTCTCTTGGATTTACACAGTTTGGTATGAATACTGTCTCTTAGATTTACAGTTTGGTATGAATACTGTCTCTTAGATTTACAGTTTGGTATGAATACTATCTCTTAGATTTACAGTTTGGTATGAATACTATCTCTTAGATTTACAGTTTGGTATGAATACTGTCTCTTAGATTTACAGTTTGGTATGAATACTGTCTCTTAGGTCTCTTGGATTTACACAGTTTGGTATGAATACTGTCTCTTAGGTCTCTTGGATTTACACAGTTTGGTATGAATACTGTTTCTTAAATTTACACAGTTTGGTATGAATACTGTTTCTTAAATTTACACAGTTTGGTATGAATACTGTTTCTTAAATTTACACAGTTTGGTATGAATACTGTTTCTTAAATTTACACAGTTTGGTATGAAAACTCTCAGATTTACACAGTTTGGTATGAAAACTCTTAGATTTACACAGTTTGGAATGGAAACTCTTAGATTTACACAGTTCAATATGAAAACTGTCTCTTAGATTTATACAATTTGATATGAAAATGGTCTCTTAGATTTAAACAGTTTGTTATGAAAACTGTCTCTTAGATTTACACAGTTTGATAAGAAAACTGTCTCTTAGATTTACACAGTTTGGTATGAAAACTGCCTTATAGATTCACACAGTTTGTTATGAAAACTGTCTCTTGGATTTACACAGTTTGGTTTGAAAACTCTTAGATTTACATAGTTTGGTAAGAAAACTCTCATAGATTTACACAGTTTGTTATGAAAACTGTCTATTAGACTTAGACAGTGCTTCTCTTTTGGTTTTAATCTCATCAGCTCCATTTTTGATTGAATTGTGACCCTTGTCAGGCAAGTTCTTGTCTTCACGTGTAAGATTGGAATGTTCTTTCAAGAGATGTTGATTGTAATCAGCCTACATGTAGCTCAAGAACAATTCAACATATTCTGATACCATAGACCTAGATTGTGCCTCATATCTCATCTACTCCATTTTTGACAGAGTTATAGCACTTGTCACTCACCTTTGTATGTTTACATGGGATGTTGCTTGTATTGATGAGTCCTTGAAGGAGCTGGATTTCAAGCATTTCACATCATCATTTAGATGAATTATGTCCCCTGAATGCCCATCTTCTAACTTTATTTTCCAAACACAAATTCCTCCGATTAAGGTCCAATGGAGCAAATTGTAATGAGCGGCAGTTTTCAAAATAATTCTTGAAATTCTGCTAGCCAGGTGGGCAAGCTACTTAACAGAAGTTACTTGTTTGTCTCAAAATTCACTATCCCATCCGTCATTGTGATAGAATTACTGAAATATAAAAAATGATGGAATTATCACTTGGACAAAGGTCTGCAACAGGACCTGTAGATATTGTGGAACATTTAACTTTTGTGAGATATAAGCCATGGAAAACACCAATCTTTGATTTGTGTAAATACAATGTAGTCCTATTTACCAGATTAATCCAATGAGAAGCCCATGCCAAATGATAAGCCCACTCCCTATAATTTGACAAATTTATTAAGCTGGCCCCCTGGTCTTATAATGGGACAAAATACTATATCCAAATATCATTTAATATCCAACAACCTTTATAAGGTAGTCCACTTTTGTAAAATCGGTGCTTACTGCTCAGTTTGAAATGATATGATCATTACATTATGACATCATTGATATGTCATAAATTTGTATACAGGTTTTCATAGCATAATTAGACATGAGACTCTGCAGTCTTTTTTATCAGTGTAACTGTTTATATATTGATATGTTCATATATTTATCTTGTAGTCCCCATTAATATCAAAAGATAATCAGACATTTCAATCTTTGAAATGTGTAAATATTGCATGATCGGTATGATTATCTATTTGCAAAACAGTTGTACTTTGTCATTGTCCCTTTCTTTTTGTTTGTTATCAACTTTTTTTTAAAATGGGATCCATAGATCTTATTGCTTGTACAAGTGGGTTTTCGAGTTACCTGGTAGTGGATTAATGAGGGAGTGGTATTCTTTTTCCCATTCTTTTCTATGTAATGATCTTTACTTGGGGATTGATACTTACCTCAGAGTAGTGGAAGAAAATGCATGGTCACCAGCATGTACATTTCTAAGTAATTTTACATTGTTTGGTCCCTTAGCTATGTAAAGATATCAGTTTTAGAAAAAGTTAAATACTCCAACATTTTACAAGTGATCATCCAGAACAGTTATGATACATGTACATGTATTATGCATGCCCAGACTGTGAACTTGGTAGAGGTAGATCGCAGACCCAGTCATCATATAACTGTGCTCAACTCCAAATCTTGCTCAAAAATATTCTGGTCAATCAGAATGTGGGATTTTAAACAGATTTTGAAAAGATACATGAATGGTCCAGGCATTGGCTAGTTACATTTAATCTGGATAAAACTGAATTAATGCTAATATCACGAAAACAGAACCATAATCACCATCCTATATTATACATGGCCGAAACAAACCTACAAGATGTTACTCAGCATGCATATATTAAATATATTGCTGATAAATCCTGGGAAAAATTAAACTGTTTAAAAAGTTTTAAATTCAAACTGGATTGATTATCTTTGGAAAAAATGTACAAATCTTACATTTTACCAATGTTTAATTATGCTGACCACGTTTGGGATGATTGTACAATGCATGAGAAGGAACTCCTTGAAAATATAATGTCAAGGCAATGAAAATAATAACAGGTAAAAACAAAAGTGCATCCCCTGCTCAACTGTACCATGAAACTAACTTGAAAAGCCTAAACTCTTGCCGTTACAAGCTTAAATTGATTCAGTTATTTAAAATTTATCATGGATCAGCTCCTCTATATCTTCAAGACGTGATTTGACCTTTAGTTATAAAATATGAAATCTACTCCACTCGATCAACAAATGTTATTTGACCTCCAGATTCGTCTTTTTACCCTCTATGATTCAAATATGGAACTTTTTACCAGTAGAATTAAGAAACAATCTTGCACTGCATAATTTCAAAGCCTACCTGAATTGAGAAAAAGAAATCAGTCTCTGCTACCATTATGTTGGTGATCAATGTCACAGGTTAGGAACAAAGCGTAGTAGTTTCAATTACAATTTATATACGAATCATGTATCTAACAACAAGTGGTGAAATAGAGGCAGCATTATACACACTCCCTTTTGCTCTCACAATTGAAACTTTATTTTTTGGCAGCCCTACGTTCTCTACAGAAAATAACATGCAAATAATTTTGTCTGCAAAATTTCATTAGGATGACAACAAGATTTAAGTAATCGATACAACTTACAACATTTTGCATTATCTTTGTTTAGTTTGTAATCATTGTTTTTTTGTGGGTTTTTTATGTTTGGGTAACAGATGCTATTATTGAAACTTCTCTGTATATACTTATACTTGCATATATATTTCTTATTTGTACTTTTTCTTTGTAACCACTTGTACCATCATTCAGATTTGTTATGTTATATTTTTTGTTACTGTTGGGGAGACAGTGATCTAATAAGCTCATGTTTTCTACTGAATTCCCAAAAGCCTATGTTTGTACTTTCATTTGACAAAGTTTTTAAAAGTTTTTTTAAATAAATATGGATTAAACTAAGGTGGGATTTGTCTGTTTCATGTAGAATTTGTAAGTCTGTATGGAGTAACATTTCTAACTCAAAAATCTGGACCAAGTTTTATGACAGGGAGGCACTGCAGACACAACACGATGTGCCAACTAATCATGGCTTCTTTTGTTGGCTCTACTTAATGATTTCTAGCAAGTAGTATAGACTCTAATCTGCCAGTGCATTTTAAATATGGTTGGAGTAGGAAAATTTATTTATGATAAAAAATGTTAAATTTCTTTTAACTGATTTTTGGATTAATTTATCCAACAACTGGGTTGATCAAATTAGAGTACAAGACATTTTTTCATATGTACCCAGCGCTGTAGTCATCATCATCAGTGGCAGTGGCATTTTCCTATGTACCCAGCATTGTAGACATCATCGTTAGTGGGAGCATAATTTTTTTATGTATCCAGTGTTGTAGTCATTTTCATCAATGGCAGCAGCATTTTCCTATGTACCCAGCATTGTAGACATCGTCGTTAGTGGGAGCATCATTTTGTTTATATATCCAATGTTGTAGCCATTGTCATCAGTGGCAGCAGTATTTTCTTATGTATTCAGGGTTGTAGTCATCATTTGGTGGCAGCAGCATTGCTGTTGGCATTGTTGACAGATGTACAATGTATGTTTTTGAAACTTGAAATGGGCATGTATCCTGAGGAGTACTACAGAACCATACCAAAAATAGGTTACTATCACCTAATTTTCAATCAGGAGTGATCATATACACTTGTGGGTTTGTAGAATTTGCTTGAGGGATTTCAGTCCGTCCATGCCTTATGGCACATATTTTATTCTTTTTTTACCAAATATAGTTTGTATTACTAATAATAGTAACAAACTTTATGGACTTGCAAAAATTATGAATTAAGTATCAATTTTATGTAAAGGGAGGCAACACATTTAGGTAAATTATTAGATCTGATAGTAATCTCCCTTGGATACAATGGTAGAAAATGCTTTAAAAAGAAATCACCTCAGTAATTCCTCAAATAATGTTTCAACTGTTATATAAATTCTCCAGTGTCATACAACAAAAAGAAAAGTTAGGACAATATTATAAAGATTATTTAGAGCTGCAGGTTGATGATAGTGAAAAGGATTATGAATTGCAATATCTCTGGAGTTATGTTCCTCTGTCAGAGCTTATCATACCTGCCATAACATGATGTGTCACGTGAAAAACACGATTTTCAGTAATCTTAGGGAGAAATAAAACAGAGGGAGAGATAGAGACATTTCTTGACCACCACTATATATGTTCCTAACCTATAGTCTGTATAAACAGTAAACTGTCCTGCTCATGTAAAACTATCCTAAGGGAAGTCTATATAGCTGATTATCATAGAGACAATTAAAGATAATTAGAGACAATTAAAGACAATTAGAGACAATTAAAGACAATTAGAGACAATTAAACGGTAAGGCAGTCAGACATAAACAACCACCTTTTCACAGATTGCCTAATTGGCTGAGAACAGCTAGGGTGATGTTGTGTTAAATTACACTGCTGTGGGAGAGCCCATTGGGCTAGGTAAACTACAGTGGAACAACCCAATTCATTCAAAGTTAGGTAAATCAAAGAGATGCATGTTGAAGAACAAAAGTTATTACACATCTTTGCCTTGAATGAGAATGTTTAAGCCATCTTTATTTAAAATTACAGGCAAGTTATCAGTGGCAATGTTTCTTTGAAGTCGGATTGTATAAAATGAAAAACATGATTATTCAGTAGTCAGAACATTGTACAAGTGTGATTAATCTTTTAAGGCAAAATGTCAAAATGCAGCTGTGATTCAGGGAAGGATGAACCATCTACAAAGTGAGCAAAGCCCAGCAAAACTAAATTTTAAAACTCCTTGATGGAGTTTGACTTCTAAAGCACAGCCGCTAGGGAGCATTTTATTCTTTGCACATACCACAAATACTATATCGCATTAGTCATTTTGGCATGTATGACATCCATTGATATAGCAACACCACCCAGCATGTTTGACACCCCCTCATAGCAATGCAGATGCAGAAAGATTTTCTATGCTGAGAAAATTCAACAGGATCTTAGGGGAAGTTTTAACAACAGTACCATCCAGTCTCTAATGAGTGCAAAGATGAACACAAATGAAACTTTCTTTACCTTTGAACTCCCTACTGAGCTATTGAGAGCAGCAAAATCTGCATTTAATTAAGACTATATTCCACTGTCCAGTAGATTTTAAAGACAGAAACTTCATGAATTTTTTATTTAATGTCTGCATGGTTGTGATTATGTCAGTGTCAGCACATATGTGTGTGTATGTGTGTGGTGCTGATGATATTGGACAGTGCAAACTACCAACTGTTTTTTGTATTAAATGTTTTAAAGAAAATGTATTAATTTTTTAAAATTAAAATTTGAATTTTTAATAATTATCTCTAGGCTTATATGAAAAAATAACTTATTCTCAGTTGGATGACATTGCTTTTTGAGGGGCACTGCCCCCCACCCCCCTTGGGACCTCAGAATACTTTGTGAGTCTCAAAAAAACCCACACATTGTTTGGGAATATGGCAGGTATGTCTTATGTAAATTAGTATCATTTGAACACTTCAAACCATCAGTATTCTTATTGCTTTGATTATTTTTAGGGCAGTTTCTGGGTCACTGTTACTTGTACAGTAATAAAATTACATGTGCATAGATCCTGAGGAATACTACACCATGATATCAAAAGTAAGTCACTGTGACCTGCTTGTCATGCTCCAGTTATTATGAACACCTGTTGTGTTGAGGTAAGTTTTTAGGACACTATTGCTTGTGCAGTCACAAAACGGGATATGAACATATACCCTGAGAAGTACCGTATATAATCGCTTATAAGTTGGGTCCAACTGCAAACAGCATAGACCCTCTGGCAGATCAGGGTCTATGCTGTTTGTTCTACTTATTAATCCTAATGAGCTGCATTGACCTAGATCTGCTGGCACATTATGCAAGGGTAGATCTGGATCAATGCAGTTTTTACAGTTGGACCTGACTTATATGCAACTATATACGATACTGCATCACCTTGTCAGGGAAAGGTCACTAAGACCAACATCAACCACATGGTTTGTTTTTTTTCGTCACTCAGCATTGATCATCACTGGAATTGTTCAATACAAACCTCTTGTGTCAGAATAAAGACATGCATGCAAGCATAGCTGTCTTTTGATGGCTTCATTTCTTGCCAAATGTTATGGTATGTGTCAAATTAACAAGACTAGAGTGTATTTTTGTCTTGCTTGGGGTTTTTTCGGTCACTTTTCACGTAGCGATAGTGACAGCAGCAGCATCAACATTCTCATTTTGAGTCGAATACATTGGATATATTTATAAATATCATAGTATAAAGGATCATAGTATAAAGGACAATTGAGACAATGGAACCCATGTTTTGAGATGACAGTATTGCAGATTTAATTGAGACACTATATTCAATGGAACCCATGTTTTGAGATGACAGTATTGCAAATTTAACTTGGATATGAGAGATTAATGTAAGTGGTTCTACCACTACCTTTTTAGGAGATCCTTTACATAGATGCTTGGTTAATTGGTGTAATCTTGTATATTTGTCCTGTCATATTGTGTTAATGTATTTTTCAGCCAATTTCCTCCAGTGCAGCTTATATCCTTGGACAGATTGTTGACAACAGACAGGAAACTGCACAGCCTCTTGTAAAAATATTCCATCACCATGGGAAAATAGTTCCTTTCATCAAAGTTCTAGCAGTTCATGAGATTAAACAAACTTTGTGAGTAGTCTAGTAGACTTGCTGTGTTACTTGTAATATTTATCAATATATTTACATGGGAAATGATAGATAATGACCCATCCTACCAGGAATAAAAAGTACCATCCATAATGCCATATTATGAAAAAAAATTGCCACTCAGTGATACTACTTTTTCAAAAGTTACCTAATATTGGAAAACATGTAATCAGTGGATTAACAGCATATAAAAAATTTGACCATTCATTTCGAGAATTTACCGTATTTTCTTGTGTATAATCCAAGTTCAAATGCAAACAACATAGACCCTCCCTGATCTGCCGTCGCATAATGCATCAGCAGATCAGGGTCTGTGTTGTGTGTTCTACTGATTAGTCCTTACAAACTGCATAGACCCAGATCTGCCAGCGCATTATGCAATGGCAGATCTGGGTCCATGCAGTTTGCAGTTGGTATGAGCTTATACGCGAGTATATACAGTACTTTATATAATAAAGACATTAAATAGAGGGTATGATGCAGAAAATAGTAAACACTATCTGACCTCGAGCTTGTGTGTACAGACCCTGGGGCTGTTGTTCAATTATAGGGTTTTTGATAAGTCCAGTAGATAAGCTTTCACACCTCTTTTGTCTTGTGAAAATATAATGACCAAACAAGTGACAATGATATCAGTATTTGCCAGATATGTCCGTCAGTTCAAAGTTGTGATGGGCATATACTCTTCAACCAGACATGGGTCATAGGATATCTCAAACTTCATTATATCAAATTGTCTTTTATTTCTTGATCCATTAAACTGTCAAGTAAACACCTTAACGAAGTAAAATTCAAAGGTCACAGATTGTTTCATTGTCAGACAATCAATAAAGGTGTTTCCTACTAGGCTTAATTCAAATTTAACTTGGTCAAGTTTACCCATTGTTCCTTTTTGGACAATCAATAGAGGTGTTGCAAACAAACTTTCGTGATTATGTTTTCCCAATTGTTTCAACACTTTATAGCCACAAAACACAAGCCAAAAGAGATGTGAAAGCTTACCTCCTGGACTTGTCAGAAACCCTATAATTGAATGATTGCCCCAGTGTCTGTATTATAGACATTAATTCAGATACTCCACATATTTTTTTACTATATTGTGCCATGGTGTGACAGAACATCATACCTAAAGAACTTAATATGTAATGCCTTGACCCAAATTAAGAAAAAATGATACTAGCAATAATGACTAACTTTTATTATCATCCTCCGAGACTTATTTGGGGACCTGATCAAATAAAACTTTGCCATCTGACTTTACCAGAAATGCCTTTCAATTAGGTGTTATATATTTTCGAGGTAGTAAGTCTGCTTATTGTCAATGAATAATTAATTTTGAAAAACAGTAGAGTGGAATAGAATACTGTTGCTGAGTAAAATTTTATAGTGTTGTTTCTTGGAAGAAAAAATGATTTTTTTAAATAAATAATTAGTTTGAGAGAAAACCAGTGAATCATGGAAGTATAATACTAATACTAAAATGGCAGCAAATCTGGAACCGTAAATGACACATTTTTTTGGTATGTTTAATAATTAGTTATGTCAATGTTTTCTGTGTTGTCAGAACTTGCTATATCTCTTTTGAATGTTTTTATATGAAATTTCACAAAGATAAATCTGCCTCATTTATTTTCGGGTACAAATGTCTGCCAAGAGCCATTAGAATTCCTGATATATACAGTGAAACCACGCTATAGTATGATGGTCAGGGTCCACAAAACCTCAGCATGCTATGTACTGAATTGTGCTATAACCAACCAAGTCATTCAGTTGAATAAAATGATGCATACACCCAAAAAAGGGGGGGGGGGGGTAAATAGTGGGCGCAAAACTACGTGCTTCATTGGCACAGTTACCATCTTAAATCAATGAATACTAAACGAGAAATATACATGTAGTGAAAACATAGAGATTGCATATATATTATTTTACTTTGTTCAGAGAACCATGCATTGGTACATGTATATGTGCATGTCTAATGTATAGCATGAATAGTTAAAGTATCAACATGTGTATTCACCAACTGATCTCATTGCATGCGTAAGAGGGAGTCCATAATAATTCCATTGAAAATATGCACACAGAAGTATAATGTTTAGACATTTTGTCATTATGTGTCAGAATTCAATGCCAAAAAAATAATAGAAAAATTATGTAAGAAAAGATGAAGCACATTTACAGTTCAATATGTATGTAGATACACGTCTCAAGGTCAATAAATGGTGTCTGTGTAAATTTCATACTGCTAGAATATTATCTGCTATGAATCAGAATTCTTTATTGTTTTTTGAAAAACTGATTGATTTTCAGCTGCTTCCTGTTACTGTCATGTTTGCTTTTAGCAAAGTCAATCATATTCCTCAATTGAAGAATTCAAATATAGTCACAATCCTGAGTCTCCATCCATCTTATCGCACACTCTAAGCTTTGAATTGCTTCTGTTGCTGATGGTGCTTGATCCTCAGGAATGGTGTTCTCACTGTCATCATCACCATTGGTTTTATTTACCGTAATATTCTGAATAATTTCCGCATCAGAAACACAGTCTACAACTCAGCAGTCATTATCATAAGTGAGCTATTCACACAAACTTTCTCTTGACTGCATTAACATCCCAAATGCCCTCTCAGCCTCTGACACATCCTTCTCCGAAAAACCATAAAATAAACTATCGTCATCATCACTGACATTGCTGCTGTTATCCTGACTAACAGAAAATGCAGGCCCCAGTCCTTTCTCCCAGCATTTCTCAATGCAGCTGGGCATAATGACATCCCAGGATTTGCCCCCAAGGTACATTACCTCTTTCAAATTTAGACTCTGTAGTGGTGACTGAACTGAAGTTTCATCACAAGTTCTCTTCTATAGTTTATTTTAAATACTGAAATTATGTCCTGGTCCTGTGGCTGAATCCTGGAAGTGGTATTCTTCGGGAGGAAGCTGACTGTTATAATCTCATTCCTACTAACCAGGCTGTCTGCTAGTGGGTACGCTGGGCAGTATTCCAGCAATAGCAATGCCTATGGCTCCATCTTCACATTTCTCAGGTGGGATTGAACTGCCGGTACAAATTCATTTTGAAACCAGTTTTCAAACAAAGTGGCTGTCATCCATGTGTTTTTGGTTGCATCATATGAAAAAGGTAGGAAGTTCATATTCAAATGATGAAAGCACCATGGTGACTTGAATTTTCCAATACAGAGTGGTTTAAGTTTGTGACTTCTCATTTTATTTACACAAAATAGTGAAATCAATCTCTCCTTTATTTTCTTAAACCCTTTCTGTTTATGTTCATCTGTTTTCACAGCCAAGGTGGTGTTGGGCATCATTTTGTAACAAAATCCAGTTTCATCACAATTGTAAATCTGCTCTGGGAATATCCACCTTCCTCTATTAATTCCCTCAATTCATTCAGATAGGTCATGGTGGCTTCAGAATTTGTAGAGTGGATTTCTCCCAAAACAGTCACTTGGCTAATCCCATTTCACTTCTTAAAACGGTCTAGCCATCCTTTGCTAGCTTTGAAACTGGAATCTTGCCCATGTAAGTCACTGTGAAATTTTTCAGCATGTGCTTTTACAGTAGATCCCGATATAGGCACTCTTTCAGCCCTAGTCTGAACAAACACTGATATCGGGGTACATCAAGTTGTGTGTCTCCCGCTAGTCTGGCTTTCTCTTCAGTCCCTCACTTTCATGCATATCCATCACCATCTCTCTTACTTTTGCTTCTTCCCTCTTCCATCCTCAGATGGTCGAGTCTTGAACACCTAAATCTTGATCTAATTGTGTTTGTTTAACACTGGGCTTAATCCTGTCCAGGGCCTCAAGCTTCTCTTAACAGTAAAAGCTTTATGTTTCTGTGTACCGTTATCCATTGTAAATACCCACTAATTAATACTTTGACACCTATTTGTTTGAATGCCTACAGCAAGAATAACTGTTAATCAACAATGGGGGCATTTTTATAGGGAATGGACAACATTATTCATTGGTCAACTGATTGCATGGCGATTGTCTAAGAACACTGCCAAGCCACGTGCACATGTTAGCGGCTTTTTTTATGTTTTATAAATCATTGCCCCTTAATTTGAACAACCTTTAGCTGAGATTGACTTTGATGATTAGCAGTTACTTAAATTAATTGATTTATAAATTCAGGTGAGAATCTTTTATCAACCACCACATTGTTTGGTACTTGGTTGTGTATGCAGTTGAATGAGTAAGCATATGTCGGTTATTGTTTGAGCATGGATCAATAATAATAAGATTAACACTTATCAGCTTTTTAATGAGCTGACATCTTTCAAAAATAAACTAAGATCAAAGTGCAGTGATTGACTACTTACATTTGAAATGAACATTCACAAATAAAAATGTTCAGCATATCTATTCATATAAAGAAAGATGCAATCATAAGACACTTTTTTCTTCAAACATCTTGACATATTATTAAATCAAACTCTTGTTTATTTTGGTGCAAAACTTTGCAGTACTTAAAGAAATTGGTGAAATTATTGTAAAATTTCAGAAGCCATGCCATGATCATGTTATATCCTAAATTCTTACATGATCTCTTCCCCAAAATGATAATTAATTTTTGACACATTATTTTTCGTACTTATAAAAAAATATTTATATTTTGATGTACGAAAAAATATATGAAGTTTCGGGAGCCATGCCATGATTGAGTTATATCCAAATTCATGCTTTAACGAAGTGTGCTATAGCGGGGTTTCACTGTATGTAGTATGTATGTATGTGTGTGTGTGTATATATATATATATATATATATATATATATATATATATATATATATATATATATATATATATATATATATATATATATATATATATATATTACCCATGTAAATACTCCTTGGCTGATTTCATTTTCAGTAACCTGCTACAACATTCCCATTACAACATTTCTTTTACTACTGTCTTCATGCATAACTTTACTGGGATATAATATTTAGTACATATTGTAGTTTCTGGTCTTAGATGTTGTTTTTTACTACACTTGGTTTCCTTCTTTTGTCTTTTGCTTGGAATTAGGTCCAAGTAATTAGGTCAAAGTAATTTGGTTTTCCATATGGATAAGATGCATTTATGCAGATCACCTATGATGACCTTTTATAAACTTTTCGTTATTTTGAACCCAACACAAAATAGACATGGAACTTGCACATGCTAATACTGTTTTTCTTGTGATTTGTTTTCTTCTCATTATTTTAACTCTTTTGGTAGGTTTCCTCTGTCATTCAATCATGTAAATATTTATCGTTTTCTCAGCTTTTGTGTTACTTGTTTTCTTGTTTTTGTAGTTTTTATTTACCCTGACAAAGGGACTTGAATAGCTCAAAATGTTGGGAAACTTTTTTGTAACTGAGCTTACCAATGATTGTGTGTGTACAGATTGGTATAATTCCTTTATTTCAGAGACCACAACACACTGTTCAGAGGAAATACCCTTTTAACCAAAGTGTTGGATGAACTTATGAAGCTAGTTGGTTTGCCTTATCTCCACTTCACTATTAAATCTATTGTTCATCAGGTAAGTAGACACTGTAGAACAAATCTTCTACCTTAATTTGCCTCTCATGTCTGGAAAAAGTTTAAATTACAGCTTTGAAAGTCTTCTTACTGCAATATTCTAAAATTTGTGTATTAAGCTGACATTGAAAGTAAACGTAACATGAAATTCAGCCTAAAATTTGTGTATTAAGCTGACATTGAAAGTAAACCTAACATGAAATTCAGCCTAAAATTTGTGTATTAAGCTGACATTGAAAGTAAACCTAACATGAAATTCAGCCTAAAATTTGTGTATTAAGCTGACATTGAAAGTAAACGTAACATGAAATTCAGCCTAAAATTTGTGTATTAAGCTGACATTGAAAGTAAACGTAACATGAAATTCAGCCTAAAATTTGTGTATTAAGCTGACATTGAAAGTCAATCTAACATGAAATTCAGCCTAAAATTTGTGTATTAAGCTGACATTGAAAGTCAACCTAACATGAAATTCAGCCTAAAATTTGTGTATTAAGCTGACATTGAAAGTAAACGTAACATGAAATTCAGCCTTAGACTGTGGCTTATGTTTTAAATTTTTGGGTTTACTTCCTTAAATTTTCAATATGTTTTGTGAATAGCCTGTTATGGATGGTTTCTAAAATTAACCATGTAATATGCTGTAATTTATGTTTGTGTTTATCCTTCAAATACATTCCCCGAACACATTAACGTTAGGGATATAAGCCTGCTACCTCCCGAATCCAGCCCTGCTAAAAAGATGACAATTCGTCTTTTCTGTCTATATCATATAGACAAAGGGCAATGACACTTGCCCATTACCTCCCCTTGCCACCACCAGGTGTCACTAGTTTTTAAGCTTCGCATCTGTACTGTCAACTTCGTACATGACACCTCCCATAAATCCACACCAATATCATTGTCAAACTTAGCCATCCATCCAGGAATTTGGACTTCTTGTGTGTAATAACATTCCAGTACAAGTGGTATACTTTATTTTTGAATTTTTCCAATTTTAGTACGAATTTGTCACATTCTTGGACTTTGTCTATTAAGATCGCTATGCAACATGCTGTCGTTGAATGCATGTTGTCATTCATGTTTTAGTGCACACTGCATATTGTTTGCTTACTCTGTTAGTAATGGGTGTTGTATTAGCGACTTCTTAACATGCTGAGTTGTTAATTTATGCCTTTTTTTTCTTCTCGTGTTGCTTCAGTGAAACGTGTCGAACAAGTGCATTAAATGTAAGAGATTTAAGGTAAGGGAAGATATGAGTCCTGTTTAGCATGTACCAAATGTACTTCATCTCTTTCCTGCAGTGTGTGCTCCATTTGGTCTGAAGATATCTGGATTGCTGTATTACAGAAAGCAACCCAAGGAAAAGACGAGAAGCAAATCTCACAAGGACAACGTTGACATCTTAAGTATACATCCGAAGTCAGCATCACTTGCAAGCATTGTGGGAGACGTTGCTGCCCCCCTCTCAAAAAAAGTGCGATATCTACAACTGTCAGCTACTGTTACCTCGGGGGAAATGGGGGAATGAAACATTGAGGTTTTGCAATCTACCGCCTTTGAACTGCAGATGCGTTGTTTGGTTCAGGAGACGATGACACAATTGTTAACTTTATGCCAAATTTTACCCTTGTTCCCCACTCTTGCTTCCACAGTTAGTTAGAGTGACCCCCCAATTATAGGCAGCCCAGTGGGCGCAAATCCCCCTATATCTAAGCATGGCTTTTGGGCCTGTATGTCCAGATGCATGGGGTATTTGCTGGATCCATTTTATACTACAGTATTACCATCCGGAGCTATCCTAGCTGTCTAGCCAGCCCAGTTGGCTCAGTTCAGAGATCTGATTGATAGATCCATTCTTCCAGCCATGATTCAGTAGATCTAGACAATGAAGAAGAGACTCCATCCTTCCAGCTGCTTCCCCAGTCAACAAAGATCAGGGAGATTAATGACATGCTGTCAAGAAGAATCTGTGATCTGGGGAATGCAAAAACTTTCTTTTCTGAATGCCAAGTACCAGCGCCATTTTTGTCACGTTGGTAAAAAAAACCCCACTCCGATGCCTTTCCTACTGACCTCCCAGCTCTGGATAAAAATTGAGCAGTGGTTCACATGTCTTCCCCACTGTTTTATAAAGTGGACAAGAATGTGTTTCTTGCCACTTCAAATCTGGTTCGAAATGTCGCCATGATTTTCATGTTAGACTTGGCCTGATTGGCAGTTTTTTGTCTTGCGGAAAAATTGGGCAGTGAGCATGCAGGTCATTAACAGAACAGCTCACCATTTCATGGCAATGCACTGACTGCCTCTGCGAATCTTTACCTGATATGACGTGATGCATGCTTGCACTCCATGTAGCTCAAGCCACATCATACCCTGGCATTACAGATGACCCCGTTTGGCTCGCCATTACTCTTTGGGGGCAAAATGTAAGAAGTTCAGATGAAAGGTAGCACAGAAACTTCCCTTTAACTCGCTGCCCAAACCGCACAGTCTTTTAAACCATTCCACCCCTACCATGGCATAAGGACTATAGGTGGGTCAGGGACAAGAAATTCTTTCCATCACACAGTCAGTTCAGATTTCAGTGTAATGCTGGGAGGGAATAACTTAACGAGTTTTGGAAGCAGCCTTACAGGGGAGGCAAGAAACCAGGTTTCTCCTCCTCCAAGCCTCCTAACTCTTGACATTGACTGGCCAACCTCACCGTCCACAGACAGCCTACTGGTGGGCGCCCAACTCCTGCAATTCAATCTTGCTGGATCAGCCTATTTCGTCAGAACAAATGGGTGATCCAGGTCATTTAGGAGAGGCTTCGGATTTCATTTATATAACACCCTCCTCTTTCCTCCACTCCCCTTCTCACAGATGTACTGTCAAATCGGGAGAGGGATGTTTTTCTACAACAGAAGATACGGTCGCTCTTCAACAAACGGGTGGTGGAGATTGTGTGTAAACTAGAATCTCCGGGGTTTTATTCCAGGCTGTTTCTTATCCATAATCAAATGGCACGTTGAGGCCAATCGTTGACCTGAGGCGCCTCAACTAATACATTCTTCCACAAAAATTCAAGGTGGAAACAGCGAGATCAATACGTTTCTCCATCAGAAGGGATGAGTATGCCATCAGTCTTGATTTTGACTGATGCATATTTTCACTTCTCTATCTACCTCACATCACAGAAATTTCTCCGTTTTGCTTACCACAACATGGTTTTTCAGTTTCAAGTTTTACCATTTGGTCTAAACATCAGCCCTTGGGTTTTTACCAAAATCGTGGATTGCGTCGTCACCCTGTTCTTGTCGACTTCATCTACAGTGATGGCAGCTAACTTGGATGATATCCTCCAGAAACATATGGTAAGTTCTATTCTTCTCAAGGGCAGAAATGATCTTCTATCACTTTTGAATCATCTAGGTTTTCTCCTGAACTGGGAAAAGTCTGATCTAAATCCATCCCAGCATTTTGTCCATCTGGGTATAGAGTTTCTCACCAATCTCAATCTGATATGACTCCCTCACATTCGCGTAGTCCAGATTGTCAAACTCATTGCGTTCATTTCCAACAGGACTTGGATTTCTGCAAGAGAGTTATTGCAACTCCTCGAATATTCAGTGCGGCACTAGACTTGATCCTACTTGGCCATCTTTTATGCACTCCATACAGATGACCATGCCGGTCCAATGGCACCCCTTTTCAAGTCCCCTCAATCAAAAAATCAGGATCATGCATGAGGTATGATCATTCCTGTGTCAGTGGCGCAACCCAGGTTGGCTCATAACAGGGATTCCTCTGGAGAAGCCCCAAGTGGAAATGACAGTATGTACCATTGCCAGACTTTGCTACTGTCAGTGGCATGTGGGAGTTAGGGGAACTGCCTTTCCACATCAACCTTCTTGAAATGAAGGCTGTCATCAATGCCTTTTAGTTCTGAAGGATCAACTTTCAATGAAAACAGTCCTAATTATGTTGGACAACTCTGTAGTGGTGACCTACCTCCTCAATCGGGGGGCAGCAAATCACCCAACCTGTGCATTCTGATTTGGCAGTTTCTACATTGGTGTGACCAGCTTAAGATCAACGTAAATAATCAGGCACATTCCCAGCAGTCTCAGTGTCCTGGCTGACACTATCCAGAAAGGGTCAAGTTATTCATATGGAGTGATCTCTCCACCAATCAGTCTTTCATTGGATTTGCGCACATTAGGGGCATCTGATAATGATCAATCTTTTTGCGACAAGGTGGAAGCACAAGTTGCCCACCTTCATTTCTCCAGTTCTGGACCCAGAAGCTGAGCTGTTGATGCTCTGTTGATCAGGTAGGAGGTGTTGTGGGCCTTCACCAACCCTCCCACGGTCTTGGTACTGAAAATAATTATGAAGTTGAGGGATCAGAACTGCAAGATAATTCTGATTGCCCGTATGGTGGAACAAGTCCTGGGTCACTGATCTGCTCAATCTAGCATTAGATCTGCCCAGCAAGATTCCGGTCAGACCCGAATCTTCTCAAACAACTGCTGTCGCAGGTGTTCCCCCACTGCTCAGACCATCTTCTTCTTCATGCCTGATTCATGGCCAGATAGCCTTGCGAGACAAAGAATTTAAAGTTTTGATTGTGGAGAGAATCTTGCGAGCAAGAAAGCCCTTCACTCTGGGGGCTTATGAGGGAAAGTGGTGTGTTTTCATGGACTGCTGCCAAGTTAGTAACATCATCCCTTTGAGTGCCTCAATCCTTCAAATGGCCGGCTTTTTTCTCTAGCTCTATGAGGAGAAACAGTTGGCCCCAATTACCATCAAAGGCTACTGCTCAATGATATCTAACACATTCCGGCATCATGGCCAAATCGATATCGTTCATGATAAAGATCAGTTAATAGTATTAGGCAATTTTGATTTGAATCTACCAAAATCCCTATTAAAATGGCTCAATTCAGATAAATTTGAGCCTTTAGCCCACATTTTGCTGAAGCTGCTATCCTATAAAACATGTTTCTTGATAGCCTTAGCTTCAGCATGCATCATGAACGAGTTACATGCCCTTTCCGTTGACCTGAACTATCATCAGTTCTGAACGGATGGTTTGGTCGGTCCTCTTGACGCAACCAGGCTTTGAAGCCAAAAATAGGTTACTGTCAGTCGGCAATCAGAGTCGTCATATGCACCCTCTTGTCTATAGACACATCAAGAGCAGTGGTCATGCCAGACCCTGTTCATGCTCTCAAGTACTACTTGAAGTGCACAGATGCAAGTCGTAATGCACACAATTGACTCTTTCTTCTGGTGAAAGCCTTGAAGCAGGATATCACCCCAAAGCCCTATCTTCGTGGCTGAAGTGGGTTATAGGCTTGGCGTACTCTGAGGTATCAAAAGATCAGAGTCACCTCAAAGATTTCAGCTCATGAAATTAGAGATATCTCTGCAAGTGTCGCGTTAGAATGTAATGTTTTGATCCACAACATAACAGAAGCTGTTGACTGGCATGCAGAATCAACCTTCTCCAGTTTTTATCTGTGAGATTTAGCTTCGCAGAGACAAACTTTGAATGCAGTGGGTCCTGTGGCAGTGGCCCAAATGACCACCAGACCTTGTTAAAAGTCATCTTCTTAACCAGATGTAGGGGACACAGATCACATGACCCTAGTCAGTGTTGGTTATCAAATTAGGAGAATGGGTTATCATTCACATTTGGAATCCAGCTGTTATTCCCTAGAAGGATACCTGAGGTATAGGTTGGCTGCTCAGCATTCCTTCCTCCTATTACCTGTTCCCTAACATTAATGTGATTGGGGAACATTTTTGAAGGAGAAAGCAAATTTTTAAGTAAATTATGATTCGCCGAGAATTCTTACCCCTTTGCATTACTTAAAAACCCTCCAAACCACCCTGCCATGCGAGCATTCTCATTGGTATATTGCTTAGCTTAAAAACTAGTGACACCTTGTGGTGGCAAGGGGAGGTAACGGGCAAGAGTTATTGCCCTTCGTGTATATGATATAGACAGAAAAACACATTTTCGTCTTTTTAGTAGATCTGGATTCGGGAGGTAGCAGGCTTATATCCCTAACGTTAATGTGATCGGGTAAGTATTCACGAAGAAACAATTTACTTAAAAATTTGCTTTTTTTCGCATCTCTTGTAACTTTATATCAGAATGGTTTGGTGTATAGCATTTAATTTCTCCATTCATCAATGCTTGCTACTGCCTATGTGTGTCTTTCTGTTTCTGTCCATTCATCTGGTCTGACTTGAACTTGTATATTCAGAGAAACCAAACTTGCAGTATGGGGGTAATTGGAATGAAAGTATGTCGTATTCCTAAATTGTGTGGTTATGAATTAAATTTCAGTATTTATTAAAAGTTCCTGAATGGTATGTCTATTTTAGTTACACATTTATTATATAAAGATTCATTTGATTCCACATCTGTTGTGTTGGTTAGGTAAATATCTTTTAGTTGTCTCCCCATTTTTAGTTCCACTATTCACAGACAAGAATAGCTTATGGGATGGCCTGTTGTCTATCTGCCTGTAAGCACAAGTTATTTTTCACTACTCCTCCTAAACTACATGGAGGATTGCCATCAAAACTTGACACCCACATTCATCCCAATGTTATGTTGGTCCTACATGAATGGAGCTCCTCAGACAGCTACCATAGTGGCCATATTGAAAATCTTGTTATTGCTACTTCTCCTGAATGGTCATATCAACATGGGGTTTTCACTTGGAGATTTTATGATTTCTCATTGGTTCTAAATAAAAATGGTGTTATATTTGATGTCCAATACGGCCACCACAGCAGCCCTCTAGAAAATCTTGTTATTGCCAATCCTCCTGATTGAGAAGTCATATCACCATTCAGTTTTCATCAGCAGACTTCATATGATGTCTAGTTGGTCCTAAATGAAAATGGTGCCACCTGGACATCTAGTATGGCCACTACAATAGCCATCTGTACATATATACCTTTTTATTAATTTGTTTGCACACACCCCTCCCCTTTTTTTCTAATTTTTTGTTGCACAAAGTGCAAAATTTTCATATAGTTTGTATCCTTCATATGATTGAACCTAGATATTACCCAAAATAGTGTGTAACACATTAAAAACAAATTGGGGCACTATAACCCACTTTTCAAGCCTGACTGCCAAGCACAGTGTGATCAATGGATGACAAATGGTTTACTGGCAAAAGACTCTGCTAAAATATGGTTGAACTCAATGAGTCTAATTTGTAATAGACTTCTTAGGATGTCTAGTTGGTCCTAAATGAGAATGGTGGAGTTCTGACAGTGGCCATCTTAAAAATCTTGTATGCATTTCCTCTGGAATGGATAGTCATATCGACATAGGGTTTTCAGAGAAGACTGCTTGTGATTTCTAGTTGGTTTAAATAAAATGGAATGGTACCAATCTAACCTCCAAAACAAACCACCATTTCAGCCATCTTGAAAATCTTGTTATAACTACTTTTTCTTGATGCCTAGTATGGTCATAGTGACTTGGAGTTTTCACCAAAATACTTGTTATAATGTCTGGTTAGTCCAAAATGAAAATGGTGTCAATCTGATGTCCAATATGGCCACCAAGGCAGCCATTTTTAAAATCTTGTTATTGTTACTCCTCCTAAATGGATGGTCATATTGACATGGGGTTTTCACCAAAAGACTTCTTGTGATATCTAGTTGGGCCTAAATTAAACTGGTGCCGATCTTGCATCCATTATGGCCACCAGAGTGGTTATCTTAAAAATCTGTTATCACTCAAGAATATCATAGATGGTTTCAGCACTCAGCAGTTAAAAAGAAGAAATGGCCTTATCTTCGATCCCTGGAAATGCTTTTCAGTCAGTAGAGCATCAGCCCATCTTGGCAGAAGCTTAACATAATGGTCACTTGGTGTCTGTTTGTGTGTCCATTTGTCCATCTGTACATACATCTGTTCATCTGTCCATACCCTTAATTAAGGTCAGTGTTAAATTGTTTTAGGTTAAGCTGAATGGTGAAGTTTGTTACTTAATAGCTAAATAAAATACAGGCTCCATAAAAAGGAGGTCTCTTCTTTTTAGTTACAGACCCTAAAACAGGTAAGTTTATGGGTGAAATAAAAATGGAATGCTGAACAAAAGTAGAATTATTGCAACTGGAATGCAGAATAAAAGCAAACAGAATGATCAATGCATTTTGAAGGAAATACAGAGCACAAATACACAACACAGAATGTAGAATGTAGAATGATGAATGATAAATGGAAAAAGGAAATGAAACATTAATGCATTTCATGAATGGATTTCAGAATCAATTATTTTTAAGCTGCTCCTACATTTCCACAGTAAAATTCCCATTCACATGATAATCCAGTATCAGATTTGTTATACGTACTCTGTATATACCATAAGATTGTTCTTGCCGAAGCAGATATAAACAACTGCTATTGATGTGATGACATTATTTTGACAAAATGAAATAAGAAATAAAATTTGCTGACAAATACTCTACAACTATATTTTTACACTTATTACAGTTGCAGTTACGTTTTTATTTATCTTAAGCCCAAAGCTGTCTTTTGCACACTTTTTAATATGACACAGTACACAAGCGTTAATTCTCTCCCAGTAACACTCTGGAATATGGAAAATAGACTTTGGTAAATACATTTTGATTTCATTCCAAACAAGGAAAAATGAAAGGACAATGATGAAGTGATAAACGCAAAATCAGAATGAATTTCTGAGACAATAAATGAAAAATGATTCGATGATAGCTGAAATGCAGAGTTAACATAAATGGGATGCAAATTAAAAAATTCATTTTAAATGCAGATGAAGTGCAGATACATTGCAAACAAAATGCAGATTTGGTCAAAGTACTTGCTTATAAGTTGGGTCCAACTGAAAACAACACAGACCCTGATTTGCTGTCGCATAATGTGCTGACAGATCAGGGTCGATAATGTGTGTTCTACTGATTACTCCTAACAAACTTCACAGAACCAGATCTACCAGTGCATTATGTGATGGCAGATCAGGGTCTCTGTTGTTTGCAGTTGGACTGGACTTATTATCTAATATATGCAGTATGTGTTTCATGGTCTGTAACAAGATACAAGTAACAGTCTTCACTAAGATAATAATAACAGCATATTTTCCCATATTGTTTGATTATCTTCAGTTTATCCAGAATGTAGCCATTGTGACTAATGTACTTCTAAAATTCTCTTACATAGCATAATTTGTGGCAACAATTTTTCAAAATAGATTACTGTAGTATCACTAATTTTCATGAGGTACCAATTTTAGTGGATTTTGTTGTTACAACGAAGCTCGAATTTAAAGACCTAACGAAAAATTAACCACTTATGATGAAGTTGCCCCCATCCCCCTCTATTTTCTTATTGTGTTTCATTCCTAGAGATCAACAAAGCTATTTGATAAATCATCGTCATTTCTGTAATCTGGTAATAAAATATTAGCTTTTACATGTGTTTCTTTTATTTGAACCCTTTAAAAAAAGAATTATAAAGCATATTATGTTGTTTTAATGCACACGTATCTATATGGTATCCAGTAGCTGTAATTTGCACTTACTGCCTGAATTTGATATGTTGCGAGACAAGTAAGGATAGAGAGAAATGAAAAAAAGCATAAGGTATTTAAACACTAGTATTACTGAAAATGAAAGAAAGAATAATAAATAATACTAGTTTATGAAAATTAGCTTTAATGCTTAAGCAACCAATTCTTCATTCAAGTTAAACAGTTGTCAACAAATTTGAATCCTCGTGAAAGCACGTCTCATTTTATCCATACATGCTTAATCCCAATGAACAACATGACTATAAAATACTAGAACTATTGCTTGAAGCACAATTACTAATGAAACGACTTTGTATATACACTAACTGAAGCTCACACGTCACTGACTTTTAGACAAAACCACTAAATCAGTATTGTGTCAATCAAGTCTGCTGGTACACACAAATGTTTGTCAGGTAGATAATTCTGTAATTGTTGAATTAAACAAGTCCAGCATTCTCAAAGCCACGGATAATTAGGTCCAATCTTTCACACATTTACTGCAATTATCCATTCAGCATGAATCGGCTTGATAGCTAAGGTTCTAAGGTCAACTAATATGGTACACTGATCTTCACTAGTGACATCTTCCTTTTCCCTGTTTAGCATATCAGTTGTGGAAACATGATTTTTATTCTTTGTTGTCTTTATTGTAAAGTCCGGTGGTTGAAGTTGGTTTGTACATGAGGCAGGCTTAAACAAAAGAGTGATTCCATTGTTTTTCAATTTAGTTTGCATCTTCGCACTTTGATGGGCTCTGACTGCATCAAATGTTGACACTGCTTCCTAATTGCATTTAGCAAGGCACAGCTGGTCATGTGTTTGGTTCACATGTGGAATGAAGACGTTATCCAAACCGATGGGGATATATGTTGAATTTTACCACTCTTTAGTCACCGTGTGCATGCCATGGTCATCAGAAAGTACTGATGGTTCAACTTTACAGTGTTTTAAGGAAGAGATCATGCACATGTACTTTAATAAGATTAGCTTAGTGGTGTTAGTGGTGGCAGCTCCCTTTGATGTTGAGTGTAAGTGATTGATCTTGACAGATGTTTGATTTGTGCTTATACAGGTGGTAGTATTGTTTTAACCATTGAAGTGATCACCGTTTGTTGTTGGCATTGTATTCTTTATTTTGGATGCCTTATATACTCATGTATAAGCCGAATAATTTAGGGAATAATAAAAACTTGGACAAAGGGAGGTCGGCTTATCCACGGGCCAAGGTCTATTATAGCTGTATAGCTGTACTAAAACCATACAAACCATTAACCAATTCACCTCAGTACATGAGGACCTGGGGGTTCAGGTTAGAAGGGGTGTGTGGGTGTGTTTTTTTGAGTTATCTGATTTATCTGTTTGCTCTATTTCACATCATATGACTTGGACTTATGGGTCAGCTTATGTGCGGGTCGTGGACTTTTAAATGTTTTTACCTTCTCAGTTTGGGGGGTCAGCTCATACTTGAATGGGCTTATTTGCTAGTGTATACGGTATTTGTAGTGGTTAATCCACACAATCAAATACCTACAAATATGCCAACTTTGACAGGCAAACCACGAATATTAGTACCCTTGAAAATATATTTTTATTTTTACAGAACCACGAAAATTGAGACCCTTGAAAATAAATGATAATACAGGACAATAGATAGCAGTTATTTTGAATGCCCTGTTAATGTCTCTTGAAATTGTTTGCTATGTCCTGGTTCATTCTTACATATAAAATCTTTGGCAGCAAGTGATTTTTAAAAAAAATCAATCATTAGCACAAAATGATGAAAAATCAGCATGTCAGTGATATACTGTAATAGACCTTTGTCAAGGTGAATATTTAACAGTTTTATGAACAAGTAAACTTACTACTGACAGGTGCAAAGAAGAGGTCAATATGATGGGTTTGCTCATTCATAAAACTTTATATTCACCTTAATAGAGGTCTGTACTTATTTTATTATATGATTTAGTGCACAGTTTTGAAAATAAAAGTGTTTCAGAATAATCAAAATGCCATTTCAGCTACATGAGAGCACAAAGAGTTGGTAATGCCATCACACAAAAGTTGGTGACATCACAACAATGCAATATGATAAATTATTGCAAATCATGTGACCTGTCATCCAGTTAAAAGCGTCTTTAACAGGAGTTATGCAATAATAATTTTTACAAGCGTGTAACTAAATACATATGCCAAGCACATTGTATTTTTGTGACCTGATCTAATGATATGTAACAAAAAGTTTCTTTCAATCATAATCCTTTAGACATTTGACCTGAAAGTTAGCTGACACCCTTTTCAGGGATGGTAATTTTAAATGTTGGTAACAATTATATATTGATAATAATTTTGATTGTGTATGGTGATATTTTGTTCCAGATATGTTCAGAACACCTATCTTGTGAGATTGATCCAGCACGTCTGAAGGAGGGAGAAAATTTAGAAGTAAATATGGTAAGGCCACATACTGTGTTGGTATTTTTGTTACATGAAATTTCAGCCATACCTTATTAATCTAGCATCCTGTTATCCAGCTGTCTGTGATACACCTGGTGGGAATGAATAATTTATAACTACTTAAGAATCTGCTAATTCAGCTGTCCCTTTTGTCTGAAAGTTTTTACTAGCAAGGGCTTGTTCAAATGAAAAAAATGAGTTTAATTACAGTATTGGAATTTTGAATGACGTGAAGATACCGTACATGAAACCATAGCTTTTACTGTCAGTTCAGTATTATTGATGCATACATATAAACCTCATGATTGGGAGGGTTTTCCTCCTGAGATGAAGTGTGTCTCCCTTCCCTCCCATCACTCATTGAAATCTCCCACATACTCAGAATTATTATTAAAAAAATTCGTGAACTTTTTTCATTTTTCTTCACACCTTGCTTCCAATATAGTATATTTCCGGTAAAGACTTCCAGTCATCATGTGACTGAACTGGTTTACACAAGCATGATACTTTAATCACTAATTTGACAGACAATAACCTAACAATAATCACTGCATACATGCCATAACATGACGTGTCACGCAAAAAACACGATTTTGGACTCTGAAACCCCCTGATATGGTCGTGTTTAGAAAAACACGATTTTCAGCAATCTTAGCGGAAAAAAACTTTCCCACAAAAATATGAAAGAAAACTTATATTTCTTGACTACTATGATATATGCTTGTAATCTGTGGTATGTATAAACAGTAAACAGTCTTGCCCAGAGCTCATGTAAAACTATCCTATGGGCAGTTTATACAACTGTTTTAGAGACAATTAAAAGGTAAGGTGGTCATAGATTAACGACCACCTTTCAGAGATTTACCTAATTGGTTCACAATAGCTAGGGTGATGTGTCGTGTCAAATCACTTGAGCACTGCTGAGGGAGAGCCCATTAGGCTTATTTGCATAGGTAAAGTACAATAAGTGGAACAACCCAATTTGTCTGATGTTAAGTACATCAAAGAGATGCGTGTTGAAGAACAAATGTTATTACAAATCACTGACTGCATTGAATGAAAATGTTAAAGCCATCTTTATTAATGTTTGTCATCAGTGACAATGTTTCTTTGAAGTCAGATTTTTACTCCATATATAAAATGCAAAAGATGATATTTCGGTTGTTGGAAAAGTGTACAAGTGTGATTAATTTTCTAAGGCAAAATGTCAAAACATAGTTGTGATTCAGGAAATGTGGAGCCATCTGCAAAGCGAGGAAAGCACAGCAAAACAAGATTTGATAATCTGACTCGAGTGACCATCGCACGTTTGACACTCCCTCGCAGCAATGCAGATGCTGATCGATCATTTTCTATGCTTAGAAAAATTCAACAAGATCTTCGGGGAAGGTTGAACAACACCATTCAATCTCTAATGAGTGCAAAGGTGAACACAAATGATACTTGCATTACCTTCAAACCAACTACTGAACTATTGAAAGCAGCAAAGACTGCATGTAATTAAAACTACATTCCACTGTCCAATGGACTTTAAAGACAGTAATTTGGTGTATTTTTGTATTTAATATCTGTGAGGTTGTGACCATGTGTACATATGTGTGTGGTGATGTTATTTGACAATGCAAAGTCTACCATATTTTTGTTTGTAAGTATGTTAAATGCTTCAGAGAAAACAGACAGTATTGTCTTTTATTCAGATTTTAATTTCCAGTTATTTGCTATAGGCTGATTTGAAAAGATAGCTTATTCTCATTTGGATGATGTTGCTTTGGGGGTTCATGCACACTGACCCCTATTGGGACCTCAAAACACACTTTTTGAGCCTCAAAAAAACCCCACCTCTGTCTAGGAATATGGCAAGTATGTCACTGGATTATAATATGTGTGATCAGTAGTAATTTGGAGAGGATTAAAGACATTAATGGACTATGATTGGATTAATAAAGAGCTCAAGGAGCATAAAACAGTAACATTATTTAATTCTTTCGGGTTGGTTTGGCTTCAAAGGTTTGGTGTTAAACTTTAAATTAAAGTTTGTGGAGATAGATTATACTATGTGTGATCAGAAGTAATTTAGAAAGGATTAAAGATGTTAATGGATTATGGTTGGATTAGACATCACTAAGCTCAGGTGGCATAAAACAGGTCTGTTGGTATCAGTATTTAAAGTTTGTTGATATCTAAACGTGTTATCTCACAATGCTAAAACGCCAAAATTTAAACAACCAAAATATCACACAAAATTCAGTAATAGATGGAAACAAGAATTTCATTGGTTGGAATCAAGTTCAAAGGGACATGAATATGAATTCTGCCATTCCTGTAAAGTCGATTGTAAGAAGAACGTCTCAAATTCGATCCAGATAGCACCAATCTTGAGAAGTTCTGGCAGGCAGTCAGCAACATGAATCTACCCACAGGCAGGAAGCAGTTAAACTTCTTTTGTTTGATAGAAAACAATTTTTAAAAAAAAGAGACTTGTAAAAGTATTAACTTTGAGTAAAACATCAAATTTATTAAAGATGTATCTTAATCTTTAGGAGACCCTGAAGAGTTACATCAACCAAATTTTTGATGCCATTATGGTGTCTGGACTTGCCTGCCCCAGTATTATGTGTGAGGTGTTCTCAGCTCTCAAGGAGGCAGCACAAAACCACTTGCCAGGTAAGAATTTTAACAAAACTGCTTGCCAGGTAAGAATTTTAACAAAACCACTTGCTAGGTAAGAATTTTAACATAACCATTTGCCAGGTAAGAATTTTAACAAAACCACTTGTCAGATAAGAATTTTAACAAAACCACTTGCCAGGTAAGAATTTTAACAAAACCACTTGCCAGGTAAGATTTTTAACAAAAACAGTTGATTCTAATCTTATAACTTTGATGCTAGGTAAGAATTTTACAAAAACAGTTGCCAGGTAAGAATTTTAACAAAAACAGTTGATTCTAATCTTATAACTTTGATGCCAGGTAAGAATTTTAACAAAAACAGTTGCCAGGTAAGAATTTTAACAAAAACAGTTGATTCTAATCTTATAACTTTGATGCCCATTTGATAGTAAGTTTGAAAATGTTGAATCTTATCACAGAACACTCACTAGAGAGAACCAGGCTTCAAAAGGAAAAATGTTTGCACTATTAGGCTAGCGATCTGTATGGTTCTATTGAACGTGTGTTCTGTGTCAAGGACATTCTATTGAATGTGTGTTCTGTTTCAAGAACATTCTATTGAATGTGTGTTCTGTGTCAAGACATTCTATTGAATGTGTTCTGTGTCAAGGACATTCTATTGAATGTGTGTTCTGTGTCAAGAACATTCTATTGAATGTGTGTTCTGTGTCAAAGACATTCTTTTGAATGTGTGTTCTGTGTCAAGAACATTCTATTGAATGTGTGTTCTGTGTCAAGGACATTCTTTTGAATGTGTGTTCTGTGTCAAGAACATTCTATTGAATGTTTGTTCTGTGTCAAGAACATTCTATTGAATGTGTTTTCTGTGTCAAGGACATCTCAAATGTAAAACTAGTAAACAGTGAGTGGAAAAGGCATCTGAGTGTTATTTCCAGTTTATTATACTTTACAGGTTTTGAACAATCAGCTCAAAATTAAATAATGCTCTTGAAAATAGAGGGGCATCACAATAAATAGAAAGGCATCAGGAAAATAGAGGGGTGTAACAATAAATAGATAGGCATCAGGAAAATAGAGGGTTGTCACAATAAATAGATAGGCATCAGGGAAAATATGGAGGTTACTTGATATTAGGGCATGACACAAATACAGTTATAGTTTTGACTGAGCATATATTCGTAGCTTGTCTAGATCTGATCAAATAAAAACACAATATTGCATAAAATTGGATGAAAATTATTAGTCTTTTAAATATTTAAAGTTATCCAGCTAACTTTCTGTATTATAGAGTCAAGGCTGTCATATCTGTTGTCAAAATTGTGGGCTTTCATATTCTATTTTTGGATGTGTGAATCAGTTTGTGCAATACAAGAGTGAGCTGAATCATACTGTTTTGCCAGCTTCGTGTAAGTCCCTCAGTGACCATATAACAAATTGTGTCTTTCCTGTAGTGTTTACCACTTCTAGATTCATCCAGCATCTCAGCGTGCATTTTGATCAAGCTAATCATGAAGTATGTCGTGTTCATCTGGAAGGGTGTGGGATTAACATTTGAGTGTACATTGATACATTAGTCTTGGCATTGAGATATTGAAGATTAGTTTGAAAATTTAAAATATTTTAAATATTTTAAAAAATATTGAATCATTTTAATTCTAAATTTTAGTAATATTGTGCTTTTATTTAGTCAGATCTATATAGTGGTACAAGCTGCAGAGGGTGCCAGAGAAAACTATCGCTGGAACACATAGTAGTAGCTAGTTGCTGCTCATATAAGGGCAGTGATTTTCTGTAGGGAGATCCAGACTCCTCTAAAATGTTGGTCATTAGTAGCATTTAAAGTTGTTATAAAAAAATAACTGATCTAAAGTAATAAATATCAGCTCTTCCCCGTTATATCACACCTCAGTTCCGGATATAATGCAGTACTACAATGGATCCCTTGACCAAAGTCATACCAATGTATAACAATAAGGGTTGAAAGAAAACAAGGTTAAACTTAGTTTTATATCTTCATTTCCTTTTCAAAACACCATTATTTAAAAAATTTTGATAGTGCCCGCTATACCACTGTTTCATATATTATGCTATTCTCAGTATATTGCGGTTCTGTATATATTGTGGTACTCTGTATAAAGCGGTTTGGTACATGACATGGTTGGCAGTGATGGACCTCAACTACCGCGTTATTATGAGGGAGAGCTATAGTTCTTTTTCTGATGTTATGAAGTAATAACATAAAAGTTTTTAGCATCACATGGTGCTTTTTACAAAAGCTTGGTAAAAATGTGCAATTATTAGAACTTGTAGTACAGTGTATAGGAAATGTTGAATAAGTAAAATATTAAAACCCTGTTCTATCTGAAATTCTTACACCCTGTCTATTTGTTATTTTGTAGACAAAAAGGAAGTGAGATATCAGGTGGTCTGTGGATTCATATTTCTCAGGTTTTTTGCACCAGCAATTCTGGGTCCTCGCTTCTTTGATCTCACAACTGATACTCAGGTAAATTGGAAATATATACACCTTGCTTACAAGTAATGGTTACAATTCAGTTATAAGGTCTGCAGATTTAAAAAATGTATGGATATGATAACTTCCTGACTTAGGTCAAATGGTACCTGTAAACCTATCTTATTTCTTTTTTTCTTTTTTTTTAAGTCAGTTTTTATATGCCTGCCATAAGGTGGAGCCTATTATGTTATGATGTCTGCTCATCCATCTGTTACCAATTTCGTTTCTTCACATAAATTGGAGTTCTCCACCATCAACTGTTACCAAACTTTGCAGACAGTTAGCACTTGGGACAACAAGGAAGCTTATCGATTTCAGAGCCAGAAGGTCAAAGGTCAAGGTCACTGTCTGAAAGACGGAAAATGGTTGGAACATTAATTCTACATCACAGACCTGAGCCAAACTTTGTTGATGGTGTGCACTTGAGGTAAGGAAGCAGCCTATCAATTTTGGGGTCAAAAGTGTCAAGGTCACTGTGACTGAAAGAAGAATGGTTTCTGCACAATAACATTAGTTCTACATCACAGGCATGGAACAAACTTTGTGGATGGCATGCAGATGGTGTAATGAAGAAATATGATTACTGTACAATAATATCATCTCAAAGAGCAAACTTTGTGGATTGCATGCACTTGGGGTAAGAAAGAAAGGTCATTGGTCATGGTCACTGTGACTGAACAAATAAAAATGGTTTCTGCATAATAACTTTAGTGGCTTGCATTTGGGGTCAGGAAGACATCTAACAATTTGAGGGTCAAAATGTAAAAAGTCATGGTCTCTGTGACTGAGAAGAATAATGGTTTCTGCACAAAAATTTCAGCTCTTGACCCTGTATCTTCACCAAAGTTTCGTGGACAACTTACACATTGGGTAAGAAAGAAGCCTATTGATTTTGAGGTCAAAAGTTAAAGGTCAATTACACTGGGACTGAAAAAAGAAAAATGGTTTTTGCATAATAACTTTAGTTGTAGACCATGTACCTTGACCAGAGTTTGTGTGGAGCTTGCGCATTAGGTATGGAAGAGGCATATTGATTTGGGGTTGAAAAGGTAAAAGATAAAGTTCATTGTGGCTGGAAGAAAAATGTGTTTTGGAGAATATCTTTTGTTTTAATATAAGTTTGTTGACCAAACTCTGAGGATGGCTTGCATTTAGGATAATAAAGAAACCTATAGATTCTGGGGAATAAAGGTCAGAGCTCATGGTCATGGTAAGTATGATAAGAAAATAATGGTTTCTGCACAGTAAGTTTAGTTCAGGACTGCATTAGCCTACTGTCAATCTCATTGAGACCCATTGGTCAGTAATCTCCAGAGTCAACCATTCCCTTACTGGTGCCTAGTGTATTAAATTAGGTATTCGTTTTATAGCAGTGAATTTGTAGCTGTTCTCACACTAGCCACTCAGAATCTCTGTTACATGTTGTTACTTATTATTGTTGAGTCCACCACAATGTAAGAGTCAGATAGTGGCTACCTGTTGGGTGGTGGTAAAGTGAGATAGTGGCTACCTGTTGGGTGGTGGTAGAGTGAGAGAACAGAATTTAATGACTCTGCTGCTGAAATTATATTTTGCGGTTGCAAGAATTGCTTGTTTAAATGCAGGCCTCTTGATTGAAAGTAATTTCCATTTACAATCTGTATTTTTATATAAAATGAAACTAATATAAAAATAAAGCAGGCTTCAAAATGGAAAGTAATTTTCTTTTGCAATCTGTATTTTCATATCCAATGAAACTAATATTAAATAAAATTGTCATGTACTTGCTACATTGTGATATTCATTTTCAGGATGAAACTGTTCATCGCACTCTCACTCTCATCTCCAAGGTCATTCAGAGGTTAGGTAATCTAGTTAGTTCACAGTCGGTAAGTATTTCAAAGTCAGTAGGGTACATAATACGTTACAATCATAGTAGAACCAGTTAATGTTGGTTATTGGTCCAGATTTAATTATAAATCATCACTTAAACAAATTGGGGATTCATTAATAATTCAATCATTTTTCCACATTATATCTTTCCAAATTCAATCATTTTATTTTTTATTTTTAGGGCTTCAGGAGATGACATTTGCGTAGAAGTTTTTAAAAAAATCATGGAGTACTTTTGAAATTTAAATATTTTTCAGGGAGTTTTAATTCCTAGTTTCTATGAAAGAAAACTGAAAACCTCCAAATCCCCAGATTATTTTTCAATTAACCAGTTGACTCAAAAATAGTCTTGTATTGTCACAACAGAACTAGGTTTCAATAAAATTCAATCACATAAATTGCATTAGATCTATCGTTCATTTCACTGAGAGTGTCCAGTACTCAAGTGAAATCAATTAATGGGAACAGAACTAGGACCTGCGTACTCTGGACTCACAGTACAGTCTAATCCTGTTAACCTAACACAAAAGGTTATTATGGAAAACATGATTATCTCATCCTCTTGATGAACAGGTTGATTTTTGAACAATCTTTGAAAAAAAAATTTCAAAGTAGGATATCATGTTAAGGCCACAATCTGATGTTGGATTAATTTGATTATTCATCATTTTAAAATAGTATTTAAACTCGTGAAAAAACGTAGTTGCCTTCACATAGTTTAAATAGTGTTCCAAATATTCCATTGAAAACTCTGGTTGCAGTTTTAACAACTTCGATAAGGGTAATTGCAGTATACAGTAAAATTTTAATTATAAAGACTTTTAGAGATGGGAGTCATGGTAACTCTATTGGTACAGCATCAGACTCATAATTCAAGGGTCATGGGTTTGATACCCACCAAGGCCAGCCTGGGTTGGCTGCTTCAGTGTTTCCCTCACAAATGGCACTTAACTTCCATTTCCTCAGCATGATGTAATCAGTAGGGTGTTAAAAGTGCCATTCAAACCAACAAAAAGACAACAACACTTCTTGAGATATTGTTTTTGTCTAGTCATGTTCAACCAGACCTGTCATGTGGCTTTGTGAGCTTTCCACCAATCTGGTAAAAACTGAGTTTTTATTGTAACACCAGCAAAAGGCTTTCCCAACATTTTGGAAAAGTGATTTGATTGGTTGATGAAATGAGGTGACATAACACGTCATTGTGATGATAAGATGCTATCATGTCTGATGTAAACATTGACAGTTTCATTGGCTGATTGAGACATGCCTCTTGCATCAGTGTCTTTTACAAATTTATATTTAATGATATCCTTTCAAGCTTGCTAAAGAATTTGGCTTGAATAATCACAGAAAATATGTTTAGATAAGTTTTGAGATAGCAAGAAATGTTTTTGTAGTTTTCCTTGTACAAATTTTGACTGAAGCACCTTATACACCTCTTTCTTGATAACTCGCACCTGGATAACTTGTGAACCTGCTCTTAAGACACATTATTTCCATCAGCAAGAATAAATTTGTCATTCAACCATTGGCCATTAGTGTTAGATTGAAACTGTATTGTAAATCCATGTTTCATGTTGTTTTGTGTGTAATTATTCATTTGTCTTTGATATTGTTTGTGAGATATTTTCATGTTTTTATATGTTGTCTGTATGCAAACTGTTTTGTTTTTATGCCTTTTTGTGTTAAAGTTATGTTGTAAAGCGCTTAGAGCTTTTTAAAAGAATAAGCGCTCTATTAAGTCATCATTATTATTATTATTATTATAATGGTGGGTCAGGCATGAATCCCATTTTTTTTTTAATAGAAAATACCAAAAGAATTGGCCCCTCGTTGTTACATGTAAAGAAAATCATAATCAAAATTGGTAAATGAAACCTTGATATATCACTTGTTTTATTGTTGAAAACAGCGGTTACTGCCCAGAAATTATATTCAGAATTATGAAATTCAAAATGTTAATAAAAGTCGTATATTCTGTAAAATTTTCTTGAAAAAAAAATTCTCAGTACACTGTAAATAACAATATATGATGAAATATTGATCAATAAAAATATCAGTAATGCCTACTGGTGGTAGTACTTTAAGAAATAAATACCACTTAAATAAGTCTTGTGAAGTGAAATTAGTGTTTCAGTTTAATCTTTTAATTCGGTCTCAGTGTAATCATCATAAATGTGATGTGCCCATGTGTATTCAAATGTAAAAAGTGTCAGTCAGCCATCACAGCATTGCGAGCGTTTCCGTGTGAACCTAATTAAGTACCAACTTTGCCTGAAGTTAATTAAAAGGTAACCTGCATTGTATTATCATGTTAATTAGTCTTTTGTATCAACTCAAGTAAAGTGGGTAGAATAAAAAAGTTAAAAGGCATGCAAATCCTACCTGCATAAGAGCTAGTGGTCATGGTAGTGTGTTAAGTCAACTCACTTCAATTGACTAATCGAATACCAAGAACAGTGTAGGTACATGTAACATAATAAAAGTTCCGAACAGTAATGAGTGGTTTATCCTACTCATTCGCAAATATGATCAATGATAGTTAGAGAACCAAGCAAAAGGCATACTAGGTGCATGTAAAGCTTGCTTGCACAGATAGGATTCATTAAGTTTATAGTGGACTTAAAATTCCTGAATTGGCACTCAGAGGGTTGCCCAAGAATGAGCAGAAATTTTGCTCTAACTTGCAAACACATCACAGTATCAGTAATTTACTAATATAACTTTTATAGTAAAAATAAAATTGAGTTTCAGCATTGTTGTTTTTCTAAATAAATGTCACTCATTTTTGTAATTCAGTATCATGTTTTATTCTGAATCTACAGTAACACTAGAATGTATCCACTTTCTTATGCAAAAAGCAGTGATGTAATACACTGTTTTTGCTGGAACACGTGATGTGTGTCAAAACCACTTCAAGTACTGTTTTAAATGATCTTTTGGAGATTGGATATATTGAAAATAAAGGTAATTTATACAGAAAAGTGAAGAACTTCATTAGAAAAGATTTTTATTGACAATTAATCCTAACACGACTTTTAAATGAGTATTCAGCCATTTAACCCACCCACCCCTCCCCTTTCCCACTTCTCACTGTCAATGACTATCCCTTTCTTAATTTTTCAGAGGTCTCTCAGTAACTCACTCCCTTGCTTATGCTGCTGTCAGTTGTTTTGGACCCTGTTGTGTGCAAGTTATTGAGAGAGAAGTGTATCTGTAACAGTGATTTTACCAGGCACCAGACCCTTGTATAGCATAGATCTCATGGAGCCACATGAGAGTCTGATTGAATGACACTGGGAACTTGTCAAATGCAGAGATAACTGATACATTTAAGCAGAATAAATTGTGTGTCTGAGGGACACTCTGTAGTTGTGGAGTAGTGATATCTGTATAGTTGACAATTTACTGTACCACATAACAGCTGCTTTTTTGGTGCTGCTTTTATATGCTTAGTCCCTCAATGACAGTTTGTTAAACATGTACCAATGTTCATGATATATATATTTAGATCATGAAGCATGCTAAATCATACCTTCAAAGCTGCAGACACTTCAGACCCAGGCCATAGGGCAGCTTGGCGAAGTGATCTGTTCAGCGGGTCAGTTAAGAATGAGACTGTCTTAGACTCTCAGCTCTCCCAGGTTCCTGCTTGCATGTGAGACCACATGAGACCTGTTGTCAGGCAGTGTCAGAGTAACTTCTTGCCTTTGGATAACATCTGGCATGGGCAAAACAAATTCAATATTAAATATTTACATGAATTATTATACATTATTGCTTGAAGCCTTTACTTGTAAAATATCAAATATAAATTCCTCATTTTTACTTCTAAATTGTACAAATTTACACCAGTAAAATAACCTTTTGTAGAGTCGTATTACAGCATGCTTATTGCCAATGTGCAAGTAGCCACAAAATAAGTTATGTTTTGACATTACTGTATTCCCTAAATTTGCAAAATGTTAAATTGTGCTAAAATATTGATTTACTTTTCTTATCTCAAAGTAGAGCACTGCCGAGTTACTTTTACAAGCACTTACTCAAAAATAGAGCACTGCCGAGTTACTTTTACAAGCACTTACTCAAAAATAGAGCACTGCCTAGTTACTTTTACAAGCACTTACTCAAAAACAGGGCACTGCCTAGTTACTTTTACAAGCACTTACTTGTTGGATGACACAGTTTTCTTTGTGCTTTAGTGGACATACTGCCTGAAGGAAGACTATATGGTGCCTGTTTTTGAGCATTTTTCTGATGCATGCCATGTTGAGGCTGTTAAAATGGTGAGTATGCTAAACTTGTAATATTATTATTATTTATTCATAAAATCAATACACTCCATCTATCTACCAGCAGCTGTCAGTTATTTGTTGTTTATTTAAAATTCTAAAGGATCACTAGCCAGTCTTGTCCAGGGGAACATGTGAACCATTATGTAAATGTGCCTGTTGTGCTAAACTGGTCTGAAGAAGAGGATGTTTTGTTTTTTGTTGGTTATGAAGAAGAGGATGTTTTGTTTTTTGTTGGTTTTAATGGCACTTTCAACACATTATTGGCTCTATTGTGCTGAGGAAATGGGAGCTAAGTGCCTTTCCCAAGGACATACTGAGGCAGCCAGCCCGGGCTAACATTGGTGGGCATCAAACTTGTGACCCTTGGATTGTGAGTCTAATGCTCTACCAACTGAGCTACCACAGCTCACCTGAATTCTTGGAATTGACACAGAGCAGAAATAACCCAGCTCTTCTCATTAGCATCGCATACTATAGTAAATAGTATTTTGTTTTGACACTTATCCAGTGTAAATAATGCTGTATTCTAGTGCATACTGAAAATTTTATGAAAAATGATTGAAAAATGTTCAAGTTATGATGAATTCAATTTGTATATGATATATAGTGGCAGTTGCATAGACGGCGGATATTAGACTTGAAGGTCCCACAAGCTGCCAGTGTGCCTGTAAATCATGTGATGCTCACACCTTTGCTAGTGATAGTATTAGTCATTGGTCCATAGGTATCAGCATGTATTAGGGTTTGAGAGAAATATGGCAATACGTTAATTGTGACAGCCTAATGTTCGACACCTGGACAGTTTGTATTGTATAACACATATAAATTCACTGTCATTGTTGGTTCTGGATTTGCTGTTGCTTCAGTTTTATCATAATCCTTATGCTTCACTAATTTTCTGTCAAACTTTTTAATATATTTTTAAAAAATTACTTTTCTTTCAGAAAACTATACTATAGAATTTCACCCATCAACAGTATTTTATTCAACTTTGCATTTTAAAAATTGTATTATTAATTGACAACAAGCAGAGTGACTACTTTGAAAATCCATAACATTTAATTGATCGTCATTTCTGGTGAAGCATGATGGTCAAGTTTTATTTGAACAAGTTCTCAAACAATTCTTGGGGTATGATAATAAATGTTTTGTTGTTGTTGCTAGTATCTTTCTGTTTAATAAATGCCTCGACTACTAATTTTAAAGGTCTAATAAGTAGACACTGCCAAACAATAGAGTTAAAAAGTACATGGTATGAGGGACTGATGTAATGCTTATATTACAGACCCTGGAGGAATCGTTCAATTGTAGAGTTTTGATGACTGCAGGAGATAAACTTTCACACCCCAATCATCTTGCACTTTAGGCTATAGTGTGTTTAAACAATTGGAAAAACACTTTGACCAAAAACCTGCATGGGATAATTATGGGCACCTTATGTCCAGTGTCTGACATTTCAAGTTAGCAAATGGTCATTTGTCAGTGATGTCCAGCTGATATTGCTGTTTTGAGATCTCAGATACATATATACCATCTATACTCTCTTATAAGTTGGGATCAACTGCAAACAATATAGACCCTGATCTGCCATCACATAATGCGCCATGAGATCAGGGTCTATGTTGTTTTTTCTACTGATTGCTCCTAACAAACTGCATAAATCTGGATTATGCAACAGCAGATCTGGGTCCATGCAGTTTGAACCAGATTTACAAGTGAGTATAATAGTCCCTGCTTTTGTATAATGTCTTTTGTCATGGAATGTTCATGACACATTGCTCATGAATGGTGTCTCAGTTAGTGGATATTCTGCAAGTGTTTAATGAATAGAGTTCAACATACAGTAGTCTCCCTCTTATGAGACTGTTGATGATACCCTCTGCTGAGAGTCAAACACATTCTGCTCAAAATTAGTACATTTTTACGATTTTGTCCTGCCCACAAGAGGCCAATTCTCAAAGAAGCAACTTTTTTGTGGCCAAATGGATGGGCTAATAAAGGGTTGGGTGGGGGTGGAGGGTAACACTTTATTGGTTTATTTTAAGGGCCTTGCATTGACATGCAGGAACCCTATAGTAATCACCTTTTCTGTCCTTCCATCTGTTAGTCCATTCACACTTCATGTAGCCACTGCAACCATTGGATATAATTGTATGCCATTTGGTTGATGACTTGCCTATTACATGTAGATATGCCTTTTAAAGGTTTTGTCATTTTAGGTCCAATTTTGATGGAGTTATGGCCCTTTTTTGGGTAAATATTTCTGAGCAGGCCCTTTGTAATGCACCCTTCATTAATAGCTTTATTTTTTGTATGCCCGCCATGAGGTAGCATGTATTATGCTATAATATCTGTCTGTCCATCAATCTGTCCATCTGTCTGTCTATCTGTCTTTCCATCTGTTACCAATTTAATTTCTGCACAATAACTTAGTTGTCCACTATCTACAGTTACCAAACTTTGTGGATGGCTTGCACTTGGGGTAAGGAAGAAACTCTATTGATTTCAGGCTCAAACGCTCAAAGATTGTTGTGACTGAAAGAAGGAAAATGGTTCCTGCACAATAACTCGAGTTCACCATCTTCAGTTACCAAACTTTGTGGATAGCTTGCACTTGGTGTAAGGAAGAACCCTATCAATTTCAGGGTCAAAAGGTCACTGTGACTGAAAGAAGAAAAATGGTATCTGCACAATAACTCTACTTCTCAACCATTTACAGATACTAAACTTTGTGGATGACTTGCACTTGGGATAAGGAAGAACTCTGTCAATTTTAGGGTCAAAAGGTCACTGTGACTGAAAGAAGAAAAATGTTTTCTGCACAATAACTCTACTTCTCAACCATTTACAGATACTAAACTTTGTGGATGACTTGCACTTGGTGTAAGGAAGAACTCTATCAATTTCAGGGTCAAAAGGTCAAAATGGTTTTTGCACAATAACTCTAATTCTCCACCATTTACAGTTACTAAACTTTGTGGATGACTTGCACTTGGGATAAGGAAGAACCCTATCAATTTCAGGGTCAAAAGGTCACTGTGACTGAAAGAAGAAAAATGGTATCTGCACAATAACTCTACTTCTCAACCATTTACAGATACTAAACTTTGTGGATGACTTGCACTTGGTGTAAGGAAGAACTCTATCAATTTCAGGGTCAAAAGGTCAAAATGGTTTTTGCACAATAACTCTAATTCTCCACCATTTACAGTTACTAAACTTTGTGGATGACTTGCACTTGGGATAAGGAAGAACACTATCAATTACAGACTCAAAAGGTCAAAAGTCTATGTCACTCTGACTTGCAGAAGATAAATGGTTTCCACACAATAATTTGAGTTCTCATCTCAGGTTCCAAAACTTGTGGATGGCTTGCACTTGGTGTATGGAATAACGCTATTGTTTTATAATCAAAAGATCAAAAGTGAAGGTCACTGTGTTGGAAAGAATTAAAATGGTTTTCGCACAATAACATTAGTTCTGCATGATATACCTTAACCAAACTTTTGATGGCTTGCACTTGGGGTAAGGAAGCAGGACATTGATTTTGGTGTCAAAAGGTCAAATGTCAGGGTCACTGACTATAAGAAGAAAAATGGTTTCCACACAGTAATATAAGTTCTACATCACAGACCTGGTCCAAACTTTGTGGATGTCTTGTACTTAGGGTTAGGAAGTGGCCTATTGATTTCAAGGTCAAAAGCTCAAAGGTCATGATCACTCTCACTAAACGAAAAAAAATGATTTCTCCAAAAAATATTCAGTTATCTACATAGAGGACTGTTAAACGGGGCAGGCATATAATGTGCCATTCACTGTGCTCTTGTTTAACAAAATTTACCATCCTGCAGTATGCAACAAGATAAAATGTCACTCTTGTTTAATTTCAGTACCTTGATATTATATCCTCATCAACGAAAATGCATTCCAAACAGATGGACATCGAACAACCAGTTGTTTTAAAGGAAGGGTAAAGTATCTTGTTGTTTGATATTCTAAAGGGAGAGGCGAAAAATTTAACCAAATGATGGTCATTAAATTTAAAGCTTTGTCTTAAACTACTTGAATATATCATGTTCACAATATCTCTATGTGGTATAAAAAATGCCATGATGGTAGAGGCAAAAAATATAACCAAAATATGATCACTAATGAAAATACTCATCAAATTATTGAGATAATCATGTTTTGATATGGTTTGTTTAACCTAAAACTGTCAGTACAAGGTCATCATATTTCATTGGATGGAGATACTGGAGTCTGTTAAAGTTAAATAAATATGAGCCATTCTATATCATAATTAATGTCATCAAGAACTCATGCCTTGAAGTGACATCATATTTTCATCATAGATTTGACAAGTTCATATTTGTATTGACTAGAGTATTTACGCTGTCAGGAGTATTTACTAGAGTATTTACTCTGTCAAGAGTATTTACTAGAGTATTTACTCTGTCAGGAGTGTTTCCTCTGTCAGGAGTATTTACTCTGTCAGGAGTATTTACTAGAGTGAATACTGTCAGGAGTATTTACTAGAGTATTTACTCTGTAAGGAGTATTTACTCTGTCAGGAGTATTTACTAGAGTATTTACTTTGTCAGGAGTAATTAAATAATTGAACTGGCATTGTTTCTGAAGAACAATAATTTTGAAACTCTTGAAAATATACCATGGACAAAGATAAGTAATTATTTTCAATTTGTAGTTGGTAAATCTACTTTATTTATTCAAAAAAAAAATGTGTGGGAAAAAAATGTCAGCAACAACTACAGAAAAAATTAAGGCAGATCTGCTTTGTCCGAGGTTCATAATTCTTGCTGATTCATCTATTCATTTCAGATATCTCTTCTTTAACCAACTGAATTCCAAAAGAAATAATTGCATTTCACAGAAAAGTTAAATGCCTGAAATTTTATTTGCGGGAGTTGACAGGGTGGAACACCTTGGGTGACCAGTGTCATGACTGTGGTAAAAATCTACTGAATGGTACCATAAAGCTAAAGTAAAAGTCATGTATGATGTCGATTTCCTAATTTTTTGAAAGAATGCATGAGATAAACTTATGAAAGCTTCAAAAAAATGCTTTAGCTTAAATTTCCCTTCAATCATATGTTGTTTGTTCTACTGTTTATTCCTAACAAACTGTATGGACTCAGGTCTTCCAGTGCATTATGCATCAGCAGATCGGGGTCTGTGCAGTACACAGTTGGATATGACTTAAAAGCGAGTATATATGGTAATTTTGGTTTATGAAATTGAATGCTTGCAATGCATTGCAAGAATAGAGAGAAATAAAAAAAATTAAAATAAAATATGTATTCAATAGAATAAGACTATTAAAAGAACGGGAATATTTTTACTTTACTTTGTGACGAGTCTATGTTAATACAAAATAAAAAATGTTGCCTTTGTGGGAACTGGATGCATTGTAATCATGGCTCAGTATTTTAAGTTTTCTGTCACACTTTCCTTTCTGCTCTATAACTTTCAAGCCATTTGAGATTAAGGGATGAAACTTGGTATACTTATATATTATCATTAAAAGGTGTGTACCACATTGGGGGTCCTGTCTTCAAGTTCAAGGTCATTGCTGAATATTTTAAGTTTTCCCTCGCACTTTCCATTCTACTCTGAGATTAAGGGATGAAACTGTATGTTTATGCATCATTATTTAAAGGTGTGTTGTGAACCACATTAGGTGTCCTATCTTCGATTTTTTTCCCAATCCAGATGTGTGACTGCTGCGTGCTGACTGTTTTACAAACAACATGGAGTTTTATGTAGTCACTATTTCCATATACTATTAATGAAGACATGTTTGCTCTATTCCTTTTTTTGTTCCATGTTACAAGCAATTCAGTAAACAGTACAACTACGAATAAAGGATGAAACCCCTCCCACATTTGGCTAGGTTTACAAAAGGGAGACCACTCCAGAATGATCTATGTGGAATTGTTTTGAAGCCTCTTCATGTCAGTTCTACAACTAGAGCATAATATTCTGCTTTATAAAAAAATTTGAAAATGATTTATCAGGACAGGAGAAAACATAAAAGCAAAAAAGATACAATAAATGTTAGAGCAAATTTCAGATTCTGTGGGCTGTGTAATGGCTTTTTGAAAATTGTAGATCAGTCAGTGTGAGACTTTCAGATTCTGTGGGCTGTGTAATGGATTTTTGAAAAGTGTAGATTAGTCAGTGCAAGACTGTTTCAGGTTCTGTGGGCTGTGTAATGGATTTTGAAAAGTGTAGATTAGTCAGTGCAAGACTGTTTCAGATTCTGTGTGCTGTGTAATGGCTTTTTGAGAAGTGTAGATTAGTCAGTGCAAGACTGTTTCAGATTCTGTGGGCTGTGTAATGGCTTTTTGAAAAGTGTAGATTAGTCAGTGCAAGACTGTTTCAGATTCTGTGGGCTCTGTAATGGATTTTTGAAAAGTGTAGATATGTTAATGTGAGACTGTTTCAGATTCTGTGGGCTGCGTGATGGTTTTTTGAAAAGTGTAGATTAGTCAGTGCGAGACTGTTTCAGATTCTGTGGGCTGTGTTGTAGCATTTTGAAAAGTGTAGATTGGTCAGTGCGAGACTGTTTCAGGAAGTACCACCGACCCACAGGAAGCTATTGGCAAGCTTTCTGACATACATACATTGGCCAAGCCGAAACTCAAACCCATGCAGACAGAGGTGAGATGTCAGTAATCTGTAAAGGCAAGTGCTTTAGACCACTTGGCTGCCTGGGTCCCTGAAGTGAGTTGGCAGTTGTAAAATATGTAAAGAAAACAGCAATAGGAGAAAACCATAAACTGGTTGGATATAAGGAAGCTTGTGAGGGGGAGGTAACTCTTAAGTTACAGGAGGTTGAGGTTGTATGAGGTGTTCACATATCTGCATTTATGGCTCATTTAATAGTTTGGAATGATTATATAACAAACTGCTTATTTCAGGGTGCTGATAAAAAGAGCACAGGGCCGAAAGAAGTTTGGATTGAAGAATTTCAAGCGTCGGTACTTTGTCATAACCAACCAGGTACTGACATACTCTCGGAGTAAGGAAGATGATCCTCTCTTTGTGATACCTATCGGGAATATTCTGGCTGTGGAAAAACTAGAGGAAGAGTCCTTTAAAATGAAATATGTGAGTTGCTTTTACTTTGAACAGCTTGCTTGAATAAAACTTTTCAACTGGAGTACATACTCAACTTAAACATTTGTTAATCTGTAAAATCACGAAGTAAATAGCTTGTTTTAAAATGTAAGTTTATCCTGTCATAGTTTACAAATAATGAGATTCAGAACATGAGCTGAGGTTTTACTCAGAGTTGAGACATTTTTATCTGGATTGCAAAGCAATTCCAGCTTATGAATTGATGTTTGACCATCCAGCCGTCTGGCATCAGCACTAAAATTTGGGTTTGTTTTAGATCATTTTCTCAGACACTGTTACTCATAGAATCACACAAGTTAGTGTTTATATGTGTCATGTGGAATACTGCACCTTTCAGTGAAAATTAGGTCACTTACCTATATTTCATAGTCCAGTGATTTTGATTATCCTTTGTGTTTAACTGTTTTTCTCAGACACTATTACCTGTGGAGTCACATAACTAAGTATATAATTGCACAATGAAGAATGCTAAAGACATTTGTCAAAATTAGATTTCTCTTACCTTTTTTCCACGGACCAGTGAGTTTTGTTAGCCATTGCATTAGCTCAGTTTCTATATGTTAGGGTTTGTATTTAGGTCATTTTCTCAGACACTTTTACTTGTACAGTCATATAAGTTGGTATTTATATGTCATGTGGAGTACTATACCTTTCAGTTAAAATTAGGTCACTGATGTATATTTCACAGTCCATTGATTTGTGTTGTTCCATGCATTTAACTCATTTTTTCAGGCATTATTGCATATGGAGTCACATAACTTTGTATGTAGTTGCATTATGAGCAATGCTACAGCCATCGGTGAAAACTTGGTCACTGTGACCTATATTTGACCGTTCAGTGATTTGTGCTTACCTTTGCATTAAGCTCTCTAGGTTAAGGTTTGCATTTAGGTCAGGTTCTCACATAATATTGATTGCAGGATCCAGTAACTTGGGATGAAGATGCATCATGAGGATTGTTACACCCTTCAGTCAAAACTAAGTCACTGTGACCTATATTTCCAACCACAATGACCTGTGCTAACCTTTGTGTTTAGCTGTGTTTCTCATGCATTCTTGCCTATTCTGCAGTCTTTGTCTGTCAATTTTATTGTTTTATGGACACTAGCAATATACAAAGTTAATAAATTTACTCTATGAGCAGATTCTGTGGTCACACTTTCAGAAAGTTAATATCCACTTGCCAATGAAGTTGGGAGGAATTTAGAGTTCTGCCCTTTTGTTCATATATTTGTGTGTGTGTTCATTTGTTCATTCTTTATGTCCGCAGTTTTTCAAACACTGTTCCATCTGCACTCATGACAGCTGGAATGTGGATGCAGTTTAGGGAGAGTAACTGAACAACACAAAAACTTGGTTATTATAACCTAATGGTCATGCTTAAGTTACTTTTGTATTTTAGCTCTGTTAGTTACACCCTCAGAATCATGGATCCTATTTCACCTACACATGAATATTGGTATGTGGCTAGGAAAGTAACTCAGTCATGCTATAACTAGGTCAGTGTAACCCAATTTTCACACGAGTAATTTTTGTATTTTCAGCTTTCCATTCATTACACTCTCAATATCCTGAAACTTTATTTCACCAACACTCAGGAAATTGGCATGTAGCTGCATCTCAGAGAGAGTTTGCTACACCTTATGACCTACTTCACCTCCACTCATGAAAATTGCAATGTGGAAGCATATCAATCCATTTCACCAGCACTCATGAAAATTGGCTTGCAGGTGCATCTCAAGGAGAGTAAATCCACCATACCAAAAGCAGGTCACTGTGACCTAATTTCCATATTTGAGTGAGTTGTTTTTTTCCCTCCATAGTAGTCTGTCAGCTGCTCCAGATGTGCAACTGTTGTCAAGCAAATTCATGTTAACAAGTAAACACAGTGTTTGTCATTTGCATCAACAGCTATCTCAATGTTATTAATATCACATACTGCAAAATGTCATAAATGTTTGCTAGTGTTAGTTGAAAATGAGCCCTTGAAATTATAGTTGTATTCACATGACTCAAAGATAGAAATGACCTATTGAAAAGATAATAACTCCTAATGAAACTGATAAGTACTGGAACTCTTGTAACTGAAAAATTACCTAATAATGCACAGGCAGTTTGCTCAACAAATTTTCGGTTTGCATAATGTGGACATTATTTTACAATTGTATTCTATACTTTGATTTCTTAACATCACATGTCAATACATGTATTGACTTCAGAGTCTAGAATTATGCTTTATGTCAATACATGTATTGACTTTCGAGTCTAGAATCATGCTTTTTGTCAATACATGTATTGACTTTAGAGTCTAGAATTATGCTTTTTGTCAATACATGTATTGACTTTCGAGTCTAGAATTATGCTTTATGTTGATACATATATTGACTTCAGAGTCTTGAATTATGCTTTATGTCAATACATGTATTGACTTCAGAGTCTAGAATTATGCTTTATTTTACTCATTATATGCCTTACTGTCATGATTGTATTGTCTCGGAGTGAAAAATGCTATTCTTTCCCTTCCAGATGTTCCAGGTAATACAACCACAAAGAGCCCTCTATGTACAAGCCAACAATTGTGTAGAAGAGAAAGAGTGGTGAGTATATTTAAGCCCCCACTGCACTAGCAAAAAGGCACACAGTGTTTTACTGCCATTCATCTGTATATCTGCACATCTGTACTTTTTACATCAGTGCATCTGTATGCCCATCCCAAATCTGTTTCAGGGACTGACCATTTAATGGGTGGGGGGGGGGAGGGGCTGTGATTTTTCTTTCAAGCCAGTTTTTCTTTTCTTTTCTTTTACCTCAAGAAAAATTATTTCAACTAATATATTGGATATAATAGGTTCTTTTTTCTCTATAAATCAGAACAAGAATTATTTTCAAGTTATTTGTGGGCCAGACATTTTTTTTAAAAAAAATCAGGTGCCCCGTCCCCTACCTCCCAACCCTCGAAAATAAAATGGTCGGTCCATAAGCACAATAGCACAAGAATTATTAAAAGTCAGAGCCATGAAATTGTTCATGCTTTATCACGATTATAAGTAGATGACCTGGATAGATTTTCAGGCCATTACAGCAATTTATAAATTTTTTCACACATTTCTTAGCTTTGTTGACTTTTTTGACAAAACATTGTTAGCACAATTAAGCAAAAACCACCGTAGATAGACAAAATTAAATTAAATAGGCCTATTTGTGTTCATATGTAGATAACCTGAGTTGATCTTTTAGACCATTACAGCAATTTTTCCATTTTTGCTACTAATTGTACTACCCCTGGCATCAGTGTCCGTGTCGGCATATGCATGATTAAAACATATAGATATGCCTTCCCTCATTGAACATCAGCCATTCTTCCTAGGTACTAGGCAACAGTCTGGAGTGGGTTTTATAGCACATACCTCCAGGATCTGGGGCTTAGGGGGCTACATTTGTACAAACATGTACATTAGTTGTACATTTTTGGTCAAGTTTTTGCATTTAGCTTGGGGTTTTTGCATACTGTATAAAGACATATCTGGAATCATGAAACTTGGTGAGGGGATGCATCCTGATGAGCACTACACCCATATCAGAAATATAGGTTACTGTGATCCATATTTCATGCTTCACTGCCTTGGGTTCAGTCTCCAACACTGTTCATGCCAAGATCATCAAATTAGGTAATTGAATGCATCCCTATTAATAACACACCCATACAGCAAAAGAAGGTCATTGTGACATTCAGTTAACATTATACTGGCTTATGTTAAGTTTTTGCATTTAGCTCATGACCACATTGGTGTTTTTATTTATTGTATAATACTACTATATCTGTAATCATTAAATTTGGCGAGAGAATGCATCTTGATGAGTACTAGACCCTTGTCTTAAAATTAGGTTACTGTAGCCCATATTTCACATTCACTGACTGGTTGAATTTGACATTTTTACTGTTCATGCTGTAATCATAAAACTAGGTGATTGTATACATCACTCTTAGTACAGTATCCATATAAAATTGGTCAATGTGACCTATATTTCACATTTTGCTGGCTAGGTTAAGTTGTTGCATTTAGATCAAACCACATGCATGTTTGGCATGTTCTGTGCATATTATTCTGTGTAGAATCATGTAACTTGAGGATGCATCTTGATGAGTACTACTCCCTCATTTCAGTAGTCGGTCAGTATTGACCTTATATTATGCTTCACTGACTTGGGTTAAATTTTGTGTTTGACATAAACGCATGACATAAACTTTTTTGTATGTTACATGCATACTATCCTGTCTAGAATCTTAGTGGGTGCATGCATCTTGATAAGTTCTACATGTGACCTATATTTCATGCTTAGTGACTTTCTTCAAATTTTGTGTTAAAAGTTCATTTATTGGGTGCTGTTTATATTTCCAATCATGCAGCTTGATTATTCGATGCATCACTGTTACTATTGCACCCTTAAAAGCAAAGGTCACTGTGACCTACATTTTATGCTTTACTAATATGGGCAATTATTAGTGTTTATGATCACATTGATTCATCCATGCTAGACCTGTATACATTCTAACTGACCATATTTGCCGGCCTATAAGTTGATGTGGAGTATTAGTCAAATTTGCACATTTTGTCAATTTTAAATTCTTCATCCATATATAAGTCGATGTGGAGTATATGATGAAGCCAGATCAACACCTTGGTTTCGTCTTTTTTGTTAGAAAATTCTGGTTTCATGAATATTAATGGTGTCACTATGTTATTCCAGATTAATTGGGAAAATGATTCAGAGGGTCTGTACCTGTATTACTTATAGGTATTATATATTGGTACATTTTATGTAACAATATGAACCCCTGTTGTCAAAAAGATAAGTGACATTTGTATTCTTACAGCAACAGTAACTTCATTATCAAATTATGTGTACAATAAAAAATAAAATAACTCGAACAAGACTTGTTGTTTTTAGTGAAAGTGTGTGTGTGTGTGTGTGTGTGAGAGAGAGAGAGAGAGAGAGAGGTTACAGGGCAATTGTAATATGTATTGTTGAGTTACCTGATGATTGTGATCTTACTCATGTACAGGGGCATCTATATATTCCATAATAAATTAATACCTGTGAAATCACAGTTCATTCTTGTTTTAATTATGATATCCATTGTCAGAAGAACCACATGGCTTAGCAGTGTTATTTACATGCTAATTAAATATGCCTACAGCTTTGGCCAGGTCATTCCAGTTGACACCAACAGTAGATGTGATCAAATTAGTGAGGCTATCAATATGGAAATGAGGCTACCCATAGGTTATTGTAATCAATCCTGTAAAGCATGTTAATGTATGCAGTACTGTGTAATGACCTGTAATGCCAGCTGCTTGCTCATGTAAGTTTCTCAACCAGTGACCTCTTTTATTCTTGCCGACAAAAGTGTCAGAGCTTTAAATTCATGAGCAAAGATCAAACCAAAGTGCTGTCTAACTACAGGAAGTGCACATGCACTTACTGATAAAGGGTAATCTTATTTCATGGAATAAAGAGGTCATTGTACTTGTAAAGAAAACAACACAGCATGCTAAATGGTCATCTTGGGATTTAAACTAAAAGGAGTCTATATGGATATAAATATTGTGAATATTGAAATATAAATTATATATTTTTATAACTGAAGGAGTATGGTATGTATTTTTTAAATTTCCATTGACTATTTTATTATTGTTCTCTCTTTGAGAAAAGCTTCAGCTAAATGGGGTCAGTAAGGTACATTAAGCAAAATAGCACTAAGGGCTGAAATCTCTCTCTCTCTCTCTCTTTCTCTCATATCAGGGCATATTTTTATTTTATTTTGATCATGAGGTGCAAGAAGAAAAATGTGTGATGGAATACCCATGTCCATGTCATGGTTATTCGTTTTCTAACTTGTCTATTATAATACACACATATTTAAGCAAATTTAAACAACATATATAACTATTGCATGCTGCTTTAGCGCAATTATGTCTGATGCATGTGAATTTAATACTGACAATCATGTAAATATTTTGGAATCCTTCTCAATGTCGGGGCCTATACTTTTTGCACTCAATCTCTTCCCCAAAATGATAATTATTTTTTACACATTATTTTTCATACTTTGAAAACATTTTTTTTTTTCACGTACGAAAAATTACATTAAATACAGTAAAGCAATTTCAATTACATCATCCATATATAGGTTGATTCAGAGTATAAGACAAAGCCCAGACTTCCAGGTCACAAAGTATCAACTTATAGGCTGGCAAATACGGTACTCAGAAGGCTTTTTCTGACCATTGCAGTTGGAAGTAGAAATAAATATGTTTATCCAATGGTCAAGTTTCTATATTAATAACTATACATTGTATATTGTGATATGTTACCCTTGGCAGGTTGGCTGTGTATTGTAGATGTGAATGAGTATAGGAAGTAGGTGAGTGCACTCATCTGTAGTGTTTAATCAAGGTAATTATTGATGCAAGTTACTCAAAGCCTGTGACTTCCACTCAGTAAAATTGGCTTCTAGGGGTGGACATCTATAATAGATTTTTAAGCAGGTTCTAAGAACAATGATTTAATCAGTTTTATACAAAAGTAACAATAATTTGTTTTTTTATCAACTTATTACCTCTGCTTTGAAATGACAGAAAAGAATGTTATTTTTTATTCTTATATGTTTTTTTTATGCCCTGTCACAGTAGGTAGGTAGGTAGGTAGGTAGGTAGGTAGGCAGGCAGGCAGGCAGGCAGGTAGCTAGCTAGCTAGCTAAGTGGTTTGACAATATATCAGCACAATACTGGCTGTATAGTGCCAATTGAAAGTTCAAATTTCAAATTTTTTAAAATGATTAAAAGTTCAGATGTAAAGATAAAATTATGTAAGCAAAAATCTTTTGTTAGAAAAGGGGCCAAAATCATTTTCGTCTGAATTACATTTTGCATGATAATGTTCACAATGTCTACTGGAAACTAGTAAAAGTAGTTTGTAATCATTAACTACACTTTGGTATTTCATGCTTTGCAACTTTTTGGACAAAAACCTTCTCAGCACAATTAAGCAAAAGCCATTGAGGTTGACAAATAAAATTAGCATGTTTGTATGCATTTGTAGATGGCCTGATTAGAATTTCATGCCATTATAGCAATTTTTCAGTTTTTTTTAATACATTTTAAGTTTTTGGTCTTTCGTGTTTTAGGTCTTCATTTGGGGCATACACATTTTGCAAACACAAATCTAGCTTTTAGCTCTACTGGTCAGACGAGAAGAGCTTATGGGATGGTTTGTCTTCTATCGTCTATTGTCCGTCCATCCATTAGAACAAATTTGTTATCGTTACTCCTGATAAAATACATGGAGGATTGCCATGAAACTTTACACACACATTCATTTCATGGTTTAGTTGGTCCTAAATCAAAATGGTGCTGCTCAGACAACCATGATGGCTGTCACAGCACCTGTCTTGAAAATCTTGTTATCGCCTGAATGGATGGTTATATCAACATGGGATTTTCACTTAAAGACTTCTTATGATGTCTAGTTGGTCCTAAATGAAAATGGTGTTGATATGATTTCCAATATGGCCATCATGGCAGACATCTTGACAATCTTGTTATCACAACTTCTCCTGAAGACTTCTAATGATGTCTATTTGGTCCTAAATAACGATCCAATGTCCAATATGGGCACCATGGCAGCCATCTTGAAAATCTTCTTATTGCTACTCCTCCTGAATGGAATGGCATATTAACATGGGATTTTCAACATGAGACTTCTTATGATGTCTAGTTGATCCTAAATGAAAATGGTGGTGCTCACACATCCAATATGGCTGCCACTGCTTCTCCTGAATGCATGGTTATATTAACATGCGGGTTTTACTAAAAGACTTCTTATAATGTCTAGTTGGTCCTAAATAAAGATGGAGCTGCTCAGACATCCAATATGGCCACCACAGTCGCTATCTTGAAAATCATGTTATCACTTATTCTCCAAAATGAATGATGATATCAGCATGGGGTTTTCACTGAAAGACTTCTTATGATGTCTACTTTGTCGTAAATGAAAATGGTACCAATCAGACCTCCAATATGGCCACCATAATGGCCATCTTGAAACTCTTATTATCACCACGTATCCTAGATGACTGGTCATATCGACATTGTGCTTTCACCAGAAGACTTCTTAGTTGGTCATAAATGGAAATAATGCATGCACATCTGATATCCAACATAGCCACCATGGCAGCCATCTTGAAAATCTTGTTCATGTTACTTCTCCTAAATGGAAAGTCATATTGACATAGGGTTTTCACCAGAAGACTTCTTATATTGTCTTTTGTTGGTCCTAAATTAAAATGGTTCTAATCTGACGTCAAATATGAATTTTTATTTATCTCTACTCCGCTTAAATGGAAAGTCATTTTGATATGGGGTTTTAAATTTGAAGAGTTCTTATGGTGCATCTTGAAAATATTGTTATCTCTACTCCTCCCAAATGGATGCAAATATCAAGATGGAGTTTTCACCAATTTCAAACTTCTTATGATACCTAGTTGGTCCTAAATGAAAATGGTACTAATCATACAACCAATATGCATGCTATGATCACTGTCTTGAAAATCTTGTTGTTTTTAATTCCCATGAATGGATGGCCATATTGGCATTGGGTTTTCATGAAAAGACTTCTAATGATGTCTACTTGGTCCTAAATAAAAATGGTGCCAATCTGACATCCAGAATGTCAACCGCAGCAGATAATTTGAAAATCTTGTTATCGTTGAGGAATATCAGAGATGGTTTCAACACTCTGCAGGAAGAAATGGTCTTATCTTGAATTCATGGAAATTCTTCTCGCCCAGTAGGCCATCAGTTTCTTCGAGGAACTCTTCTTTAAATTTGTCTTGTAATGGATACTGTGGAATCAACTCTGATTTTACATATTTTTGCTGATAATAAGGTACTACTATATGCATTTGAACATAAGATACACACAGCTTCTGCAGCATGGATCAGATCTACTTTCATGTCCTTTACATTTATTTAATTCTGGCCAGATTGCAAAGCAATTCCAACTATTCACTTGGTGATGTCTGTCAGGATGTCCATCTGTCCAGCTATCCATCTATCTGGTGTCATCACTAAGGTTATATTTTTCCGTTTAGACCATTTTCTCAGACACAATTGCTTTTAGAGTCACATAATCTGGTATTTTTGAAGTTTATTGAAATCTGGGATTTGTTTTGACATTTTATCAGAAAGATGTTTCACCTTTGTTTGTGTATGTTTGTGACCTTGAAAAGAGTTTTATTCATATTTAGAATTCATCCAAACCAAAATCATCAAAACATCTGAGTGGTGAATTAAGCTGAACCATATTTCTGGTCACAAGTGCCAGAACACGTTCTTGATCTGGGATGATTAATTTCTTTCTGTTTGTGTTCAGTGACATTTTCCATTCAGTAGTTGTGCACAACATGTTTGAGAAATGACTGAAGATAATACAAAAATGATAACCTTCAAATAATTTTTAGAATTGTTACCATTTAATACTCAGAGATGCCAACCATTCTGGATTTTTCAGAATTTTTAGGAATTTTCAGTGAAACTTCAGCATTCTGAATTAAGTTGAGGAAATTCTGCAAAATCGTTTTTTTGTGGATAAAATTTTGAGTTGGAAGATTGTTTAAGGGTATATAAAAAATACTGTAGCACCAAGACTTACAAGAAAAATCCAGTGCTCTTTTCCTTGAAACTATTGATGTAAATAATAGTCTCAGTACACAGACTACATTGTATCCAAATGAAATTAGTCTCAGTACACAGACTACATTGTATCAAAATGAAATTAGTCTCAGTACACAGACTACATTGTATCAAAATAAAATTAGTCTCAGTACACAGACTACATTGTATCAAAATAAAATTAGTATCAGTACACAGACTACATTGTATCAAAATAAAATTAGTATCAGTACACAGACTACATTGTATCAAAATGAAATTAGTATCAGTACACAGACTACATTGTATCAAAATAAAATTAGTATCAGTACACAGACTACATTGTATCAAAATGAAAAGCAGAATGCAATCTACAGTGAACTAAATAAAAAAGTTTCTGCAGTCAACAATACCAGCAGAAAATAAAGAAGAGACAACAATGCTGACAACGTTTGAGGAAAAGTGAAGTTTATTAACATTATTATAGCTTTCAGAGTCGAATTTGTTTTTATGGTATAGGGATTGGAGGAATGGAGACAGGATAATTTATGTGTAAGACCTAATAACAGGTATACACTGACTCATTACAAGATTTATAATTCATTGTGGAAGTTTATTCCATTTATTGAATAATGGTCATTCTGCAAGATCTGCTCAGATTCCAGAACATTTTTGCTAGCATTCCTTATAAGGATGCTGATGGGTTAGCATCTCTGAATACTGTATTGACTGAATACTGTATTGACTGAATACTGTTTTTACTGAATACTGTATTGACTGAATACTGTGTTTACTGAATACTGTATTGACTGAATACTGTATTGACTGAATACTGTATTGACTGAATACTGTGTTTACTGAATACTGTGTTTACTGAATACTGTATTTACTGAATACTGTATTGACTGAATACTGTGTTTACTGAATACTGTGTTTACTGAATACTGTATTTACTAAATACTGTATTTTCTGGTGTACAATGTGAATGGCTTACAACCCAGATATGTCATTCTATATTGTGCCGCAGTGCAGGGTTTACATTATTTACTCCAGTCATGTACAGTCAGACTATTGTGTGTCTCCATGATATCTCTGCCATACTAGGTTCTTTTTAAATGCTTCATTGATTGCTGTTACTGAAAGATGGCACTTCTAACTTTGTAAAGACAAAACCACAAAAACATTTCTTGTTATCTCAGAATTTATCTAGACATATTGCCTGCAACCATTCAAGCCAAAATTCTATTTTAAGCTTGATAAGATATGATTAAGCATCAGCTTTTAAGCAGATTAGACGCAGAAGGCGTGTCACAATTTTGCCAATGAAATTGTAAATTTTTATGCAAAATATAACTCATTATATCACCTCATCTCATAGCCAGTCAAATCACTTATCAAAACTTGGGAAAAGCCTCATTCTGGTGTCACAAGGAAAACTGTTTTCTTTACCAGACCCTTATTTAGTAGAGATATCAGTGAGCAATCTGAGAGGTGTCGTTGAACATGACTATATTTACTCTTCTTATGGTTTTAGGCACTGGCATGATGGTAGATTCAGTGAAACACCACTATAGCACAATGGTTGGGGTTCACAAAACGTCATCATGCTATGTACCATCATGCTGTAACCAACCAAGTCAGCAAATGATAGATTCAGTGAAACACCACTATAGCACGATGGTTGTGGTCCACAAAACATCTAGCTATGTACCGTCATGCTGTAACCAACCGAGTCAGACGATAGTAGATACAGATCATGGCAGTTTTGCAGTTGAGTGCATGTTAGATATGGATGAAAAAAAAATTATCATTTTTCTTCAGGTTGGATATTTTGACAAAAGTGAGCAATAAGAACAAAAACAGACTAAAAGAATATCACCCGGCTGCCTACCTGAATGGACACTGGCTCTGGTGAGTTGAAATGCATATTTCACTTGACCGTTGATTTCTGGATGTCAGTTAAGGCATTCACTCATGTAAGACATATCCATTCAGACCCTGGCCCAGTATTCTCATGTAACACACATCCATTTAGACCCTAGCCCAGTATTCTCATGTTACACACATCCATTTAGACCCTGACCCAGTATTCTCATGTAACACACATCCATTTAGACCCTGACCCAGTATACTGATGTAACGCACATCCATTTAGAACCTGGCCCACTGTTTTCATGTAACACACATCCATTTAGACCCTAACCCAGTATTCTCATGTAATACACATCCATTTAGACCCTGGCCCAGTATTCTCATGCAACACACATCCATTTAGGCCCTGGGTCAGTATTATCATGTAACACACATCCATTTAGAACCTGACCCAGTATTCTCATGTAACACACATCCATTTAGACCCTGGGCCAGTATTCTCATGTAACACACATCCATTTAGACCCTGGCTCAGTATTCATTTGTAACACATCCATTTAGACCCAGGCCCAGTATTCTCTTGTAAGACACATCCATTTAGACCATGGCCAAGTGTTTTCATACAACACACATCCATTTAGACCCTGGCCCATTATTCTCATGTAATACACATCAATTTAGACCCTTGCCCAGTGTTTTCATGTAACACATCACCCAGGCCCATTATTCTCATGTAACACATCCATTTAGACCCTGGCCCATTATTCTCATGTAACACACATCCATTTAGACCCTGGCCCATTATTCTCATGTAACACACAGCCATTTTGACCCTGGCCCATTATTTTCATGTAACACACAGCCATTTAGACCCTTGCCCAGTGTTTTCGTGTAACACACATCCATTTAGACCCTGGCCCAGTGTTTTCATGTAACACATCCATTTAGACCCTGGACCATTATTCTCATGTAACACACATCCATTTAGACCCTGGACCATTATTCTCATGTAACACACATCCATTTAGACTATGTCCCAATATTCTCCAAATCTTTGGAGCAAGAAACTTAAGCTCAAGCTCATAACCCCCAAATCAGGTATGATACTTAGGTTGTACCAACATCAGCAGTCTGTAATTATCAGATATGATACTTAGGGTGTACCAACATCAGCATACTGTAGTGAGCAAACTAAATGTGGTAAATTTGTATACCTGCTAATGAAGAAACGGTGGATATGATATAAACACAGGCCTAGATGTTTGCATAGTAACCAGGGTAAGCTCTTAGTTGACAGTCAGTATATTGCAAGGGTGATGTTATATGAAAAACATAATTAATACCAAAGAATGGTCAGTTGTGGATTTAGAATGTTGCTTTAAACATGTTTTCATTGATAATTTATTTCATTGTCTGCAGCTATTCATGCTATACCACCAAAACACATGTTTTGCCCATTTGTAATTTGCTGAAAGTCCACAAATTATAGATTCACTAAAATTTAATGACTCTAAAATAATTGTGATTTACAGTAAACTGATTTTATACATGTACTTGTTTTGTTTCTTGCTATAGTTGCAAGGCAGCAGACCAGTCCAGCCCTGGCTGTACCCCAGTCACTGGTGGGCTTCCTGTCACGGAGATCCAGTTGGACTTAGACTCTGATCGGGAGGTAGAGAAGATCCATTCTCTCTTTCTCACACATATGGACAAGTTGGAAGCACTGCATGGTATGTTACATAGATCAGATTATTCAGAATAGAATTCTTCAAATTTCTTATCACCAATTATTTTACAACATTTTGTTTTCATAATTAAGATTTTAGCCTTAATTTGGGCAGTGAAGACACATACAAGTTGTTTCTGTCACAAATATACAAGCAGTAGCTTATTTAATTTAGCACAGTTAATTTTACATGTACTTGGAGAATATCATCGGTCGATTTTGGTATAGTATGGTCCCAATGGATTCTGAATCATACCCAGTACTAAATCTCAGAAACTAACAGCATGCCACATCTCAAATGCAAATAAGAATATTAAGCTCCTTCCATATCTTACAAATTTTCTTTCATTCTTGCCAATGTTAAAGATATTACTACCTTGTTTTTAAAAAAAACAAGAAATTGAACGGTGTTCGTAATGTTGAAGTGCCATGGCTGGACTAGTCTACATTTACGACGTGGGAGTGCACAGCTTCCGGCTATTCATCAAATTCCGGGAGAGTCTGATATGAGTTGTGTCTCTTTAAAGCCTTTATGAGTAATTCCCCTTAGTTCATTTCTTTGTATAGAAATATTGATGAATAAATATAGAATGTTGATACAGATTATCCTAGTGTACAGCTGGTAAGTGGTTTCAGAAGAGACAAAAACTGTATCATTATTAAAGAAATTAAGGTATAATGTTATGAAATTTGTGAAAAGCTGTATGATGGCTAATAAGCAGATGATGTTTGTTTACATACCGCATGTGCGTCTGGAACATCCCATTATCCCTCCTTCTTGCATAGACTCTTCCGGCTTCTGGAAAACTACCAAAACTTTATTATTCTCTTCACCGTTGAGAGCTAAATTTTTTGAAAAAACAAAGCAGTAACATCAAACATTGGCAAGAATGAAAGAAATTTGTAAGGTATGGTAGTAACATAATATTCTTATCTGCATATGAGATGTGGCATGCTGGTAGTTTTTGAGATTTAGTACTGGGTACGATTCAGAATTCATCGGGACCATACTATACCACAGAATCACCAAGAACCATTAATTCAAATTTTTTTGTTGTCCCCCACCCTTTCAAAGAAAAGCAATGGGCATAGTATCCATGCTTTCTGTCTGTCTTACTGCCCAGATGTCTGCCCATCCGTCACTGTTTTCTTCTGCACTTTTACTTTAAAGCTGTTTAAGATTAAGGGATAAAACTTGGTGTGTTGTGTACCACATTGGGGGTCCTGTCATCAAGGTCTATGTCAAATATTTTACAATTCCATCTCATATTGCCTTCTGCTCTATAACGTTAAAGCCATTTGAGGTTTAGAGATGAAACTTGTACTTGTACATCATCGCTAGAAAGTGTTTTATGTGCCACATTAGTTGTTCTATCTTCAAGGTGAAGGTCATGGCTCAATATTTTAAGGTTTCTTCTGTTTCTGCTTCATATCATAAAAGCTATTTGAGGTACAGGCATGTTTTTATCTTCAAGGTCAAGGTCAGTGATATTTTTTTTTTACCACTTTTCTGCATTTTGCCTCTAATGATCATTAAGAGAGGGTGATGAAACTTGTTTTCTTTAAGTGTCTACCCAGTAACTTTTAAACTGTCTTTAAGGTCATATTCACATTTCATGATTGCGAACTTTCATGACCTCACTATGGTAGGCAGGAGACAAATATTCACTGAATATAATTGTTTGTTTCTTTTTAGTTCTACTGGTCATAGACCAGAAGAGTTTATTGGATGGTCTGTTGTCTGTCATCTATCGTCCATCGTCTAACATCCGACATCCATCTGTCCATTACAGCAAGTTTGATATCGCTACTCTTAAACTACTTGGAGGATTGGCATGAAACTGTACACACACATTCATCCAAAGGTCTAGTTGGTCCTAAATTAAAATGGTGCTGTGCAGACATCAAGTATGGCTGCCACAGCAACCATCATGAAAATCTTTGTTTAGCTACTCCTGAATGGATGGCCATATCAACATGTAGTTTTCACTAAGAGATTTGTTATGATGTCAGGTTGGTCCTAAATGAAAATGATGCTGCTCTGATGTCAAATATGTCCACTTCAGCTGCCATCTGGAAATCTTCTTATTGCTACTCCTCCTGAAGGGAAAGTCATTTCGACAAGGGTTTTTCAATAGAAGACTTTTTAAGATGTCTAGATGGTCCTAAACGACAATGGTTTGGTTGGGACAATCAATATGGCCACCACAGTGGCCATCTTGAAAATCTTGTTATCGATACTTCTCGTGAATGGATGGTCATATCAACATAGGGGTTTCAGTAACAGACTTCTTTTGATGTCTAGTTGGCGCTAAATAAAAATGGTGCCGATCTGATGTTCAGTGTGGCCACCATGGCAGCCATCTTGAAAATCTTTTCTCTACTTTGACCTAGTGGTTTTCATCAGAAGACTTCTTATTCAGTCTGGTTGGTCCTAAATATAATGGTTCCTCTTGGACAGTCAGTATGGCTGCCACAGTGGCCATCATGAAAATCTTGTTATAGCTACTCCTTCTGAATGGATGGTCATGTCAGCATGGGGGTTTCGCTAAAAGATTTTGTATGATGTCTAGTTGTTCCTAAATGAAAATAGTGCACATCTGATATCCAGCATAGCCACCATGGCAGCCATCTTGAAAATCTTATTATTGCTGCTCCTCTTGAATGGATAGTCATATCGACATGTGGTTTTCACCAGATGACTTCTTATGATGTCTAGATGATCCTGAATGAAAATGGTTCCACTTGGGCAGCCAATATGTCCACCACAGTGGCCATCATGAAAATCTTGTTACAGCTACTTCTTATGATGTCTAGTGCATTTTCAATGAAAATGGTGCCATTCTGACATCCAATATGGCCACCATGGCAGCCATCTTGAAAATCTTGTTCTTGCTACTCCTCTTGAATGGATAGTCATATTGACATGTGGTTTTCACCAGAAGACTTCTTATGATGTCTAGTTGGTCTTAAATGAAAATGGTTCCACTTGGACATCCAGTATAGCCACCACAGCAGCCATCATGAAAATCTTGTTACAGCTTCTCCTCTTGAATGGATGGGCATATCAGCATGGGAGCTTTGCTAATCAATACACCCTGCTGCATCAGATTGGCACCTTCGAAGTCTGTTAACCTATCAGGTTTCACATATCTTCGTACTTTTCCAATTTACCATCACAGGCATGAAGGGTCTGAGCAGACTTAAGAAGTTCTGGTGTTTTTCAAAACCAATTAATTAGTGGCAGTGCTGCAGAGTAGAGTCTTAATGATAAAACTTAGGCACAAATAGTCATTCAAAAGTTCAGACACCCAAGAATGGCCATATATTTAATATAGCATCACAAAGAGGCTATTCATTGATATTGAAGGGTATTGTGACTCAGCCACAGTGGAAGATATGCTGTGCCTACACAAATCAAATCATCAGAGTACTTGGAAACAAGAGCAAACATTGATAAGCTTCATAGGTAGTAGCAAGACATTATTGCACATGGATGCTGTTACAAAGGCAGAATGCCTTGTTACTGACTTTTTTGTGGAGCATAATATTCCATTTTTTTTTCCAGCTACTGTATGGAAATAAGTACCAAAATTAGGAGTACAAGATGAATATCTGATCTGCAAAAATATCGATTGACCGTCATTTCACAGTTAATTTTCCTTTTTCTTGCTTACCTAAGGGTCTAGTGATCACACAAAGGTATGCATACAACTTTATTTTTGAGTCGAATAATTACACATTTTATTACAGATTTTCATCTTGAAAATCACTGAATTTGGCCCCAAATTACACATTTTTGGACTGGTGATTACAGATTGTCATGATTGAGGATTAGCAACTCTGCAGTATGGATGCCACAGCAGCCATCTTGAAAATCTTGTAATGGCTACTTCTTCTGAATGGACGGTCATATCAACATGCGGTTTTCACTAAAAGACTTTTTATGATGTCTAGTTGGTCCTAATGAAAATGGTGCTGATCTGATGTCTAATATGACTGCCATGGCAGTAATCTTGAAATCTTGTTATTGCTACTCCTGAATGGAAAGTGATATCAGCATGAAGTTGTCACTGGAAGACTTATGGTGTCTAGTTGGTCTTACATAACAATTGTGCTGATCTGATATCCAATATATTGAAAATTTCATTGCTACTCTTCCTAGTTGGAAATTCATATCAACATTGGGCTTTCACCTGAAGACTTCTTAGGATGTCTAATCCATAGTAAATTAAAATCGTGCTAATCTAACATCCAGTACGACCCCTATGGCAGCCATCTTGAAAATTTTGTTATTGGTACTCCTCCTAAATGGAAAGTCATATCGATGTGGGGTTTCACCAGAAGACTTTGGTCCTGAATGTAAATGGTGCCAATCTGACCTCAAATATGGCTGCCACAATGAACATATTGAAAATCTTTTCATTAACTCTCCTAAATGGATTGTGGGCCCCGGGTGGCTGAGTGGTCTAAGGTGCTTGCCTTTACAGATCACCCAGACATTTCACCTCTGTCCACGTGAGTTTGAGTTTTGGCTAGACCAATGTGGGTATGTGAGAAAGCTTGAAAGTAGCTTCCCATGGGTCAGTGGTTCTTCTCAGGGTTTATAAGAGACGCCATGTTTAGCCTATCATGTGCTGAAAAATGTTATTAAACCCCACAAAACCAACAAAAAAAAACCTGAATGGATTGACCTGAGTGAAAATGGTGCAGATCTTTCTTTCAATATGGCTGCCACAGTGGCTAATTTGAAAATCTTATTGCTCAAAAATATCAGAGATTTTCAACACTTAGCAGTGGAAAACAAGAAATGGTCTTATCTTGAATTCCAGGAAATTCTTTTCGGACAGTAGAGTGTCAGTCCCTTAAAGGTACTCTTGTTGTAAATGTTAAGATAGTCAAACCTGACCTAATGGTCACTTTTATATAGCAGACACTTGTTGTCAATGGCCATTCTGACCAACTTTCTGCAGTCAATGGCCAGGTGTTTCCTAACCAAAAAGTGGTTTCTTACTGCTTAGAGTTGTCATTGTTTTTGTAAATACACGTCATGTGAAATAATATATAGACATGTCTTATCTTGTTAATATTCACTGTTCTTAATTCAGTCTCTCAGTGTAACAATAAATTGGATAATCTCTAATGTTATTTTAAAGCTTTGAATAAAGTCACAATATTGCTTAGAAATTCGTTGTAGGTGTAAATGCTGAAGGTAAATACTTACAGCCACTTTTATTTGTTTGGGGGAGGGGGAATGTGCTGGTGACTGTGCTAATGTATTTGTTGGAAAAGATTAATAGATAACTAATTTAGGTCCAGATTTACTCTAGTTTATAAAATTTGACTCATTCAACAATTATTTTCATCAGTGTTTATTGCATAATAATAGTTTCAGGATCAAGATCATGGTATACTGACCTCCTACATTTTGTTTATAATACAAAAAATCACATGTAGTTTTCAAACACTGCTCATTTTGGTTGGATAAACTGATTGTAATTGTTGTAAGTAAAAAACAAACAGCTAAGCATTATAATAGTGTGGAAAAAGTCGGCATTGAGATACAAATGTTAACAGGCCTTGACTCATTATGTTACTCATTGTACTCCAACAATTGAGAACACTGCAGTCACTATTTCATCATATAAGATACTCTTTTGGTTTCAAATTTTCAAGAAATGCTATGCCAAATTCTGCAGGAACACAGAACTGAGGCTGAAAACTTGTGCACATTTGATAGAAAATACATGATGGGTACAGTGTTTCAAGTAAAAAGGCATCACAAGTTTTTAAATAAAGGTGACCTGTCAGTGATTGTGTTGACACTTTCTATATTTGGTCTAGGTCTGTTACTTCTGAGACAGCTTGCTCCAGCTGTAATATACAATCAGCTGGGCTGGCTTCCTCCTTACTATTTATATAAGCAAAAACATACTACATGGAAAAATAGACAGAGGGAATGCTTGAAGAAATCTATGAATGAAATCCTTTTCCACAAGAATGTATGAATGATAAATTTATATGGTGAATTCTTTCAATAGGAAATAATACATGTAGTAATAATAATAATAATAATAATAATAATAATAATAATAATAATAATAATAATAATAATAATAATGATAATGGTATTTGGTGCATGGTATTTGTTCAAGTTTATGAGGTGAACCTGGATTCAGAGGTCACATGTGTACAAAGGCCAGTTTGGCCTTTTCCCATAGGTGGGTGCTTAAGATAGGTTTGACTGTAACTGTTAATGTAAGTTGTTGTCTTTGATTTATACTTTGGTATAATCTTGTTATGTGCCAAAAGTTTTCCCATGATATGCTAAGATTCCTGTCATGCGTGCATTAGCAGATAATTGCATCATCACCGTTCATAGTCAAGACATTCAATGGAGTCTGTTCAGTGTTCCATCATCTGATCAGACTTTCTTCTGTTGACGGTAGTTTATTCACCTTGATAAAACCTAGATTTAGCAATCACTTTGGCATGTAGGTCCATCCATCTGTCCACAACCTAGACATAGCAATCACTTTGGCATGTAGGTCCATCCATCTGTCCACAACCTAGACATAGCAATCACTTTGGCATGTAGGTCCATCCATCTGTCCACAACCTAGACATAGCAATCACTTTGGCATGTAGGTCAATCCATCTGTCCACAACCTAGATGTAGCAATCACTTTGGCATGTAGGTCCATCCATCTGTCCACAACCTAGACACAGCAATCATTTTGGCATGTAGGTCCATCCATCTGTCCACAACCTAGACATAGCAATCACTTTGGCATGTAGGTCCATCCATCTGTCCACAACCTAGACATAGCAATCACTTTGGCATGTAGGTCCATCCATCTGTCCACAACCTAGACATAGCAATCACTTTGGCATGTAGGTCCATCCATCTGTCCACAACCTAGACATAGCAATCACTTTGGCATGTAGGTCCATCCATCTGTCCACAACCTAGACATAGCAATCACTTTGGCATGTAGGTCCATCCATCTGTCCACAACCTAGACATAGCAATCACTTTGGCATGTAGGTCCATCCATCTGTCCACAACCTAGACATAACAATCACTTTGGCATGTAGGTCCATCCACCTGTCCACAACCTAGACATAGCAATCACTTTGGCATGTAGGTCCATCCATCTGTCCACAACCTAGACATAGCAATCACTTTGGCATGTAGGTCCATCCATCTGTCCACAACCTGGACATAGCAATCACTTTGGCATGTAGGTCCATCCATCTGTCCACAACCTAGACATAGCAATCACTTTGGCATGTAGGTCCATCCATCTGTCCACAACCTAGACATAGCAATCACTTTGGCATGTAGGTCCATCCATCTGTCCACAACCTAGACATAGCAATCACTTTGGCATGTAGGTCCATCCACCTGTCCACAACCTAGACATAGCAATCACTTTGGCATGTAGGTCCATCCATCTGTCCACAACCTAGACATAGCAATCACTTTGGCATGTAGGTCCATCCATCTGTCCATAACCTAGATTAAGGTCATTGTTAAAGTCTTTTAGATTAAAGTCAATGTTAAAGTTCTTACATTCAAGCTAAATACATACTGGCTGGACAGAAAGGGGGTCTCTTGTTTATTATGCAAAAAAATGTTGGTTGAAACTAGCTAATACACTGAAACCTGTCTTGTAAGACCTCTGCCATTAAAGACCACCTGCTTTGACTATTCAGTGTACTGACTATTGAATTATTTAGAGTTCTGACTTATAGCAGAAAACCACCTGTCTTGAGAGACCACTTTTAGGGGGGATGAATTGGTGGTCTTGAGAGACAGGTTCTACTGTATTCTGTTTTGACTTAATAATTGTTCATTCCTTTCTGTGCCAGCTTTTGTTAAGGAGCGCATTGGTAAGATTCTGAGTGAATCTAGATGTCATGTTTTTTCCATTTTAGTTGTAGTTGGAATTGTTAATGATAAGTAACTTAAAACTACCACAGTCAACACCTTGTACATACTCTTAACAGATGCAAAGATACAGATCTGTACACTAATAAAAAGAAAATTTTGAACTAAGTGTTTGGTGTTTACTTTTATTTTATTAATATTGGGTTTAAGAAAGGAATGATTTTGCTAAAACTGTTAAACTACTGTAAATACTCATAAGTTGAGTCCAACTGCAAATCGCACAGACCCATGTATGGCATTGGTCTGGCAGATCTGGGTCTATGCAGTTTGTTAGGAGTAATCAATAGAACAAACAACATAGACCCTGATCTGCTGGCACATTATGTGATGGCAGATCAGGCACTATGTTGTTTGCACTTGGACTTGACTTATAAGTATGGTATATAAGATATCATAGATGAAGATTATTGCGAAGCTGTATGGTTTTATTTTAATTGAATAAAACTTTCCATAGACTTTAGGCATTGTGGAAAAAAATTGCTCATACACAAAAATGTTAACAGTTCTTTTTTTTTCTTCTCAGGATTTACGTCATAAATTTCCGAGTATGCAAAGTATTCTCAGCGCTTGAAGCGAAAATTAATGTTGAGTGTGGTAGTTTGATTTCCTGGTTGTTTTTAAGTAGTTGAATTTGTTTTATTTTCTAATGAAAACTTATTAGATACCATTTTTATCTGTTGATAAACCCACTCTCACTTTTATAGTCTATTTGATTCTAAAATAAAGTTCTTTTCTCAGTTTTATCAGAATCCACTTGTTCAAGCAAAGCATCAAAAGTCTGATCGTCTTTCCTATTGTCATATGTAACTGGCCCATAAGCTTGGGATTTTTTTTCTCAAAATTTATTTAAAAGGTTTTCTTTTCTGTCAAGTATATTTGTATTAACAAATTATACCCACTGTCCAAGTGGGCTAAATCAACTTCTCTCAACAGTCAATTGAGGACTTTCACATTGTTATCTCCCTTAATTACTCCTAGAACTAAAAGACATGAAAATACTGTAATTGCATTTGAGGTGGCATTGTTCCAGTGAATCCAGTTGAGTGAACAAATGAAATGAATGAATAAATGAAAATAAATGTTTCATATGATAGAAAAAAAAATATTTTTACTAAATAAACTTGCAAACAAATAGAGTACAAATGTGTAAGCAGTTTAAGAAAAATGATAGTTTTAACCTGCAACTATGCAATAAAAATGATGTATTTACTTACCGTATATACTCGCATATAAGCTCATACCAACTGCAAACTGCATAGACCCAGATCTACCATTGCATAATGCACTGGCAGATCTGGGTCTATGCAGTTTGTAAGTACTAATCAGTAGAACAAACAACATAGATTATGCATTAAGCTACACAAGACAAAAAGCAATAACTCTAACACAAATTTTGGAAGGAACATTATGCGATGGCAGATCAGGGTCTATGTTGTTTGCATTTTTACCTCGATTATACATGAGTATATATGGTAATCACTTTGAAAAGTCAAGATTTTTATGCTTTCATTTACATGGTTTTAATGATTCTGAGGTCAATTATTGTCATCTAGTGTCAATCATATGAAGAATGTTTGAGAAAAATAACCCATAGGAAGGTACTGGCAAGCATTCTCACATACCCACGTTAGCCGAGCCGAGACTCTAACTCGCGTGGACAGAGGTGAGATGTGAGAGAACTGTAAAGGCGAGCACCTTAGACCACTTTGCCACTCAGGGCCGCAAAATTTACATTTTAACTATAGTGAAACCACGTTGGGAAATGCAGGTTCAAGGTTTAAATTTCGAGAATGAAGCGATGTTACCTTCGATTGGTACCTTTTTTATTGCTTATAAAAGAATGAGGAATAAAACAACTTAAATATATCCTTAGCTAGTGCACACAGTGTAAACTTTTAAGATAGCTGACAAGCACCAATCTCCTCTAATTAGAAGACTAAGAAACAATACAAGTATTTTTGTATTTAATTGACTACAGCTGGTTTCTATTTATCATTCTGTGTTCGTTGTAGACATTTATATGAGCAGAGCAACATAATTCAAATGAGATCTTTGACAATTATCAGGTGACATAATAAATAGCCATCTTTATTACAGATATCTTCAGTAATTCAAAACTTGTTTATCTGTGATAAATTGATCCATATTTGTTATTATACATTTTGCACAAAGTAAAAAGTATTGATGTTTAATTGCAGAATTTCATTGTCCTTTACTAACAATTTATTGATGGTCAATGTAGTAGTTGACAGATTCGCCCCCTGAAGTGAAATCTCGCAAGTTCTCGCATCACTTGAAGGATTCTGGGCATATGCACAGAAAATATTTAGGTTCTCTATTCTGACCTTATATTAATAGCCACATTGATTTGTGCCATGGTCAGCAGGGTAGATGAATACATACTCAGTATGCATTGCTGTATTTATAGAAGAGATGATTTCAAAAGTAGATGGAAATAATAAAACATATAATTACGAAAACAGTTTGACAGGATTATCTTATATAGTAAAATGCATTTTTTATATTTGCATGTACAAAGCTATGCATGTACAAAGCTATGCATGTACAAATGTAAAATGTTCTGCCTAGATTTTATTTGCCTTGTACACAACCCAGTTATTGTATGTACTGAATGACTACCGCATATACTCGTGTATAATCCAATACCAACTGCAAACTGCATAGACCCAGATCTGCCGTCGCATAATGTGTCTGCAGATCTGGGTCTATGCAGTTTGTAAGGACTAATTAGTAGAACAAACAACATAGACCCTGATCTGCTGGTGCATTATGCAATGGCAGATCAGTGTCTGTGTTGTTTGCATTTGGACCTGGATTATACGTGAGTATATACGGTAGTTTATGAGTTAGTTAATGTCAGTTCAAGGCAAAGCAGAGTAAAGTGTGATATACAAATAGGGTCAGAATTACAGAAAACTGCCTTTAGATAGGTGTTCACTGCTTTCAGAAAGCAGTTCATTGCTTTGAGATAATGGTTTACTACAAAAAAATTGTGGTTAACTGACCAAATATAGATTAATTGCTATTTAAAAGGAGTCCCCCGCAAAAAGTCATTTCAGCACTAAAATATGGCTGTAAATCACTATTAAAATGTGCTTCCCTGCTATAAAAATAGTGGTTAACTGGTATTTTGCAGTGACCTCAAAAACACCTTGCAACCAGTCAAAATGCATATTACAATCAGGGTTTTCGAGTAATAAGTACAGCATTACAAAATGGATATTATCTCATTATTCTTAACTGAAACAAACATGATGTTCAATTGTTTACTCTGCATTTGAAAAACAAACCTTTTATGAATGAGGAAGAAGTGTTGAAGAAGAAAGCTTGAAAGTATAGACTGGTTCCAAGCTGACTTCTAAAAAGTGTTAATTGCTTTTAATAACCATAAATCTCAATTTTTCTACCATTTCAATGCTGATTCAACACTACAAGTGCTCTCTAGAATTGTAAATCCATCAGCAGAAACAAAAACTTGAATTACCTACTTTAATAATGCCCAGCAGTTATGTAGGAACAAATGACTCTCAAAGATTGGTTATGTTTACTGATTATTAACTTGTTATATTCTTTAAAATGCTAGAATAAGTGGTGGGTCCATAATGAGAGATACCATAGCTATCATTTATTGTGTCAAGTGTAACTGTGGTGTACTTTCATAATTGAATGACTGTGAGGGTTGAACATTCTCCATTTAAAAAATAAAGAGAATGTAAAAAAATAAATGAAGATAAAAAAATTAATGTCACAGCCAGATCATCAAATCTTTTTTTGTGATTACTTAAATATTTAACAATACAGTATAAAGCAAAACAACCAGGAATGTAATGTCTAATTTTTACTTTCCAAAGTTCTTACTTCTTTATTTTCTTGCCTTTGGTTGAATCAGTTTTATGCTTTTAGTTTAGAATGGTTCTTATTTTGTTTCTCTCAGTCTTCAGCCATCTTTCCCCCTCTATTCCTCCAGATTTCTTATTCCTGTATTTGTTGACATCATTGTACATTTCAGACATTTCATTCTACAATGGATACACAATATATTTTATACTACGTTTGGTTACAGCTCATTTTGATTGAGACAGAAATAGAAGACTGTCAGTGACTTGAAAGCTTCAAAATCATAATGTTGAGTTATAAATGAAATCTAGATAGGTATAATAGTATCTGCTCTACATTTTCCCAGCAATAAGGATCATAAAGTCACTCAGATTTTCAACAAATAATAGGTAATGGGGACTAAATGACATTTCTGGCTTGGAGGGATTTCAATCCATCCACGTCTTTGGTATAGTATCCATTCTCTTTTGCCAAATATAGTTTTATTGCTAATAATAGTATCAAACTGTATAGTTTTACTAAAATTATTAACAAAATAATGGATGCATTGGCCTTTCAGGTCAGTTATATATATATATATATATATATATATATATATATATATATATATATATATATATATATATATATATATATATATATATTATATATATGTGTGTGTGTGTGTGTGTGTGTGTGTGTGTGTGCATCAAGGGAGGCAACTCACATTTAGGTACATATCTATACCATTAACTAGTTATATCCCTTGGATTTTGTTTCACTGAGGGTAACACTTGAAACAACAGTAGAACGCTTTTAAAAGAAAGTCATCACAACAATTCGTCATATAATGTTTCAAATGTTAAAATAAACAGTTTAGTGTCATAAAAACAAAATAAGTAATAGTATGGAGATTTTTTAGAGCAATGTGTTTACAATAGTGAAAAAACTTGAATGGCAATATCTCTAGAATGTGTTTTTCTATCTGATCTTATGTAAATTGGAATCACGTTTAGTCTCCAATCTATCAGTGTTTTCAATATTTTCATTACATATATTTTTACAAATTTGATAAAGTTGTATTCAAGAAATTTAATACAGTTACAAACTCAGAGAACAATTTCTTTATGTATTTACCGTATATACTCGCGTTAATCTGGGTCCAAATGCAAACAACATAGACCCTGATTTGTAGTCGCATAATGTGCCGGCAGATCAGGGTCTATGTTATTTATTCTACTGATTAGTCCTTACAAACAGCATAGACCCAGATCTGGGTCTATGCAGTTTGCAGTTGGTATCGGATTATACTTGAGTATATATGGTAGAAAGAAATTGGGGGCTATTTCATGTGGGTCTTGTTTTGAGTTGTTAATTGAGTTGGTAATTGAGTGATTGATTGGTGTGTAAAGGCACATCCACATATGCTAGTTTATATCATGTCAAGTCGAATAAAGTAAAGTGTTTTACCAAGAGAAACAACGTGATGACCTTGTGTGGGCAGAATTTGAACCTTCACCTTTCTGGTCACAAGTCCAGCATGCTGACCACTGAAACATTGTGGTTCTGTTTAGAAATGCAGTTTGCTAAAACAGCTACAGCTCAGTCATAGCAAATAGTATTGTAAAATATACATATGGATTTCACTAAACTGTTACAATGTTGGTAGGTTGGTTTTAACAGCACTTGTTACACATTATTGGCTATATCATGCTGATGAAATGGGATCTAAGTGCCTTTCCTAAGGACACACCATGGCAGTAAACCTTGGCTGGTCTGGGCAGGTATCAGACCTGCAACCTTTGGATTACGAGTCCAGTGTTCCTCCAGCTGCTCCCCATAACTGTTACAGATTATACTTGGTCAGAAATTCTTGTATTCAGCTATATAATTTATTGTGTATCTAACCTACTTCAGTTGATACATCTTGTTTTCTTGTCTATTGGTCACTGAAATCTGTTGGACTTTTTTTCACTAGTTTTTATCAAGCTTGCATATATTGTGAATTATGTATTGCGTTTATTTTTGTGTGTATTAATTTGTGGTTTTGTGATAAATGTAATTTTCATTGGTGCTCAATTTTAAGGATTGGTCTTTTATTGTTTTCACAGAATAATCACTCTTTATTGAGTCTTAAATTTATTGGTTTGTAGCAGTCATGAAATCTTTGAAAATTGTTACCGTATATACTCGCATATAAGTTGGATCCAACTGCAAATGACATAGACCCAGATCAGCCATCACATAATGCATCAGCAGATCTGGGTCTGTGCAGTTTGTCAGGAGTAATCAGTAGAACAAACAACATAAACCTAGATCTGGTAGCACATTACTGTTTATCTATATATCAACTCCACATTGAATTTGCCCACATTAATTACTTGCTTTATCCATGGTGAATGAAAGGTTATTGTCATTTTCAGGTATTTGAGGCACTCCCAAAAGTTGCTGAGGAAAATTGTTATCATTTAACAGCTTGAGACAAAAAGCATTCTACTCTTCTCATTGTGTATAGCTACCATAACTATATACATTTGGAAACCTATTTGAATCTCTTACAAGAGTTACTATATATACTCACATATAAGCTGATACCAACTGCAAACTGCATAGACCCAGATCTGCTGCCGCATAATGTGCTGGCAGATCTGGGTCATTGAAGTTAAATTGTTTGCATTTGGACTCGGCTTATACATGAGTATATATGGTACATGCTATAAAAACCACTTGCCAGCTGATTGACTATACACTGGAAGATCAAAAATGTTGGGATATCCTAAATTATTTTTAAAATCAATTTTTTATTTTCTGTAAATTTCGGGATCTTTCAGTTCAATAATTTTTTACCATGATGAAAGTTTTGGGACACTTGCACATTGAGCCTCTTCCATTGTATAGGTTGTTTATTCAGTTAGCATGACTAATTAATTATCCCTGTTGTGACACCCAATACCTGGTCAAAGTGATAAAATTGTGTAAAGTGTTGGGTGTAAAAAAGTCTACATACCAGCTGAGTAAACATACATCTGACATATTGACACCTGTTGCATAATAAACAGTTATAACCATAATACTACTACAACTGTGTCAGTCCAAATGTGATTTTATTTCATCATACAGAGAAAATAAGTAAGGAACATGATTATTTCATTGCTTAAGTACTCTATTTAGACAAGGCCACTTAAATCATTGAAAATGGCTATTAAGCAATTAAACAGATGTTGACTGCCATGGCCAACAGCATAGTTGCTGTCACAAGCAATAAACAACTTTAAATTCACAGAATGAGCTATAACTTAAAATAATCACTTTTGAGTAACCATTTTTCAACTGTGGTACTGGAAACTTCATTTAGTGTGATGTTTGCACAGATGTGAGTAAAACCCACATTTACTACCATATGTACTCGTGTATAAGCTAGATTCAAATGCAAACAACATAGACCCAGATCTGCTGTTGCATAATGCGCTGGTAGATCAGGGTATATGTTGTTTGTTCGACTGATTAGTCCTTAGAAACTGCATAGACCCAGATCTGTCGGCGCATTATGCGACTACAGATCTGGGTCTATGCAGTTTGCAGTTGGTATTAGCTTATACACGAGTATATACAGTACCTCAATCTTTTACTTGTTTCTTTATGTCTTTGGATTTTTGAATACCCTCAGAGAGGCATGGGTTATATAGTAAACTTTGTGTATATCCATCCATCCTTCTGTCTGGCATTCCTTAGCATATCCTGGTAACTAGTCTTGAAGATTTTGATAGATTGCTGTGAAACTTGGTAAATATTATGTTCATCACCTGAAGATGCGCATATTGGGAAATCACTTTGCTCCTGCAATGTTTGTTAGAGTTATTGCCCTTTTTGACTTGTAGCAGTGTATGACACAACTAGTCCAACAGTTTATGATAGATTATGATGAAATTTGGTAAATGTTATGATCATCACATGAAGATGTGCATTTCCAAAATTTCCTTTTCTCCTGCAATTTTGTTAGAGTTACAGTATTGCCATCTTCAAGCTTAGTGGAGTGAATATCACAACTAGTTCCTTCCAAAATTTGTGTTAGAGTTATTGCTTTTTGTCTTGTGTAGCTTAATGCATAGTATGACACAATATTGTTAGCACAACTAGTCCTGCAGTTTGTCATGCAGTTTTTTTATGGATTGTAGTGAAGCTCGGAACATATTATGGATACCATCTCTAGATGCACATATAGATAAATCTTTGTGCTCACATGATTTGTATGAGTTATTGCCCCTTTTGGCTTACAGCTGGATGCAATGTGTGACAGAATTTTGTGAATGTAGCTACTTTTGCAGTTCTTAGCTCTACTGGTCATAGACCAGAAGAACTTGTGAGATTGCCTGTTGTCCGTTATCCGTCCTTCTTCCAATGTCCGTCTGTCCATTAGCATAAGTTTGTTGTCACTAATCCTCCTAAACTACTTGGAGTATTGCCATGAAGCTTGACACACATTCATCCTAAGGTCTGGTTGGTCCTAAATGAAAATGGTGCTGCTCGGACATCCAATATGGCCATGACAGTTGCCATCAGTAAAATCTTGTTATTGCTGTTCCTTCTGAATGGATGGTCATGTCAACATTGGGTTTTCACGAAAAGACTTTTTATGATGTTCTATTGGTTCTAAATGACAATAGTGCTGATCTGGCATCCAATATGGCTACCACTGGAGCCATCTTGAATTTTTGTATATCTCTACTCCACCTGAATAAAAAGTCATATCAGCATGGGGTTTTCACTAGGAAACTTCTTGTGATGTCTAGTTGGTTCTAAATGAAAATGGTGCTGTCTGGACATCCAACATGGCCACCACAGTAGCCATCTTGAAAATCTTTTTATTGCTACTTCATCTGAATGGATGGTCATATCAGCATGGGGTTTTTCACTAAAGGCTTATGATGTCTAGTTGGTTCTAAATGAAAAAAGTGTAGTACTGATCTGACATCCAACATGGCCACCTCAGCAGCCATCTTGTAAATCTTGTTATTGCTACTTCTCAACAAAAAGTCATATCAGCATGGGATTTTGCTGGAAGTCTTCTTATAGTGTATAGTTGGTGTTAAATACAAATTGTTCCAATCTGACATCCATGGTTACTACAGTGGCTATCTTGAAAATCTTGTCACTATTCCTTTTAGATGGAAAGTCATATCAAATTGGGTTTTCACCAGAAGACTAATTATGATATCTAGTTGGTTCTGAATGAAAATAATGCCAATCTGGACCTCAAACATGGTTGCCAAAATGAATGTACAGAAAACCTTATCACTTATTCTCCTGCAAGGATAGTCAATATGGGGTTTTCACCAAAAGTCTTCTAATGGTGTCTAGCTTGTCCTCAATAAAAATTGTGCCGATCTTACATCCAATATAGCTGCCACAATGGCTAATTTGACAATCTTATCACTTGTGAATATCACTGTGAGATGGCTTCAACACTCAGCAGTTAAAAAGAAGAAATGGTCTTATATTGATTTCCAGAAATTCTTCTTGGCCAGTATAGCATCGATCCCTTTGAGGGACTCGTGTTGGTTGAAACATTCATGAACTCACAAATAAATTCATAACATTGAAGTTGCTTTCCAGAGATTTCATATGTGACATCCATTTCATTATTTTTTCACAAAAGTAATAAAAGTATTGAAATATCATCGCTAATGAGTAAATCAGATCCTTAGGTTTTACAAGTCAGGATCAACAAAATAGTTCATCGCGTGTCATTTTAAAGGTCATATTTGGTGATTTCTGTTTAAACTAATCTTTAATGTTCCATACTTAAAAAGCCCATATTAATCATTATTATCAATTTCTACAGCATCGTTTATGAATAATTGCATTTAAAAGTATGACCATAACAATTCGGCACAGGTATTACCTGCCACTGATATGCATGTGGAGTTGACATATCACTAGAACAAAGAACTTGCCAATGTAGAAATTATAGTGTATGGAATTTTGCAATAGGTTATGAATTGAAGTGATCCTGCAGAAATTTATTAAGTTGAATGCTACACCTATGGTAAATATGGTCATTGAGAACAAGAGAAAAGAGGAAAAAACAATGACAATTAAGGTATCAGAAATAATGATGAAAATACTGTTTATTCAAATGTAGAAGTGCGATCTCTGTGTATTTTCTAACTTTATATTATCTAAGCCACATTGAGAAAATAAACATGGTATTTTCATTTATCATGAAAAATGTAATTAATATTGCTGTGTGTTTGAACAAACATTCAGGCAATATATTTGTAGTCAAAGAGTATTATGTATTGAAATACTAGAATTGCTAATGAGTAATTGGTAATAATAATCAAATCCTTAATATTTAAAAAATACTTACTTAGGTGTCATTTTAAATGTCAAATATGGAGGTTTCTATTTAAACTTATTTTTGAATGTTCCATACCTGAAAACCCCGTATTCATTTTTATTATAAATTTCAACTGCATTGTTTACAGATAATTGCATTTACAGGTATGACCCTCACAAAATGTGGCACAGGTATTACCTGGCCCCAATATTTATGAAGAAGTAACATATCACTAAAATAAAAAAACTTCCTAACTTAGTATTGAAAGGTTCCTATTTTTAGTCAAATTATCGACAATAACTGTTGGTAAATAATGTGCAGTTCATTGAATTGGCACATGGGCAACCCCTCCACCACTTAAATGTAACCCATTATCTCATGTTTTACCATGTTCTGTCTGATATTTGCTATTATTCTCCATATTCAATCTGTAAAGCAAAGATTTAATGAGGATAGGTGTTTGCAGTTTAAATTCCTGTACCCTATCAAAGGGAAGGAGTTATTTTCAATCTCTCTCTCTCTCTCTCATTTTCCCATATTGATAGCCTAAATATGTTAAATTCTTTTTTCAACATTTAGGAGGATTTGTAATTGATTGCTTGTAGTATGCTTGGGAAGAACTAGAATAAGCTGTAGTGCTTGCTCAGAAAGCTTTCTGCATCTTTCTTCATTTAGAAATGAAAAAGGAAAACAATAGCCCTTTTTTTATCACAAGTTGTGTCCACATGTTGCTAAAAATCCATTATTTTTATTTGAAATGACCATGAAATCAATACACTTTCACATTGGTGGCAGGTTGGATTGTTCTAGAATGATGTCACACACAACAGTCAATTGAACCTTAGTCAAGGGAGGTAATGCAGTTGGTAGTTTGGAGGAATCCAACTCTTCGTTAATTTTTATGGTAAATTTCACAAATTCTCTTGCAGTAAATTATAATGGATAAATGCATTTTTAATCTACACTTAATGTTCTACAAAAAGAATTATATTTTGTCTCCATAAATGACCTTTAAACATACTCTATGTACTTGCATACAAGTCTGATCCAACTGCACACTGCATAGATCTGTTGTTGCATACTATTCTGGCAGATCCAGATCTATTCAGTTTGTCAGGAATAATCAGTAGAACAAACAACATAAACCCTGATCTGCCAGCACATTATGTAATGGCAGATCAGAGTCAATGTTGTTTTCAGTTGAACCCAACTTGGTCATTGGTAAACTTAGTCAGTGTTAGATATACAAGAGATGATAACTTATTTTATTGCTGTTTTGCTGTTTCTGAAACAGTTTAGAATTCACCAATACATGTCCATTTCAGATATGTGTGGCAGTCTGGAAGTCTATGGTGGGGATGTTGGTCTGAATACTTCTGCTAGTTTTCAAATTGAGGATAGCAAGACGTGTTTTGAGACCCTGAATGAAGTGTTGAAGTGTGTGATTAGCCTAGAGAAGGAACATCTGCATTACAGGAAAGCTGTACAGAGGGAAACCGTCACAGGATCCTTGTGAGTCATCAAATCACAACAGTATTTTGGCTTTCTTCATGAATATGGCTTGAGAATAATACATAATCCTGCTAAACCACTTGGAAGAAAACCATAAAACTTAGCACACAGTTTTATCCCAAGGTCTAGTTCTTAAATAAAAATGGTGGTGTTCCACTATGGCAACCATTGCAGCTTTCTAACAAATGTCATACTGACTTAGTCTTTTAGTAGAACTCTTTTACATATCTTTACCATATATAGTTAGTCAACAATCAACAGTATATTTGTAGTCAAAGAGATAACAATAGTATTCAGATATCATCACAAATGAGTAAATAAAAAAATCCTTAAATTTTACAAGTCAGGATCAGCAAAACACATAACCAGATGTTTTTTTAAAGGCCAAGTATGTTTTCTGTTTAAACTTAATTTTAAATATTCCATACTTGAAATCTCCATATGTGTTTGTTTTGTTTAGATTTTCCCTAAAACATTTGTGACATAAATTAAGATGCTGCAGATCAATTGTGCAACATGGTAGCCACAAAGACCATCTTGAAAATCTTTCTATCCTATCAGAAAGGATGGCAAAATCAGCAAGTAGTTTTGGCAAAGAATTTTGACATGTGACTAAATAGTAGTGGTTTGTAAGCATATTAACATCAACAAATATGAACAGATTTTGATCAGACTTAGTATCTATCCGTATCTCAGTAATATTGTGAGTTTGATAACATGATGTACTTGACCTTAGGGTCAAGGTCAAAGCTTTCTTCTTAGATCTTGGTAGCTTATGAACACTGACTTGTACATATATAAGACAAAAAAATTGAGCAGACTAAGTATTTTAATGAACAAGTTGATAGTCAGCACTACATTGATTTCAAGGTCAAAGTTTGTGACTCTGGCTTTTATTTGTAATGGCATGTAACCATGTTAACACAAAACACACATGAATGGCTTTTTATCAAACCTGGGTTTTGTACATATCTAAACAATATCTTGAATGAATGGATTTTATCTTGACTTGGCATGTGGGTATATCTTGATAGTATCTGAGAACTGTTCAATAATCTTCTATATATGACAAGGTCGAGGTCATGACTAACATTTATGTACTGCTTTATCCTAAAAATATGTTAACTCAGACATATACAAAAAAAAAATTCTAAATAGAGTTGGACTTTCTCAAAAATATCTCAGATGGTTTCTATACTCAGCCAAAACAAAAAAAGGAATATAAGGTGGAAAGGAAAAGACTTACTGCAGATTTCAACAAAGTCTTTTTTGCTTGTAGAGCATCAGTCCCTTTAAGGGACTCTTGTTACATTTTTTTGGTCAAAATTTGACTTGGTTATGGCCATGCTTGAACTTATCTGCTCAATAACTTCAAAAGGACTTAATGGATTAAAATAAGATTTGGTGTGGAGACTTCAGTATCAACAAGACCAAGGTTGAATTAGACTTTCACCTTTTTTCATCAAAATTTAACTGAGTTGTGACTCCAGTTTGACTTGGAAGTGTTTGCCATACAGTGTGACTTAAAAGTTTGCTTCTGCATTATGAAGATAGGTTTCTTCTGTAACACCTGATTAGCATGAGCATCCTTGTCATTTGGACACATTTCTGTAAGACCTGATTAGCATGAGCATCCTTGTCATTGGGACACATTTCTGTAGTACCTGAGTGGTATGGACATCCTTGTCATTTGGACACATTTTTGTAATACCTGATTAGCATGAGCATCCTTGTCATTTGGACACATTTCTGTACTATATGATTAGTATGGACATCCAAGTCATTTGGACACATTTCTGTAATACCTGATTAGCATGAGCATCCTTATCATTTGGACACATTTCTGTAATACCTGATTAGCATATCACAGATAAAAAGTAGCTAACTACAAAATGGTCCATTAGTATAAAGAATACAGGTGAAAAGGCTCAAAATCATTTCAGGGCACAACATTTCATGTGCCCAACTAACTTGGACCACTAAAAATATCTAAAAGTTATTAAACATACCATATATACTCGCACAGTTCAACTGAAAACTGCACAGACCCAGATCTGCTATCGCATAATGTGATGGCAGATTTGGGTTTATGCAGTTTGTTAGAAGTAATCAATATAAGTGACTTATAAGTGAGTGTAGATGGTATATTTAACTAGCCCAATTTTTAATTACCCCCAAAAAATCCCAAAACAACAAAACTTTAAATTTACAAAAGCATTTCATCTGAATTGTCTCTGATAAGCTTGTACATCAGTATTAGAATTGCTATCCTCTCCTGTTTAATGAAACCTTACACTCTTACCATATATACACGCTTATAAGTTGAGTCCAAGTGCAAACTGCATAGACCCAGATCTGCCATTGCATAATGTGCCTGCAGATCTGGGACTCTGCAGTTTGTTAGGAGTAATCAGTAGAACAAACAACATAGATCCCAATCTGCCACATATTATATAATGCCAGATCAGGGTTTATGTTGTTTGCAGTCGACTTGACTTATTCACAGGTATATATGGTAAATGTATTTATGAGTTTTCTCGATTTCTTTTACAGTGAGACACCTATTGGAGATGACAGCTTGATAATTTCTAATGATAATGATACCAGATTGTGAGAGATACAGGTAGATCACAACTTCAGCTAACTGGTGGAACCGTTCAAATCTGCAGCATCAGGCATACAGATATTCAGGGAAATACTGCACAATATTACTGGAAATACTGGAAAGGCTTTTGTATTTTTCCAGTGAAAGTGAAAGCCACTGGTTTAACAAAATTAGAGAGCTACTGTGTTCAAGTAGATCAGAGTCAGAGTTATGTGTATTTTTGATTGGATATTTTTAATGTCTCACTTGCATGAACAGGTAGCGAGTCATTACATTGCTTTTCTGGATCTCCACATAATACTACTGGAAGCATAGAAAAGATCTTTTTTTCCAGTAAAAAGCAAAAGCCATTGGGTTAATAAAATGTGAGAGCTACCATGTTCAAGTAGATTAGAATCAAAGTAATGTGTTCAGATATTTTTGATTGGATATTTTTATTGTTTCACTTGCATGAACAGATTGCAAGACAGCATTGATGTAAGCATTGTTAATCACAGTATGAAAAATCATTATTAAAGGTTTAGAGTTAACACATAAAGCATATACATCATTGAGCTCTACACAGATGAGACTAATAAAAGATATGATGGGTTTGGCACTGATACAAAGAAGGCCAAGTCAAGGGGTTGTATTATTTGTCTCGTGTTAGACTGCCTTGTGTTAGTACCAACCCTGAACATTGTTTATTTTCCTCTTCCATTTTTTCTTCAAAGGCAATATAACAGAATATTTATTCAATCTTTTTTTGTCTTAATTGCACACAGGAAAGTTGTGTTTAACATAATGAAAGCGCATCTTAACTTATTATTAGGCCTAAAAGAAAAATAGCTTTGTTTCTGGTTTCTCAACCATCCTTTTTTTCTGCCTGACTACCCCAAAATTGTTCAGGTCATAAAAAAAGTAGAAAAAAAACCCCCAAACCAAATTCTGGAATTTCTGAATGATAGGACCAGTTTGGATTTCTTTTTATTCATAGGAGGGAGCCACAGTAGCTTGGTAGAGCATTGGACTTGTAATCCAAGGGTCGCAGGTCGCTGGCCAGTCTGGGTTGGTTGCCTCGGTGTGTCCTTGGGAAAGGCACTTAGCTCCCATTTCCTTGGCATGATGTAGCCAATGATGTGTTAAAAGTGCCATTAAAATCAACAAAAACAAAACAACAACAAAAATAGTTCATAGGTGATAGTATTTGACATTACGCTCATTAAGATGTTTACTATTTGACCCAATATTTTGAAGTGTCTTCTCGACATAGACCAGAAAGCATGATTCAGTAATGACCAACTTTAATTTTACTGTAAGTTATATCTGACAAACAGAAATTATTTAAGTAACTATATAAAGAGTGCATATCTAACCATTGTATAACATTGTGTTGTTGAGTAATACTGGCAAGGTCTTTTCTCAAAGGAATAAAATTAGGTCATGCAACCATGGTTCACTTTTGGTCAGTGGAGGAGGGTCAAATGAGTAAAACAAAATCTTATTCTGACTGACCAATCCAATATTTTTTTTTAGCATGAAACCAGAAAAACAGTTATTTGATCAGACCATCACATGGAGACAGAGACCACTATACCAAGTCAAGAAAAATAAAGCTCACTGATCTTTGTGATTTTTCTGTCACATGGGAGGAAATAGCGGTAAATTAATAACAGACATGACACATGCAGTTTGTGCTAGATATGGAGACTTAAATTAATCAGTCCATGAATTCCCACGAGCCCAACACTGGAAAAAGTTTTTGCCAAAGATTTCGGACAAATACATCAAAATGTGACCAAAAAAAAGAGATACAATGAGGAAACTAGCTATTTTTTTTACTTCTGTTAGATCTAAAAATTCATCAAGTGAATGAAGAGTAAGAAGAAATGGAAGAATGAATTGCATACCTTAAAGGTCAGATGTGGAAATTTCAGTTTAGACTTATTTTTAGCTGTATTGGTCTTAGACCAGAAGAGCTTATGTGATAGTTTTTCATGCGTCTTTGATCCCAAATTTGTTATCGCAACTCCTTCTAAACTACTTGGAGGATTGCCATGAAACTTTACTCACACATTCATTCAATAATCTTGTTGGTCCTAAATGAAAAATGGTGCCACTTGGATAGCCAATATGGCCACCATAGCAACCATCTTGAAAATATTGTTATCACTACTTCTCCTGAATGGATCGTCATATTAGCATAGGATTTTCACTAAAAGACTTCTTATGATGTCTAGTTGGTCCTAAATGAAAATGGGACTGATCTGATGTCCAGTATGGCCACCACAGCAGCCATCTTGAAAATCTTGTTTTGCCACTCCTCCTGAACAAAAATCTAATTGACATGGGGTTTTCACCAGAAGACTAGTTGTGATATCTAGTTGGTCCTAAACAAAAATGGTGCTGCTTGCACATCCAATATGGCTGCCATTGCTGCCATCTTAAGAATCTTGTTATTACCACTCATCATGAAAGGATTATCATGTCAACATGGTGTATTTACGAAAAGACTTCTAATGATGTTTAGTTGGTCCTTAATGAAAATGGTACTGCTCAGGCATCCAAAATAGCCACCAAAGTCGCCATCTTGAAAATCTTGTAATCGCTACTTATCTTGAATGAATGATCATATTTTCACTGAAAGACTTCTTATGATGTCTAGTTGGTTGTAAATGAAAATGGTGTGAATCTGACCTCCAATGTGGTCACCACAATGGCAATCTGGAAAATCTTATTAACGCAACTTCTCATACATGGCTGGTTATATCAACATTGTGATTTCACCAGGAGACATCTTATGATGTCTAGTTGGTCCAAAATGGAAAAAGTGCTTGCCTTTACAGATCACTCACACATCTCACCTCTGTCCATATGTGGGTATATGACAAAGCTTGTCATTTGCTTCCTGTGGGGCAGTGGTTCTTCCTGGGGTATTCCCAGGTTCGTCATCCACCAAAAATACTGACCACCATGTATAGCCTATCATGTGCTGAAAAATTGTATTAAACTCCAGAAAATCAAACCAAACCCTTTAAATGTAACCCCTTATCTCCTAACATCATATTTTACTTTTGTTCTACTAGATAATTGATTCTCTTATTTATCCATAATGAATTTGTAAGGCAAAGACTTCATGACAGTATGTGTTTGCAGTTTAAGTTTCTGTACTGTATGATAGGGGACAGTTTTTTTTCTCAATATTCTTCTCTCTCCAACCTCCCTTTCACTTGCTCCCTCTCATTTTCACACAATGATTCAAAATACTTCCCAGTTTAACACAGTATAATCAGTATGTCTCTATTTTCAGCATCTTTCTTCATTTATAAATTGAAAAATGAAACAATAGTCCTTTTTTTCTCTTTTTGTTCACAAGTTGTGACGGTATAGTGCACAAAATCTCTTGAAAATACACAACTACATTAGTGATTGGTTGACTTCTTCTAGAATGACATCACATGTAACAGCAAACCAACCCTTAGTCAAGAGACAGTCTTTGTTAATTTTAATTGCAAATTTAGTGAATTTGGTTGGAGTACATTTTTTGGAATAATTGAATTTTTAATGTATACATAATGTTCTGCAAAAAGCATGAAAAATTTACATTTTGAAGATTTTATCCATAATTGACCTTTAAGGTATCATATGTTGTTTTCGAAGTCTTTTCAGCCATTGAAATCTTTATACAGGTAGATTTTGCATATTTCATTTGATGGAACTTTTGAAAGCAAATTGTATTCTAAATGAAATTCTGAGAATAAAATCATAATAAAGTTTATAGTAATATGGATACACAAGAATGATACAGTATTCTGAATTCTTCCATCACATTTTTACCAAAGCTACTGCTAAAGAAAGGAAGGTTTTTTTATGGCTTAAGTAATCTGTATATGTGACTAAACATGAATTGTAGATACATTTTGATAACAAAGTGGTGCTCAGAACTTGTTAATTGCTCAATTTTAGATGTTCAGCTCAGATAAATATTTACAAAAATTTTAATCTACATGTAGTATTTTATAAAAAAAAAGGATGTCTTTGATTGTATATTTTTACTATTACACAATGAGCAGCTTTAAAAACTAATAACGGAGATCCTTTTCTTGATTATTATGTATACATGTGACAGAACCAGGACATCAGACCAGTAGATTTACAAATTATGAATAGTACCATATATACTCTCGTATAATATATACTCACGTATAAGCCGGGTCCAAATGCAAACAACATAGACCCTGATCTGCCATCGCATAATACGCCAGCAGATCAGGGTCTGTGTTGTTTGTTCTACTGATTAGTCCTTACAAACTCCATAGACCCAGATCTGCTGGCACATTATGCGACGGCAGATCTGTGTCTATGCGGTTTGCAGTTGGTATCGGCTTATACACGAGTATATATGATAGATTGGCTTTTACACCAGTAGATTTACAAATTTTGATCAGCAGATTGGCTTCTAAACCAGTAGATATTTTATCGACAAATTTTATGTGTTTGAAGGAGATTGAAAAACAAAACAAGTTTTGAACATGAATCAGATTCTGATGGAAAATGTTACTGTAATAATTAATTAATACGAGTCAGGGTATAGTCAGTTAAATGAAAAGGGAAGAGTTGTATATCTCATAGTTCAATGCAAAGATTTTTAAAAAATAAAATCCACAAGCATTTTTAGTTTCCTTCACAAGATCACTGACTGGTGACCACTGATGATATTCATTGTGATTATTAAGTTTTACACTTAACAGGCTTTCAATAGTTTTCTGGTCCAGATTTCCCCTTGAAGCTCTTTGTTTTTTGTAAAGAATGGAGAATGTCCTTTCTGTATCAGCATTAGAATCTGAGGGACTAGGGCCTGATTGACAATGTGTGTTGTCTTTGTACGATGGGATGAAAATTTCTTTGCAATCTCAGAGTTAGGAAATATAGCTTTAACCAGTTTAGTAAAATAATTGATGAGGAATGGTAAATTGTGCTCTGCCACAAAATTTGCAACAAAGTCTCTGCAAGTGCCACTTTATCCACTTTTGATCCAGTGTTAAATAAGGTCTTCAAAGTGGGTGTGTTTGTTACAAAATAATCATTGCCCCAGTGTGATGGTGTCTACAAATGCCTGGTGATATAATTTCTTCCTCCATATACTATCTTAAAATCCACTTTGCATAAAACACACAATGCAAACTCTGCATACACGTAAACTCCGATTTCCAAGCATTGTTGAACTTGTAATAGTTCTTAGCTGGTGGTTTTATTAGCATTGGGAGAAAGTGCACATTTCAGCATTTTGACATGAATTGAACAAAATATTTTTTAAAAAAACAAAGAGCTACCCTTAAATATTCCTCTTAAAACATCTTGAACAACGCAATAACAATTAAACCAAAAAAAATCAAAATCGATATGCAAGTTTTTCTTTGTCTCCTTTTTATCTCGCCACCGCCAAAGGTCGGCCAATTTTTAATCAAAGACTTAAAAGCCATCATGGACCACTGTTGATCCCTTTATTACTAATGACACCTGAAAACATCTGCATTTGGCCTTAAACTCTCCAGATTACAACAATAATGTAATCAAATAACAGCTTGTTGTGTACATATGTCGGCCTTAATCCAATTACTCAGCTACACATAATTTCACCAGTCATTGCATGCTGTAACAGTTCTGGTCATCTGGTGACTAGTTCTGGCTGGTTTCTGTAATGTGTGGATAGAATGCGTAAAGATACTTTTTTTTTCTTCTTTCTTTCTTTTTTTCTTTCTTCATATTTAAAAAAAAATCGTAATTTTCCAAAGTGATAGATTTCAACTATAAAATGGCATGTACAGTCTTGGTCTTTAAAATAGTATTTTTGTCCTACCACTGGTAGAATCACATGTATGATTATGGTTTTTATTTTCCAGTTTCATGATGTTGCTAAGATCACAACAACTTCTGTGTATGTTATTCAATGAAAAAAATACAAGTGCAGATATACATGAAACAACATGCTTGGGTTTTTTTTCAGCAAATGAAAAACTGCAGAAAAATATAGCTGATGCCAGTGTAGTCTGGTGTACATATTTACTGGTATGCATGCTTTATTGAATGTAGTTTGAGTTTTGTAGATATGATTTTATATTGAAAATGATTATTGTTCTAGTAATTTTAACTTTAATTTTTTGTTGGTACTTAGTCTACAATGTCTAGTCCCACTATTAAAATTACTTCACATACTTTGTCACTTTATATATAGAGATGGATAGATCGATAGATAGATAGATAGTCTTTTCCTGTACATATAGCCTTTTCTCGTGAGGTGAAATCAAATCCCTTTTTATAAATTACAACCAGAAATGTCTTCTTTCCTTTAAAAATGATTTCAAGGAAATACTCGTTGAAAATATTTGGAGTTTAAAGCCACAAAAATGTAAATTAAATTTTGATTGAAACTGTACTTATTATTACAGTACTTATAAGTACTTATTATTTACTACTGCATTTGAGTTTCCAAGCCATCATGACTTGTATCTTAGGAAAAGAATAGTAACTTCCAGTATGGTTGATTGACAGATGGGTGTTTAATGGCACATCAACACAAAAGGTTATAACTTGACAAGGCTATTAGAGTTAACTGTTGCCCAGAGAGAGACGACATGGTGGTTGACCCAGTCTGGTATGGGCAGGACTTGTATTAAGCTGCACCAGTCTAGTCACCAGTCTGGCATGCTACCATTGAGCCACCATGGAAATGAGCAATAACAATTTTCTCATTTTACATAATCCATTATTTGCAGAGTTAAGCCCAGTTTGACCATCTTCTGATTAGCTAGTACTGTTTATAGTTTTTTTCACAGTGAGAAAATTTGGCACTTACCATCTTAGAGGATTTTTTTTGTATTTTGATTTTTGTGCTGTCTTTGAGACATTATTCCCTTATTTCCTGTGATTAAGTTAATGTTCTTTGAAGCTTTAAAGAATTTAGTAGATGACTGAATAATTGCAAATTCTCCCCCCCCCCCCCAGTGTGAGATAACATAGAATTATTTTTTACTTACTACTGAAGTAATGTTCCCAGCAAAAGTTGACTATTACAATTAGTATTATATAGTTAGTATTATATGACTTTTTTCAGTAAAATTATGTGTTTATAAATTGTAATACCATTCATCTTGTATTTAGTTATGACTGTTCCTTCAATTTAGTTATAACAAAACTGATTCTAATAATGACTAGTCTCTTCATGGATTGATTTTTATTTTCTCATTTTTTTACTGTTGACGCCAATTTTTACTGGTCTCTTTATGGATCGATAAAAAAATTGCTTAACTTTTCGACTGTCATACACATCTTAAATATGTGCTAGTCATATTTTTCATTTTTTTTTTTTTTTCACATCCCTAAGGCGTCAAGCAGCAGAGATTACTATCAAAAGAAGTATTATCAGTGAGGTAATAATGTATTCATTGATGTAAAATACAAGCTGCAAAACAGTCTACATGTAGACCTTTGTCTGCCATCATATAATGCACTGGCAGTAGGGAGGTGTATTGCCACTGTGGTCACATTACGATACATATTTCATTATGAATGACCCAAGATGATACATATTTGTGATACATACCCTTCTGTTGATTGTCTATCAAAATAATACTGCATATGCACATAGATAGGTTCCATAGATAAGCAACACTCCCATATTTAACATTAAATATATTACCTTATACTCGCGTATAAGCCAGGTCCAAATGCAAACAACATAGACCCTGATCTGCCATCACATAATGTGCCGGCAGATCAGGGTCTGTGTTGTTTGTTCTACTGATTAGTCCTCACAAACTGAATAGACCCAGATCTGCCGGTGCATTATGTGATGGCAGATCTGGGTGTTTGCAGTTGGTATCGGATTTTGCACGAGTATATACAGTATTCTCTTGAAATTTAAAAGAAACTAAAATGATTATAGTTCTTTGTCACAAGCAAATATTAAAGCACAAGATCATGCTCAGTATGACTGAAAGAAGAAAGTTGATTTCTGCATGATAACTCGAGCTCTCCACCATCTCCAATTGTCAAACTATGTGGATGGCTGGCTTTTTGGGTAAGGAAGAACCCTATTGCCAAAAGGTGAAAGGTCAAGGTCACTGTGACTGAAAGAAGAAAATTGGTTTCTGCACAATAACTCAAGCTCTCCACCATCTCCAGTTATCAAACTATGTGGCTGGCTGGCACTTTAGGTAAGGAAAGAACCCTATCAAGTTTGCCAAAGGGTCAAAGGTTAAGATCACTGTAACTGAAAGAAGAAAAATGGTTTCTGCACAACGACTGGAGTTCTCCACTATCTACAGTTACCAAACCTTCTGGATTACTTGCAGTGCATACTGTGTCATTGATGGTAATCCCCTTTTTTTTTTATTTGTATCACAAGTATCGCAATATGGGGGTCACAATATGATATATCATATTGCCAAGAAATTATCACAATATCCAACACATATTGATGTACTGTATTACATCCCCAACTGGTATATCAGATTTTACAGCTGTTCACATTCTACTTAAAATTTCCAGCTAACATTGTAAGCTATAAAATGTTGGTGCATTATACAACAGTAGATATGGGTCTGTGCTTGTCACAATTGGATGTACATTGTAGAGAGGTAAACACAATATTCCAAATTCTTCCATCACATTCCCTCATTATAATGTTCTTCATAAGAGCCATAAAAGTGGACTGTCATATAGATGAAATCGCTTTATATTGAGATACTTTATAAATATATTACTATTAAATGATGAAATAGAGCCATGATCATATCTGCCTTGTAAAATGGACTGCCCTATACTGAGGTACTTTATAATGAGGGATTGCTGTATTCATATACCTGTGGTAAGGGTCGACTTCTAATTAGAGGATATATATATATTAAATCCTTAGTTTCTTTCAGATTTTATCTTTTAGTAGTTATTTACTTCGTTACCTTTCTGAATATTTTAAGAGTTCCATCAGTTAGTCATTTTTCAGAGTTTATTAGTCTGATTTAATTAAGATTTAAAAATATATATTTTTGAATTTTGATTTTTTCTTTATTGTTGAGTTTTCTTAGTCATTGAACATTGATTGTTGTGTTTAGATTCGTACATGTTTGTGAGTTATGTGCTTCATCATGTCAGAGATTTTCAGTAACAAATGCATGTAACGTGTTGTGGATAGTGCTAAAAGGTATTCAGATATGCAGGTTTTTTAAATTTTCAGTACATTTTTTTGCTTTAAAACAGTGTTCATAAACGTTTTGTTTTATCTTTTCAAAAAATTTAGAGGTAGACAGTGTTACTAACAATTTTTTTTATATAAAAGTGTTACTTTAAAATGGGAAAAATCAATAAAGACGTGCATTTGCAAGATTTTGAAAAGGTGTGGTTTCAAAAAATCTTGTGGTATGTTCAATTTGTTCTTGTGATTTATTTCAGGTATTATGTTACAGGTTGTTAAAAGCATGTTTATTGCAGTCTAAAAGTTGTTGTTTTGTGTCTTGCAAAGAAAAATATTTTAGAGAACCATGGTAGAATACAAATTGAAAGTACTAGCGAGTATAATTTTTATTACACCAACCCACTAATGTAGGGATACAACAACACTAAAATAAATTTAAAAAATCCAAAAAATCTATTGTATATTTTTTTACACCAACCCTCTTGTTTAGGGATATGACAAGCCATAAATAAAAAAGTTACCATTTCTTGCACAGAATAATTACAGTATTTTATATTGTATTACACATCATAAATAGTGGCACAAAACTCCATTATATTGAATTCAACAGTTTTTCAGAGAGATAACACTGGTCTACAGCCAAAATGCTTCTGCAATAAATGATGCTTAAAATTGTTGATTGGCTCTAGTTTTAAAGATATTATACTGGGTCAGTATATACGACCCTTGACTTGGGAATGGCAGAGGATAAGTGAGTTATAAAGGGAATGGATCTCAATTTAAACCAGAAATGACTAAAATACATCTTTGACTGAATCTATCAATAAATCTATGACTGGGTTTGGGCAGTACTTTCTTTTTAGGCAAAACAATGAATGATGCAATCTGAAGCTGGTATTGCATCATACATGATATGAATTGCATCATGTTATTCCTAGAAGTCATGGATGATGCAATCATCACTCTGCTGAAGAAATTGCCCTATATCAGCTCTACAAATCATACAGTGTCGAGCTCTCTTATTTGTCAGTGTTTGATTTTGCAAAGGGACGCATTTCTGTTTAGCCAAAGTAAGCAGAGATGCCTCATACTTGTGTGAACAATGCAGATAACTTCTGCTATGTTTGTGGTGAAGTGACTTTTGCATCACAAAAGCGCAGTATAACTACTATGGTTAAGAAATCCTATCACCTTTATTTTGACTGCAAAATTGGAGATCAGGACAAGATTTGGGCCCCACACATATGCTGCAACACTTGTGCAACAAATCGTCACCAGTGGTTGAACAGGAAAAGGAAATCTATGCCTTTTGCAGTGCCAATGATTTGGAGAGAGCTAACAGATCATATCAGCAATTGTTACTTCTGCATGGTGCCTCCAGTTGGGAAAGGTGTGTCAAAGAAGAAAAAGTGAACTGTGCATTATCCAAAGATTCCATCAGCTATACGCCCAGTACCCCACGGAGAAGGACTGCCGGTTCCTGATGCACCAGAATCATTCTCACTTGAGTCAGATGAGGAAGAGGAAGAGGATGAAACTTCTAGTCCTGAACCATCAATGTCACATGACCCATATTTTCTCCCATCCTCCTCCTCTGAACCACACCTCATAACACAAGGTGAACTGAATGACCTTGTCAGGGATTTGGAACTACCCAAGAGTAAGGCAGAGCTGTTGGGCTCCAGACTTCAGCAGTGGAATCTTCTGGCAGGTGATGTTAGGGTTTTCATGTTCCGTGACCGTAAAAAGGATCTTGTCCCATTCTTCTTCATGGAAGGTGATCTTGTTGCCTGCAACAACATCGATGGTGTGATGGCAGCCCTCAACATTGTTCATGATCCAGATGAGTGGAAACTGTTCTTTGATTCATTGAAGATGAGTCTTAAAGCTGTTTTGCTGCATAATGGCAGTGTTTTGCCATCAATTCCAGTTGGCCATGCAGTCCATATGAAGGAAACCTATGAAAACATGAAACAACTTTTGAGGTGCATAAACTATGACCAACATCAATGGCAGCTTTGTGGCGATTTCAAGGTTCTTGCTTTCTTGCTTGGTTCGCAGACTGGATACACAAAGTACTGCTTTTTTCTCTGTGAATGGGATAGTCGTGCGAGAGATTCCCACTACATCAGTAGAAATTGGCCACTCCAACAGTCATTGGTGCCTGGGATGAAAAGTGTTCAGCATCCACCACTTGTTGAATTAAGGAAGATTTTGTTACCACCCTTGCACATCAAGCTGGTTCTGATGAAGAACTTTGTCAAGGCCATGGACAAAACACAAGCAGCTTTCAAGTACCTCTGTGGAAAATTTCCAAGGTTAAGTGAAGTTAAGATAAAGGAAGGTGTCCTTGTTGGTCCTCAGATTCGTGAACTTCTTCAAGATGATGCATTTCACCATGCATTGCATGGCAAGGAAAGGACGGCATGGAAAGCCTTCCGGTCAGCGGCAAAAATATTTCTCGGAAACAACAAGGCAGACAATTACAGAGAGTTCGTGGAAAACCTCCTCAAGGCATACAAAAGCCTTGGTTGCAACATGTCACTAAAGATACATTTTTTGCACTCTCATCTAGATTTTTTCCCACTGAACTGCGGAACAGTCAGCAACGAGCACGCCGAGCGATTTCACCAGGACATTGCAACAATGGAGAAATGCTATCAGGGCAAATGGAGCCCATCAAAGCTTGCAGACTCTTGCTTGACAGTGACAAGAGATGCTCCATTTAATGAATACAAGAGACAAGCCAAGAAGCGCCGAGTAGACACTGAATAAGGACTGAACTATGTACTTATATATACATAATAGTTCTTTTACTTTTGTTTCAATATATTTTTTATTTATATAACCCTTTTGCTGTTTTTTAAAGTGTTACATAAACAGGACAGGTGAAATATTATCATGTAAAGCAACCATAAACACATGAAAAGACCTTGGTTTACAAGTTATGATTAAAACTCTACGATGTACACAATATACATAGATGTAAAATGTAAAAACTTAATATCTTGGAAACAGTAGCCAATCAGTTGTTTTAATTATCATATTTGAATTCAGCACATCAAAATCCCTAATAAATAGCACATTTTATCTCTGAAGAAGACGACTTCGAAAAAATTGTAGACCAGTGTAATGGATTAATTTGACAAGTTTAACCGTATATACTCACGTAAGCCAATACCAACTGCAAACTGCATAGACCCAGATCTGCCATCGCATAAAGCAGATCTGGGTCTATGCAGTTTGTAAGGACTAATCAGTAGAACAAACAACATAGACCCTGATCTGCCAGCGCATTATGCAACTGCAGATCAATGTTTATGTTGTTTGCATTTGGACCTGGCTTTTACGCGAGTATATACAGCAGTTGTTTTACATGTTTGGACAGGATAAATGTATGGTCAAAGCTAGTTGTGCTGAAGAGTAACATTAAAGCCAATAAATGTGTCTGTTGCTTTCAGATGTAAATTTTTGTTTAGTATACTTTAATGTTTCAAATAAGATGCAGACTTACAGATTACTTTTGATGATGATAATATTGAGATAGACAGAATCAACCCTGATAGTAAGATGGTTAAAAAAAACAGTGCAGTACCAAGATGGAATAAATTGTGTTTGATGTGTATAAATATGCAAATTTATATGCAGCTAAATTCAAAGTACAGCTCGAATATCTTGTAAATTTTACACAGTCAGTATACAGTGATTCAACAAAAACTGAGATAAAATTTATGGAAAACAAAGTTTAATTTAATAGCAGCAATACATTATCTACCACTATTGCAATGCTTATCTTTTCTGGGATGCCAAGTCTCCAGTCCATGCAGAATTTAAAAGAACATGATCCTAGTAAGATTTTTAAGTCACAGGCAACATATGGTATACCTTCCTCTTTTTCCTTGGAATTCATGCAAGTAACATGTGCCAAGTCACTCATAAAAAATCACTCTTGTTGTTGTTTTTAAATGTCTTTTCAGCCAATCACACACCTTTTTTTTGTTGATTGAGTGTTTTTCTCCCCTGTCGTTGGCATTGTTTTAGTGGGTTTTTATGTTTCTTTTGCTAATTTTGAAGGGTTTTTGGGCCTTGCTCAGCAGGCAGTGCTTCTGTTCATTGTTCCCCTTCTTGGTAACTGGTGTTTGCGTATGTGTTATCTATACTTCTTTGGTTCCTGGTTATCTTGTTTTTTGTAATTTTTCTCTTTCTGAGATTAATTTGTTGCAGTGTGTGGGTAAGTGTGGGCATAAGAAGGCCCTGTGGGATACACACACCACCTGCCTATCATGCACTGGTTGCACAAACACGAACAGATGTCCTATATGTTGTCTATGGACAGATAAAGTGTGGGACTTGGAGGAAAGTTGCCACACATATAGAAGGAAGAGGAATGACCCCACTTTCACGTCATCACAAGATGACCCCCTTCATTTCCAGGTGGGGTCTGGATTCCTTCCCAGTTTAGGGAAGTCAACTCCCTCTTTGGGGCAGAAACAAATAGCCATCTCTGTGGCATGGAGATAGCCAAAAGGCCAAGGATCCCTGATGCTTGGTCTGATGCCATCAGTGCCGGTGAAGGGTAGAGTCTTGGCCCCTCCCAAGGGACAAAAAGTGACCGAGAGTGAGTCGCACCTTCCTGGCAGGGATGAGCAGCACCCTCTCAAAGTAGACATAGTGACCAATGTAAGTGAGTCATGCCTTCTTGTAGATTGGAGAGAGCAGTGATATTACTCTGATAGATCTGAGGCATTCTCATCTGTCACCAGTCAGCAGATGCCGGTCACTGAACACAAGTCACGTCCAGTCACAAGACTTAGAGTGCTGATCACTGGTTAGTGGGTCATATCTTTTGAGCAACCAGACACTGGGCTTTGATTGTCGGTCTGTGGACAGTGATCATGTTGATATCCCTCCCCCCTTCTCCATGTTACCGTCCAATCCCTATGGTAATAGGGAGTCAGGTTTTGCTTGCCTGTCTGGGGAAGGGAATCAGGTCAGCATCCCCCTTCCCATTCCCTATGTTCCTGTTTAATCCTTTGGGGATTTGGGGACACCCCCTTACCTGGCAGTGAGTCCCCCCCCCCCCCATTGCAGATGTGACAGGCAGGGGAACTGCTTAGTCACCTCGAGCCTTGTCCAACAAAAAGGGGGCGGGTTGTCACTCTTCTCCAAGACTGTTGAGAAGGAATTGGCGATCCCTGTTACGTAAGAGGACAGCTAGTAGGGTTAGTCCCATTAACCCATGTGAGCAGTTACGGGACAATACAAACTCTAATTCTATGTCTTTCTCTCCAGTGGGACCCTGAGTGGCTGAGTGGTCTAAGGTGCTCACCTTTACAAATCACTCACATCTCATCTTAGTCTGTGTGGGTTCAAGTCTCAGTCGGCCAACGTGGGTATGTGAGAAAGCTTGCCAGTAGGTTCCTGTGGATCGGTGGTTCTTCCTGGGGTTTTCCCTGGTTCTTCCTTTATCAAAATATACTGGCCGCCATGTATAGCCTATTATGTGCTGAAAAAAACTGACAAAACCATAAACAGTATTTCTCTCCAGTAAGGGATGCAAGTCTCACATCAGGAGTGGGTTTAGGACGATGATGCGCTTTTCATTTTGGTTGACGCAAATTAGATCGCAGAATAGTTGTTTGTAGCAGGTCCTTCCTTCTGTTCAGGTCCCCTGCTCCTTCCCACCTGTCGGGTCTGGTGTTTGAGGAGGTGGAAGTTTGAACGCTTAGTTTACCGCCTTTTACCCCCCCCCCCCCCCCGGCTTGTGCCCAAAGACTTATGGGGCTGAGGATACTAGGATTCTGTCCAGTCTGGAGAGGCTTTTTGAGTCCTACTCTTGTTCAGATCTTTGGCTGCTCCTGCGCTCTGCTACAGTTTGGGAGCTTGCGCAGAAGTTTCTGTGGGGCAGTTATTGGGTTTATTCCCCTGATTGGCCCTTTAAGCACACACACACACACAAAAATCCTTGGACTCTGGTGCATCCCAAGTAGGGATATTGGCTGGGGCCTGACTCATCTCCAGGAACTTAATGCTCGAACCCTAGTGATGATCGCCTCCCGTGCTGATCTCTTTTCAGCTGCCTCCTTCAGTCTCTTGAAGGATGAAGCATTGTCTCCAGTGGTTAATCAACGCTTGCTGGAGGCTCTGCCAAAACGTCAAGGCATGTGCTCTCCATGCCTGTGGTGCTTTCTGTGGAGCTTCTCTACCTCTGCGGGGATACCGCCTTGGAGACATCTAAGGTCATTTGAGGGCTGCACCAGTTTAGGCAGAGATACTCGTCGGAGGTTTCATTCCCTCTGTAGCCTGGCAGGATTTGAGAGACTAGCAACACCAGTCCCTGTTCACGACTCCAAGCCTATCGTAATGAGCCAGGAAGTGCATACTCTCTGACCGACTGCGGGGATCTCTTCACAAGTTCTTCAAATAGGGTCAACCTCTACATACAAACAAACATCCCCAGTTCAAATCTCCCCAATCCCGTCTTTCACTAGACACCTTCACATCCCCATCTTTTCGCCTCACAGGAAATAAATCCGGTTTTGTCTTGACCAGGAGGTATTTCAATATCGGGCTTATCATTCGGCCTTGCCTCCGCCCCCAGAGCCTTTACCAAGGTGATGGGGGTAATAACAGCTCACGAGGTCTTTAGGGATCCCCATCCGACAGTATTTCGACGATTGGTTGATGCACATCCTCGGAGATATTCTTTTGTAGGACCTATCCTTCTGTTGAGCTACAGTGACTTGTATGGGTCTAATCCCCAACCTAGAGAAGTCGGATCTCATCCCTTCTCAGGACTTCATGTATGTGAGGATGAATTTCCTCACCAATCAAGCGAGGGTTCGCATTCCACCAGATTGGATCACTCATATTCTGTCCCTCATAATGGATCTTATGGCCATGACTTTTTTATTTGCTCGCCTTTACTTCAGTCTCCTAGGAACTCTGAAATCGGCTGTGGATCTAGTTCACCTAGGGAGACTTCACTTGCATCCTTGCTTCTAGCAAACTGGAAACCGCACAAGGCTTGGATTCCTCTAAGATCTGATTTTCATCACCACCCGAGTTGGTGGCTAGATCGGGATCAGTTTTTGACCACAGTACTGATTTACAATCCCCAAGCCCCTCATTTCTGTACACAGACTCGTCGGATTTGGGATGGGGTACTCACCATGAGCCAGAGGGGGCAGTTCTTCTGATGGGCAGTCTCAGAGGAGATCGCTCAAAGTTCGCCATATTTCTGGCAAAAGGAATATTCTATCCCTCACAGAATGGTCTATGCATCAGTCAGTATACAGAGATACGTTTTCATCTGTGCTGGAGACTATTAGTGGACTTTTTCGCTACGTGACTGAACAACAAGTTCCCTTTTTATGTCTCCAGTGCAAGATCAGAAGACCTCGGAAATGGACGGTTTCAGTCTGAATTGGGGTCGTCTATACGCTTACGTTTTCCCACCTTTACAAATAATTCCGCAGGTTCTCCACCAAGTCAGGATCTCCATGTCTCGGCTCATCCTGGTAGCTCCCCTGTGGCCCATGTGGTCGAGGTTCATCGACTTACTCGACATGTTGGAAGACGATCCCAGGAGATTACTACAGAGAGGGACCTGCTACACGGGGCCTCTCCTACACAACCTGCAGATTCTTCACCTTCACGCTTGGCTCATCTCAGCAACCAGTTTCGAGCAAGATTGCCAACTGCATCGCCCAAACTAGGAGGCAATTACTTCCAAAGTGTACGATGCAAAGTGAAATCTTCTCTATTTCGTGCAGTAGAAATGTTTTTATCCTATCTGTTCCCCTTTAAATGCAGGTGCAGACTTTTTTCTCTCCTTTTCGAGGATGGAAATATTCTGTTTCTACTACTAAGGGCTATATGGCAGCCCTTTCTAACACTCGCAAGTTCTCTAGGGGTTGCACATTAGGGTCGGACCCTCATCTTTCTGATCTCGTCAGGTACTTTTCGCTTCTGAGACTGGTATCTGGCTCATTAATGCCGAGATGGAATCTTTTGTGTTCTTGGGGCATTATTTAAACTCCCTTGAGCGCTCGCCTTTACAGATCACTCACACATCTCACCTATGTCCGCTTGAGTTCGAGTCTCGGCACGACCAATGTTGATATGTGAGAAAGCTTGACAGTAGCATCCCGTGGACTGGTGGTTCTTCCCAGGCATTTCCTCCACCAAATGTACTGGCTGCCATGTATAGCCTATATTATGTGCTGAAAAAAAAAAACGTTAAACCCCACTGAGAGGGACCTTCTTCCATGACAATCAAAGCTACTGAGGATAGGGCTTTTGCTGCATATTGGACCTACTTGAATCACTCCTCTTTGGATGACGTTATGAGAGCAACCTTCTGGCGGTCTCACACTACCTTTTCATCCTATTACCTTTGATCTTTGGCACACCAGAGCGAAGGCATTTACTTGATAGGTCCAATCGTGACAGCACAACAGATTACAGTAGTGAAATCTCCTACCGAACTGGTAAATTCAGCACTGAAATAATATTATGTGATGTATTACTGCTATTAAAAAGTATGTATTTATTTATTTATTTATTTTTTTTTTGGGGGGGGGATAATTTTAATTATGTAACACTTACCTGCCACTATTATAAAGATTCCCTCCTCCCACTCTGCTCTAAAGTCCTGTAGTCTCGGTACAAGTCAAAAGATGAAGGCATATGTTGGCAATGACTAAGGAATCAGACTGGGATTATGTTCTTTTGAAATCTGGGCCTACAGTTACTAATTGGAGGAGGGAATATTTAGGTTGGACAGGTAAGGAATGCAATAGTAACGGGTAAGTATCATACCATTTTAAAACAGCACATTGTGATTCACTATATGAAGTAGCTGTCGCAGAAGTACTGTGTTAAGGAGTCCTGCGTTAAGGAGTCTACGACGCCACTCATACAAATGGCAAAATTGACGTTAATCTAAAATCATTCACAGATTTTAAAGGATTGAAGAGACATTGCTTATTGCTGAAACTAAAAAGTCCTCGTTTTTAACTGTCACTCTGTTGACTTGTTGATAATACCTAAAGTGTTGATACTACCTAAAGACAATTTATCCTTTACAAAGTATCTTTGGATGCTTTTATACTATTTGAAATGATCGACAAAGAAAATTATTTAAAGCATCTTTACTAAGATCCTGGAAGTTCAGTTGCTTTCACAAATATCCATCAATTATTGCAATTATTGTTAAACGGGACAAAAAGAAAAGAAAATACAGTGAATTGATGGTTGACTGAACAATCTACTTGTACATTGCACAAGCAAGTGATCAAAGGATTTCCTGCAAAGTTATGTCAGTCACATTGATGACCAGTGTACAAACATCTAGGAGTAGCAATAACAAGATTGGATGTCAGATCGGCACCATTTTCATTTAGGACCAAGTAGACATCATAAGAATCATAATGCCATCAGCAAGTTGGACCAAGCAGACATCATAAAAAGTCTTTTAGTGATAACCCCAGGTTGATATGACCATCAATTCAGGAGGAATAGCAATAAGATTTTCAAGATGGCTGCCATGGTGGCCATTTTAAATGTGAGATCGGCACCATTTTCATTTAGGACCAAGTAGACACCATGAGAGTCCTTTTAGTGAAAACCCCATGTTGATATGACCATCCATTCATGAGGAGTAGCGATAACAAGATTTTCAAGATGGCTGCCATATTGGATGTCAGATCAGCACCATTTTTATTTAAGACCAACTAGACATAAGTCTTTTAGTGAGAGCCCCATGTTGATATGACCATACACTCAGGAGGAGTAGAGATAAGATTTTCAAGATGGCCACTGTGGTGGCCATTTTGGATGTCTGAGCAGCACCATTTTCATCTAGAACCAACTAGACCATGGGATAAATGTGTTTGTAAAGTTTCATGGCAATCATCCAAATAGTTTAAGAGGAGTAGTGATAACAAACTTGTGCTAATGGGCGGACGACGGACAACAGACCATCCCATAAGCTCTTCTGGTCTATGACAAGTAGAACTAAAATAAAAAAAAGCCTCAAAAGATACAGTTCAATGAAGAAAAAGAGATTTAAAACAGAATAGTTAAGGATTTTCTGGAAAAGGAAAACACTGAACACTTTCCAACTCGCTCAAACGAAATAACATCTGTAGTTGAAAGGTTCAACAGAACTCTACAGACTAGAATGTAGAAAATATTTCACTCAAAATGAAACCAGAAAATGAGTTGATGTTTTATAAAATTTAATTGATGGTTACAAATAACACTAATCATAGATCAATAGACATGATATGGATAGAAGCAATCAAAGAAGAAAACAGATCAAAAGTATGGATAAATCTTTTTGATTATATGACAAGTGATACACTAGGAATGCTTAATTCAAAGTAGGTGAAGTGGTCAGAATTTTAAAATACAAAATTGTTGGATAGGCCCATCTTCCTAACTGTATTAAGGAAATATTTAAAATCAGGCAAGCAATTTTGGTTGATCTGGTAGTTTACAAGCTGGAAGACTTGAAGAGAGAGGATACAGAGGGCATGTTGTATGAACAAGAGTTGTTGCTGACAAACAAGATGACATATGCAAAGTTGAAAAGGCTCTGAAGACCAAAATAATGAATGGTAAGAAGTATGTACTTGTGAAATGGAAAGGATATGATGGATCATTTATGACTTAGGAACCAGCTGAAAACATTATACCACTGAATGGCACCTACTAACCTTCATCGGAGACAGATGAATAAGCAAAAAAAATAATGGATACAAAGACATGTCCAAAATATGAAATAGAAAGACATAACTGAATTTAGCTGTAGTTATTGAAAACCTAATCAAAAATGAATACATTAAAAAATGGAAAGAAGAAAACATACAACAAAATAGAATAAAAATGGTATGACAAAAACAGTACTGTGAAGAAAACAAAATCGAAGAAAAGCTGGAGGAATACTATGGGCAAAAATACAACAATGGTGAAAACCACAGAGTATCACACTTAACAAGAAACTTAATTTTATCTTCATTAAAAAACATCAAATCTGAAGAAACTTTAAGAATACTTGATGTTCCATCAATTGACTGTTACTGTTGGAAGCTGAACTTAACAAAACCTGAGGGTATCAGTAACGATATACCAAATATATTTATCATGTCATACCATGTCTCTTTTGATTTTCTGACACTGAACAACAGGTATTTGTCTAACTGTAAGAAACAAACATGAAACTGAAACCATCAAAATGTATATTCTTTCTGAAGAGGGTACATTTCTTAGGATATGTTTTCTCTGAGGATGGAGTTCATACAGACTCCAGCAAGATCACTGCAGTTAAGGATTGGCCAGTTCCAAAGAATACAAAAGAAATGAAATATTTCCTTGGACTAACCTTGTACTACTGGAGAAAATTTGCTGAAATTACTACACCATTGCATAAGATATGCAAAATGGGCAAGAAGTTCATTTGGTCTGAGGAATGTAAAAACATATTCAACCATTTAAAACAGGCTTTGATGTCACCTCCAATATTAGCATATCCAAAGCCTGGACAACAGTTCATACTGGATATAGATGCCATGACCTGTCAGTGGGGACCGTTATATCACAAGAATGGGATGAAATTTAAGAAAGTTATCACCTACATGAGCAAGTCCTTCAACAATCACAAAGTCTCATACTGTATCACTCTGAAGGAGCTATTAACAGCTGTACTAGCCGTTAGCAACATCCACACCTACCTGTATGGTCAGAAGGTCCACCTTCGCACTGATAATGCAGTAGTGTGCTGGATGTGAAACTTAAAAAATCCAACTGGGCAAGTTGCAAGATGGCTGCAAGCAATACAAACATATTACCTGGAGGTTACTCACAGGGCAGGGCACAAACACAGAAATCCTGATGCATGATCAAGAAACCAATGTGAAGTTTGTCATGAACAGCAAGAAGGGAATACAAAGTCTGAAGATGAGACTTCTTGCCATAAAGTTGTTAGTTCAAAAGAACAGAAAGCAGTTGCAGGTAATAGTGATAACCCCAAAGCTGAAGCCCTCACAGCCCTTACTAGAGGTCAACAAAAGGACAAACTAAAGCAGTTAACAATGATGTATGTAGTAGTGTTCTACGGCACGTCAGCAGAAGAGTGGCTACGTAGTGTCAACTAAAGGTAAAGTTTGAAAAAGTAAAACTAAACTGCATAAAAGTTTAACAAGATAAAACCTTCCAAATAAAAGTAAACATTAAGTTCAGTGACTTGTGGCTTGCTGGATGGGAACCAGATAATATTAGGCATCAGCAACTGAAGGCCCCTAACATTGGATTGGTAATGTCTGCTCTTAAGAATGAAACTGATAGACCGCAATGGGAAGATGTCCCAAGCAGTGCAGCATCCTTAAAAACACTCTGAAACCAGTGGGACTGTCTCTGTCGACGAGAAGGCATGCTGTACCGCAAATAGGAGCTTGACAACGATTTAAAATGTCAGTTCATCATCCCCATAACCAAGAAACAAAAACCATTGAAATATTTTCATGACAGCAGCCCATCTCAAGTTGAAAAAACTCTAGAGAGATCGAAGATTGGATTACTCTGGTCAAGCATGAAAGCGTATATACAAGAACATTGTTGAAAATATGTTCTGCTTGTAAATCTTCAGAAGCCATAACAGAGCCTTGTTAGAACAATATGCTGTTGGAGAACCCCTTGAAAGAGTGGCTATTGATATCCTTGGGCCACTTCCAAAGAGTACATGTCATTTGTGGTTGTTTTACTAAATGGACAGAGGACATTGCAATACCAGATCACAAGATTGTAATCAGTGAAGAAGCATTTGTGAACAACTTTATCAGTAGATTTAGAACACCACTGCAATTACACTCTGATCATGGAAAGAAGTTTGAGTTTCGAGTCTATCAAGAGATGTGCTGATATCTTTGCTTTGACAAAACCAGAACTACAAGCACGAGGGCAAAGTTAAATGGAAATGTGTTGAGATTTAATTACACACTTGAAGTGATGTTGACCATGTACTGTGAAGCAAAACAGCTGTTGGGAAGCCATACTGGCATGCATAATACTCCTCCTTTCACTCTAGCACATTGTAGACACCAAATATTGTGCCATGTTGGAGGTCAGATGAGCACTATTTTCAATTAGGACCGGCAACATAATGCATTTGTGTATTAGGTAAAACCCCATGTCAATAGGCCCATCCATTCAGGAAAAGTAGCCATATAAAGATTTTCAGGATGACCATCAAGGCAATCATTTTGTACATTGGATCAGCATTAGTTTCATTTATGAACAACTATATATTGCAAGAAAGATTTTTTTTTTTTTAATGTTGGTATGGCCAACCATTTTACATGACTGAATGTTCTATATGCTTTTCTGTTCAGGAGAATCAGCTGTTATGAGTTTTCAAATTTTGGGAGATTACATTTGCATCATTTTCATATAGGACTAACTACATAAAGTGTTAAGATTTTCAGTGAAAACCCCATGTCAATAGCACTGTCCCTTGAAGAAGAGTACTGGTAACAAGATTTTCAAGATGGCAGCCATGGCCATCAGGTTGAAAGTCTGAACAGCACCATTTTTTATTTAAAACCAAGAAGATATCATACGAGGTTGTTAGTGAAAACCCCATATCTGTATGATAATCTATTCAGAGAAGTAGCCGTAACAAGATTTTCAAGATGGCTACCACGGCAGCCATGTTGGAGGTCTGATTGGTACCATTTTTGTTTAGGACCAACTGCATATCGTAAGAAGTATTTTGGCGATAACCCCATGTCACTACAACAATCCATTCAGGAGAAGTAGCTATAACAAGATTTTCAAATTGGTATGTATGTATGTATTTATGTATAGGGTTTAATGGCACACCAGCAAATAACTGGTTATATAGAGCCAATTAAAAATTACATTCTAAAACTGTAATTACAATGAAACTTTAGGAAGATAAACATTTAAGAATATACGTAAACACATAGTACTACAAAATAAACTATAAAAGGTAAAGATGTTAAAAATCTAGACAAGGTATATAAAATATAAAATAAAGGTAAAAAGGTATAAAAATCCCCAAAATATAGGGTAAAATATTGTTATATAAAGTGCATCACATCAAAAAATTAAAGATTTTCTCTACTGGTACATCATCATAAGTTTCTAATTGAGTTCACATAAAAAAAATCTGTCTGACTGGGTGGAAGTCAATCCACTCAACAAGAATGTGTTCCACTGGCAAGGGATGCACTCTGGTTCAGGTTCAGCCTTCAGACATGCATGAGTCGGGGTATGTGTGACCTATATGTAAATGGCACAATACCACTTTATCTCTGAGATTTATTTGATATGAAAGATGCCACTCTCCAATGATGGGTTTGATATTACAAAGCTTGTTTGTGGAGTTTTCAGTCCATATATTTGCCAAGTATATTGAACATGCCGATTTATATATTTGAAATCAGGACATGGAATCTTCTATTCAGAAATGGGTGACTGCATGGCAGCTTTGGCTGCTTTACCTGCACCTTTCATAACCCTTAATATCATTGTGACTTGTCAGCCAATAGTACAGAATACCTTTTCCAGACTATGAGCAAATGATGCTTCTGCAAAATTTACCATATCAACATGTTGTCCAATCAAATTGGAGGTCTCTTCAACGACATTTTAAAATGAGGACAACTACATATGATCAGAAATCCTTTTTTTGGTGAAAATCCTTTGTTTATATGATCATCTGTTTAAGAGAAGTAGCTATAACAAGATTTTCAAGATAGCTACCATGACAGCCACATTGGAGGTCTGATTGGCAACATTTCAGTTATGTCCAACTACATGTCATTTATTTAAAACACCATAATGTCCTTAAAACAAGACTTTGCCCAACTGACTGGAAATAAATGTATTGATGGCCAGGATAAACTCTTTAAAAAAATGTATTTCACTAGCGTGCATTTTACTTTGACAGTTCAGTTTCAAGTGCTATAGTCTTGCAGGTAAGTCAGTTTGATGGCAGCTAGAACCTTCCTCACTGGTAACTTTACAGGTGTTACTACTGAGTCTACTTCCAAGAGTAACTTTCCTTCTAGCTTTTCTTCTTGAGTGAATTCATCTTTGAATTTCTGTAGCATTTCCTATCTGCCATATTTGGTGCTTTCTTGTCACTCCTCTCAATGTGCTTTGTCAAATAACCAGATAATTGTTTTTGTGTTGATACAGGTGACCAACTTCATTCTTTGAATAGCCGTTGCTCCCACTATACATCTATGTTCACCTCTGACTATTGCAAAGTTGAACTCGTACTATTTCTTAATCTAGGGATTTACAACTTTTACTTTCTTTTTCCAAGAACGTACATTTCTGTCTTGTTGTACATGATTAAGGTCATATTTGTTTCTCTAAGTCCTTCCAACCTTTTGTCATGAAGTACTTCTAGGTAAACTCTCTCTGGTATGACATTAAGAGTTGAGCCAGTGTAAAGCTAGAATTTCACTGCTTTTCTGTTAATACTCAGTGCAGCACATAGTTTCTTAGGACATTTCTGTGCTGAAGTTAGCTTGCTTGTTCTTGTCTGTCGATAGTGCATAATTGTTTTCATGATCTCCACTACTTGCAGTGTTTTCAACTGCATCGACTGTAGTATGTCAGTGCCTTCTGATGTTTTTTTTAAAAATGCATTTTACTATGAAGTGATCTTTTGTTCCGCATCTGCTACATGTTTTCCCACAAGAAGGACAAATGGTGTATGTTTTCCCACAAGCAGGAAAAACTGCTGCATGTTTTCCTACAAGTAGGACAAACGGCTGTATGTTTTCCCACAAGGACAAATGCTGTATGTTTTCCCAAAAGCAGGATAAACTGCTACATGTTTCCCACAAGAAAGACAAACGCTGAATGTTATCCCACAAGAAGGACAAACTGCTACATGTTTTCCCACAAGAAGAATAAACTGCTACATGATTTCCCACAAGCAGGATAAATGCTATATGTTTTCCCACAAGAAGGACAAACTGCTACATGTTTTCCCACAAGAAGAATAAACTGCTACATGTTTTCCCACAAGCAGGACAAACTGCTACATGTTTTCCCACAAGCAGGACAAACTGCTACATGTTTTCCCACAAGAAGAATAAACTGCTACATGTTTTCCCACAAGCAGGACAAACTGCTACATGTTTTCCCACAAGCAGGACAAACTGCTACATGTTTTCCCACAAGCAGGACAAACTGCTACATGTTTTCCCACAAGCAGGACAAACTGCTACATGTTTTCCCACAAGAAGAATAAACTGCTACATGTTTTCCCACAAGCAGGACAAACTTGTTTATTTATTTCTGATTCTTTCCACAGTTCCTGCATTCTGGTAAGCATTCTTTCTTTCCATTTCTCTTCTTTGTCTTTTGGATGTTCCTTCCTGTCATTTATTGTTTTCTTCCTAATCGCCTGGACTTTCTCTCAAGACATTATCTTAGACCATGTCTTACTCACGCTGGTGGAGGGTGCTGTTGAGTGTAGTTTTGTCAACTATGCTTGTGAAATATCCTGTCTCTGGCTGTACTTGTCTCACCAGGTGTAACTTTAACTCCACCCCACTTAAAGAGTGGATTCTACCTGGCCAGTTTGTGGATAACTTCTATATCCCTAATAGTTTCACCTGAAGTACAAGGGGCTCACAAGCTTGCTCTGTTGTATTTTGGTCTTGCACACAATATCAAACACTATAATCTATAAGAAATGGCTTTGAAGCACATTCAGATGCCTCGAACATTATACCTTTACCTTACACCTTGTAACATCATAATGATTTGTATTACGACAAAAATAAGAGATTTATCAATGTAACACAATACTCATATGATGTATAAATATATAAAGTGGTATAAATATATAAAGTGATGCAGAGTCTCAAGAATCGAACTGGTTCACTGAACTATACTCATCAGCATTCTCCATTGGCAAGAGCTAAATATACCATATATACTCATGTATAATCTGGGTCCAAATACAAACGACACAGACCCTGATCTGCCATCCCATAATGCACCAGCAGATCAGAGTCTATGTTTGTTCTACTGATTAGTCCTTACAAACTGCATAGACCCAGATCTGCCGGCGCATTATGCGACGGCAGATCTGGGTCTATGCAGTTTGCAGTTGGTATGTGCTTGTATGCAATTATATATGGCAGTCAATACATTTTGTGTATACTGTACTTTACCTACCTACCATATGCATACATAGTTACTGCTGAAGATTTTGAACAAACATCGAGGGACTATGGGAATGTGATTATATTAATAACACATTAATCCTCATAATAATAATGAAGAAATTATTAAACAAAGATAAATAGATGGATAGATCAGGGTCTACTGTAGATATTCAAAAATATGTGTATGGGGGGGGGAATTTTCTGAATGTAGGAGGGATTTAATGAAGAACTAAAGGTCAGGCTTGAAAATATATGTGATGCATGATTTTCATGCACTGGGTTGATTTTTTCCGTACAAATTTGTAGAAATTAGTGCATCACCCCGAATCACATGTCTTAGAAGAGACCCTGATAGATGGATTGCCTGACATAAAGAGAGATGCAGACATACATACATACAACCACACATATATATATATATATATATATATATATATATATATATATATATATATATATATATATATTTATAATCATACAAACTTACATACATACACAGAAACATACATACAAGCACATTTTGTTTTGTTTAACTTACAATGTTTATCATAAGTATGATTTAAATTTATTGTTTGTTGGTTGGTTTTAATTGCACTTTCAACACAATATTAGCTATATCATGCCAAGGAAATGGGAGCTAACTGCCTTTCCTAATGACATGCCATGGCAGCCAACCTAGGCTGGCCTGGGTGGGTAACAAACCCACCACCCTGGGATTACCAAGTGTGAAACTCTACCAACTGATCTACCACAGCTCCCTAAATTTCCCGTCACACAAATATGGTAGAACTCAGAGAAGACAATATTTACCACATATTAACCTCAATATATTTTATTTTGGAATCGAAGATGATGATGACAATATGAAAATATTACAAGGATAAAACTCACAGAGTCACATAATTAAGATACTATGTAAAATACAAGAGTTATCACAATGAATATTTTGTCTCGTGACTTTAATGAAGTAAGAACAATTTGACTCAGCATGCACTTTTCTTCAAGATAATACTGTCATTTTTATTTAAGCATGTGAAACTTACCCCACCATTTTAGATCTAAATCAAAGTACTGAGAAAACTGATGGACTGGAGAGCTGAAGTGATACTAATTTATGTAATATTAGATGGAAGTACAAAACCTCCAAAAATGTTGCTATCATGGTCCTTTTACTATCCTAAACATACTATTAAAATATTCATATTCTTCTAAATTCAGTTTTCTACATCACTAGAGAATTTATATTAAAATTTGAAACATTATTTGAAGAATTACCATCTATACTCGCATATAACCCGATACCAACTGCAACTGCATAGACCCAGATCTGCCATCGCATAATGCACCGGCAGATCTGGGTCTACGCAGTTTGTAAAAACGAATCAGTAGAACAAACAACATAGACCCTGATCTGCCGGCGCATTATGCGCTGCAAGATCTGGGTCTATGTCGTTTGCATTTGGACCCGGCTCATACGCGTTTATAGACGATACTGTGATTTCCTTTTACAAACATTTTCTACTATTGTTGCAAGTAGTACCATCACTCAAACAAAATCCAGAGGATATAACTACTATCAGAGCCAATCATTTATCCAATTTCAGTTGCCTCCCTTGACATAAAACTGACATGAAAGGTCAGTGGCTTTATACTAAGTTGCTAATTTTAGTAAGACCATAGAGTTTGTTACCATTTTTAGTAACACACTACATTTGATAAAAGAGAATGGCCACTATGACTTAAGTATGGTGGGACTGAAATCTCTCCAAGCCAAAAAAATCCAAAAGCACTGTATGTGCAACATAATATGCCCATCTTGTCAAAGTCTGAGTGGAATGGGTGTGTATTTTTGAGGTGGTAAAAACTGCAAAACCTGATTGTAGCTGGAGGATTATATTGAAGGGAAACAGCACTCGGCAACACTTTTGTAAATTATGAACTATGGTCTGAATGAGGAACAAAGTTGGTAGACAATGAAACCCCTCATTTGTAAACTAAATAAACATTATAAATGTTGCAATGAAATTTAAATTCGAATCTTTTATTAACTCTACTATGTAAAGTTTCTTTCTGTATCCTATATTTTATATACAAATTGTGTTGAATCTGCAACCAATGATTTCAGGATCATGAAGGCATTGCTAATTTTATTTTTCTTGCAATGTACATGATAAAACTTAAGAAACCTAGATTTAAGATGAAAAACAAAAGTCAGCAAGTGCCATATATACTCACTTATAAGTTGGGTCCAACTGCAAACAACATAGACTCATATCTGCTATTGCATAATGCAACAGCACATCAGGGTCTATGCCATTTGTTCTACTAATTAGTCATAACAAACTGCATAGACCCAGATCTGCTGGTGCATTATGTAACAGCAGATTAGGGTCTATGCAGTTTGCAGTTGGATCCAACTTATAGGTGAGGATATGGTAAGTGAACTTTAGATGCAGCAGGGAAGTTAAGTGGATTTATCTTCCATTTGAAAATCTTGTAGACAAATATTTGGATAAGGTTTCCAAAGACATCAACCAATACTTATGTAAAATAGGAATGTCAACTTTAAGAAAATGGAATCTGAACCAACAGTTTATTTGAAACTATTAAACCTCACTGAATCCGAGTTCAGTTTTGGTTTTGGTTTAAACATGCTTCCTACACTCAACTTTCCCATGAAATGACATGATGCAATCCATCAAGAAAAGACTGCAAAAATATAGTCTTCATCCAATGTTGATACCTTGTGTATCCTATTTGGAATTACTGTAATATGTGTTGGTTTTTTTTGTTGAGGTATAATCCTTGTGTGCTATTTGTTTTGAAACCTTCCTTGAACTTTCTCTGGTGAGTCATGGCACTAAGCTGAATGAAACAGCATGGACAAGTAAATATATATAAAAAAAAACCAAGAGTTAAATTTCTGCCATGATGGTTATGCAAGTGGCTCAAGTTTCATTACAGATATTACAAAGATAAAAGTTATTGAGTTTATTTTCCTGTTATTGTACCCTGAACTTGATGTAGTTTGTGGACAACCGCTATATCTCTATTTTCCTGTTCTGTTACCTTGAACTAGATGTAGTTTGTGGATAATGGCTAGGTCCCTTATTTCCTTTTACATGACGACCTTGAGATAGTTGCATGGCTGTAATATGTGACACTGCATCTAATCATGATATTCAAATGACTAAAGTTTCTTTAAAATATGTTCAGTGATTCAAAGTTTATATCCATAATAATGATGAAAGTTACTGATTCATATTTTCCTAAGCTGTGACCTTGACCTTGGGGCAGTGGGCATGACTCTAGTATGCAACACACCATCAAGTCATAATATATATCCAGCTGATGTTTCATCCAGATATCCTCAGCATTTCAAAAATAGCAGTGCTTCTAGTTTCTCAACAGTCCCTAAATTTTACCTACCAATGCAAGAAATTTGTCATATCTCCAACAAACAAAAAAGGAGAAAGAATGGATGTTCCAAAAATTTGGAACCAGTTAAGTTTTAACTTTATTCATTAGTTCTGGGCCATACCAAAAACTCAGTATGCCTTACGGTTAGACCGAGCTAAAAACTAATTACATTTCAATCATTTCCATTGGTGACAAATAATCTTGATCAGGAAAATGACTGTCATGAGGTTAAAAACAACTGGTTCTCCCCACCAAACTAAAGTGTGCAGTGAAATACGGTCAGAGGCATCACAGGACTCTGTATACAACTTTTATTTCAATCATTACTCCAAACAAAATGCAAGTAACTGTAGATGGATCAATAAATACAACTATGTTACTCTTAAAATGTAATTTCAAATTAACTGAGGAGCACAGTAAGGTTTTGTTACAACTAGCTATAAGAACAGTAAAGTTTTGTTACATCTAGCAATAAGAACAGTAAGGTTTTTTTTACAACTAGCTATAAAAACTGTAAGGTTTTTTTACAACTAGCTGCAAGAGCAGTGTGCACTTTTCTCTATGTTGGTGTCTCACTCCAAATGCTATGATGGCATTAGCAATTCACCAAAATCACCGCGGTGCAGATCAAAATTTTCAGATAGTGATTCATTTCAGTAAAACCAACATGTTTTGGCTTTTGTCTGCAGATTTTCACCTTGATGTCACTGACGTCTGCTAGTGTAATATATTTCTGAAGTTGTATATATGATGTAGGGGACAACATTTCTTTAAAAAAAAAAACAACATAAAAAATGTATTATTCAGCAATAAATCCAACTTTCATTAGTACAAAAAGACAAATTTCAGAGAAAGAAGAGAACTATCAAAGAAAATACAAGTTTATAAGGGGTAATGACTATAGCTGAATTGGAGTCGGATCCAAAATGTTAAATTTCATAGTGCTGTCCTTTTCTGGTACACTAGATAATCATACATCAATATTTCTGAAGGCAAAATATGGCAACTGCTTGTTGAATTCTAGCATCAACTTAGAAGTGAATATTTCACATCCTTCCCTAGTTTATACTTAGTAATAAAACATGACCTAGAAGGAAAGATACCATATATACGAGACACTCAACCCTAAGTTGGTGCTAGAATTTCCCAAGTAGTTGCCAAGTATGGACTTAAAAATTCTGATTTAAAAATAAAATTACCATCAATGGGTGGTCTATGCAATTTTTCATTCTGGATCTGGCTCCTACTCAGCCTTATTTACTGTTTACTAGTATCTACATTTATGAAGACCATTCTATACAATTTTTCTCTTTAAACTAAAAACATCTTTGATTTATTGCTGAATCATGCATTCTGCATGTTTCTGCTTGAAAAATTTACCATATATACTTGCTTATAAGTTGAGTCCAACTGCAAACAACACAGACCCTGATCTGCCATCACACAATGTACCAGCAGATCAGGGTCTATGTTGCTTGTTTTACTGATTAGTCCTCACAAACTGCAGAGACCCAGATCTACCAGCATATTATGCAAGGGTATATTTGGTTCTGTGCTGTTTGCAGTTGGATCCAACTTATAAGTGCGTATAGATGGTAATCCCTTACCTCATTTATACAAAACACCCAAAGTATGTTACCATAGCAACATCACCTACTTGATGGCATAAAATATGCAGCAAACAACACAAGCCTCTAAATTGTTAATTACCAAATATATTTTTTAATTGCCAAATATATTTTTTATTGCCAAATATATTTTTACTGAAATGAATTGCTATCTGACATTTTTTTTCTTCCCATTACCGATTCTGGTGATTGCTACTGCCAACATAGCTCAAGTATGAACAAACCAGTCCCAGATCTGTAGTCGCTCAAAATGATGGAAGATAACCATCTACCCTTCATCTACCTGGATGCATGTTATAAACCAATAAATATTGTATATAAATGTTCTTTATGATACAAAAGAGGTACATGAATCAAAGCTAGTCTCCGCTAAATCAGGAATATACATCAAACTTCACTGTAATATCGTAGACCTTTATCTGATCTAAAACTGATCTCCCAATTATCTATCTTATTTTACCATGATGAAATATACTCAACAATGCTTCATAAGGATTGACCTATTAGCAAACTAAGTGTAATTTAGATTTATTTGTTATTGTGTTTGGTAATTTCAAGGTCTTAACAAAGTCTGTCACACGCTAGGAGCACTCTATTTCAATTTGTCCATACGATATTGAAACCTCTCGTACTGCATGTATTTCTGTATTTTTTTGTGTCATTTCATGCTCTAAATAATCAAGTCACAGTCTCTTTCACTATGTCCAACAAAGAGATGAAAACTATGCTACTTGATGTATTTTTCCATGAACTTTTTGTGGAACTCTGACCGCAGTGTGTCATTTATGAATAAACTTTTCTTCTTATCCTCTTCACCCTTAGCACAGTTTTTGAACACCACATCATCATCCCATCTGAAATAACAAATAATATATCATATATTACCTAGTATTTTTATTTTATTTTTTTATTTATTATTCATATTTATATTTATTATTAATAATATATCATATATTACCTACTATTTTTTTTTTATTTATTATTAAAATATTTCTTATTTATTATTAATAATATATCATATATTACCTATTTTTTAAATTTTTTTTTATTTATTATTAATTTTTTAATTTATTATTAATAATATATCATATATTACCTATTTTATTTTTATTTTTTTAATTTATTATTAATATTTATTATTAATAATATATCATATATTATCTACTATTTTATTTTTATTTTTTTTCTTCAAGATACTAGTGGTATTTAAACTTTTTCACATCATGCAATTATTTCTCCTACATTATCACCCATCAATGTATCATGCCTTTTATTTTCCACCTGTGAAACACGGGAACACACATACACAAAACAATAACTATTAAAAAGAACAGTTTGCAATACAGAATGAATCCTTTCGGAAATAATATAAAAATTTCTGGCCAATGACTCATATATATCCCCCCAAAATTAAATTTATCACAAAACAGTCTATATTGGAACTTTCGGACAAGAATTATGAATATGAAACAAAAATGTATGGTGAATACTAACCTTCTTTTAACTTTAAACTCAGCTTTTTCTTGGTTTAATAATGGGTTTCCTTTCAAAATATTTTCTGTTCTAATTCTCTCTTCCTCTACTTTCTTTTCAGCTTCCTGTAAAAGAACAAGCAAAATCATAGAATTTGTGACCCTTGCCTACTGTGGTGAAGTTACATAAACAACATCCAAGTAATGAACTTTTAACAAAAAATCTGAAGACAGACACTGATTATGAAATATAGGTCATTGCGACCTCTTTTACATAAAAGGATGTAGTACTCATCAAGATGCATCCCCTCACCAATTTTCATGAATCTAGATATAATAGTGTGTGTGTATATATATATATATATATATATATATATATATATATATATATACACACACACACAAATAAATAATATTATCATATAGGATTGAGAATTTTAATTTGTATTCTATGCAGATTCGAACCCGGTTCTGTGGGTTATGGCACCCATCACCTTGCCTGTAAGCACCAACCCATATACCATCTTGACCATGCACACACCAACAATGATATAAAGTTGGTGGTATAGGCATTTGTGCATTACAGACACACCCACATGTCAACCCAGTAATTAATTCTCATCTAAGTACACAGTCCATCTGGATTCCTACTACAGAAATCGAGGTATATAGAAGTTATTATAGAGAATTACAAATATACACCAAACAGCAGAAAGTGCTATCTCTGGATTCTACAGGAGAATGCTTGATAACATTAACAGAATTTTTAAATACGACTAAATAATATTATCATATCTCTCTTTCTCTCCCTCTCTCTCTCTCTCTCTATATATATAGTGCTAAAAACCTATTTGGTCACAAGCTAAATGCAAAAACTTAAAGTAAGCCAATAAACTGTAAAATGTAGGTCACACTAACATTCTTTTGTGGTAAGGGTGTGGTACTAACAGAGATGCATTCAATCATCTAGTTTCATGGTTCTAGCATGAACAGAGCTTGAGAAATAAACTTAAAACACACAATTTAACCAGAGTCAGTGAAGCATGAAATATACATCACACTGAACTACTTTTGCGATGAGGGTGTAGTACTCGTCAAAATGCATCCCCTTACCAACATTCATGAATCTAGGTATAGCATTATATATACAGGGTGCAGAAAACCTATTTGGTCATGAGCTAAACACAAAATCTTGACATAAGCCAGTAAAATGTGAAATGTAGGTCACAGTGACCTTCCTTTGTAGTAATGGTGTGGTACTAATAGAGATACATACAATCATATAGTTTGATGATTCTATCATGAACAGTGCTTGAGAAAAAAATTGAAACCACAAAATTTAACAGAAGTCAGTAAAGCATGAAATACAGGTTACAGTGACATACATTTGTGATGAAGGTGTAGTACTAATCAACATGCATACACTCACCAAGTTTCATGATTCAAGGTAAAACAGTATTTATACAATGTGCAAAAAACCCGAGCTAAGCAAGAATGTACAACCAATGTACATGTACAAATTTAGCCACCTGAGCCCCCTCCCCTGTGGGCTGGTGCTATAAAACCCACTCCAAACTGTTGCCTGGGACCAAGGAAGAAAGAATGGTTGACACTGAGTGAGGGTTTTCATATGTATATACTTTTATCTGTGATGATGCTGATGGTAGTACAATAACTTACCTCTACTTCATAGATGTGAGTTAATAAAAGGTCAAGATGTCAAAGTTATTTGAAAGTATATAAAATAAAAGATAAATGTAGAAAATATAAAATCCTAAAACTATACGGTCAACATTTTCTATATAAACTATTTAAAAAAGTCCAAGATTTTCTCTGGTGGTTCATCATCATAAATCTCCTTATTGAGTTCACATCAAAAACCTACTATCCTACAGAATGGAAGTCAATACACACAACAAGAATGTTCTTTTTACTAATTGTGTGAAAAACCTACTATCCTACAGAATGGAAGTCAATACACACAACAAGAATGTTTCTTTTTACTAACTGTGTGAAAAACCTACTATCCTACAGAATGGAAGTCAATACACAAAACAAGAATGTTTCTTTTTACTAATTGTGTGAACACTGGCAAGGTATGCACTCTGGTTCAGGTTCACCCAAGTCAGGTACGTGTGTCCTATACGCGAGCAGCACAATATCATCTTATCTCTGTGGTTTGTTCTACATGAGTGATGCCACTCTCCAATAATGTGTTTAATGTTCCAAAGCTTGTTTGTAGAGTTTTCATTCCACATATTTTGCCAAGTATACAGAACATACCAATTTATATAATATCTGAAGTCACTCTATGGAATCTTAGATTCAAAAATGGGTGACTGCAGGGCAGCTTTGGCTGCTTTGTCTACCCTTTTATTACCTTTAATACCAATGTGACCAAGCAGCCAATAGTATAGAATACTTTGTCCAGATTTTATTAGCAAATCATTTTTCCGCAAGATCTGGGATATTACTGGACTGTAAAATTTAAGTTTCTGTAAGATTTTCAGCATGGAAACAGAAATCCAAAAAAATTAAATTTTCTTGGAGAGGTTTTGATGTAGTTGAATGATTTCAGTATGGTGGTAATTTATGAAATAAAAATGAGGACTTTAACCAGTGACCAGCTCAAGATAGTGCCATGGGGTGTTGCAACTGCAGCTGCAACCTTGCCTCCATCTTTTAAACCATCTGTATACAGGGACATATGACTTCAGCTCTGATTTCAATGAATTTACAAGAGGAATGGTTGAGGACCCTTTGATCAAATATTATGTTGGGTAGTTTTAATAACCAAGGAAGTGATTTTGAAATAGAAAATTTTACAGCATAGGCAAAATCGATTTTTGCTACTTGCAGATGAAGAAGAATTTCTATACCAAAAGGTGGAATGAAATTTGGTTCTGAGTGTACAAGGTTTGATATTAGAGTAAACTTTGTTCATTTGAGATAAAGTGACTGTTCATTTGCCTCAATATAGAGGCTTTCTGAAGGGGAAGTTCTACATGCACCCCGACAAAGATGAAGCCTCTGTGCATCCAATCAAGCATCTGCAGGTAAGACTTACAAGTTGATCCATACACAATCAAGCCATTGTCACATTTAGGTCTTACTAATGACTGGCATAATTGTGTTTGCCACATCTCATATTAAACCCAGGTCTTTTTGACATTTGTCCCTGAGGTATCTAATATACAGAAAGAAAGTTAGTTTATGTTAAAAATACAAGTCCTAAAAATCTGATCTCTTCTAAAAAAGGAATAAGAGAAGTGTTAAGTTGAAGCCAGAGCATTGGTCATCATTAATTTGATGTAATTGGCAGAAGTGCATACAGTTTTAGATTTTAAAAATTTCAACCTGTTTTCTTTTGAACTATTTCTGAACTCTGTTTTTGTGTTTGAACTTATCTGCAGTTGACACTGGCAAGGTATGCACTCTGGTTCAGGCCTATGCATAGCCTATAGCAGATCAAAAAGTCGTTGACATATGACGAGCAGTCACTTTCTGGATACGCCATTTCACTATGTTGTCAATTTAGATGTTGATCAGAGTGACTGACATGCTGCCCATATTCTGAGGATAGCTTTCAGAAATGGTGGTGTCTACCTTAACTCAGAAATTTCTACCTTTTAAAAATTGGATATAAAATTAGGACAGCAGCCCCTTAGACCTATGCTGTACTTCCATATGGAGTCCTAAGCTTTCAAGAAAAGTTACTCTAATAAATGTTGTATGTCCGACTAAATGGTCAATGTGCTTCTCTGGCATCTGAATCCACAATGAAAGTCTGACAATAGTTTGCTGGACTCAAGATACCAGAAGAGTCTGTCATTTATCATTTGTTCTATGGCTTTGTGAATACAGCTTCTTTGTGCTATGGGATGATAGTTGGTGGGGTTGGTATGGTCCTTTCCTGGTTTAGGTACTGGTATCACTGTTGCTTCTCACCATGATGTCGACAGTTATTTTATTGAAAATGTTTAGTAGTGTATTGAGAGCTTTATCAGTAACCATCTTTACTTGCGTATAAGCCGGGTCCAAATGCAAACAACATAGGCCCTGATCTGCCATTGCATAATGCGCTGGCAGATCAGGGTCTATGTTGTTTGTTCTAAGGATTAGTCCTTACAAACTGCATAGACCCAGATCTGCTGGCACATTATGTGATGGCAGATCTGGGTCTATGCAGTTTGCAGTTGGTATCGGCTTATACACGCGTATAAATTGTAAGTGTTTCTGAAGTTGAGATAGTGGATATCATCTGGTCCTGCTGAAGTGTCATTAGCTTGATCAAGAGAGTCTTGCAGTTCTCTGAGTGTGAAATGTTTATTGTAATCTTCAGCATTGCCAAATTTCTGACATGGTGGAAATCTTCAGAATACTTCTCTGCTAAACAATTATTGGATATTGTTTTTGCCAAAGTGTTTGAAATGTCTGATAGGGTAGTGACCAATTTATCAGATTTCTTCAAGTATCTGATACAGCTGTTTGTTGCTGTTTTTTGCCAATAATTTTCCATACCATATTTCATACTTATTTAATACAGAAGTGAGAGTTCAGCTTATAGACATGTTTTCCTCTTGCTTTATCTAATAGTATGATGAACTTTAGCTTGGTATACATGGCATTTGTTCAGATTTTCAGCTGTGGGATTGGCATTGAGATCTCTAGCGACCTTTTCCTGTTCCCTGATGGCATCTTTGCAAGCATCATCAAACAATGGTTTATTGATATGTTCAGGAATCTCTGAAGTTTTTGATATTGTATCCCCAGCAACATCCTGAAGTATGTTAGTAAGTAAGAGAAGAGGAACTGCTATGTTTCTGATACAATCAGCTGTCAAATGTAATTCACAAAGAGACTGAAATGTTTTTCTGATACAATCAGCTGTCAAATGTAATTCACAAAGGGACTGAAATGTTTCTGATACAATCAGCTGTCAAATGTAATTCACAAAGGGACTGAAATGTTTCTGATACAATCAGCTGTCAAATTTAATTCACAAAGGGACTGAAGTGTTTCTGATACAATCAGCTGTCAAATTTAATTCACAAAGGGACTGAAATGTTTCTGATACAATCAGCTGTCAAATGTAATTCACAAAGGGACTGAAATGTTTCTGATACAATCAGCTGTCAAATTTAATTCAAAAAGGGACTGAAATGTTTCTGATACAATCAGCTGTCAAATTTATTTCACAAAGGGACTGAAATGTTTCTGATACAATCAGCTGTCAAATGTAATTCACAAAGGGACTGAAATGTTTCTGATACAATCAGCTGTCAAATTTATTTCACAAAGGGACTGAAATGTTTCTGATACAATCAGCTGTCAAATGTAATTCACAAAGGGACTGAAATGTTTCTGATACAATCAGCTGTCAAATTTAATTCACAAAGGGACTGGAATGTTTCCCAATCTGCCTTATTTAATTTCCACCTCTGACATTGCCCTTGAGGTTTAGGAGTATTATCTTTTTCAGTATACTGGAAAGCAGTCACTATCACAGAGGTCGCTGCCAACTTGGCAAGAGAAGTTAGGTAAAAGAGATGGTTCAAAGATAAGGCTGTCATGTTTACATGTGTAAACGAGGTCATTTGGTGTTTGTGTCATGGAATTGTGTACTTTATGTCAATGCATATATGTGAACTAAAATGTACTCGGGTTTCGTTCCCACGTATTTTTACCCGAGGGAGGTTCGTTTTTGGACTTTAGCTATTTCAAAATACTGAGTTTGATTCATCCCATGATGCACGTACAAATTGCCTGCAGTGAAAAAACCAATTACCTCGAGTTCTCTGGCTGCACATATTCACCACAGCTAGGGTACTTATAGAGTGAATTCTCTATGTATATTCACATTACAACATGTCTTGTCAGGAAGCTAACCACTTTACAGGAGCAATCTTCAGCTGTAGAGCTGTTTTTGGTTTGGTGATGGAGTCGTATAACTCTGTGGAGTTTCTTGTAACCTGTATGCTGCTATCTGACTCAGAAGAGAGTACTGGTGTTCTCGCAGTGAGGGACCAATGCTTCACGACCAGCAGGTCTGTGTTGAATAAGGAGGCTCTTGAGGGTTCCTTTAACAGACTGGGAGGGGCGGGCCATGCATGGTGGCTCCTTGACTGTTAACTAGAGCTGTCGAACCGGAAATACATCGCGGTCGTCAACTGGATGCCACAATATATATATATATGTTCCATTTTTGAATTGATATATTTCACTATTGCTATATGAGCATAAATTAATAATTTAATATCATGAAATGAGTGATAATTCACAATACATGCATCCTACTTGTGGATAAATTATACATTATTCATATTTGTGCATAAATCATATACTCTGGTCACACTTGGTGTTGAATCATACATTTGTTTGTATTTGAGTGTAAATCCAATACTTTCTCATCACTCTTGGTGATAGAAATGAACAGTATCCATATTTGTGTACAAATTCTATACATTGATCGTCCATTGTGATATATCCATATATCAATCATATTTGTTTCTAAGTTCCATACATTGGTTCTGGTTTGATTTTCTCATTGAAGTTACATGTTCTGATTAGTTCCATGTTAGGAACTATATCATTTACTTATACCAGTTGTTGAACTCGGTGCATATCATTCTGTTACATCATTTGTTGGACTTTATGCGCACGAGTATGGTGTCAGATTCATTTATTGTTCAATTACATTATAAGTAAACATCTCATTAAAGAAATTGCTTTCGGTGTCTTCGCTAAATCAAATCCCAACCCGGCTTCATCCTGTTACAGTTAGCCCTGTAAACATTTACAAAACCTGCTTTCCCTTTAAACGATAAATAAAGCGCATGACAAAACTATAAAACTTTCTATCCCCGTCTTATTCAAAATGGCTGAAAACAAAAAGCTAAATGCAACAATTTCCTACAAGGGGGTAGCACCAGTGCTATGAACAACCACTTAAAACCATTACACAAAAGTATCTTAAAAGTGAGCATGTGGTCTCTGGCAAAAAAGTACCCACCCAACAGCCAATTGCCACATTTAAGTCACCTGTGGTATCCACAATGTCCAAGTGAAGCAGCAGCATTGTATTGAAATATTATCAATCATGTGTGTGTGTGATGTCTGACCACTCAGTATAGTTCAGGGGGAGTTACTCAAAAGTTTTTGTGATACAATCAGCTGTCAAATTTAATTCACAAAGGGACTGAAGTGTTTCTGATACAATCAGCTGTCAAATTTAATTCACAAAGGGACTGAAATGTTTCTGATACAATCAGCTGTCAAATGTAATTCACAAAGGGACTGAAATGTTTCTGATACAATCAGCTGTCAAATTTAATTCAAAAAGGGACTGAAATGTTTCTGATACAATCAGCTGTCAAATTTATTTCACAAAGGGACTGAAATGTTTCTGATACAATCAGCTGTCAAATGTAATTCACAAAGGGACTGAAATGTTTCTGATACAATCAGCTGTCAAATTTAATTCACAAAGGGACTGGAATGTTTCCCAATCTGCCTTATTTAATTTCCACCTCTGACATTGCCCTTGAGGTTTAGGAGTATTATCTTTTTCAGTATACTGGAAAGCAGTCACTATCACAGAGGTCGCTGCCAACTTGGCAAGAGAAGTTAGGTAAAAGAGATGGTTCAAAGATAAGGCTGTCATGTTTACATGTGTAAACGAGGTCATTTGGTGTTTGTGTCATGGAATTGTGTACTTTATGTCAATGCATATATGTGAACTAAAATGTACTCGGGTTTCGTTCCCACGTATTTTTACCCGAGGGAGGTTCGTTTTTGGACTTTAGCTATTTCAAAATACTGAGTTTGATTCATCCCATGATGCACGTACAAATTGCCTGCAGTGAAAAAACCAATTACCTCGAGTTCTCTGGCTGCACATATTCACCACAGCTAGGGTACTTATAGAGTGAATTCTCTATGTATATTCACATTACAACATGTCTTGTCAGGAAGCTAACCACTTTACAGGAGCAATCTTCAGCTGTAGAGCTGTTTTTGGTTTGGTGATGGAGTCGTATAACTCTGTGGAGTTTCTTGTAACCTGTATGCTGCTATCTGACTCAGAAGAGAGTACTGGTGTTCTCGCAGTGAGGGACCAATGCTTCACGACCAGCAGGTCTGTGTTGAATAAGGAGGCTCTTGAGGGTTCCTTTAACAGACTGGGAGGGGCGGGCCATGCATGGTGGCTCCTTGACTGTTAACTAGAGCTGTCGAACCGGAAATACATCGCGGTCGTCAACTGGATGCCACAATATATATATATATGTTCCATTTTTGAATTGATATATTTCACTATTGCTATATGAGCATAAATTAATAATTTAATATCATGAAATGAGTGATAATTCACAATACATGCATCCTACTTGTGGATAAATTATACATTATTCATATTTGTGCATAAATCATATACTCTGGTCACACTTGGTGTTGAATCATACATTTGTTTGTATTTGAGTGTAAATCCAATACTTTCTCATCACTCTTGGTGATAGAAATGAACAGTATCCATATTTGTGTACAAATTCTATACATTGATCGTCCATTGTGATATATCCATATATCAATCATATTTGTTTCTAAGTTCCATACATTGGTTCTGGTTTGATTTTCTCATTGAAGTTACATGTTCTGATTAGTTCCATGTTAGGAACTATATCATTTACTTATACCAGTTGTTGAACTCGGTGCATATCATTCTGTTACATCATTTGTTGGACTTTATGCGCACGAGTATGGTGTCAGATTCATTTATTGTTCAATTACATTATAAGTAAACATCTCATTAAAGAAATTGCTTTCGGTGTCTTCGCTAAATCAAATCCCAACCCGGCTTCATCCTGTTACAGTTAGCCCTGTAAACATTTACAAAACCTGCTTTCCCTTTAAACGATAAATAAAGCGCATGACAAAACTATAAAACTTTCTATCCCCGTCTTATTCAAAATGGCTGAAAACAAAAAGCTAAATGCAACAATTTCCTACAAGGGGGTAGCACCAGTGCTATGAACAACCACTTAAAACCATTACACAAAAGTATCTTAAAAGTGAGCATGTGGTCTCTGGCAAAAAAGTACCCACCCAACAGCCAATTGCCACATTTAAGTCACCTGTGGTATCCACAATGTCCAAGTGAAGCAGCAGCATTGTATTGAAATATTATCAATCATGTGTGTGTGTGATGTCTGACCACTCAGTATAGTTCAGGGGGAGTTACTCAAAAGTTTTTGTGATACAATCAGCTGTCAAATTTAATTCACAAAGGGACTGAAGTGTTTCTGATACAATCAGCTGTCAAATTTAATTCACAAAGGGACTGAAATGTTTCTGATACAATCAGCTGTCAAATGTAATTCACAAAGGGACTGAAATGTTTCTGATACAATCAGCTGTCAAATTTAATTCAAAAAGGGACTGAAATGTTTCTGATACAATCAGCTGTCAAATTTATTTCACAAAGGGACTGAAATGTTTCTGATACAATCAGCTGTCAAATGTAATTCACAAAGGGACTGAAATGTTTCTGATACAATCAGCTGTCAAATTTAATTCACAAAGGGACTGGAATGTTTCCCAATCTGCCTTATTTAATTTCCACCTCTGACATTGCCCTTGAGGTTTAGGAGTATTATCTTTTTCAGTATACTGGAAAGCAGTCACTATCACAGAGGTCGCTGCCAACTTGGCAAGAGAAGTTAGGTAAAAGAGATGGTTCAAAGATAAGGCTGTCATGTTTACATGTGTAAACGAGGTCATTTGGTGTTTGTGTCATGGAATTGTGTACTTTATGTCAATGCATATATGTGAACTAAAATGTACTCGGGTTTCGTTCCCACGTATTTTTACCCGAGGGAGGTTCGTTTTTGGACTTTAGCTATTTCAAAATACTGAGTTTGATTCATCCCATGATGCACGTACAAATTGCCTGCAGTGAAAAAACCAATTACCTCGAGTTCTCTGGCTGCACATATTCACCACAGCTAGGGTACTTATAGAGTGAATTCTCTATGTATATTCACATTACAACATGTCTTGTCAGGAAGCTAACCACTTTACAGGAGCAATCTTCAGCTGTAGAGCTGTTTTTGGTTTGGTGATGGAGTCGTATAACTCTGTGGAGTTTCTTGTAACCTGTATGCTGCTATCTGACTCAGAAGAGAGTACTGGTGTTCTCGCAGTGAGGGACCAATGCTTCACGACCAGCAGGTCTGTGTTGAATAAGGAGGCTCTTGAGGGTTCCTTTAACAGACTGGGAGGGGCGGGCCATGCATGGTGGCTCCTTGACTGTTAACTAGAGCTGTCGAACCGGAAATACATCGCGGTCGTCAACTGGATGCCACAATATATATATATATGTTCCATTTTTGAATTGATATATTTCACTATTGCTATATGAGCATAAATTAATAATTTAATATCATGAAATGAGTGATAATTCACAATACATGCATCCTACTTGTGGATAAATTATACATTATTCATATTTGTGCATAAATCATATACTCTGGTCACACTTGGTGTTGAATCATACATTTGTTTGTATTTGAGTGTAAATCCAATACTTTCTCATCACTCTTGGTGATAGAAATGAACAGTATCCATATTTGTGTACAAATTCTATACATTGATCGTCCATTGTGATATATCCATATATCAATCATATTTGTTTCTAAGTTCCATACATTGGTTCTGGTTTGATTTTCTCATTGAAGTTACATGTTCTGATTAGTTCCATGTTAGGAACTATATCATTTACTTATACCAGTTGTTGAACTCGGTGCATATCATTCTGTTACATCATTTGTTGGACTTTATGCGCACGAGTATGGTGTCAGATTCATTTATTGTTCAATTACATTATAAGTAAACATCTCATTAAAGAAATTGCTTTCGGTGTCTTCGCTAAATCAAATCCCAACCCGGCTTCATCCTGTTACAGTTAGCCCTGTAAACATTTACAAAACCTGCTTTCCCTTTAAACGATAAATAAAGCGCATGACAAAACTATAAAACTTTCTATCCCCGTCTTATTCAAAATGGCTGAAAACAAAAAGCTAAATGCAACAATTTCCTACAAGGGGGTAGCACCAGTGCTATGAACAACCACTTAAAACCATTACACAAAAGTATCTTAAAAGTGAGCATGTGGTCTCTGGCAAAAAAGTACCCACCCAACAGCCAATTGCCACATTTAAGTCACCTGTGGTATCCACAATGTCCAAGTGAAGCAGCAGCATTGTATTGAAATATTATCAATCATGTGTGTGTGTGATGTCTGACCACTCAGTATAGTTCAGGGGGAGTTACTCAAAAGTTTTTGTGCCAAACTAAAACCCGTAAACAAAGTGCCAAGAAAAACAACAATTTCCAAATATATATCTGTCTGCTATAACCGATTATACAAGGGAGTACCTTTTGACATGACCCCTGCAGCTTAACGCAAGAGCCAAGCAGCTGACTATACTGGTGGGGAAAAAAGTTATATTCACATATTATCTTTGCACAGGCATTAATGCTAACTGATTTCCATATATCCAAACTGTCCATGAATATTGAAAGAAATGAAGAAACTGTTTGTAATTGTTTGCTTGTAAATTCTAGGAGACTGAATTTGCACGTTTCTGCATTCTGACTATGAAGTAATATTGTTGCTGGCTTAACATTTTGTCAGCAGTGTAGTCATCTAATACACATTTGTAACTTCTGATCTACATGTGCAACTGATGTTTAAGGAAATGTATGTACTAGGACAGATTCAACTCATCTTCATATGGAAATTTAAGTCCATTTATTGTTTTTTGATCTTGATAGCATTAATGTCATTTATGGAATCATTAGAGCATTAGAGCAATGAGTCAGTCTGTCTTCCATAATACAAATTCATCTTAAGTTTCTTGATACATGTTGTGGTCATTGTTCTGTCAAAATTAAAGCAGATGCTTAGGTAAACAGGTAAATAGTCTTATCAAGTAATTGGATCTATTGTGGAAAATACTTATTTTCAGACTTAATTAAGAAGACTTTTCTTTTCCTATCAATATCTTTAATGAAAACAAGTCACATCTGCCACAAATTGCCAGTTCTGGCATGCAAGTGGAACTAATCACGTTTAAACAGAATTGTTTCATGTTCCAATGGTCAATTAAATGTTTACAATTTTTAAAACCATAAAAGCCTTAAATGACAGATCTAAGGACAAGTAGGATTCTGTGGCAAGATGCAGGATATGACTTGTCATTAAAAAGGCACAGATTGCATTTTGAAATATTCTATTTTTTTCCTCTCTCAATGATATTTTTGCAACCCCCAAAGTGTATGGTGGCTGTTAAAGCCACCAAGCAGAACAAAAGGTGCTGATAACTGTTCAATAAGATGGTCAAGATCAGATTGATTGATTGGAATGCTTGGAGGGAGATATATTAAACAAAGTGTAAGAGTTTTGTGTATGGACACATAGAGGGCTATAGCCTGTAATTTAGTTGAGAGATTAATCTGGCTAGGAGAAAGTTTGTTATTCATAATGATGGACACTCCTTCAGTGACCTTATCAGTACTTCTTGAAAAGTTAGTTATGTATTTTCTTAGATAAACTCTTTGTTGTTTTTAAAAAGGTTCCCTGAAGGTAGACAACTATTGGGTTTCTCGCTAGTTGTGTTGGATGTCTTATTTGTCACACTGTTGCATTGATTACTTGTGTTTTCTACGTCACCCATTTTGGGTGGCTGCTTGTACAGGTTCATGGCTCTCTTGTTTACACCTGTGGCAGTCTGGTTTTCTTTTGCAGCTGACTTCATGGTGACCACACCACTTCTGCTAGTTGAAGCACCACAAGGGATTTGGGAAGAAAGGGTACACTGAGATGTTCAGGAATCCAGCTGTGATAAATGCAGGCAAAGTGGCACAGTCAAAGATCAGTATGTAAGAACAAGTACAGTGAATGGTGTCGTTACACTTGGGAACCATTCTGAGTTCTGTTATTTTCAAGCATCTTAGTGTCATTGTAGACATCTAATCCCTTAATTGCACAACACATTTATATGAGTTAAGAGATCCATATCAATATACCTTGATAGATATCTCCACAAACCATTTTGAGCAAAGCAGAGTGTCTGAGTGAGCTCTGCTGCTGCACTCAAAAAGAAATTAGCTTGATCTAAGTTTTTCTCACACTTTTTGACTCTAGAAATCAATTGCTTCTGCAGTCACAATCAGCAAGAGCTGCTATGCTTCTGATTCTAATCAGCTGACTCAATGATGAGAAATCAAGGCCAATTTCCCTGACTCGAAAATGAATCCTCTTCTGAGTCACTGGCTGAATTATTCCTCATCCTATTGAAACCACAACTGGTTCTTATTTTGTTGTGTTTTGCATAACAGAACACTTTAATTCATCACCCATGCTCCTAACCCACCTTGAAGGCCAAGAAGGGCACAGAGATATATGCTAATTTATAACATTTCTCATGGCAGGGCTACACAGGGTGATATACTTGAGCCCTTAATCATTTGACTCTTGCCACCAACCTGAGAGGCTATGTTCTTTGTAAGGTTCCAAACATGACAGAATAGGTTTCTCATAGTTGCAGTGGTGACCTTTTAAAGTAAGAGGACATATGGAAACTGAAGCTCTAAATTTTTGTAGATCTAGTGCTAAAAAGCCAATTGAAAGAAGAAAGCTTTAAATTACTGATAAAAATTGCTATCTTGTCAATTAGGATTGCAATTCATCTTGCAGTTATGGTGCACACAGTTTGTGATTTAAAAGGGTAGAATGTCAGCAGTAATTACAATTTTGGTGACATAAAAATGAAGAATGAGTTGCTATATTTGTCAGGTTCCTCATGTCTCATTCTGGATGTAATCTCTTGATGTGCCTAGAGAATAAAAGTAGAATCCATACAAGGCAGTCAATAACTAATCGATTGAGATAATAGGACAGGGCCAGATGAAATTTACATTCAGATGTAGCTTGATGGGCTAGCAGGAAAATAACCTTAAAGCCCAGAACAAGCATTTAATATGAAACTTAGCTACAATACTTCTCTTTTTTGTTAATAAGTCATTCAGTCAATATCTATTAGTCATGGTTAGGAAAAAAGTAAAAGTTATTGTACCATGCAGTACATAATGACACCTAAATTCAACATATGACAGCACAGAGCAAGTATTTTGATAGTGCCTAGGATGTGTGAATAAGATTTGTCTGACCCTGTCTAAAATCTGACATATAACAGCCTAGATCAAGCATTCTGGTAGTGCCTAGGATGTGGGAACAAGATCTGTCTGACAATGTCTAAATTCAGCATAGAATAGCCTTGACCATGCATTCTGGCAGTGTCTAGGCTGTGGGAACAAGATTTGTCTGACCCTGTCTTAATTCAACATACACAATCAACCCTGTCAATAGCAGTCCTCCATGGGAAAAAGCAAAAGTGACCTTTGTACACAGGTGACCTCATTATGCAGGTTCACCTTTCAAACTTGGTTTTTGAACAAATATCATGCACCGGATACCAGAATCATTATTATTGTTATTATTATAACTTTTATAATTATTACTTACACTATTATTATTTTTATTATTATTAACAGATTTAATTTTGCTTACAATTCAACAAAATCATAAAATACATGCATATGTTGTTCTCTCCCTAAGTAATGTTCCACACAAAATTACTGTATCCTACTCAGTTTAATCCATCCCAGAAATTAAATAATCACTTACACTTAAAAAAAAATATAAAAAATCACCGATCTTTGCATTGTGCACCATGACAAAACAACAATTTCACTACTAATTGACAGGTTACATATGACTGTGAAAAAGAGAACTGACTCTTTTTTTGGCTAACTTGCACAATTAGAATTAGGAACAGGTGTTCTCACAACAAGGTTAATGTGGCTATTGTTACTAACAAGTGAACCAAAACTTTGCCAGTCTTAACTGACAAGTTTTGTAATTATTTAATGACCCCTAACTGTAACGAAATGGGATGAATTCATATCTCTCCTCACAGATTAATTTTTGTAATCAGATATATACAAAAAATTACGATTTCAAACAATACCTGTCACACTGTCACAAAAGGCAACTCTCATTTCTGCTGTGACTATTTGACTACTTTTCCTACCATCCAGCTAACAAATTGCCTTGACCCTCTTTCTCTCTAATGATAAAACTGCCTTGCTTTTGAATTTGACATATTGACATTTCTGAGTTACACTGACCGTGTGACTGGAATATGGTGTGTACAAGTGAGATAGGAAATGTTTACACATCGATTCATGTGCTATTCCATCATCTATAAAATACCTTCCTCATCAAACAAAAGTTTAATTTTCACATATAGAGCAGTCACTGTTGATATGCTCCAGTGACTGCTTAAAGCAGGGAGAAACCATTATTTGGCTTGGAAACACCTAGCCGCTGAGTGCTGAAAACAAGTGTCTGCTATATACATGACTATTACATAGGAAATTTGCAAGGGGGAAATTAGAATGGTCATTGTGACCAGGTGACTGCTGTATAAAGGTGACCATTGGGACAGGTTTTACTGTAATAGCTTTGACCAAACAATCTGGTAGTGCCTAGGCTACAGGAACAAGATTTGTCTGACCCTGTCCAAATTCAACATAGAACAGGCTAGACCGAGCATTCTGGTAGTGCCTAGGATGTGAGAACATTATTTATCTGACCTTGTAATCTAGGACAATATACTGTGTGTTTACAATTTGTATGGGGCTACCAATGTTCTCTAGATTTTGTGTTTGCTGCACTATGAGCTAAAGACCCAATGAACAACAATTCTTCTGTGGAAACAATAGGATTCTTCTTCACTCATGAATTTACGTACTGAGAAAAATGTTATATTTCACACAAGAATTCTGTGGAATGCTATGTCACACTGCTCCAATGCAGCATAATTAAAAATTCCTGCAAAAATTGGTAGAGCAAGAAAAGTATGTCACTGTGACCTACCTTTACCAGTGGTGAGTAGTAATCTCCAATATCAATGTACCCATCAATTTTCATGACCGTACATAGAAGACTATCTGAAAAACTGTGCTAAATGCAAAAAGTTCATGTAATCACTAGAATGTGTGAAATGTATCACTGTGACATACTTTTGCCTATGGTGAGTAGTACCTTTCAAGATAAATACAGTTATCAAGTTTCAAGACTGTACATTCAATAATGTCAGTGAAATTGAACTAAATGCAAAATATTTAACATAATAAATGGAGTAACAAAAAGGTCACTGTCACCCTCTTTGCCTGTAGTGAGCAGCACCCTCCAAGATGAATACACCTATCAAATTTCATGACTGTACATACAAAAGTGTCAGAGAAATGGAGCTAAATGTATAAACAACACTTACAAAGAAACTGAGCTAAATGCAAAAAGTTAATGTAATTGCTGGACTCTGAAAATAGGTCATTGTTACCTACTTTTGCATGTGGTGAGAAGTACCCTCCAAGATGAATACACCCATCAAGTTTCATGACTCTACATACAACAGTGTCAGAGTAATGGAGTTAAATGTATAAACATAGTGACAGAGAAACTGAGCTAAATGCAAAAAAATTATGTAATCGTTGGACTGTGAAAAGTAGGCCATTGTGACCTGCTTTGCCTGTGGCCAGTAGTACCCTCCAAGATGAATCCATCTATCAAGTTTCATGACTGTACATACAACTGTGTCAGAGAAACTGAGCTAAATGGAAAAACTTACCGTATATACTCGTGTATAATCCAGGTCCAAATGCAAACAACACTGACCCTGATCTGCAGTCGCATAATGCGCTGGCAGATCAGGGTCTATGTTTCTTGTTCTACTCATTAGTCCTTACAAACTGCATAGACCCAGATCTGGTGGCGCATTATGCGATGGTAGATCTGGGTCTATGCAGTTTGCAGTTGGTATAAGTTTATATGCGAGTATATACGGTAATGCTGCATCAATATGATGATGACAATGCCATCAGAAAAATTATTTTTATGTCCTGCCTGTGCTTCACAGACGAGAAAAAAACCACAACAAATAAACAAATAAACACCAACAAATAAACAACAACAAAATAAATGAATTCAAAGTAAATGAGAAGTATGAGTTGTGAGAAATGTCAATTGCAAAGTCTCAAACCTACCATTCTGGCCATTTCCTGTGCTCTCTCTTTCTTGATTTTCTGTAACTCTGCTAGAAGTGCTGCAGTCTCATCTTCATCATCAGAGTCCTCATCCTCATCCTACCACATAAATGATCAGTTACAGGAAAGATTCAACCATGCTGATTATGGGCAGAAAAAGTGGACACAAAACTGAAGATTTATCATATATGGCTATAATCAAAAATTGGTCCCATTAATAAAATCTCTTTGTACATTGGCACTGATCTTGATAGACCATCTATGAGAACCAAAATAAAATGGTCTTTGAAAATATACTAACCATGAATACAGGTTGCTGGAGCATTTAAAATATCAAATATTGAACAAATTTTGTGGTCTCTTAAAAGAGGTGGTCTGCTGCACTTGTTTGACTATATTTAACTACTGCTTGATTACCAAGATATGAGTGAAAATGAATGAACTGATATTAATTATCATTGAATCTAATGTATAACATTTTTTTCCTAACATTATTTACTGGAAACCATCTGAGATGGATTAACAAGAACCAACTGATAATCCTGGGACTTGTAATCCAAGGGACACCAGTTCGATACCCGCTCAGACCAGCCTGGGTTGGCTGTGTCCTTGCGAAAGGCACTTAGCTCCCATTTCCTTGGCTTGATACAGCCAATAATGTTTTAAAAGTGCCTTTAACACCAATCAACCAAACAAAATAAAGAAAACAAGAATTGGGTAAGGGGTCGTTGAAATAGAAGCGCTGAATTTTTTAAAACCAAAGCTGCTCACAGACACACCCATGCCCATTTGCCTACACAGAGACAACCCAAATGCTAGATGTCTCCATCTCAAGAGCATAAAAGTCCATTCCTTCATTTGTTGATTTTTTGAAAGAAATTTCAACTAACTTCATCATCTATCGGATCATCAGCATCAAGGTTTGCAGCTGGTATCTGTTCAAGCCTCGGTCTTTTGCTGCTACTGTTACTGCTGCTGCTGCTGGATTCTGAAATGTCAAGGACATCGTTAAGTAAATCAGAGATATAACATATTTTTAAACAACATCTGCACATAAATAAATTAGCATATTATATTTGCAAACATAGCTGTTAATTAACTTGTAAACCCTCATGGTATTTCCAAGTGAGAGTCTCATCAAGATAAATTGATCAATTACTTAAAACAGACAGAGCCCTATTAAATAGTAGTCCCAGTTTCTAAGGACTTCATTTGCTTGTCAAGGACTCTCAGTTTCAAAACTGAGTAAAAAGATTTCTATTTAACCCTTACCCACACACTAACCCCTCTGGATGCCCGTTCTAAATTTCACTGCAAGTAATTTTTAATACCTCTACCTTATCTCAATTAAGAAAGTTTCCAACATATAGCACATGGTAAGTGTACTTACTGAACTCTGCTTACCTATCCATTAATAAATGACTCATCATTCTTTGCAAATGAAATAGTGAATTTTAATCAATTAGAACTGTTTGAAAGAAAGTGCTTACAGAATACCTTCTGCAAAACATGAAGTGTAAATACAAGTGTCGTAAAATGGAGAGATACCTCTAAAAGCGCTAATCTGACAAAGCTGAATCTTATATGGCACATAAACTCATCAGGATACAAATGAATACCAACTTAATTGACAATATCTCAAAATTGTTCGATATGACCATCCATTCAGGAGGAGTAGCAACAACAAGATTTTCAAGATGGCTTCCATGGTGGCCATATTGGATGTAAGATCAGCATCATTTTCATTTAGGACTAACTGGACACCATAAGAATATATCGATATGACTTTCCATTGAGGAGGTAGCTATAACAAGATTTTCCAGATGGCTGCCATGGTGGCCACATTGGATGTCAGATTCGCACCATTTATATTTAGGACCAACTACACATTATAGGTAGTCTTTGTTGAATACCCCATGTCGACGTATCTAACCAACCAGGACAAGCAGCAATAATAAGATTTTCAAGATGGCCACATACTGGAGATCAGATCAGTGCCATTTTCAATCAGAACCAACCTGACATCACAAGACGCCATTTAGTAAAAACCTAATGATTATATGATCATCCATTCAGGAGGCATAGTGATAACAAGATTTTCAATTAGGCCATTGTAGTGGCCATCTTGGATGTCAGAACAGCACCGTTTTCATTTAGCACCAACTAGGCATAATAAAATGCCTTTCAGTAAAAACTCCAAGTTGATATGACCATCTGTTCAGGACAAGTAACAATAACAAGATTTTAAAGATGGCTACTGTGCTGGTCATACTGGAGATCCAAGCAGCACCATTTTCATTTAGGACCAGCTAGACCTTGGAATGAATGTGTGTAAAGTTTCATGTCAATCCTACAAGTAGTTTAGGAGGAGCAGCAATTACAAACTGGTGCTCATGACAAATGATGGATGGCAGTCAGACAACAGACCATCCCATAAGCTCTTCTGGTCGATAACCAGTTATGTTAACATTTACAATATTGTGTATAGCATACTGTGTAATTGTGTTGTAATGCCACCATAGGTAAGCATACCTAATTGTGCAGTGCCTGACAAACCTTCTGGTCAAGCTATACAGTTCTTAATAGATATACTGAAATCATGTGTTTCATCATGTATTAAATACCCTTGCACTGGTTATTATTAGAGGGATGAAACACAAGAAGCACTGCTCAGCTAGTGATGTACTCAAAACCGTTAAAATCAACAAAAAGGGGCACAGATACATGAAAATAAAGCAAGGACTGTGGAGAAAATAACAATACAACACAAAAATAGATATGACTGACAGAAGAATTGCCAAAAGGTGACTTAAATGATGAAGTGTTGAGTGCCCAAGAAAAAGAAGGATGATATTCCAATTATCTTAAGTGGACTAAGAAATCAGACGGATATCATGTTGCTTTTTATTCTTGAAATTCAATTAATAATTGATGTAGGAGGGAATAATGTCCTTGGACAGGGGATTAGCACCATAAAAAACTATAGCAATGCAATAATAGTAGGATATGTATTACTGCTATTAAATTACATTTTACATTTGTGCTTATTTCAAATTAAAATTTATCAAACTCGCCAATGGATTTAAATTAGAAATCATTCATCTCATTTTGGAAATTTCATTTGAAATCAACACTGATGTAAAATCCTCTATTTATGTAAGAAATCCATCCAATAACTGGAAAAGAATGTGTAGCATGATTTGGATTGGTACATGTACATTAGTACATGAGCAATGTCTGAAAAACTTAATGTTGACATGCTAGCTGTGCATCTAACGGATCATGCTATACTTAAGAGTCTCAGGCAAAGTAATTTTAACTCATATCTATAAATGGCAAAGTAATTTTAACTCATATCTATAAATGGCAAAGTAATTTTAACTCATATCTATAAATGGCAAAGTGATGTGAAAATAGGGACAAGTAAGTTTGAGGTCAAAAAATTTAATAACAAAAATGTTCATCAATAACTGTTTTTTTCCTGGCTCTGCAAGTGGAATAGTAAATACTCATCATAGTTTTTGAAAATATTAAAAAATTTCTATCTTGACCGAAAACTGCTGCATTTGATGGTAACCTCAAAAATAGGTAACTGCTCTCAAAATTAGGTGATTAATATTTGTTGAAGGCAAATCGGTTTATTCCATGTTTTCAGGTGAAATACTGGGTACATTCATTAATCTCTTCATTCAGTTTAGTCTCAAAACTTCTTTAACGATACAGTATTATTTGGTTTTGAAGTCAACAAAACTTGGGCTTTCATTCCTTTCCTGCAGTTTAATGTTGGTGGTAAAATGATAACTCAATGAATTTTCAAGCGCAGCATAAAATATAAAATTAGCACAAAAGCTGTGTCTGAAGCATGTTTGTACTGTTTTACACCTATAAACGTAAGTTTTATAACTAAAACTACCACATAATATTCACTATTTTGGGTAGATAATCAACAGGTAGAATTCAGGAAAGGGGGAGGGTAGGTGTTGATTCGTGGCAAAGTCATTTTTGTTTTCCTGGCATGTTCAGAGCCGCTCAAGGCACCATGGTTATTCAGAGTACTGTACATACTCACTTAGAAGTCTAATCCAACTGCAAACTGCATAGACCCAGATCTGCCATCGCATAATGTGCTGGCAGATCTGGGGCTATGCAGTTTGTTAGGAGTAATCTATGTTGTTTGCAGGTGGACTCAACTTAAAGGTGAGTATATTCGGTAATCAACAGCATTTTAGATTTTATTGGACATACAGTAATGTAAAGTTTCATTTTCAATAACCTCTATTTCTGTCCCTCTTTTCTCTGACTGATCTCTCCCTCTCCTCAAGTTCATGTCTGAAATCACGGCTTCTCAGCTCTTCAGCAGTTCCCTGTCCATCTTGTCTGTTTTGAAAAGTTCAGGAATAATATACATTATGTGATTTTAGCAGCAACAACTTCATGTGCATTCAGGAAACACGTGATATTTGCGATGCAAACGATTTTCTTAATATAAATATGCATAGTGTATAAATTGTGGCCAATACCGTATATACTCGCATACAATACAGGTCCAAATGTAAACAACATAGACCCTGATATGCGCCATTGCATAATGTGCCAGCAGATCAGGGTCTATGTTGTTTGTTCTACTGATTATTCCTAACAAACTGCATAGGCCCAGATCTGCCGTCGCATAATGCGGAGGCAGATCTGGGTCTATGCAATTTGCAGTTGTTATCGGGTTATACACGAGTATATATGGTAATTGGAATACAATTTTCATAATTTTAAATTGAAAATTGCATACCAAGGCACAAATAGAAATGTGTTCAAGGAACACAGATGCCCCACAATAGCGCCTGAAATGACCTAAATGCAAACTGTAACCAAGGTGTGGTGTGCAGATGGATGGATGTATGTAAGGACTAGAGTAACACTGTATTTTTGGGAAACATTTTGGGCATGGTCCAAAAATTTTCGGAAGCCGCCATGACCATTTAGACCACTTTATTCAGACCGCTAACCATTTATGGGCAGCCACTAACCTGAAGAGAATCTTTTCTAAATATAATATTGTTTATTTCACACAAATACCATTAATATATCTCTTTTAAATACTTATTTTCCCAGGGAGGAAGACACAAAAAACAAAACAACAGAATCTGTTTGAATAAAATTCAGAAGTTAATGCAGGATAATATCTGGTATGGGTTACAAACGAAAGAGAGAGAGAGAGAGAGAGAGAGAGAGAGAGAGAGAGAGAGAGAGAGAGAGAGAGAGAGAGAAAGAGATGGCCATTTGAGATGCATTTACAGGGTGGAATGATTATGAAAGAGGAATGAATACTGAATACCAGGTATTTGCATCTATGTGTGATAGTCTAGGATGCTCATTTCACTGCAATCAGGTACAATCTCAATAAATGACTGTATTGACGGGAACTTTTGTAAATTTACAAAGATGAATATATTGCCTAGCGAATATTAATATGCAATGTATTGACTCCATTATTCCTAACCCTGAAAAAGGCACTGAGTGTATACATGTTGAAGTTTAACTGTTTTTCACCTAGATAATCACAAAGTTTTCCATACAAGAAATTGCACATAAATACAATCACAAAATAAATGAAGCATACTTTTTTCGTTACTTTAAAAAAAATCATGCACTGAAGAGCCAATGATTTTACATTTTTTTAAAAATGTATTGGTTGCAATCATATGAATAAGAAATTTCTAGTGAAAGTTCTAAATTTTTAAGTGTTCCCAATTAAAGTTATGATTTTTAAACGTATTTTCCCATCCTATATGAGAAGTTATGTCTGATTTGACTTTCGACAACTTTATATCTATATAAGAAATTTCCTCTTTCACTTTTCATAACTTTATCTATTAAATACTTGGTTTCTACAAGATTTACTCCAGGCTAATTTTTAAGGGTGTTGACCCAATCTTTCATAATTGACAACACAAGTGTGTAATACTTTAGAAAGTCAGATACACTGATGGAGTAATGATCACATAAAAATAATTTCTATGGCATTTACAAATCTTTTCTTTTTCAAAAAATAAATAGTAACTATAAATCTAGCAGGTATCACCCTTTCCTATCCATTCGAGATATACATGTACTAGCACTGACTTTTTATTTGTGATTTTTTCATTATTCCAGTGTCTGTTCCTGGAAGAATGTAATATTATCAGAGTAATTAAAAAAAGCACCATGCTTCCAGTATTTGTTGACACAAAATGTTAACCTTTAATTCCTGCATTGTGTGCACCATGCAGTTTCCTTAAATAAGATATACCTGCCAATGTTCTTAGTTTATTCAAATGCATTAGCAGTCCAGACTTTACTGTTATCTTGATTAATAAATTCTTGATACTCAACTTGCTTTTAATGCTTGGAAGAATATATCTATATCTATCATTTTCAACTCTCATCATTATACAGTACCTCTTCATAATGATTTTTCTTGATACTCTATCCAATTTAAATACCCATACAAACTGGAAGATTTTTTATTTTAAATTCTTTGTTAATTTCAAGGGAAGGATTTGGTAAGACCACCAGAAGAAATATTAGCTTTGGGATTGCACATTTTGTAACTACTACTATTCTTCCAATTAAAGGAAGCTCCATAACTTCCATTTTTCAAGGCATATGTAGCAGTTGTTTGTTTTAGTGATGATGTTTGATTCACATATAATAGATCTACCGTATATGATCTACTCGCATATAATCCAGGTCCAAATGCAAACAACATAGACGCTGATCTGCCATCGCATAATGTGCCGGCAGATCAGGGTCTATGTTGTTTGTTCTACTTATTGGTCCTTACAAACTGAATAGACCCAGATCTGCCAGCACATTATGCAATGACAGATTTGGGTCTATGCAGTTTGCACTTGGTATGGGTATAAATGCAAGTATATACGGTACATTAGTGTGAAAGATTATACCAGCTGCAAGGTTTACTGGGATATTATACCAATCTGACATTTCTCCTGAGTGGCCCTTATTCTACATACTGTATATACTCATGTATAAGCCAGGTCCAAATGCAAACAACATAGACCCTGATCTGCCATCGTATAATGTGCCAGCAGATCAGGGTCTATGTTGTTTGTTCTAATGATTAGTCCTTACAAACTGCATAGACCCAGATCAGCTGGTGCATTATGCAATGGCAGATCTGGGTCTATGCAGTTTGCAGTTGGTATCGGCTTATAAACGAGTATATAAGGTATTTATCATTTAACAAAAGACCTGAAATTTTCCTAAAATCATCAAACAGGTTGACAGTTATAATAAATTTAATTATGAAACATCAAGAATGAATAATGCTTTTTTGGCTTTGTATCCTTTTATATCAAATTGTTTTCTGCCAGTGTAAGATAGGAGTTCTACTGCCAGTATAAAGAGCAGCCTTGACTTGTGCTGCATTTTAATGAAAAAAGTTCTGATAAATAACCATTATTTGATATACAGCTTTTGGCTTTAGTGTAAAAGAGATGGATCCAGTTTACGACTTTCTGGATCAAAATTAAGAAAATCCTGTTTCACACAAAGAGGAATAATCTATACTATAGACTGTAGATTATCACACAAAGAGGAATAATCTATACTATAGACTGTAGATTATCACACAAAGAGGAATAATCTATACTATAGACTGTAGATTATCACACAAAGAGGAATAATCTATACTATAGACTGTAGATTATCACACAAAGAGGAATAATCTATACTAGACTGTGGATTATCACACAAAGAGGAATAATCTATACTATAGACTGTAGATTATCACACAAAGAGGAATAATCTATACTATAGACTGTAGATTATCACACAAAGAGGAATAATCTATACTATAGACTGTAGATTATCACACAAAGAGGAATAATCTATACTAGACTGTAGATTATCACACAAAGAGGAATAATCTATACTATAGACTGTAGATTATCACACAAAGAGGAATAATCTATACTATAGACTGTAGATTATCACACAAAGAGGAATAATCTATACTATAGACTGTAGATTATCACACAAAGAGGAATAATCTATACTATAGACTGTAGATTATCACACAAAGAGGAATAATCTATACTATAGACTGTAGATTATCACACAAAGAGGAATAATCTATACTATAATCTGTAGATTATCACACAAAGAGGAATAATCTATACTATAGACTGTAGATTATCACACGAAGAGAAATAATCTATAATAGACTGTAGATTATCACACAAAGAGGAATAATCTATACTATAGACTGTAGATTATCACACAAAGAGGAATAATCTATACTATAGACTGTAGATTATCACACAAAGAGGAATAATCTATAATAGACTGTAGATTATCACACAAAGAGGAATAATCTATACTAGACTGTAGATTATCACACAAAGAGGAATAATCTATACTATAGACTGTAGATTATCACACAAAGAGGAATAATCTATACTATAGACTGTAGATTATCACACAAAGAGGAATAATCTATACTATAGACTGTAGATTATCACACAAAGAGGAATAATCTATACTATAGACTGTAGATTATCACACAAAGAATAATCTATACTAGACTGTAGATTATCACACAAAGAGGAATAATCTATACTATAGACTGTAGATTATCACACGAAGAGAAATAATCTATAATAGACTGTAGATTATCACACAAAGAGGAATAATCTATACTATAGACTGTAGATTATCACACAAAGAGGAATAATCTATACTATAGACTGTAGATTATCATACAAAGAGGAATAATCTATAATAGACTGTAGATTATCACACAAAGAGGAATAATCTATACTAGACTGTAGATTATCACACAAAGAGGAATAATCTATACTATAGACCGTAGATTATCACACAAAGAGGGATAATCTATACTAGACTGTAGATTATCGGAAACTTTTTCAAATCAGCAAAGAAAAGAAGGCCTAGAGATTCTGAATTTGCTGTATGTCTAATAATATCCAACAAAAGTTTCATATTTTATATCTGCTTTTTTATAAAAACAGTTTGACTTTCACTAATTATTTTCTTTATTTTCTTGGCTATCATTTTACTGGCAATTTTATAATCCGTATCAGAAAAGGAGTAAAACTCCTGTTTCTTTTGTAAAACAATCTTTGCATTGATTATATCCTCTCCTTTAATTTTTAATTTCCTAATCACTTTACTTTCAAAATTTTGTTTTTCTCGGTTGGCAAAATATTTACTACATTTTTCTCCACCCCTCTATCAATCTCACTTTTGAACTTAGCATAACACCGTAATTTTTTAATTATAAAAGTTTTCTAGTTCTCCATTGACCTAGCATAACTTCCTCTTAGTTTCCATATTATTTGGATTATTCTATACATTACTGATACTTTGCCTTTAAAACAATTCTGCCTCTTTCCTTTCTTTTTCTGTGATGCAAAACTTGCAGTTTGATTTTGAATAGTACTTTTTATCAATTTCCATTTCACATCAGGATCAGCAGCCATGGTGATTTTCATCATGTTATTATTACTACCTCTTATTGCCTTTTGATATTCTTTATCAAATCAAAAACTGCTATCGAGTTTGAAGTACCGTATATACTCGCTTATTACTTGAGTCCAACTGCAAACTGCACAGACCCAGATCTGCCATCACATGATGCACTGGCAGATCTTGGTCTATGCAGTTTGATAGGAGTAATTAGTAGAACAAACAACACATATCCTGATCTGCCAGTGCATTATGCAATGGCAGATCAGGGTCTATTTTGTTTGTGGTTGGACTCCACTTGTAAGCGAGTAAATACATTATCCTGGACCCCGTTTCTCCCTATTAAGCACAAGATCACACAGTACTGCAGAGTAGTCTGAACAAACAGATACGGATAATATCACTCTTAAAAATAATATTTATCAGTCTGTCTGGTACTAAAAAAGTCTAGCCCACAAAATAAGGGTGAAGAATGGTTGGAATGTCATGTATATTGCTTCACCTCAGTAAGAAGATAACACCCAATATCAATAAGGTCATACTGCTCATAAACTTGATTAAACTTCCTCTCATATTTTCAGATTTGGTTTTGGATTTGAATTACCCTGTTGTTTATCTAATGTAATGTCAATTGCAGTATTAAAATCCCCACTTATTATAAGCAGTTGTAGATTATTATCATTTATATATTCTACCACCTTGCCAATAAAACCTGGATCATCAATATTAGGCCCACCTTGCAAATGAAACCTGGATCATCAATATTAGGCCCACCTTGCCAATAAAACCTGGATCATCAATTTTAGGCCAACCTTGCCAATACAACCTGGATTAGGCCCAAAAAAAAAATTAGTGTGTTTCCTATTGCACTGGGTTTAAAATTAGGGTAGGCTGGTAGCTTTTTTTTTTTTTTTTTTTTTTTAAAAAACATTATATATAAATCAAATAATATTTCAAGTGCTTCAAAGTATTTGGCAAAACCAGCTCAATTAGATGCACAAATCAATTTCGGCAATGTGATGGGGGGGGGGATGCTAGGGTCGGCAACGAGAAACAGGGACGGTCGGCTGACCAGAAACAAACACTTTTTTTTTGTTGCCTTATTAATATTAGGTCGATCTTGCCAATAAAACATGGGTCATCAATATTAGGCCCATAGAGGTTTACAAAAAAGAAATGTCTAAATCTTCCAGATTTTCTTGGACAATAATTAAAATTCTACCACTTACAAGTTCACAAGTACTTTTTGTCTTTAGCTGAAATGTACAGTTTAACAGAATTCCTATTTCAGTACCGTTTTTACTATTTCCACTGAAATATGCTTCAAATCCCCAGTAATTTCTGCACAAGGTTGTGACTTCATTTGCAGAATGAGTTTCTTGCAAGAATACAGTCTAGTTTTTTGTCATGAATCCTCCTGAAGAATTTACATCTCTTCTTTGTCTGACCTAGTTCTTTCACATGAAAAGTACCTAATTCTAATCTGGTTCTGATATATTTGTACACAATTTCTTTCTTGCATGGCCAAAAGAGCATTAGAACTACTGCAAATATCATAAATCCTAAAGATAAGGAGATAAAGGAAGGAAGGGAGAGTGAAATGCAATTTAAAAAAGTAAAAGAGCTGTACAAAAATTAAATAAAACCTAGCAAATCTTGTGTGGAAAAAGTAGGTGAAAGCAAGATTTTTAAAAAAGGGAGGCTAATTCCTGAAAAAAAAATGAAACAGTGCAATAAATGAGTATACTAATCGTGTGTATACACGGCAAGCTAAATAACCACACTAAGTTCCAAAAGCATTTGATTCCTTGTCTCACAAACTGCTTTTTACATAAACTACAATTCTATGCATCATCACAAGTTATGGGTGAAAACTGCTATGCTCCTTTTTCACTTGTGGCTGCCCATGATAAGAATGTCTTGTTTCTAATGAATATTTATAAACCTGCTGAACCAATCATTGCGAGCCCAAATAAAATTTTCTCTGAAAGTTGATCCAAAATGACCATTCATGCTGCTTGACCAAGCCAACCAAAGTTTATCTTCCAAACACACTGGTTTTCCTCATATCTGATTGACAGATATGAAACAGTTGCTATAAATGGTCAAGGCTTAGAATGGTCAGTGCGAGGCCATTTCTTGGGTGCCTCAGGAGTCTATTTTGGGGTCCAAATTTTTTTTTAATTTTATAGCGATGACTGCTAATTTAGTTTTAGAGCACTCAAAAGGTCTTTTAGTTGCTGGTGATGGAAAGTTTTATAAATCTATTGCACAGATAAGGCCAATAAAAAAAATATGTGTGTTTCCAGTGAACCAACTGTCCCTTACTGCCAACCCTAGCACTTTTTCCCCACCCACCCACCCCCTTATTTTTTTATATATAAAAAAAAATCACATTGTCGAAATTGATTTGTACATCTAATTTAGCCGGTTTTGCCCAGTACTTTGAAGCAATTGAAATATTATTTGATTTATATATCATTTAAAAAAAAAAATAAAAAAAAATACCTACCTGCCTACCCTAATTTTAAAACCAGTGCAATAGGAAACACACATATTTTTTTGTTGGCCTTAGTGATTGCGAGCTTCTTCAGAGAGATGTTGACAGAGTATACGAGTTGTGTGAGAAATGGTAGCTGAAAGTGAATGTGAAGAAGTGTTGCAACATCAAATATACAAACAAGAAAAAACCTATCTGCCTTAGCTATGGGACGTTTGAAGCTAAAGAGTGCGAGTTCTGTGAAAGATCTAGATTCATGGCTGACAAGTAACCTCAGTTTTAATGCCCCTTTTAAGGACACTTTATCCAAATAAATGCAAATGTTGGGTTTTTTAAAGTGCACTTGCAAAAACTTTGTAAATATATTAGTCATATGTACTTTGTATCTATCTTCAGTAATGTGTAGACTTAAATACTGTTGTGATATTTGGTCCTGAGATCAATCTGTTTTGACCCAACAAATCGAAACTGTTCAATAAATGTTTCTGAAATATATGTGTTTTGAAATCAGTTTGGATTTTACCAATAACTCCTATGAGCAAATCTGCAGACATTTTAATTTATCACCCTTAGAGAATAGGAGAAATATTATCGACTTCGAATTTCTTTTAAAATGTATACAATAATTTTGACTGTCATTATTTAGTACATGTAACTCAAATAGCCTACAATGTTCCCAGAAGAAATCGAAGACACAAAGCTCTTTTCTAGTGCACATATTTTTTTTTTGAACATCAGAAAACACAACCTTTTAAATATAGCACAAAGTAATTTTGACTCATTTTTATAAACACACAATACAGTTATTTGTAACAGCAATACTGCTATTTTTAAAAACTTTTTGAAATAAATACTTCATGATTCCTGAACAGAAAAACACAGGGTCTTATTTGCACTTATTTGTAAGTGTATAGATGCATGATGTAGATGTAAATCTACCTTATAAAGTATTTTTATATGTTACTATTACTGTCATCATTTCTGTCAATTGGGCCTTTGGGAAATGTAGAATTGAATATATAAATAAGTTGTTTCTGATATAAGTGGTCCTAGGTTTGATTCCAAGTGGTTGTTCGTGTCCAGGATAGTGCCAGCCATAAATGGTTAGCAGTCTGAATAGAGTGGTCTAAATGGTCATGGTGGCTTCCGAACAATTTTTTTCTGTGCATCAGAATTTTTCCCAAAAATTAACATAGCAGCTGGATACTGATGGAATTTAATGATGTTATTTATTGGACACAATAAAAAAAAAACCTGATATATTTAATAAACTGATGTACCATAAAATGTGTTGTTTTCCATTCTGGATTTGCTGCTGCTTCAGTTTTAATATCATCCATTCATTACTTTTTTCTCTTTTCAACTTTTTAATTTTAAAATATGTATTTTCTTCTATAAAAATGTAGTATCTTATCCTACCAGATAAAAACATTATTTTATGCATTTATGACAAAAACAATTATCACTTATTATGTGAGCAGACACAAGGCCTAAAAAATATATTACATTACTTAGCAGACATATTTTGTCAAGTCTAACAGTGAAGTATAGCTCCCAAGATAATATTTTGTCATTGAAGATAAAGGTCAGTTTTCTTGCTTCTATCTTTTCAGTTGGTTTTCATTAGGACCCAGATGACATGTATGTTGCTTAAAGGTATTAGGGGTGAAACGATACACCTGTGCCACGTATCGATATGATTCACGATACAAATCCTATGATATGATACATTATCTATTCTCAGTTTAAAGAATAAGAAGGCAAATGACTATTAATTATTCATGACTGCTGAAGATTAAAGTAACTTATATAGGGTAGATATCGTTTTGTATTGATTCTTCACCTCTTGTATCGATACGTTTATCGATATGGTAAAAGTATTGATGCATCGATATATCGATGAATCGTTTCACCCCTAAAAGGTATGTTGTTTAAAAGTACAAGTGTTTAATGGCAGGTCAGTACAATACTGACTACGTGGTGCTGATTAAATGGCAAGTTCTAAATTGTAAAGATAATGAATTGCAAAAAATGTTATTAAGAAAAACCTATCTAAATAAAGATAAACATGTAGTATAAGCAAGCTAAAAGCTAAAAACACAAAGATGTTAAAACTGTATATTAAGGATCATAAAACAGCTGTATGTATCTGCGGGACATGACTGATAAATGAACTAAAATGACCATTTGCCGATTTGACATGTCAGACATTCAACATAACGTGCCCTTAATTAACTAATGCAATTTTAAACATCATAATGTTTTCCCAACTGTTTAAACACTTTAGAGCCGTAAAGTACAAGACAAAAGATATGTGGAAGCTATCTCCTGGACTTATCAAAACCTAATAACTGCATGATTGCAACTGTCTTGGGGTCTGTAGTATAGACATTACATCAGATCCTCACACAAAGTGCTTTGAAACTACCGTATATACTTGCTTATAATGCAGGTCTAAATGTAAACAACATAGACCCTGATCTGCTGTCGCATAATAATCTGACAGATCAGAGTCTATGATGTTTGTTCTACTGATTAGTCCTTACAAACTGCATAGACCCAGATCTGTCGGCACATTATGCGATGGCAGATCTGGGTCTTTGCAGTTGGTTTCGGATTATACGCGAGTATATACGGTATATGGTGTGATGGTGTGGTGGCATGTCAGTGCATGTAAGACCTTTGGAACAACATATGTGTAACCTAGGACCTAATTAAAAAGAAAAATGATCCTAGCAACAACAACAACAGTTTTTATTATCATCCTCTAACAACGAGGACCTGATCAAATAAAACTGGACAGCTGGACTTGACCAGAAATGCATCTTAATTGTTATGCATTTTTAAGGTAGTACATCTGTAAGTCTGTTTGTTGTTAATTAATAATTAATTCTTAAAAACTGTAGTGGCATAAAATATTGCTGTTGAATGAAATTCTACAGTATAGTTTTCTGCAAGAAAAAATAAATGTTATAAAATAAATACTTTGAGAGAAAGCTACATATAATGAAGCATGTAAGGATAGCACTAAAATTGAAGCTACAGCAAACACAGAATTGAAAATGACACATTTTCCAGTAATTTAATAATTAAATATATAAATGTTTTCTTCTTTGTTATAAATTGTTATACTGCCCCAGTAATTTCTGAGAATAAATAGCTGGCAAGAGCGATCAGAATTTCAATATCCGTGACACACACACACACAGATATATATATATATATATATATATATATATATATATATATATATATATATATATATATATATATATAGGAGAGCTTGAGAGACAGATATTGGACAATATACCATATTTCTATATTTTGGTATGTATAATGCACACTTTTTACCAAGTTTTCTTTTTTTCAGGAGATGGTGCACATTTTACAGCAGAACAAATAATGAAGAACTTTTTCCAGGTCAATCTGACAAAAGAATCATGGCACTTTGCCACCTACACACATCACATTCACTTGTGAAATATTAAATTGGCCGCATCATAACTTCATTTTTTACTAGCTTTATTTATGAAATAAATAATGCTTATAGACCTCAATAGTCTTGTTCTTTGATTGCTTATATTAATAAACTCATTTCATTTCACACTGAAGTATAGTTTATTTTTCAACCAGAAATACACACGACTGGTAACTTGTTTTTCCACTGTATCATGATTACATTCAAGCTGTGCAAAATACTGCATTGCAGTGGAACAAATATGATTACCATACCTGTAAATGTTCAATATTCAAGGGAGAAGATAATATAGAAGTAACAAAACTAACCTTTGCTACGACCCACAAAATACTATTATTGGAACTAGTTTACCACCAGACTCAACTAAATATGTATACTAAGTAAGTGTTATGTATTTTCAAGACTGCTAACTAATACAAAAAAAAATTTAAATCATAAGAAAAGCACAAGTAAGTTGTAGGCTAAGAGTCTATACAAAATTGTATTTATGAAGAAAAAAAATATTTTAATAAAAATTATGAGAGAAAAAAGTAAATAATAATAATAATAATAATAACAATAACAATAACTTTATTCAACAGTTACATTACTTTTTTGGGACAAATATTGGGCATAGGGCAAAACTTTCAGAAGCCACATTACTTTTTCAGGACAAATATTGGGCATAGAGCAAAAACTTTCAGAAGCCATAAGATAGATAAATTGATAGATAGATAGATTTTAAATAATATCAGTGAAAGGTTGATGCTAAAAGACATTTCAGCAGCAATATCTCCATGCATGCAGCATTTGTAACAGGGGAAACAAAAGTTAACTAACATTTTAGGAGCTGATATAATAGGTTCTTTTTCTCAATAAATCAGAGCAAGATTAATTTTTCTCATGCTATTAAATGGTTGGTCTCTTACCTGTATTTGAGTCTTGTATGAGCTGGTAAATCTCGACTGGAGTACTGCTTGGAGAGAGAACTCAGATCACTCTCGCCCTTTCCTTGCCCACCTCTTGCAGGATCATATGTAGGACGGGCTGCTGTTGTCATTCTGCTCTACTATAAACCTGGCTGGATGGAAAGAAAAAACAGAAAGAAAATCAATGAAGAAAACCGAATGTCAGAATTGAATAGCCTAATTATCATGTGGATTAACTCAAGGTTTTGTCAAAAGGCAGCAATAAAAACAGCTGGCACACTCCACATCTCTTGATCAAGCAGTTCCATAAGCAAAGCGAGCTGCGAGGTTGCTAAAGGCAATAATATAGGAAAAACAACCTTTCATGTTAAGATAATTGGCGAATTACTTAATGGATCACTTTAATAACTGTATCAATGGTCATCAGTGTTGCATCAAGCAAACATGTGATTACAGTTTCTTTTATATTTACCGCCGGAGAGTGTACAAAGGGAGAAAAAACAGTAATGCATACTAATTCCTATTCTCACGAGTGGATTAACTTGTGTGATATAAAGTGTTTAAATATGTATGTGGGATATTGTCTTGTTTTGCCGTTTCCCAGTAAACTAAACTGGGTTTACATTTATTTCTGATAAAGTGGTCAACATCTCCTACACGCAAGTTTCACAAGTTCTTGTGGTCTGTTTTATTCAATGGTATATTTCCCGTTGGAAATAAACTGAAATGCATAAATACACATAATATTAAATGAGATCCGTATTTTAGGACTAAGTCACCTTTCAAAAAAGAGCTTAAGTGAAAGTTTGCTATATGCAAGTTTATTGGCATATTGGATGTAAGATCAGCACCATTTTCATGCAAGACCATCTGGGCATCATAAGAAGTCTTTTGGTGAAAACCTCATGTTGATATGACCACCCATTCAGGAGGAGTAGCGATAACAAGATTTTCAAGATGGCTGCTGTGGACCTATTGGACCTCATATAAGGCACACACAAAAATATGTGTGTTTCCTATTACACTGGTTTTAAATTAGGGTATGCAGGTATTTTTTGTAAACATCATATATAAATCAAATAATATTTCAAGCGCTTCAAAGTATTGGGCAAAACCAGCTCAATTAGATGCACAAATCAAGTTTGGCAATGTGATTTTTTTTTTTTTTTTACCATGGGGGAAAAAAGAGCTAGGGCCAGCAATGAGAAACAGGGATGTTCAGCCGACCAGAAACACACGTTTTTTTTGGCCTAAGCACCATTTTCATTTAGGACCATCTAGACATCATAAAAAGTCTTTTAGTGAAAATCTCATGTTGATATGACCATCCATTGAGGATTAAAAGTGATAAGATTTCAAGATGGCTACTGTGGTGACCATATTGGATGTCCAAGCAGCACCATTTTCGTTTAGGACTAGATTAAGTAGACCATGGGATAAATGTGTGAATATAGTTTCACAGCAATCCTCCAAGTAGCGATAACAAACTTGTGCTAACGGACATATGGATGAACAACAGACCATCCCAAAAGCTCTTCTGACCAGTATAGCTAATGAAGGAGAGAGATTATGCATCATAGCTTTCAATTAACATAAACCACAACTTTATCTGCAGACTGAAAATAATATTGATTATTAAAGAGTATGCGGTTTTTAAATGTGCTGCAATTATCTTCATTTCAGAATTCGTCCACTGACAAAATTTAGAAATAAAATGTTGATACACTCTTTCTTCGAATTTTAATTGTCTTGATGTAATTAGGTTATTAACCTACTATTATTGTGCTTTTCTTTTTCTCTTATCACTTCTTGTTTGGTTCTACAGTCCAATGTGGTTGTAATTAACATAAATAAACTAAAAGCTTCAGAAACTGAGTAGACTGAAAGTTGCATGACCCAGTATTGCTGCAATAATCTAAATGAATACTGACAATATTTGTGATGATCCTAGAATATGAAAAGTTCACAAAATGCTGGAAATAAGTTAGATTTACGTGTACAACACTTGGAAGCCAAAACTTCTTAAATCTCCAGTTCAAAATAGATAAAGAAGTTCTACCAGGGATACCTGTTTAAAGCCACTAAAAATATGAATCCATATTAATATACATGTATATAGCAATCAATGCAATTAGAGATTGATTCAAGAGCCTTGGCAAACATGTGGCTTAGCAATTTCAGGTGATATACAAGGCATTATTGTTAGATATGTGTTTAGTTCATGCATAATACAGTACAAGGTAAACAAGAAAATAAAACCATGAATATTCTGCTTTTATTAAAGTAAAAACTAAATGGATGTACAAAAAAACAAGAGATATTCTGCTTGTATTTTAGTACAAACTAAATGGATATACAAAAACAAGAAATATTCTGCTTTTATTAAAGTAAAAACTACATGGATGTACAAAAACATGACATATTCTGCTTTTATTAAAGTAAATATGAGTCAAAAGATTCACATTTAATTTAGAATCAGCTCCCTCAAAATGCAGTTGTAAAGATGAGATTACTCATCAGTGACCACCGTGGTTTGAATGGATGAAAAGTAGATGCATCTATTTTTAGAAACAGGGACTTTCTTATTATGACTACTCACTTTCTAGCTTCGTTGCAACAATCCCAAGACATGATTGAAAATGTATGCTTTTAATATTTGTCTACGTACTCGTTATAATGTCGTGTACTGCTTGGATATTTTTTTCTTTGATTCTTTTTCTCGTATTTGCATAAAAATGTGTGATGTAAGCTAACAACCTTGACCTTAAGTTAAAGCGCTTATCATTCGACAACACAGAATTGTCCAATACGTTTCTGACCAACAGATTTTTATTTCCAGGATTAATCTTTTATCACATAATAGTTATACTTTGCTTTCTACGAATTGTATAATTTCCTTAATGTTTGTGCCCAATGAATTACGAAAACTGACAGTCTAATGAAGACGTACTTCCAAGACACAGCGATGTCCGCCATTATAACCCCTTAGCAGGTTCACATACGGTTTCAAACTGATTTAATAAAGAAAATATTGGAAGCACGTCAGTTAAAATCTTCAAACGATATATTTAGAAAGTGCTTTCACCGATTCTATTCTTAAAACACAAAGTGTTATTTACATATAGATGATTTAGTTTCAAAACACAAGTTATTAAGGTTTCAGCATCAAATGAAAACTTGCGTAAATCGGGCAGCAATATCTTGCGGGGCCAAAGAGTTAATTGGTCAGTCAGCTATTAAAACACATGCCTGTGAATGTGCAAGAGTTTGTTTTGTTGACGCAATTGATATGAACACCTGCTAAGGCAATGCGCAATCCATTACGCCTGGGGCTTAACACTACTTGGCTGGGTTGAGGGAACATCTCAAAACCCATAAACTACAGGCAATCTGTGTAGCTCTAAAAAAAAAATGACAGGGCGAAGTTGTTTTCGCTTTCCTAATACAAGAAGGCAAAGTTTACATTTTTTCGGCGACTTAGTCGCCCACTTCGCCTGGTAGCGTGACCCCTGTTAACACTATGATGTTGAACACACATGTACATGTGCTCTCATGTGCATGTTACAGCCTAATATAGGGTTTGTTTCAAACTAGTTTAGAAACGTTTTTGACTGCCCTTTTCTAGTGAAGAAACTAACAAAAAATAAAAAAATATCTTTAAGTGGCAGTTGCTTAAGTATTTTTTACCTATTTGAAATTACAATACTGTAATCTAGGTACTCCTGTCAGTTACAATTATTTACAATGTATAGTTTCTGCTATGCTTTTTTGAAGTCATATGGACAAATTACATTGCATATTTCTCTCCATCTACACATACACACTTTCAAGTATGAATACACTGCATACGAGTACGATACCTTCATACACTTACAAAATGTGTTTATAATATACATACAACATAGAATTTTCTACTTGAAGATAAAGTATTGCTTAAAACCAATGTTAAATGCAAATATGCAAAATGAGAAATACAGGACACAATTCAAATAAGAGAACCAGGGCACACACACACACACACACACACATATATATATATATATATTATATATATATATTATTGTGTTTCTTGTTATGCTGCCACTTCTCACTGTTCTGCTCTCACTTCTCCCTATTCTGTCCAAAGGAGAAGTCGCTTCTCCCTAAAATTCAGTCTAGCTTGATCCCTGTTGACATTTGTTCACAGACCAGTATAGTATTAATATTAGTATATATGCCTCTGAGGCTATGATATCGTAACAAGGACAGGTAATCATAAGCTGTGTCAAGAGCATAAAATTTGCTATGAAACACAGCATGTGCCAGGCTTTCAACATTTTAAACATCAACTTAGTAAACTTTGCTGCAGGATAGTTGTACAACCAGGCAACTAACCCAAAAAAATATGACATGTTTAAGTAGTCACACCCACAGCATAACAATTCACCTTTTGACTTGTTTTCCAAACCAGACAGAAAAAAAGCAAACACCAGGTAACCAGTCCATGTGCTATTATAAGCGACAGTCAAGGTGTTGAGCAGCCCACATCAGCTGTGCATAAAGGATGTGCTCAACATAATCCTTTAAAAATTCCCCTTTTATCCTTCTCCAAATGAGGAATAAGTAAACATTCATTATTCATGAGTAATGAGTTAATTTATTACTTTTAAAACAGCATGTCAGCTTTTCATGTTTGAAAAAATTCACTTGCCCGAGACTGAATTATTGCTGAAAGGCACTTACCCAACTGAAACACTGGACTAGTACCAGCTGTTGGGCAATCCAATGTGTGCAGTCCTGAATAACTAAAGCTGAATATGAGCTAAATCTGGATTCCAAATTCCACAATGCAACCCTATAATTTCTGAACCAGTACTATTCTACTTAGTTCTGAGCAGTGTGAATTCTGTCAACCTAGAAAAGAACTTAGCTTACTAATTTTGAAATATTAACTGGTCCATTCACAAATCCAATAAGACCAGGCATAAAAGAGAAGAGACGTTAAGTACCCTTATAAGGTATTACAAAGCAACGAACACAATTTAGCTGAGTAAATTTTCTTCATGCTCCAAATTTCTATCCTCTGCAATAGGAAAATTATCAGGTTCTTCGAAGTTTGCCAGTCCTGACAAGGCCATATAATGTTTATATTGAATACCTGAGAGTTTGACCAGCATCTGTATATCTGAAGATTAACAACGCACTGTCTTTTGATTTTGAGCGAAAACACATTACAGTTCGAAAATATGTTACACTGTCATTTGGTGGCTCCAATTTTTTCATTACATTACAGACTCGTACATTCTGGTCTGATAAATGCTTTTTGTGTGGAAATTTTACAGATAACTTTAACTAACCCACTATCAATCTAGCGCAAACACTTTTTCGTGTAAACTATTTCAATGACTACAACCCCAACCCCTACTTGATCTCGGGGTCTGGGAAGGTACCTTTTTTGTATAATTATAATTTAAATTGAGGCACTACTGAGATCTTTAAATACTCCACCTTAAGCGTTGACGTTTCTAGCAAGAAAATCACTCTCTGTTGGATGATTATCCCTATAAAGCATCACTGTGACCAATACACTCTTTTTCACAATTTCATACCGAATTTTCCGGAAATAGTTTTATAATCTCACTATACGAGTTTGAGATTCTACTGGTTATATGAATATAAAAATGACAACTGTATGATGGATAAAAAAGTAAAAACAAAAAATTAATAAGGTTTGTAGGATATTAAGAAGAATTGTTTTGCAGATTTGACAACTAAATAAATGAACTAACTGGTTTAGAGACTATATAATCATGTTCCATTTTTACACTAGGCTGGAATGGTGACCACCGGCATTAATCTTAAAATTGCTTGGCACGTTCGGTCCGCTGGAAAATAAACCCATAGGTCGCAAAAGAAGGAGCACATCTTCAGATATGAGAGCTATTTCATAGTCTCTATTTTGAAAAATTATTTGTCTTCTCTTAATATCAAAAGTAGATGTAATAGGTTCATTTGACTCACTCCTCTCAGATCAAACTGTTTTACCCCTCTCTCGCGAGGGTATTTTGGACCATGGCCGGCAGTTTGGACCAGGGGGTATGTTACCATTGGCAACATTTTTAATTAGAGACATGTGGGTCTAGGGATACAGGTAAAATTAGGGCAACATTTTTAATTAGAGATTGTGTGTGTCTTGGGACACTGGAAAATGACAACCACAATCTGGAAACTGACCAAACTGTTTAGGAGAAATGTAAATAGGCCACGAGGAATATATTGATGGGCTGGAGATAATATTTCTGGACGAGTTGATAGATTTCATAACGTAATCTTTAATGAACTGTGCCAAAATGGCTGATAAGCCAAGTTGAGTATGTTAAAGCATTTCGCTGCGCGTACTTACTTGCAGTGAAAATGTAAGCACAATTTGGTCTTGGCCTCCCATTTTTTTTTTTTTACTTTTTGCATAAGAAAAATGTAACTAAAAAATGGTTAGATACACAGCACAAAAGAATGCCTCGCATACCACAAAATAAGTGTGCCTTGTTTAAGCTTTATCTGTGTTAAATATGAGAAAGGCCTTGCTTTGGGAAATACTGCAATGTTCATAATGCGAAGCATAAACGCGGTGTTGTTATTCATCCGTGTTAGAAACGTGGAGCACGTGTTAGAACGCAGCACCACATATGAAAGAGTTGTGATGGAAATTACAATACAATAAAGTTGTCCCGCAAAGAGGAAAAGGCAGAGAAGCAGTTTATGAAATGCGAACTAAAGGAAACTGTGCCTATGGTTGATGTATAGCTAAACCAGTTTAAACTGGTTTGTTAAGGTCAGCAGAGCAAAAAAGGCAATTTAAAAAAATATATTTTTAATAGAGATTGAGTAGGTATAGGGATACAGAAAAAAGTACGACAGAATTTTTAATTAGATATGAGTATAGGGGATACGCAATCATGCCTATCTTGCAAATATTGAATGAACTTTTCAGGTCAGGGCTATTGACCGATAAAGAGTATGAACAGTCCTTTGGGGCGATTATAGAACCGCGCGAGCGAGCAGTGGCGGCGCGAGGGTTCGAGGCACCCGGGGGCAATGTTCTTTAGTGGCGCCCCTACTTTGCTAAAAAGAACAGTTTTTATGTCAGCTACCATCCTCCCCCTCCTAAATATAAACTTTGTGAAGAATTGCTCCCGTTACACTAAGGTGAAGGTGAAATACTATGAAAATTTCAGCTGGAAAAAAAAACTCCCGACGGCGCCCTCTTTGCCTGGCGCTCAGAGGCAATTGCCCTCTCCCAACACCCCCTTCAGGCCGCCACTGTAGGCGAGAGCCTACTGAATGGCCAGTACCAGCACCACGGCAGGTTCAACCAATTTCTAGGCGCAGGGTTGAGCCTCCAGTGCCGGCTTACAGGGTTGAGCCTCCAGCGCCGGCTTACAGGGTTGAGCATCAAGCCGCGCCTGCACAAGCACCACGACAAGTTCTGGCTCCAAGGCTTGCGAGACGCGTAGCACCCCAACCACTGCAATGGCTTATAAGGCTTAGATGTAGAAATGACGCGATCGTTAGAAACTTTCGCGCCATAGTGGCTCAAAGACATGCTCTTGATGAAGATGTCCTGCTTTTCCTTAATGACATGGCAACCTGCACCAGGCACATCATTGACGCCAAGCTCAAAAGACCTGGCCGTTTAAAATACATGCTTTTGCTGACGGCACAGCTGGGGAAAAAAACGAAAGAACCCCCCCAACAACAACAACCACACTAGGACAGATGCGCAACTTGAAGAAAGAAGTGCTGTTATGGCATATTTTACAAGCAAAGTCACCACAGTACTGCGACCTGATGAGATTGACTACCTCGTTGACGAAGCCAATGCTAAAATTATAGAAAGCATTGACAAATACATGCTTGAGCGCTCAGGGTGGCACTTCGTGAGGCGCGTAGAACTCGATCTAGGCGTGTACGCCTATAAGTACATTCCGCTTCCATCAGTCATCAATGTTGAAAACGCAGACACGCGCTGTTTCAAGTGGGCTATTCTGTTGGCGCTATACCCAGCAAACGACACAAACGTTGAGGGCGTTAACTTTCCCGTAAAGCTAAGCGACAATGACAAGTTCGAGCGCCAAAACTCCAAAATCGCAGTTAGTGTTTTTGACTGGCAAAAAGCTTTATATGCGCTCCGTATTAGCAACGAAGTAAGACCACGTTTTCTTGACCTACTGTTGCTTATCGAAGCCGAAGGTACAAAGGAAAAGAGTCGATATGTCTGGATAAAAAACCTAAGCCGCATGGTACACAACCACAATTAAACTGATCGTAGAAAGCACGTCTGCCGCCGGTGCCTCCACGTCTTCAGCCGGGCCGACCTACTGGAAGACCACGTTAAAGACTGCCAAGACATAGTCGAAAAGCCATAGCGTGTGACCTTACCGGATATAGGAAAAAACATCTTGGCCTTTACCAATGGAAAGCACTGCTGACAGTCCAGACAACAGAAACGTGACTTTTGTTACATAGTCGTCGGCTGTGATGAAGGCAGGAACAACAACAAAAAAAAGTGCTCAGTCGGTGTGAGCAACGCCGTGGGGACTTTTATTCGGTACCTGGAGGCGGAGTTATCAGAGATCCACGAGGTCTTTCAGAACCATGTGAAGATGAATCATGGATGAGAAAGCCTGGGGGTGCACAGGGTGAGAGACCACTGCCACATTACTGGTAAATACCGAGATGCCGCCCATAACACGTCACCTCAAGCTGCGCATCTCTGCAGAAATAAATAAATAAATAAACGATGGGACTAGTTGTGATTCATAACCTGCATACGACAGTCACCTCATTATGCAGGCCACCGGAACAGCCTCGACGGAGAAGATCAGTGCTATTCCCAGCAACATGAAAAAATACATGACATTTACACTTGTGTTGACAGTCTCCAGTTTATGAACAGTAGTCTCGAAAAACTCGCCGCCAACTTACCTAAGGAGGCGTTTCAAATTACATCAAGGGACGCCAGACACGATATTGACCTCCTGGTCAAAAAGAGCATCTACTCGTGCGAATGCAGGAGTAGCAGTAAGCGTTTTGAGGAAATCCATCTTCCCCCGATTGAGACCTTCTACAGCCAGCTAAGTGACTCCGGCATTTCTGAAAAAAACTACGAGGCCGCAAAGAGTGCGTGGAAGGCGTTTGGATACAAGAACCTGGGGGACTATCACTACCTCTACCGCAGGACTGATATGCTTCTGCTGGCAGACGTGTTAAAGATGTTTGGAGAAACTAGTAGTAATGTGTGGCACGAGGAGCACAAGGGGAAAATAACATTAGGCGGCCATTTTTGTGGGTTTATAGCGTCAAGATGGGAAATCCTATGTTAAAAAATGTCCATAGGAATAACACGATGGGATTCTCCTGGCGAGAAATTTAACATTGTAACATTATGGGTCTGTTTGGCGGGAAATGTAACATTATGGGTCTATCTGCACTACAACGGGAAATGTTATGTTAAAAATGTCCATTGTTTTAACATTATGATACTCTCTGGGGTCTAACGGGAATTTAACATCGGAATGGGTGTCTGGGGTCTAACTGGAAATGTAATGTTAAAAATGTTTATAGGTTTTGCAGTCTGCGGGACAAGATGGGAAATCCTATGTTAAAAAATGTACATAGGTTTAACATTATAAGGCTGTCTGTGATCTAACGGGAATATAACATGGGAATAACTGTCTTGTGTCTAACGGAAAATGCAATGTTAAAACTACATCTCCTGTCTACAATCTAGTGATCTACTATTTAATACCCCACACTATACCATCAACACACCAGTTCGAGTGTCCAACACCTACTCTACTACTGACCACACATGGTAGGCTGTAAAAGAAGGGGTATACAAATAATTTAAATCCCTTATAAACCAAACTAACTTCCCTATCTCCCAATAAGTTCCCTATTATCCCCTTTTGAACAAAGTTAAACCCCTCTCCCTCTCCCACTACCATCCCCCTTTTAAACAAATCTACCATTCCCTACTACTCTTATAATTTCTATAACTTTGCGAGTGAAGTGTAATAAGAGAAAAAAGTAGGTCAAGTTTAGAATTTTTGTCGTCTAGATTTTAAGATTCTCACTAAAAGTGATACCTGTGTTACAGGCAGAACGTTCACAAAAACAGCCACTATCAAGCCAGCCAGATTTAGTTTTTCACTTTTGGTGACAAATGTAATGACTTTGCCAACCCTAGAACTGACTGACTTCGGTTTACTTAATGTTACGCGGGATTACATTAATCGTCCTACATTTCATTAACTGAGTGAAAATGTTGCTATTTGGCAAGAGTGTTACATCGGCTACAGTGTTAAACGAACTCAGAATTTGGCATGTATAAAGTTCAGTAGAGTTTAGACATTTTTGCTGTCCTAGACTTTAGATTCTCACTAAAAATGCTACCTATGTTACTGACAGAAAGTTTGCATAAAAGATCCACTATCAAGCCAGCCAGATTGGGCTTTTCGGTTTTTGGTGACAAATGTTACAAATTTGCCAACCCCAGATATAACTGACGTTGGTTAACCTAATGTTACATTGGACGTCCTACATTTCGTAAGTTGAGTGAAAATGTGGCTATTTGGCGAAAGCGATGTTGTTTATCGTACGATGAATGAAATTTGAGCCAGGAGGTATTGAAACCAGAACTGAATGTCCTACAATGTCAGACCATCTCAGAATTTGACCTGTATGAATCCCAAGTAGAATTTTAGAATTTTTTAAAATATTGTTTTTGGTTTTTACCAACTCATTAGAAGGAAGTTTTGATTTAAATATTGTCATTGTCAAGTCAGCCAGATTGGGTTTTTCAGTAGCTTGTTACGATTTTTAGTTTTAGTACACAAACTGACCTCGTTTTGAGAGAGAGAGAGAGAGAGAGAGAGAGAGAGAGAGAGAGAGAGAGAGAGAGAGAGAGAGTAAAACTATTTGTTTCAGTTTGAAAACGACAAAACTATTTTGCATCTTACAGGGATTGTTTGTACTTGTTTAGAAAACAATGTTTAACCTGTTAGCTCTTTCTCTCACGGTTGGCAAAGGCGGCAACTATCACCATCACAACAACAACTTGGAAGTGGAAAAGGTTTAAGGCAGTTTACAACCGATGTTTGAAAATTCGTAATTTCTTTTTCGAAACCCAACGACCCTTTTCAGAGCCCGCCTGGATCTCTTGGAAAAGATATGCTACTTAAATGATTGCCAAATTAAACAAAAATCAAATCCTGCAGAAGTCTTATCGGAAGTGTATTTTCGAATCATTCTCGGTAAATCGTAGAGACATGATCGGAGAGAAGAATATACACATACTTAAGCGAACCTTTTCAGAGCCCGCCTAGGTCTTTTAGAAAATAGACACTACTCTTATGATTTCCAAATGAAACAAAAACCAAATCCCTCCATTATAAAATGTGTGGGTATTAATATTCTATCCATACTTTTAATAAAATCCCACCAAATCAACACATAGAGACACTTACGTGTTTTGGTATATTCTCGTGAATTAGAATCACAGTGAAATTTCAAAACACGTCACAAAAGTCAATTATTATTCTTCGTTTGCTGTATTTCTTTTTTTAATTTCTTCACTGGAATATGTTCTTCTGCTATTTTTTTCTGCGTGCCTTGCTTTGACTTTCTTTGCTGGAATCGGTTCTTCTTATGTTTCTTCTCCGTTTGCTTCTGAAAGGTCCTCCTTTTTCTCTTTTTCATTTTCTTGGGACACTCTGTAGACCAATGCCCTTTTTCTTGACATTGATAACAGGTATTTTGTTTACTGCTGTCTCTCTTTTCTCCTGTCTTAGAGATCCCTTTTCTTTGACGTTGTGGACATTCTGCAGGCCCAACGTCCTTTTCTCTTGATAGACGTAACAGGTGTTTTCCCTTTTATTTCGAGGGCAGTAGTCTCGAGTTTCTCCAGAAGTCTTGTTGGAAGTGTACTTTGGAATGACTCGATGTAAATCTCTGATAAGAAGTGTGATCTCTTGTGGCTCTTCCATCTTCACAGATTGAAATTGCACGGGTGTATCCTTATAGGTAGAGGGGTCTTTACATACTACAGTGTTGTACTGTAATAGTGAAAGTCAGTTTCTTCACTAACTTGTATGATACAGCAACATAGCAATTAAGTTTTTTTTTTTTTCTTCTTTCTTTTTTTTTTTTTTTTTTTTTGTCTTACACTAAAATGTGTGCTACTGACAATTTGTATCCATGAAAATTGGAGGCTCTCTCGACGCATAGTCGAGATTATAAAATATAGTCTAATGTCAACCATTCTCGCTCATATTAACATAATTTATGCTGGTGTCTGTACCGAAACACAAATAAAATCTATGTTGAAGTTGAAATTGAGACTAGAAAATCCATGTCTCGGGATTAAAATGTAAATTTCTGTTCATTATTTGTCTTTTGTTTGGCCAAAAAGTATTGTCTAAGTAGTACAAGGAGTATCCAGGGCGCTATTTGGAAATTTAACAATCGCGTTTAGATCACATAGCGCTTATGGAAATTTAACAATCGCGTTTAGATCACATAGCACTTATGGAAATTTAACAATCGCGTTTAGATCACATAGCACTTATGGAAATTTAACAATCGCATTTAGATCACATAGCGCTTATGGAAATTTAACAATCGCGTTTAGATCACTATTGAGCTTTTGGAAATTTAACACTGGGAGTCACGATTGAGCATAATGTGAATTTAACATAGATAAACTGATCAGCACCACCAGTAAAAGTAAATTGTTCACTAAAGTTTGTGCTACTGCAACAGTAAAAGTCGGTTTCTTCACTAAATTGTCTGTTACTACAACAGTAAAAAGTACGTTGTTTCACTAAAATGTGTGCTACTGCAACAGTAAAAATCATTGTTTTGGTTCCCACTAAAATGTAAACTACCAGCAGGGTAAAAGTTAGTTTTTTAACTCACTAAACTGTGTGCTACTGTAACAGTAAAAGTCAGTTTCTTTACTTGATTGTATGGGGCCTCGGGTGGCCGGGTCGTCTAAGGCGCTTGGCTTTACAGATCACTCACACTTCTCAACTCTGGTCGCGTGAGCTCGATTCTCGGCTCGACCAACGTTGGTATGTGAAAAAGCTTGCCAGTAGCTTCCCGTGGTCGGTGGTTCTTCTCGGGTTTTTCATTCATCCCATATACTGGCCGCCATGTGCTGAAAAATGGCGTTAAACATTACAAAACCAAACCAATAACTATATCGTATTTTACTGCAACAGAAAAAATCAGTTTTTGCACTAACTTGCTTGCTACTGCAACAGTGCAAGTCAGTTTTTGCACTAAATTGCCTGCTACTGCAACAGTGCAAGTCAGTTTTTGCAATAAATTGTATGCAACTGGAACAGTATAAAAGTCAGGGGGTTTTTTCTTTCTTTTTTCTCTCACTAAATTGTGGGGGCCCCGGGTGGCCGAGTGGTCTAAGGCGCTCACCTTTACAGATCACTGACATCTCATCTTTGTCCGCGTGGGTTCGAGCCTCGGGCTCGGCCAAAGTGGGTATGTGAGAAAACTTGCCAGTAGCTTCCTGTGGGTCGGTGGTTTTTCCGGGTTCTTCCTCCACCACTTATACTGGCCGCCATGTATAGCCTATCATATGCTGAAAAATGGCGTTAAACCCACAACAACATCACTAAATTGTGTCCTACTGGAACAGTAGAAGTAAGTTGGGTTTTTTTTCTTCACTAAATTGTGTGCTGCTGCAACAGTAAAAGTCAGTTCTCTCACACACGATACGTTGTGGAGACAACTGAACAAAGGAATTTGTGTTTGATCACACCTTTGACAAATTCAGTTTTGCCTGAACCACAGGATCCAGCAATCAACATGATAATGAAATAGCGAAGATACAGTGCCTCCCAACTTTGACGATCTGACCTTTCGTCAATCACTTTGAGAACATTGGATGCAACCATAACTCTCCAGTTTTGTTTGAAAATCTGAGATTGTCTAAAAAGACACAAGACATTTTAATAAATGTTATACGTTTAATGTTTTTTTTCATAGTACAAAAAAAGGTGTCGCCTTATACCATGAGAGAAGTGTTGGCACAAGTTCACCATAGCGATTTTGAAGACTAAATAATGGATCGCTAACCAACACCACCCACCTCCTCTTTAATTCCAATATCGACCAAGAAAGAAAGTCGTTCAGTATACCCTAAAGATTTTTTTTTCACATTCGAGCTACTCACAAAATGACTTCCAGAAGGACTGCTTTTACTTACACGGTCAAATTCAAATAATTTCCGTCTCAAGTCCCGGCAGTGAAAGCAGCTGCCTTTATTACGGACTTACTGGATATATATATTAAAAGAGTGAAGACGAAAGTGCCACGCTAAGGATCAAGATCCTTTGAAATCTCCTGTCTGGATCGAATTAAGTACATCTGCGGAATTAATCTCTTCCAAAATCTTTGACAAAATTCAACGCGTTCAACTATCCAATGATGAGTTTGACATGACCGACGGATAAGCTACCCTTCATATAACGTGCGTTTCACATCCTTCAGGCAGCGGAAAAGCAAAAAGGTTTTATTGGTGGATCGACTTGTCACTATCAAACGAAATATTGTCAAGATTATTAATAACCAAGATCAGATGTGTTTAGCCCGAAAATCGTGGTCGAGTTTATACAGAAAAAACCGATGCACCCGAATGGAAGCGATTATGCACGAGTATTATCAAATCGAACAGCAGCGGAGAAAAGCAGAAATCCTATTGGAGCAAGCTGGAATTTAGAACGAGACCGTGTGTGGAGTTCCTAAAATGCAGAACATTTCAAGACGTACTTGCCCCCTGTTAAGCATTGGAAGTTTTCGTGTTTCGAGGGCACCATTTTCCAGACGGTAAATACATTCACATCAATCATCACTAAAACCATTTTGATAATATCACATAATTTCTTGGATACAGATAGTAATGTGACCCCCCCCCCCAAAAAAAAAAAAAAAAACCCAACGAATTTTGTTGTTTTTTAGATGTGAATTTGTTTGAAATGTAAATTGTGTTCGAAAGGCTGGGGTTATACTATTGTGCCTCCCAATTCTAGATCAATTCATACCCCCAGCCAAGAAATACGTGCCGTATTGGAAATGAAAAGTAACAGCAAAACAATAAAACTATTTCCAAGTCGGCTCGTATTGTTTTTTTTTTGTTTTTTGCAACGCCAAAAAAGAACAACAGACATTCGTTCTATCACTTTTGTTCGATTGATGATGGAGTAAAGCAAAGTAAATTGCTTGAGTGGAGAAACTGATTTTAAATTAACTAGCGGTCCAGAATTCTCATACATTACCTACTGCCTGAAATTAGGATTTTTCCATATAAATTTCTGTGGACTAGACTTTTCGCATATCCCTTCTTCTTTATACTTTTCTCCACCTACAGTCTCTCAATACTTTGACCACTAACCATGCTGTCAATATATCTAGCATCCTATGTCTTGAAAATGACCCGTACATAGTCAAATAATAAAGAAACGATAGTTATCTGGAAATTTTACCAGTAAATTTCTCTTTATATCATTAGATGTTCTTGAATAAATGTAGATTATCCAATCGTAAGATACAAAACTTCTAGACACAAAATTATTCTTTTTTTTTTTACATACTTTTACAATGGTACGCTAATGTTAAAAAAAAAAAAAAAACGAAGGTCATTTACATTTTTTCCGATAGGTGGCATTTTGTTTACATAGGATTCTCCTATGTACTTTTATGTAAACAATAATGTATCCCTCCTTCTTTCTTTCCATGAATAGATTTCTAAATGTAAAGAAGCATATCTTTATGTAACAAAAGACTGATAAAATCTGCCTGACTTCACCACACACGATAAACCTATGACGTGCCCGTTAGTCTGTCATTATGTTATATTATGATAAGATATTGATTAAAAAAATTTTGTAGTCTTAATGACAGAAATGAAATTCCGCTATAGTCAGATACAGTCGTGATTTCACTCCATGCCTTAAGTAAGTCAGTTTTTAGAAACTAGTTCGTAGCATATCTTAGATTTGTAATGAATGAAAAATTATGCCAGCTTTACGGTAAAATGGAACCTCTAGGAAACAGTTGTTTACTACGCCACAAAAATAGACGCATTTACATTGATCGGCCTGGCTGTTATCCTTCAAGCATCGGAGACTCTCGTTTAGGCCCTTGGACCGATGAACATCTCGAAGACACTATTGTGAGTTTGCCAGTAGGGGACCTAAAATTTAAGTCCAACAGTCCAGCGACAAACAAGGACAACATCATATGAAATATAAAGAGAAAAACTGACATTGAACTGTTTAAATTTAACAGTGTAAGTGTAAACCGTCGTTCGAAATTTTCTGGTAGTCACTTGCTATGTCTCTCGAATGTGAAAATAATCTTCTGGAGCTGTCCAACAACTTTCTTGACTGCTCTTGACTCTCTCAATCCCGTGGAGGCCGCGGGTATTGTCTCAGGATCGCTCGTGTCTTCTTTAAAATCGTTAATGTGAACTTGGGCTGAATACTCTCTTATCGTATTAGGCGACATAGAATGTCGTTGTCGCTTCCTTCTGAATTCTCATTTAAATGGTATGTTTCATTTCATGACGGTAAAATTATTCGTGTTTGATTTGCCTAGGATATCCCCCCCCCTCTCTCTCTCTCTCTCTCTCTCTCTAATAGTGCTCCTGCGTAAGTGAATATATTCACTCAGCTTTCAGTCTGTGAAGATGGAAGAGTCAAAACAGATTGCCTTTCTCGTCATAGATTTTCAGAGTCATTCGAAAGTACACTTCCAATAGTATTACGGACTACTCTATCGACATAAAAGTCAAGATACTTGTTATACCTGTCAAGAGAAAGGACATTGGGCTCCAGAATGTCCACAGAGTCAAAGAAAAGGAATGACTGGAGAAAGGAGAGACAAACGTAAAGATAGCTATTATCATTGTCAAGAAAAAAGACATTGGTCTACAGAGTGTCCCAAGAAAGGGAAAAAAAGATAAAATGAAGAAATTTCAGAAGCAGAAGAAGAAGAAACAGAAGAAGAACCCATTTCTGTAAAGAAATTCAAAACAAAATGCGCAGAAGAAATAACAGAATAACCCATGCCGGTGAAGAAATTAAAAAAAGAAATACAGTAAAAGAAAAAAAGACTTTTGTGATGTGTTTCATTGAAACTTCATTGTAATTTCATTCAAAGGGAATATATACTATATCTGTTTTTTGTTTTTTAAAAGTAGGAATAAAATATCCTCTCTCTCTCTCTCTCTCTCTCTCTCTCTCTCTCTCTCTCTCTCTCTCTCTCTCTCTCTCTCTCTCTCTCTCCCAAAACACACTCCAGAGTAGAGTAACGTCCCTTCTACCGTCACCTTTGTCGAAGTCAAAATGTCTAAGTGAGAAAAAAATGGTCAGTTTCAAAACGCGAACCGATAATGTTACAGTTCAGTATTTAGTGTGGCGCGAATAAATGTTACAGTACACAAATTCTTAACATGATTGCAAATTCACAATAGTCTGTCTGCACCACTGCAGCCGCAAAAAAACCCAGTTCACAGTTTTTTTTGGCCCATTACCTGTCCTGAATCTAAAGTAAAATACTTCGTCACTCATTATAAGTGATTTCATTGGCAATTATCTTCTTTTTTTAAAACCGCCTTAGCTTCGAATCGGTTTCAGCTGCTATTCACATTGTGAGAAAATTAGATTTATTTTCTGCGTTTGACCGTCAGTCACTTGACAAAAAACTAACGCACGACCTATTTATTGTACGCTTTGTGATGAATAAACATTTGGCCCCCTTATACGAAACAAACACCACGGAGTATTTGGATGTGATTTGACAACCTTCCTTTGGTCTGTCCAAAATATGATCCTCATGTCGGACTCTTTAGAAGTGGAGAGGATTCGTAGTTTCGGTTGGAGCTGCGAGAACTCATTTACAGAGAGTTTGTCAAGATTCACGTGAAACACAAAGAACACTTGCATCCTCTACAACACAGACGTTTTAACCGTTGGTATTGGAATGCTATAAGAATACTGATTAGTTTGAAAGTGTTCGAATGGTCAGCCTTTGACCAATGGCCCATATCCATAACGAAGACTTTGGATGCTGTGACATCTAGCTACAAGGTTGGTATGTTACACAGAATTCTATGGGACGAAGTCCAGGAAACAGTTAATGACTTACATGAATACAAAAAAACTTGTAAAAGAAGTATCGCCTCAAGAAGAGACTTCTTTACGACGTGTCGTGTGTGAGTTAGTGGCTGAATTTCAACGATATGATTATTCCGTTTGGCAAACGTATCACTATTCCATCAAAAAGACATTCCTGGGAATGGACTGTTTATAAGAGCCCCATTCAGAATTTACCATTGGAACTGCATGAGTGCATTTACCACAACTTTGTACAGATTTACCACTACTTTGTACAGATTTACCACAACTTTGTACAGATTTACCACTACTTTGTACAGGTTTACCACAACTTTGTACAGATTTACCACTACTTTGTACAGATTTACCACAACTTTGTACAGATTTACCAGATTTACCACTACTTTGAACAGATTTACCACAACTTTGTACAGATTCAAGTGAAACGTAAAGAATCATTTCAATATTTAGTCTGGGGTACAATTAGGAAAGAAAAAAATGGACTTTTGTGCGATGAATGAAAAAACACGACACCTAGTCGTCCAGCTAGCAGTAAAGTACTGGATTTTGGTGAATCCTTACATCTATGCTTGGATTGTATTAAATCTTGTGGGCTTGTACCCTAAAAAAGGTGGATTTTCCCCTAGGGATGTGAATTTTTGGGGATGTAATTTAGTAAGAAAAATATATCATAAAAAGGTCTCTGTGTGCCTTGATATCTTGTTTAAAGTAGAACTATTCTCTGTCTGTCTGTCTCAGCGATCCGGGAGTCAGATTGATCACTTTTATAGCGTTAGACTGTAAGGGCCTCTCTCTCTCTCTCTCTCTCTCTCTCTCACACACACACACCGCACACACACACAGCAATTCAAACATCCGTTGCTCACGCCTATGGTGTTAGCCAGTAAGGTCCGCTCTCTCTCTTTCTCTCTGACACCCACCAATGTCTGACGTTAGATCGTCACGCTCCTCGCACACATCATAAAAATTTATAATACTAATCATAATAATAATAATTATTCTCTCTCTCTCTCTCTCTCTCTCTCTCTCTCTCTCTCTCTCTCTCTCTCTCTCTCTCTCTCTCTCTCACATATCACGAACCCCCTTAGTTATAGTTTTATGTCTCTATATTTATCATTTTCACGCCGCGTACGATGTAAATAAAAGTACACTGCCCTTGGGCTGACAAAATGTAGGACATGCTTTGTAATATTGACAGGCAGACATACAGACACACTTTATCTTCCTATATAATGATTTAGATTTAAATCATGATATATCTGTTCCCACTTTAAGATACCTCTCAAAAACATTTGCCTTAGTCAAAATGATAACGTGAAATAGAAGGCTCTGTGACTTTAGTTGTACTTTTTCTAAAACTTTCTTAGTTTTGTGTAGGAGTAGTCCTATTTTGACACTGAATGTGTCGAGAGAAAATTTCTAACATTAGAGCTATCGTTTTTTTTTTAAAAAAAAAAAAAATCCCGCACAGCAATTTTTACAGTGCAAGAATAACTTGAGCATTTGCCGCCCTGTTCTGCACTTTCAAATCTAGAGCTAAAACACGCGTTTAGGAAAATGTAACAATGTATGCTTTTTTTCAGTCACTTGATATCAGAATGCCGATACAACAAGGCGTGAAAATTGTTTATCCTCGCTATGCGTAAAACAAAAATTTACAGTCCCTGGTTTAGGGAATTTTGTAACATTGTTGGGTGTTGACAGACTGCATTCTCTGTAAACTCAAGACATGTGCCAGAATTTGACCTGTCTTAGATTTGTAGCATCCTTGCAAATGTTACTGCGTTCGTTCACAATAAATAATAGATCTAACACCGTTTTTTTCAAAAATTGATGATTGAAAAAATATGTCAATGAACATTTTTAACATAGGCTTTACCCTTGTCCTCATAAACTCATGAAAAGAGTGGCCTAATGTTAATTTCTCCTTGTCCTATAATGCCACAAAAAATAAGAAAAATAGCGCCCTGCTTTTCTGTCTTCTAACATTCCCTATTCTTTTGTTCTCTCTCTCTCTCTCTCTCCGACACCCACCCATGTTAAGATACACAACTTTAATGTACTTTTATGTCCATATATATTTACCAAGCAAATAATAATAAAACAAACTACGGCATTTCATTAATTTAGAAAGCAGACAAAATAAAATTTACTGCCACACGCATCTAACATGCTACACTGTTACAAACACAGACTCACCACACATGATTAACCTATGACGTTATACAACATTTCCGTTCCAGTACAGCCCGTCGTCTCATGCTACAGTGTTACAATGTAGTTATGAACCACGATGGCGCCTATGTTAAATTCCCGTAGACACCTAAAATCTTTTGACCCTGTTTAGTTTTTAGAAAGGAAGGTAGAATAGAGTGGGGATATTATAGAATGGGGTATAAATTTTAACTTTATAAAAAGGATCATAGGGTGTTAAGGAAAGATAAAGAAGTTAGTTTTGTTATCAAGCAAAACAAAAGAGTCAGACAAACTCCTATTTTGTCTGTCGATAAACTCTAACCAATTACATTTCCCTCTAAAATAGAACCAACACTTTCATTTAGAGGACAGCCAAACTCCCATTTTCCAGGTGATCAGGCTCCAGCCCATTACATTGCCCTCCAAAATAGAATAAACACGTTAAAAAAACGGACTGATTCGGCCTAGATTTAGTTCCCTCTAAATAGAACCATACCAACTCTTCGTGTGAAACGTGTGACGTCATATGGTATTTCCATTCTAGTTGCAGACTGTTGCCTTATGCTACCCTGTTAAAAACATACCTCCAAACACACGCAACACTGTTACAAACAGACAGACTCATCACACATGATAAACCTATTTTCATATGCTATTTCCGTTTTTAGTGCACACTGCCACCTCATGCATACTACACTGTTGAAAAAAACCCCACACCTTTCAACCTGGCGGCCTCATGTTAATTTCCTGTTTGTCCCCATAAACTTTCGACCCCATTATAACACAGGACTCCCCTACGATATTTCATCTTGAGGGTGGCCAAACTCACATTCTCCTCCAAACACACGCTGCAATGATTCAAACAGACAGACAGACCACACATAAACCCACACTTGCGTTTGGTAGTTTTCAGCAACTAACACCAAAATTAACCTCAGCACATTACATTTAGCCCAAAACACTCTGTACTTAAAAAATTCCAACTGTCACACGTCTATTGACCTTGGCGGTAAAGACAAAGTCAGTCAATGTATTTATCAATCAACCATAGCTAGTAAAGGCGAGCCAATTGTAACTTTGTATCAAAAGTGATGAATGAAACTTTGACCTAACAGTACGTTAGGAGAATTTCAACATATTTAAGATTTAGATCACACCCAATAATTCTGTCTGACATGGTTTTTTTTAGAAACTAAACAGACAGAATTAGCTTGACTTGATACTCCAGTCATAAAAATGCTGTGAACCAAAATGGCGCCTATGTTAATGTCCCGTAGACCCCTTTAATCTTTTGACGCTATTTAACATGGAGCCCAGGAAGACCCCTTAAGTGCCACACACTACTACTGATGCTAGTATTAACGAGCATGAAGATATCGAGTTTTTGAACGATATGAGTGTCTAGAATGTGACAGATATGAACAAAACAGTGCATTAGCGCATGAAGGAGTTAAAGCGTGTACATCATGCAAATTTGTATTGATCACAACAACAGAAGAGATGAAGAAGATACATCCCAAAACATCACCAGGAAGTAAAAAAAATGGTAATATGAACAATACGATATAGCAACTGAAATGTAGACAATGTCCGAGTATGGTAATAAATGATGTCATAAGAAATTAATAGAAAAAGCATTCCAAAAAATAGGAAGTTGATTCCAAGTATATAAAAAAAAGCTGAAAAATACACAGATTGTAAACGACTACAAGCTGGTCTATGAAAAACATAAACATTGTAAACGACTACAAGCTGGTCTATGAAAAACATAAACATTGTAAACGACTACAGGCTGGTCTATGAAAAACACACACATTGTAAACGACTACAAGCTGGTCTATGAAAAACATACACATTGTAAACGACTACAGGCTGGTCTATGAAAAACACACACATTGTAAACGACTACAAGCTGGTCTATGAAAAACATAAACATTGTAAACGACTACAAGCTGGTCTATGAAAAACACACACATTGTAAACGAGTACAAGCTGGTCTATGAAAAACATAAACATTGTAAACGACTACAAACTGGTCTATGAAAAAGCTGGTCTATGAAAAACATAAACATTGTAAACGACTACAAGCTGGTCTATGAAAAAGCTGGTCTATGAAAAACATACACACTGTAAGCAAATACAGGCTGGTCTATGAAAAAACATAAACATTGTAAACGACTACAAGCTGGTCTATGAAAAAAAAAACACATTGTAAACAACTACAGGCTTGTCTATGAAAAACATGCACATTGTAAACGACTACAAGCTGGTCTATGAAAAACATAAACATTGTAAACGACTACAGGCTGGTCTATGAAAAAAACAACACATTGTAAACAACTACAAGCTGGTCTATGAAAAAAAAAACACACATTGTAAACGACTGCTAGCTGGTCTATGAACACAAAACACACATTGTAAACGAGTACAAGCTGGTCTATGAAAAACACACACATTGTAAGGAACTACAAGCTGGTCTATAACATGAAAAATCGAATGCCTTTTACAACAAGATGACAGCTGCGAATGGGGAAGTAAGTTGGAGATACTTTTTCTGCTAGCAACAGACTCACAGAAAAGTATTGAAATATTGAATTCAAGCTATAGGAATTATATAATCGGCATCTTAGATTTCACACGTCCAAAAACAGAACATCTATTACACAGCGTATTTCCGCTTAAATGTTAATGGAGCTATTGATTTTAGGTCTGTAAGCTTAAATGTTGATGGAGCTATTGATTTTAGGTCAGTAAGCTTAAATGTTAATGGAGCTATTGATTTTAGGTCAATAAGGTTAAATGTTAATGGAGCTATTGATTTTAGGTCAATAAGGTTAAATGTTAATGGAGCTATTGATTTTAGGTCAATAAGGTTAAATGTTAATGGAGCTATTGATTTTAGGTCAGTAAGGTTAAATGTTAATGGAGCTATTGATTTTAGGTCAGTAAGGTTCAATGTTAATGGAGCTATTGATTTTAGGTCAATAAGGTTAAATGTTAATGGAGCTATTGATTTTAGGTCAGTAAGGTTAAATGTTAATGGAGCTATTGATTTTAGGTCAGTAAGGTTACGATAAAGATGAAAACTTAACAAATAAAAAGTTCAAGAATATATAACAGATTAAAAAGTGAAATTGGACTACGATGTTGGCGGTAACAGTGTTTTCTTACCTACTGACATGGTTATGAAAATGGGTAGTATCGTCGGATAGAACAACAATTTACCGAAGTTCAACGCCACGTTCAAACTGGATTTAAACCGTACCATTAATACCGATGTAGTAACTAACGGTATTCCAAAGGCTGATAATCAATCTGTGACAGTACGACATAATAATTGTAGATGACAAAAAAGAAGACAGTATCAGTAAAATTATATAGAAATGAAGCGCTATGACGATGATGTTCCTACGATAACACATGAAAACTTAGAAAAGTCAAACAATAATATTTATCATGAAATAAATAATAAATTATATTGATACTAATGGTAGCTGGAGCTGCTATAGTTAACTTTTTGAACCAGTTTATAAAAGACGGAAAAAGACTAAGTATGTTTTGCATGTGTGCGAAGCACAAATGTACCATACACATGAGTTTCGCTCAGTCTTGCTCTTGACTTTCTTTTCCCTTTTGATCAAAAATGCAAGTAACAAAATCACTAATGTCGAAACAAGTAATACGGATAGAAAAAAAGAAGAAAAATTTGATTAGCACTTTTAAATAACTTATCAGACTACGGATGATTTCAGGTATTGCTACTGCTACATTGTTCGCTAACCCAAACAAATAATTGCCTAAATCTTTCACGCTATTTTTAATATTGTCAGCGAAATCATTCGATATTAGTAGGATGTTGAGGTATACGAGCTGAGGATGGGGAAGAGGAGGTAGACAAGGTGGGATATGTGAAGTAGGAGTTTGAGGTGGAGCAGGGTTCGGACATACATCATTTTTAACAAATTTGCTTTAGACAGAACAAATGTGATAAAGGCATTACTATCGCTGTGACTATAATAGTAGTTGTTATACCTTTCTCTTTTAAAAAACTTTTAAATCTTTCACTTTATGGTAATTTTTCTCTAACTTTTGAATGTATTTGTTTCAATATATTCTCTAACTATTTCCTATCCAACTGTGTTATATGTTGTCACCGAATTTCTGCACGAAAATACCTTGCTGCCGCCATAAAACATATACTTACATTTTAACTAATCTGTCTGTCTGTCTCTCTCTCACACACACCTCATCTGGTATTGCGTCGGATTCGTAATCCAAGGGTTGCGGATTCTAGACCGCCCAGGCCAGCCCAGTTCGGCTGCCTTTATGTGTTCTTGGGAAAGGCACTTAGCTTCCATTTTCTCGACATACTATAGCCAATCGTATGTTAATGTGCCGTTAAAAACCAACCAAACAACCAAGATCATATGTCACAGTATTTATGAATCCAACACTAGCCAAGATTATTTGTACCCAGTGTCAAACACTGAAATATGAACCATAAGCAGAATTTGTTTGAAAAAATACAGTCCAATTTCAGGCAGTCCTTGTACCCCTTGTAACCTGTGTATGCCATAGCGAAATTATGATTTTGCTTTGTATGATTATCCTAAGATACTGGTGATGTATACATGTTTACTGTACAGTTCAAACAGAGAATAATGGATTACAATTTATAGGTACTAAATCAGAAAATTCTTTGGAGAATTATTGAAATAGTAAATCTTTATTAGGATCTAAAAATTATCTTACATTTTTATCGACAATCTCAAAATAAGATGAATTCATGCATTGTTTGGGCTAGTGAACATACCTTCACGTTTAGTTGTTGGGAGACACGAACATATACATAGGACCAATAGCTGGTTGGTTTTAACGGCACTTTTAATATATTAATGGATACAGCATGCCCAGGAAATGGGAGAAAAACGCCTTTTCCAAGGACAAACCGAGGCAGCCGACTGACGGGTATCGAAACGCGACCCTTGGATTACAACTTCGACGCCCTACAAACTGAGTTACCGCAGCTCCCTCAGATAGGGCCAATAGAATTTGTAACATCTGTGATAGTAGTGAGGTTGCGGATGAGCTTCGTGTTTACCTGTACGTAAAAGGTATGCAGAATCGAGAATAAAATGTCTATAAGGTATTTCCATGAACGCCTTTCTTATGAAAAGTTTAATCGTTTTCAACAGTAATGAATCGTAAATATACATATAAAACTAGCGCAGTGTATATATTTTGCTTTTAAAATAAGAAAAATATGATGGAAAGAATATATGATTATATATTTGCCATGTATCCTTTTTTCTGTGATCCCCATGTACATGCTTTTCTTGCTATGCTATTGTACACTGGCCTATGACCTAGTCAAGAAATAGTTTATTCTTCCTCATTTTTTCTTCTATGCCACCGCGTAAGGATGAATTTTAATTGTTGATCCTCCTCCTTCTCCTCCTTTCTTATGGAGCCGCGGAGGCTCAATGGTTAAGGCGTTGGATTCGTGATAAGAAGGGTGCTGGTTCTATTTCCTCCATCGGATCAGCACTGATCAGTTACCGTTGTGTGTCCTTTGTTCCACTTGCTTCGGCTCAATGTAAACAACAAAATGTTGCTGTGCCGTAATATATCAAACCAAATCAAACCAATCCTTCGAAGTTCATAAGTTCCGGTGTTTTTAAAAACCGATGAATTCTAATTAGGTATTATGGGATTGCGGACTACAGGAAAGATTTGAAGAGCTTGAAAACGTGCAAAACTATGCACCTCTGGAACTGACGATTTGACAACGGAAGTGCTTCAATAAGCATGGTCAATTTTACGTTTTTGCAAAAACACATGTTAACACAATTTTTACGCAGAATTTTACTTATCTGAAATTATAATGAAGGAATATATTAGATTGACCTTAGGAAGTCATGAAAATAAACAAAGTAATGGGCCAAGTGTTCGAAACTATTTTGTTACTCATAACATATAGACACGCCCTCAAAGCTTTGGTCTATATAGTAAATCGCGATATAACAGAGGCGCTTACTTAGCCTTGATGGAGAAGAGTGACCATTCCTCCTATCTTCGTCTGAAGAGTAAAACTGGTTCTTACTAGAAGGCCTAAAAAGACAGACTCACACACCAGCATGAATTGAAATTTCATTTTAAAGATATATATATATATATATATATATATATATATATATATATATATATATATATATATATATATATATATATATATATATATATATATATATCTTTAATATAAAGAAAACAAACTCAGTCATGTTATGCAATACAGACAAGTTTTAATTTTAACGTCAAAATCTAAGGTTGCGGACAGGTTATGGGAAACAACTCTTGCAGCTTTATTACTGTATATAAAATATGGAGTGAATGATATGGCTTAGCTTGTTTACGACTGCTTGGCCCAGTGATGAAGGTTGTATATTTTGCCACTTGCGTCCGAATCAGTGTCAGTAACTAGAGAAAACTACTGTACATAAGTGGTCAGATAATGCTGAACGGTTGATGGGTTAAGAAAAAATTAATATATTGCATTATTCACTTCCACTTCCTGAGTTATGAACTCAGAAAAAAGTTATCTACGAAAGAGGTGACTAATGAGCAACAACAGCAAAAACATAAATATTGTACTTTTTTTAGCCTTCGACTTTTTGCAATAATATATTCTGCTAGCTTCGAAGTATCATTCTAGGACATGTCTGAAAAAGAAGAATCTGCAAGGAAGACATTTTTCATAATTTCAGTAGATGCCTTATCTCTCCTCCACTTCTTTTCTTTTTCAGTTCACAAATTTGTTCAATGATAACTTTTTGAGGAACGCGGTTGTTTCTAAATGTATTTACGTATTTGTGTCCGAGTGAACGTATGTGTGTGTGTGTGTGTGTGTGTGTGTGTGTGTGTGTGTGTGTGTGTGTGTGTGTGTGTGAGAGAGAGAGAGAGAGAGAGAGATCTGACCGCACACAGCATTTTCTAAAGATCCTTCCTTGCGTCTAGAAAGGAAAATGGTGGAGCAAATTTGTGAGAATGTACTAAACTGTAAAAGATGCGTTCTCGGAATACTCTTCTTCCCACAAACAGACATTGTGTCGCAAGTGCGATCCAGCCCTAAATGTTTACAAATTGAAGAAAGACAGATCTTATCTTTTGAAAAATCCTTATCGATACATTTTCTGGACAAAAATTGATACTGATGAAAAAAAGTAAAAATAAGGCAAGCAAGGATAGTTCAAGAGAAAAGCCTCGACAAGGCATTTAGGGATTTCATATTAACGAGTCTGGATATTTTTTTAAAAATTGTAGTATGTATATATGTATGTGTTAGCCTTTAACGGCACCTCGGTAAATAATAGTTACGTGGCGTGAATTAAAAATAAAGCTAAAAAAATGTAAAAATGAAGAATTGCACAGAACTCAAGGAAGATAAACCCTTTAAAAAAGATGTAAACATGAAGTACAGGAATATAAAATATAAATGATAAAGATGTTAAAATTCTGTAAAACGCATATAAAATAAACGATAAAGCTAAAACATGTAATATCCTTAAAACATATGGTTACAATTCGTTTATTCTGGACTAGTGTAAGTTTTATCGAAATTCAAACAACATAATATTATTTTTGCCAATTATCTATACAATTTATTGTATAATAAGTAATGCTAGTATATTATATCAACGCGCTTAGGGACTTTTGGAAAATATTCACATTGTTTTAATTTTTTTCAGGATAGACGAATATCTTACTTCATACATAAAACAGTACTTTAACTCGATATTTAAATCCTAATACTTTCATGCACAATTTTTGTCATTCTTTGTTTTTGTTTGCCTCAAGATGCGTGTTCTGTGAATATGGATACATACATACATACATACATACATACATACATACATACATACATACATACATACATACATACATACATACATACATACATACATACATACATACATACATACATACATACATGCATAGCAGTTTCATCCACTTTGAACCGGTTTTAATTTTTTTTAAAAACTGACATGTGTCTATCAGCCATTTTTTATTTTATAAAAGTCCCAGTCAACTCCACTCCTATCCTGCAAGTTTTAATGGAAAACCAACCCCAGGCCACTGGTCCTAAAATAGTTTTTATAACATCAAATATATATATATATATATATATATATATATATATATATATATATATATATATATATATATATATATATATATATATATGTGTGTGTGTGTGTGTGTGTGTGTGTGTGTGTGTGTGTAGGCCACCTGGGCCACTGGCCTTCAAGTTTAGTTGTGATAACAACAAATCTCGTGAGCCCCTGGTATTCAAACTTTTAATACTCCTGGTCCACTTAATCTCTGGCTGATTCTGGGTCATTTAACCTCTGGCCCTAGGAACCGATCTTTAAATTTTTTATGAACAAAACCTGACCACCTAGACCACCGGCCTTTAATTTTCTTAATGAAGAAAACCTTACCATCTAGGCGACCAACTTTTAAATGGCTGTAACAACAGGGCCACCGGCACAGGGCCACCCACATATGTACAAATAAGCAGAGGGGATAAAATCAATCGCCTATCACCCAATTTTATCAATTTCAAATTCACAATGAAATTTTGTGTGCAAAAGGCCCACCCAGCACAGCAAGCCTCTCCCTGCCTTTAGAGAAATATTTGAAGATAGAAAACCAGAAGAAAAAAAAATACCGTTTGATGAAGGAAAATAATTTTATAACATAAAGATAAAGGAATTATAGGAGAAAGAAAATATCAGATACGTTTCGACTCACGCAGACAAAGAAACACAAAGCGGCTGTAGTGGAAATATTTAATGAAACTCTTATGACTAGAAAGCGGAAGTATTTGCTGAAAATCAAACCAGAAGTTGGGTAGATATATTACAAAATGTTATTGATGGATACAATAAATCATATCATCGATCGATAGGGATGTCGCGAATTATAGCAAGCAAGGAAATAAACAGATCTAAAGTATGGATTAACATATTTGGCTATCTTACAACAGATGCCTATGGAGTAAGAACTAGAAGACTTAAGGGAAAGAATATTGAGGGAATATTTTATGGGAAGGAGTTTACTCTACATGAAATCTACAAGGTTGAGAACATTTTGAGAAGTAAAAAAATGAATGGTAAACATATGTGCTGGCAAAAGGGAAAGGATATGATGAATCGTTTAATAGTTGTTCGCCGTAAGAAAATGTTGTCTCACTGAAAGAGAATTGACGTCCGATGCCATTCTGACGTCCAAAACAGTCCTAGTGAAGCAGTCCTGACATCCAGTGCGCCATGATTAATAGTCCTAAAAGCATTGTAGTATTCATATGTAAATAATATACATGATATAAATGCAGTCAATTATCCGTTATGCGTGTAATCAAATGAAGTCTTTTGGTGAAATATAACGTCCAACTACTAAGTACAGATTGTACAAATATAATGAAATCTAACTATTATTATAATGGAGGAAATTATAAAAGAATACAACCACCAAAAATGTACTTGTGAATGCAGAAAAGTGCAAGCGTTCAATCGTAAAAAGTAGATTTCACACTAATTTTATGAATGAAAAACCGTACTCCACTCAAAAATAAATGAAACAAATTTAACTGAAATTTTGCTTTGAAAAAAAACCCTGGTACTATAATAGATGGCACGGAATATGCTTGATACAACACAATCAAAATCTGACCCTCTTCTTATTATTCTTGCAACTAGAACATAAATAAACTAGAAAAAAATTATCACAAGAAAGAAACAAGACTCATTATAAAAAATTAAATAATAAAAAAATATAAAAAACCAAGATGTAAATCCAACCATTAGTACAGATTTGAAGCTGAAAAGAAACTAAACAGAAATTGTGTTTATTTATATAAAGAAGTTGGATCATACTTATGGAAAATAATAGGAAGAAAAATTAGAGATTTAGGTTCAGTACAAGTTCAGCTAGATTTATGGACTCAACTAGTAAGAAAGGAAATAGCAGAAAATGGAGTACATCATCATCGTTAGGTAGACTGGTATCATGGAACGCCAACTAAAAACATAATGAAGAAAAATGAATAGAAAGTATAGTTGAAGAACTGTTTGCTATACTAGATGCAAAATTTTATCAGGAACAAGTTTAGATATGCATTAGTTTCTTAATAAGATAAATTATTTAACTTGATGTTGTTAATATAAATTAATATCATGAAAGTCATACACGGATATACCAGATTAGATAAAAAAAAAAAATAAATATCAATAAATGCCTGTCTTAGTGTACAAAATAGAGACAACAAATGTTGTTTGTTTTTTAAGCAATATAGTTTATTTTAAATCCATCTAAGGATAACCGTATAGACCACAACAATATAACCGTGATAAATATAACCATTGGTTTAATAAATGTCCAATAAATACACAAAATATAATTTAAAAAAATCTGAAAATGATTTAAATTTATCCGTCAATGTCTATGAACCAGTAGAAAAACCTTTATGACCAATCAGAATAACGGATAGAGAAAGAGATAGATATGTAGATCTCTTAATCATATTTAAAGGGGATAATATTGATAATGGAAGCAATAAACATTATCGAATAAAGTATTTATCAAGATTGATTTAATCTGATTTTAACAAGCATAAAAATTAAAACTTCTTTTGTGAGAAGTGCTTGAATTTGTACAATTCTGAATGACAAATACAATAGCACAAAATAGTATGCCACCAAACATCTAATACAATAGACATAAAGCCAAAATATGGTTCTATCGTTAAATTTCAAAACTACCTAAGTCAACTAAAGTCTCCTTTTGTTCTTTATTGTAAATTCGAAAGTATGTTAGAACAAATAACTAATGCAAGAATTACTCAGGACTTAATTTATAACACTAACGGTACAAATACATCGTGGGCAATAAAAACAGTAAAACACATACCAGCAGGAGAGTGAACCAATAGTTTACAGAGGAGAAGACTATTTAGGTAAATTTTATGAATATTTAGGTAAATTTTTTGAATATATAGGAACATTTGCAAAAATTGTTTCTGAAGAATCAAGACCAAGTAAGGTTGCTGAAATGATATTCTTTAATAAAGATATAAAACATTATAATTCCGCCAATATATCTCATATCTGTGAAAAATGTTTTTACGAAGAAAACCACAAAGTAAAAGATCATGATCACTTAATTGGAAATACAGAGGTCCAGCACATAATTAGTGTAATTTAAATGATAAATATCCAAAATATATTCCCCTATTTATTCATAATTTGTATGGATATGATTCTAGTCTCATTATCAAACCGGTAGTAAAGCGTGATCCCGATCAAGAAGTATCAATAATACCAAATACTGATGAAAAATATATATCGTTTAGTTAGGATTTTATAGTTGATACTTTTAGGAAAAACGGTGACAGCTCCAAAGAGGTTTCTGCAAAAATAACAATTAGAGTTTTAGGTAGTTAACTTGATAAAAAATCTCAAGGATGATAAATTCATAGAAACAATAAAATAAATTTAGCTCTTCCGAAGGGCACTGCGAAGACGGTGAAGCATAAGCACGTGGCAAAGACAGATGGATGGAATCTAGATTTTATAGAAAAGATATTGATCCATACGAACATATGGATTCATTGGAAAGACATAATGAAACTGAATAATTACCAATCGACGAAAGAAAAATTTCTTGAAAACTAACCGGATCAGGATTTAGCGCAGAGGATTATAAATATATACGTAAAAGATGTTATGAGACATTTCAAATTAAATTCTCTTGGCGATCTTCACGACTACTACGTATAGAAAGATTCTTTAAATGTTATGCGATATCTGTGAAGAATTCAAATCTGTGTGTGTGAATAATTATAAACTAGATCCAGCACATCATATCAGTGCACCAGTACTAGTTTATTATGTTAATTTTAAAACGTCTTGGCCAAACAATAGCAAATTTTGTAAAAGGTTAATAGTAGGAGCCGGTAGCGGATGTGGTAGCAACGGTGGCAACAGCGATAGCGGTGGTTTGTTTAGTGATAAATTCAAAAAAGGTATGACAAATATTGCTCAATATTTATTGAGCTAAGGGAAACCAAAAGCAACATTAGGATTACCTAGTATAACTGGTGGTACAATAAGCTAGCTCGTTTTTAACATCCACCGGAAAAATTATTTCTTAAATAACTGATAATGTCATATTTTTAATTAATTGCATTAATTAGCTTGTTGTACTAAAGGGTTAATTTGTTGTAACAAAAATGATTAGACATTAGCTAGCTATTTCAAGAAGTAAATTGCGTCAGTTCCTGCAATCATTGACATAATAATAAACGCTTGTGTATTTGTTTCATGGTCTATATCTTTTACTTCATGAGGTTGTTGGTACTGTTGGCTTGTCTACATAATTCTTATTAACTTTAACTTTATCGTTTTTGTTGTTTGCCTTTTCCGAATTATTACATACTCTTTGTCAGCTTATGTTGTTATATTATTTACCACGTTGTTATTTACGGTAGGATTTAGTCCTAGTTTAAATGAATCTGATGACTTCTGTAAATTATTATTATGACGTAAGATATCATTACTTTTTACATGGTAATTCGTACAAAGCATTCAAACATCAATTCTCTTATCTGAAAGTATAAATGAAACCTATATATTACTTTTACTAGCTCTGGAATACTTTCATCTAATAAATGCCAGCAAAATATTCAACATCCTGATGTTGCCGTCCATATTGCCGAGTTTAAGTGAAATTGCATAATACTTTGAATAATGATGGCATACTATTGCAAACATTGAAACATGATAATGAGGTATTTAAAAAAAATTGTACATACAATATTGTAATAATATCAGACAGTAACTTATAAGCATTTACAGCAGACATATATTACTATATACTTGCAAATCAACAAATGAAAAAAAAAAAAAGAAAAAATATGAAGATATTGGTATTGATGGAGTGGGGGGGGGGAAGGTAGATGAAGGACTTTTTAACTTCAGCTCGGGTGGTATACATTTATAATAAAAAAATACGTTCCGGAGATATAACAGCTTAGATTGAAGACATGAGTAGTGATCAAGAAAATCTCTTCGTTATAATTATGTGCGTATGGACCGCCTTGAAGATCTCCTCGTTGACCTCAACCCACTGCAAGGGGTTACCCATTTATAAAGAAATTATATCTGTAATATGGGGCAAAATTCCTATCGTTCAGTTTCTGATAGTAACATATTAGGTACATTATAATAGAAAATGTTTTGCAGCTTCTGGTTCACCGCATGGACATCTATTGCTTGATGACTAATGGTTTTTTGAAAAGATTGTCGTTTAAAAAACTACAACCAAGTCGAAGTCTTGTGTGCATAATTTGTGCTAGTCGTTTTCCTTGATAGTAATAGATTGGGACTTTTTCTAGATTAATGTTTTGGTGTGATTTAAAAGAGTATAACGAAGGGTTGTTTCGAATATCCAAAAAGAGAATATTCCATTCCGCATAAGACTTTGGTAAGAATGAACTTTGGTATTGATTTGTCCTGGCGAAGGGCGTTTGGAGGTTTGTTCCACTACTTACCTGCTGGATACTTGGCAGAATCATGATACATTTTTTGAAAAAGTCATAATTCTATGTTTGTAGCACCTCTTTGAAAGTCTTTCCCATTTCGTCTCCTCCAAAGTACCATATGATGTATAGTTCGTTGCCCCTCCCCCCCCCCCCCCCGATTCTACCTGCTTCAGCTTGTATTTTTTCTATTTCATCTTTTTCATACTGGATGCTGTGTTATCCCAGATAATATCCCCATACTTCAAAAAGAGGTCATACAAAGGTCAAATAAAGAAATTCTAATGATTTTATATCAAGTTTAAATTTCAAACTTCGTAATATGTCTAACCTTTTCCATGCTTTTGATGTTATTTCCTGTATATGTATATGCTAAAATAAGGATTCATATAAATTTAGGCCCAAGTGTTTATGAGAAGTGACATTCCTAATAACTGTGTCGTTCATTACAAGTTGTGGGTGTTGTTCCCTTTGAGATTTTTTGGATATAGTCATTGATTCGGTTTTGTTTGAATTTAAATCAACTAACCATTGATTAGCCCACAAATTGATTTTAAGTAGGTCTTCGTTAAAAACACAAGCAGCCAGGGTTGGGTCCTCAACAATAATTGACAACGATGTATCATCAGCAAACAGTCTGGACCGAATATCAGTGACAATATCATTAATGTAAATTAAAAATAACAGTGATTCCAAATGTTAATCCCTGAGGCACACCAGCCATGACATGTTGTTGGTCTAAAGTACAACCTTCTATAACAATTTTTTATGAGTCCTGTTTGAGAGATAATTTTCAAACCATTCCAAAAGTCCATCACCAATTCCAATATTTCTTAACTTATGAATTAAACCTTCTTCCAGACTTTGTCGAAGGCCTTATTAATATCACAAAATACTACTCTAATTTCTTTGCCTCTGTCAACCCCGTTGCAAAAAGCATTGTACATATAACACAGTTGTAAGTTAGCCGAATCATTTGGGGAAAAGCCAGATTGACGATACTAATTATGTTGTTGGTTATAAGATAAATGTACAAGTGTTTGAAGACACATTTTTGAAATGTTTTGCCCAAGCAGCTTAGCACTGAAATTGATCTGTAATTTGAAGCAACATTTTATGTCCCCTTTTTATGAATAGGAGTAACATTAGGCTCTTTCCACGTTATTAAAAAATATGAATATTGGAGCTAATTATTAAAGATTTCTGGTAAATATCGTGATAATATGCGAGTGTCTTATTTAAGTAACCTAGGGTGGATCTTATCAGGACCCCCTGCCTTACTGATGTTGAGATTTGAAGAACATCTTCTACATCATTTATGCTAATGTTCAATATTATTAAGGCCAATGTCAGGAAGAGGCATAGAAGGCAGCGTAGTCGACGTATCATCTAGCACGAATTGTTCAGAAAAGTATTTATTAAATAAGTTTGCTTTCTCAAGACTCGAATGAAAATATTGGTTATTATGTATCTATTTTGATATCACCCTTGAAGAACTCAGCCTTGATGATGAATAGTTTTTTTTAATTAAGTGGAAAATAAGAATTGATTTGTTTTCATGGCCTGTACTAGCTGTTGGCGAATTTGAATTCTTAATTATGTATCTTAAGGGCTGTGAATACTTTAAAAGGCCAATTAAAATTTTAAAATATCATACCATGTATATGACAAAGTATAGTCAATGACAAAGCAGACCAGAGATAATTCTTAGTTGAAAAAGTACCTAAAGATAAGGTTTAATTTTTTTTATTAAATAGGTTATTCTCATCTTCATAAGATAAAATATGAATGTGGTAAATGGATCAAAACAGTTATTTATGTAGTTAAAAAAAACTGAGAGAGAGAGAGAGAGAATAGGCACTGAATTTTTATTCTATGTGTTTCGTGTATGTGTGTTTAGCCCTGCTTGTAGCAACTAATTAATGGTCGGTGGCCTATGTGGCCAGTTTTTGTTTTACATACAAACTGTAATGGTCCGTTGCCTAGGGTCAGAGGTTAGGTTGCCTAGAACCAATCAGAGGTTAAGTGATCCAAGAGACGTATAATTTTGTAGGCTAGTAGCCCGCTTTTTGTTGTTATAGCAAACTAAATTTGCAAGCTAGTGGTCCAGGTGGCCTAGTTAATTTTGTTGTTTTAACAACTACTATGAAAGCTCGTGTCCCACGGTTTTCCATACAAATGTGGATGATACGAAAGGGGTGACCTCGGGTTTTTCACAAAATTAAAAATGGCGGATGGTCACATGTTAATTTTAAAATCCTAAAAACCTGCTTAAGGTGGCGCTCTCCAGTTTCGTACTTTGCATAGGGTTAGATTTTTAAAGAAAAAGAATTACCCAGGTTTTCCTCACTGGCTGTCCTGGCTATTTAAAAAAGACCTTGTATATCTTAGGTATTGTTAAAAGAACTTTGAATTCCCTTTATTTTGGTGTATGATTGATGGGTGAAATTTGGGTTATAGAGTATACTGCTTGGTCTTACTTAAGATGTGCACCTCACAAAAAACTGCTAGCTCCGCTTGGTCATTTTCACTTCCTGTACTTCAAAGGTAAATTTAAAAAAAAAAGAGCCGATAACTTTTTTTACTTTTTGGATATTTTATAATTCATTCATAGAACTTTCAGAGCCTGGTATTGTCTGCTCTGGGAAAATTCGTTTCCCTATTTTAATAACTGCTGAAAATAGTGCACTTTTGACAAATTCAGGCTGATTTTTCGAGTACTTTGGAGCGGTCATTTTGTCCGCTGTGTGCTTAGATCATGTCCAGTTTCCACAAGTACAATATGTAAAGAAATTTCAGCCACAGTACATGAAAGTAACATAGAGGTATGCAAACATTCTCTCCATTGTGCATGTTGCAAATGCAAAATACTTCATCTTACACCTGTCACTCACTCAGAAGCATGTATTATCTGTAGAGCGCCCCCATAAAGACAACATATGCATTATTATTATATGATTTAATTTTGGTTGTATAGCTGAAACATTTAAGCCGCATGCATCTAAACAGTCCTTTTGAATAATTCTCATGTATTTTCCCACAGAACAGTATTCATTTGTAGCAAAGTCCCACACAAGCCCAGCCCCCCCCCCCCCCCCATGATGAAAAGTGGGCTATTTTAAAACTACACAATGAATTTTCTCAACAATAGCAACCAATGTTTTGGTAAAAGACAGGAACATGAAACTTGCCACAATTATTCATGAGATGTCACTAATAAAATTTACAGACTGAACAGGGATGGAAGAGTTCAGGTTCACAGAGGTCAAAGGTCAAAGGGTACAAAGTTTGCTAATTCTTCTAACACTAGTATATGGAAGAAAGCGAATCTGCTTTATCATCATTATTTTCCAGAATTTTATTACAAGCGAATGAAAACAAACATTTGTGCTATATTTTTCTTTGACTTAATACAACAGTTTTAAATTCAAGTTGACTTTACTGCTATGTTCTAAGACTTCTAATTTCCCCATAATTGAGGTTAATACACACAAAATACTGCCACAAGGCATATTGCGTAAGCAAGAGCAAAATAGGCATAATTAGCTTATTTTTATGCATAATATCAATGTTAATATACCATTTTGTTGAGAAATGCATACATAATTATATGAGAAAGAGAAAAGCAATTGCACAAATTTTCATATTTGTTCTAAGGTGGCGCTCTCCAGTTTCGTACTTTGCATAGGGTTAAATTTTTAAAGAAAAAGAATTACCCAGGTTTTCCTCACTGGCTGTCCTGGCTATTTAAAAAAGACCTTGTATATCTTAGGTATTTTTAAAAGAACTTTGAATTCCCTTTATTTTGGTGTATGATTGATGGGTGAAATTTGGGTTATAGAGTATACTACTTGGTCTTACTTAAGATGTGCACCTCACAAAAAACTGCTAGCTCCGCTTAGTCATTTTCACTTCCTGTACTTCAAAGGTAAATTTTTAAAAAAAGAGCCGATAACTTTTTTTACTTTTTGGATATTTTGTAATTTATTCATAGTACTTTCAGAGCCTGGTATTGTCTGCTCTGGGAAAATTCGTTTCCTTATTTTAATAACTGCTGAAAATAGTGCACTTTTTGACAAATTCAGGCTGATTTTTGAGTACTTGGGAGCGGTCATTTTGTCCGCTGTGTGCTTAGATCATGTCCAGTTTCCACAAGTACAATATGTAAAGAAATTTCAGCCACAGTACATGAAAGTAACATAGAGGTATGCCAACATTCTCTCCACTGTGCATGTTGCAAATGCAAAATACTTTATCTTACACCTGCCACTCACTCAGAAGCATGTATTATCTGTAGAGCGCCCCCTAAAGTGGGTGAGAACTGGTTTACCGGTTTAAACTGAAACGGACAGGTTAAGTGGCCCAGAAACCACAAATATCTAACTACTAATGAGAACACACAATCACTTGAGAATTTTTGTAACGTGTCATCTCGACCTTGCATCTTCCGTCGTCTGCTGTTTGACAACAAACGCTACACCAAGTGAATTCATGTGCCTGTTAAAAGTGTAGTTCTTTGTATTGACCCATATAAAAGAAATATACTTTGTTAATATTTGGTAAAATTTAGAATATTCCAAGCACAAGAAAGCCTGGTGAGTCCTGTTTTAGAATACTAGTTCATTATGATTGTTTTTATATGGTATTCAGTACAGCACAATACAGCCCTGAGAGAGAGAGAGAGAGAGAGAGAGAGAGAGAGAGAGAGAGAGAGAGAGAGAGAGAGAGAGAGAGAGAGAGAGAGAGAGAGAGAGAGAGAGAGTAATACGATATGCTAAATATCCAATGTTTGTATTCTTCCTCAGTAAAAGATTATAGAGGAAATATGTTTCTTTTCAATCAAATATTCAACACTGTTACAACTGAGCGTCTTTTCAATCAAATATTCAACACTGTTACAACTGAGCGTTGCAAGACTTAAGCAGATCTATGAAGATATTGGATATATCTTGGTTTCAATTTTTCAGGTCTTGATAAACAAAGTACTGGTGAAAATTTTAATGCCCAAACTATCCACAGTTTAGAATCTTTCTGAGTTTAAATTAGAGCAGAAACACAATCCTTTTGAAATAAATATTTACTGGCAATACATTTGTATATTGTTACACAGCGGTCTACAAAGTTACAGTTTCTTCTATTATCACTGGCATGTGCAACTTCCTTCAGGGCACGGGCCGGATAGTTATTTTTAAAGCATAAAGTATGATGTCAATGTAACCGGATAAAACCAGGTCGCGGAACGTACGTTGCACATGCCGGTATTATCATAAAAAGTGATCTTTTCATTGAAATGTATAAATTATAGGCTATATCTACTTCACTCTGATATTATCCAAATCATTTTGAATTTATAAGGTAATAAATTAGAACAATTAGGTACACAAATAGAAGTGTATTTATTAGTTTTCCAAAGATCGTCACATAATTTGGTTAAATATTTTAATTTTCTGAATCTGCAATTTTGACTTCTCTCCCCCACTGAATTATTGTAAGCAATATCCCTTTACAAATTATTTATTATTTTCAATACATTTTTGTATTGCCATACAGTAGTCAACCTGAGAACACATCAATTATATTGTAGAAATATTTTTTTGAATCATTTTAGTATAGTTTGAATCACATTCATTCTGAAATTAGCATAATCAATTTAGAATCATGCGACAACATACTAGAAGTATGGTATATTTCAAATTTGCAAAAAGTATATGAGGTTCTCATTATTCATAGTTTCAGATGCATAATTTGGATTAACGCGTTAGCCTTAAATTATCCTAATTAATCTGCTAAACCATAAATAGTGTCCTTGGTACGTTCCTAGGATTCTCATACACTTAGGTGATATATTGAATGATCTGAACTTAAATTTGTAATCTTCCTAAGTTAAAGCTGCTGTAAGAACTAAATATTTCTTTCTTCAGTAAATATTTACTTGCAATACATTGGTGTTTGTCCAAATGTAGTTTCCACGCAGATACGTATCACTTATTTTATAAAAACTGCTTTTTCATCCAGATTTCTTTTTAAACTATAGATCTTCATTCTGAAAATATCATACTAGATTTCTAGTCATAGTAAACAAGTAGTTATGTATTGCACTGTACAGTCTGTGGCAAAATGATGTCGGATCATTCCTATGCAAAAATCCTCACAGGCAAAAAATAATATTTACATTGCAGACCATGAGTCTACATATTCAATAAGACCTATACCAATTGTTGCCCATCTGTTTGCCTTCAACCAAATTATTCAGAGAGAAGGATCCTTGTCTCGTTTACAATGTACCTGAGCTGACTTAATCTTTTGCTATTCATGGCAATTCTTCATAGAGCAAGGAATACAGGATTTTTTTTCACAGATATTGGTGAAAACTGGTTTAACTGGAAAGATAAAATAATGAAGTATCAGAGCCCTTCTTTGACAAAAAAACAAAACAAAATCATACACGCAAACAATGATAAACGGCTATGGGTGGGCTACAACTTGTGATATTGAAGTAGGATCACTTATTCTTGATTGTCTCATCGATCTCTTTTGAAAGGGTATAATAGTGACAACAACGTTTTCTTCAATACTTATAAACCTGAAGATCCTAGTCGTTTGCTTACTATTGAATTATTAATTGACATGCAGCATTTTCGGTTACTTCGTAATGGTTCTGTAGGAAGTGCTGCCGCAAAGTACCTACACGTCTCTTGAAACAAAATATGTTATATCTCACGCAAACTATCAAAAACAAAACGCATCCATTAGCGCCTGTAATAAGACTATTGTGAGCAAAACAATTAGCATAAAAGGAACAATTCCAGCAGAATACACAAAGTTTTATGATACGTCTAATATAGTAAGCAATAGTGATATGAGCAACATTATCCAGCATGATGCTGAAATACATTCAAAGTGCAGGAAATTAAGCATGTCAAGATCCCTTCCAACTGTAGATAATAAATCATAAGTAAAACATAACTAACGAACAGCACCAAATATAAGCTCCAGCAATAGCGTTGTGGGCAGCCAACAACACCCAATACAAGCTTCAGTAATAGCCTTGTGGGCAGCCAACAACACCCAATGTAAGCTCCAGTAATAGCCTTGTGGTTAGCAAACAACACCCAATGTAAGCTCCAGTAATAGCGTTGGTGTGAGCCAACAACACCCAATACAAGCTTCAGTAATAGCCTTGTGGGCAGCCAACAACACCCAATACAAGCTTCAGTAATAGCCTTGTGGGCAGCCAACAACACCCAATGTAAGCTCCAGTAATAGCCTTGTGGGCAGCCAACAACACCCAATACAAGCTTCAGTAATAGCCTTGTGGGCAGCCAACAACACCCAATGTAAGCTCCAGTAATAGCCTTGTGGTTAGCAAACAACACCCAATGTAAGCTCCAGTAATAGCCTTGTGGTTAGCAAACAACACCCAATGTAAGCTCCAGTAATAGCCTTGTGGGCAGCCAACAACACCCAATATAAGCTCCACAACACTTGCACAAAGATGACATTTTTCAGAATATCAAACATGTCATGATACAGCACATGCAACACACAACAATTGTAGAAATAAATGTGCTACAAACTGATGCTGTAATAATCCCATGTGTAAGAAATTAGGCATTTAAGCCTCCAATAGAAAATGAAACACCGCTTGAAACCCAAAAATGAGATCGTAGAAATGGATAAATAATAATAATAATAATAATAATAATAATAATAATAATAATAATAATAAAAACAGAAAGAGATACATATTGATGAAAGTAAGATATCAGATGCACCTCCTATATGTTGACATACACATTGTAATAAAGCTATGGATGCTATACTGGTTTTTGAACAAGAGCAGATGTCATGCTCTAATTTTCATTGTAGCATATGTCATGAGCACAGAATAAAAATGAAAATGTCTTCAAATGAAGTTTGTAAACACTGTCATATTGATAAAGCAACAACCAAAGTGTACTCATCGGAAAATAACATAAACCCTGAAGAAGGCTCTAATGAACTGAAAGAACTTACTATAACTGAAGAGCAACTAATTTTAAGAACCTCGCCATGCATAAATGTCCATATAGTTAAACTTGGTGGAGTTGCATTCATGGGTCACCGTGTAATGATTCCACAAGAAATGCACGAGCCAGCCCAAATTTTCCCAACCCGATCTGGCTAAAAGAGAATAATGCAGCATATTCAGATATCGTGATTAGTGTAGAGAGATTTAACAGATTGCCTGAAGATGGGGGACCTCCAGAAATTCACACAGTTGAGTATCATTCTGATAATCTACTAAAAGTGACATTTGCCCTGTCTTTCGACATATGTTAAAAGGTGGAAAATGTTGTTCAAGAGATGACGTAAAAGCGAATAAGAGGGGCACAATTACCACACATTGGCCACCACGTAGGAGCATTGCAATTTCTGAATTCACAACTCATCACTTTGTTACACTATCTTTCTCATCTCTGTTTCGTCATGGATCAGGTGACTTCTTTGTTAATCATCGACTTACCTTTGTTTTAAAGTCAGATTGGGCAGAAAATTTACTATGATCTGAAGATGGTAGATTTGCTCAACATCCTTATTTTAAGTTTGTTGTGCACAATATGATCATGCGAAAATGTGCTCTGTTACAAAGCAATTTTATTGTTAATCAGAAGGTAGGAGATGATCATTTAACTGTTTCAGGTTTGAGAGCAAAGTTGCAGGAAGGCAATTTTTGAACTTTTATGTGTGTCTGCGGGTTACGTCTCAGTACTGGGCGCAAAAAGCTAAACAAAAAAACCCCAGCTCCTATACAGTACAAGATAAATAAAGGCAGTGGCTTGCCATCATTTCTCACTACTCTCAGATGTGCAGAAATTCATTCAAAGCCACCGAGAAGATTACTAGAAGTATATGTTAAATATTAATGACAGAAATGGGATGAGAATAGATGTGAATGACTGCACTAAAGTTATTTATTTAATAAAGTTATTCTGCAAGCTAATTGTCGCATACTTGTACATTATTTTTACCTCAGAACTCATTCATATTATCAAAATATAATGAGACCTGTCTTCGGTGCAGATGCATGCTGGTACTAGCAGGATATAGCTAAGTCACGTGGCATGTTTCATTGGCATGGGCTCTCATGGAGAAGTGACACGGAGCCCCACAGTTTAATTTACTATGCGCTTGAAGGACTGTCCAATGATTAATGTGCAGAGCGAGTGGCTGAATGGGCATCTTTTGAATTCGGACTTACAGCTTCTCATCCAGCTGGAACTGATGAATGTGGAAACTCGAGAAAAGCTTCGTGGCCTCTTCCAGAAGGAACCGCTCCTGCTCCGCCTGTAGAAACAAAATCAGCTGATCAAATTGCTTTTGGATGTCAGTTCTTCACAAGAGACTTTGCCGGAGTATTATCTTCTTTTGACCAACCGAATAAATCTACACAGATATTTCGACTACTGCTGAAGACCCCCAAAATCAAAACCAACAGCTGATAAGGTTTGTAGAAAGTAGTTTGGAACAATATCTTTTCCTGGTAAACCCCTCACTTGAAAGTAGTTTGGAACAATATCTTTTCCTGGTAAACCCCTCACTTGGTGAAGGATAGAAATGATTCACTGCGGTTTGAAATGCCTCGAAATCATTCAATGTTGGTTCACAATTCAAGATTTCATACACAAGGCTGGCGAGCAGATGATGACATATCGAAAATTGCTGTCTAATCGCAGTCCATAAAATGCATCTGTATATGAAATAGTAGCCATATAAAAATATATCACAGGGTACACATTCAAGCGTAACCAGCCAACTGGCGCTATGTTGGACATGTTCAGCGATAAGGGAGATATGGTAAACACTGTGAATGACTAGAGTGTTGCAACAACCAAGTCATCGTGTACCAAAACTTCTAATGGGTACAGTAAACCGGGACATCACATCAACAGAAGCGTCTTATAAACTTTCCATACTATTATTTTACAGATCAAGCTACACATTCCAAATGGTAAGATTTTCTTGGAGTAAGATACTGAAAAGGTTAGGATCAAGAGTCACAAAGAATAAAGCTTCAGATAGATACTTAGATTAGTATTACACCGATTCCTGTTATATTTTGGGTTGCAAAAAATGGAAAGGTACATGTTCCATTTGGCAATATCGTCCAAGCATCATCACCCCTTGAGGAAGATTATTCCCAAACTATGCTTATCCTTCTCTGGCGAAAGATCCATGATAATCAAGCATGAAGATACAATATGGGTTGGATGAATCATTTCTAATCAACAGAATCCTGCCCAGACTTTGTAAAAAGTGAACACTTTCATGATGCAATTGCATTAACCTTGGCTGAATAGAAAGAGGAAATTCCAATCGAACTGAATGGATGGAGCTGATTGAACCTAATCATGTTCATGAATTTGCCCTGATTATGACTATCCAAAGGATAGAAATATTTCCTGACTTGAATATATCCATGAAACATTACAAGACAATAATACATCGGACACTTCTCTACTTGAATTAATGAACCATTTGCTATCATTATTGTTATGAAAATCTTGTACATTTATCTTAATAATGATAAGAAATGTCAGCATTTAAGGCTAATTGTAACTGGTACAGCAAGGATAGGAAAATCAAAGAAACTTGATTAAGAGTTTACTTAAAGGTATAAAACACTTTTCAAATCCAATAAATCAGTAAATGGTTTTATGTCCAACAGGCAACAGTGCCAATGTCATTTCGTTGTCTCCCTGCAAATGTTTGTAACAAAATACCAGCAAATCAGCAAGGTAGAGATGACACCACTGGATTGGTTATTAGGGGAGGCATTACAGACCATTTGTAATGGACTTGTGGACTAAAGATTCCTTATTGCAGCAACAACACTGGTTGGAGTTTATGTGTAGGTATGGGATGAAGGTTGGTTCATATTTTGATACATCTTGGGGAGGGAATCCAGAGGTAGTTTTCTTTGGAGATGATGTTCAGCTACCCCCAGTGAAGTGACACTGACAAATATAAATCGGCAAAGTAATGAAGAATAGATGTTTAGAAATTTACTAACGGCTACAAGTGAATACAAATCCACACCTGAACAAGCTCAGTGGCTCCAAAGGTTCCAGTTACATCAACTGAAACAGACTTTCGATTAGTGACCATTGGAGCTGGTGAGGCAAATCATCATATTGTTGTCAACCCTGGAACTAACAGTTTTGAATCAAGAAATCCTGGAGCTCTCTGTATTGCCTTATCAAGGAGCTAAATCTGTTGAAAATACAAATAAAGATCCAGACTTTGCTTGGCATATATCTGTTCTAGTAAATGAGAATAGGTTATGCCATTTTGCCAAGACTTCCACTACCAAAAAGATACGACCACAGAAATACAAACAATTGCCGAACTATCAGAAAACACAACACAGATAAATTCATCTTGGCATAATTACTAAAAGTATTTGTCAGTATATTTCTGACCTGGAACCTGTTGATACTTTTTGCACTATGGTTTGTGGACACACATGGAGATATAGCTGCAGGATCTCTTATCGCAGAGGTGCCAAAGGCAGACAGCTCATCATCCTTGGTGACTTCAATGCTAGAGTTGGCGCAGATAATCAGACATTACCATGAATCATCGTCAAAAATGGCTTTGGCAAATGCAACAACAACGGACTACTCCTACTGAAGAAATGCGCTGAACACGACCTCCTAATCACCAACACAGTCTTCCGCCTGCCAAACCGCGACAAGACATCTTGGATGCACACGCGCTCCAAGCACTTACATCTCACTGACTACGTAATCGTCAGGAGAAGAGACAGGCCGGATGTCCGAGTGACGAGGGCCATTAAAAGTGCTGAATGCTGGACTGGCCATATGCTCATAATCTCCATGCTTAACATCCAGATTCAGCCTAGTAGACGCACGCAAAGCAAAAAGCGCCCATAAAGCTCAATGTCTTCAAATTAAAACAATAGAATGTGAAACGGGCGTTTGTTGAAGAACTCTGGAGTCAACTGAATACAGAATTACAATTGATGCGAACTCCGAGAACGTTGAGGAAAACTGGGCATCCTTCAGATACTCTGTGTATTTGTCTGCATTAAAAAAAAAACTCTATCCCACTACACATAAACATCAAGTTTGGTTTGAGGAGAACGAGGCTGACATACGGAGACTACTGAACGGGAAAAGTCTGCTCCAAAAGTCATGTTTAGAAGACAGCACTTTATCATCTAAGAAAGCCTTCAACAACATTAAGAGGATAAACTCAGTGAGTTGCAAGACTCATGACTGAGCAACAATGCATATGAAATTCAGTCCTCCTCAGACAGGAATGATATGAAGAACTTCTATGATGCCTTGAAGACAATCTACGGGCCACACTCATCAGGAACATCTTCAATACTGTGTTCTGACGGCATCACATTGCTTGCTGACAAAGAAATGATACTATAAAGATGAGCAGAACACTTCAACATCATCCTGAATCAATAATCACCTATCAGTAAGTAGGCAATTGATCGACTGCCTCAAGTGAAAATCAACGTATCTCTTGCTGACCCTCCAACACTGGCTGAAACTGAGAAAGCAATTGACCTGCTATCATATGGCAAAGCACCTAGAGCAGATGATATACCAGTAGAAGTCTACAAAGCCGGAGGCTCGCACGTGACTCAGAAACTGAGTGAACTGTTCCGGTCAATGTGGACTCGAGGAACTATACCCCACGAGTACTAGGATGCACACATAGACACTTGTTCAAGGGGAAAGTCAACGGACAACCCTACGACAACCATCGGGGCATTTCCATGCTGTCAATAGCCGACAAAATCCTCGCAATAACTTTGCTAAAGCGCATCGTGCATCACATTGATCAAGAGCTCCTGCCTGAGAGTCAGTGTGGCTTTAGGAAAGGACAATAGCCATGGTATTTGCAGCTCGTCAACTCCAGGAGAAATGCCCGGAACAGAAATCCAATCTGTGCACGACTTTCGTAGACCTGACAAAAGCCTTTGACACAGTCAGTCGTGGGGGCCTCTGGAAGATCATGTCAAACTTTGGTTATCCAGAGAAATCCATCGTAATGATGGCATGCTCGCTCGCGTGAGTCATCTGAACCATTCTCAGTCACCAATGGAGTTAATCAAGGCTTCGTGTTGGACACAACCTTCTTCAGTATGATCCTCTCTGCCATATATACGGATGCCTTCCCTAACTATGACACTGAGATCGACATCAGATACCAGACTGATGGCAAGCTCTTCAATCTGAGGAGACTACAGACGAAGACTGTTCGTGATCTATTTGTTGACGACTGTTCCTTGAATGACAGAATCCGAATCTGATATGCAACAGATTACGGACAATTTCTCTTCAGCTTGTGACAATCGTGGTCTCACAATCAGTATCAGCAAGACAGTGGTGAATGGCCAAACCCTCTTGGCAGGGGACAAGTTCACGTACCTTGGAAGTACACTGTCACGTGAAGTCCACATGGATGACAAAACCAACGGCAGAATTACCAAAGCAAGTGTGACCTTTTGCAGACTATGTGCAAATGTGTGGAAGTACAGAGGTATCAGTCTGCAAACAAAACTGAAGGTCTAAAAAAGCCATTGTGTTGCCGACCCTGCTGTATGCATTCGAAATCTGGACGGTGTACAGACGCCATGCCAAGTAGCTGAACTATTTTCACATAATGAGGATAAGATGGCAGGACAAGGTACCAGATTCTCACACGGGCAGGCATTCCAAGCATCCATACTGTACAGAAGAAACGCATCAAAGACTCCCTTAAGTCATCCTTAAAACACTTCAAGATTGACCCTGAGTCTTGGGAAGATCTCGCACAGGATCGTTCAACCTAGTGCAGTCTCATCCATGCTAGAGCTACAGACTATACGCTGCGGAGAACTGCAGAGGCACTGAAGAAGCGCGAGCGGCGTAAATTTCTGAACCTCAAATAGAAAATCAAACACTATGGAGGTATACAGATTCCTTATCACAAGTTAAACATAGTTGGAAATGTAATTGAATATATTAAAAATATGCCCAAGCAGATCACTCGTAAATACTGTTTGAAAATTAAATTTGCGTCAATTCCACTTCCTTTTTTGTCAAAGTATGCAAATTTATGTAAATTAATAAAATAGATTACAATGCAATACATCAAAATAAAAATTTAAGCAACGAACATATGCTGAACAAGATATCAGATGTGATAATTACACCGTCATTTCTATAAATATAGTTTAACTGTCAAGTAGTGTCAGGTGGGATATATATATAGGAAAGGAAACAACTCAACAACAAAAACCACTAAACACAAAAGCCAGAAAGCACTTGGACTATTACAAGTTTGAATGACAGGATGAGTCTACAAACAGTTAAATAATGGGGAAAAAAAAAAAAAAAAAAAACGGTGTTAAATTTAGGAAAAATCTATCTTTCTGTATTGTTCTTAGAATAGCATGTACAGATATTTCTTAACGTATGAATGTGTATGTATGTATGTATGTATGTATGTATGTATGTATGTATGTATGTATGTATGTATGTATGTATGTATGTATGTATGTATGTATGTATGTATGTATGTATGTAAATATTTTATATGTATGTATGCATTCATCCTTCACTCTCTCTCTTGGGCATGATTCAGTTGTATATACACACAGACGTATTGTAGTATGTATTTACTAATGTCTGTTGCGTCTATATATCTTGGTAGCTGTATCATTTAAAATCAGCAATTGTCTTTCATGCACCCAATTATATCCATAAGTTGTAAATGATATGCCTGTCTGTGTAGAAAACCTTTTATAATATTTATACAGTAGTTTCAGAGAGGTGTAACTTTCATCATGCTTGACTCCTCAAGTGAGGTGGCCTCTACGTGGCAACAGCTGGACTATACTGGACAGTCGTTTCCATGACAATTATGGCAACAAAGGAAAAATAAAACCAAGTAGGCATACATTGCACAAATCTTGTAATTGTTCAGTATTGATTGACTGGCTCCACAAGCTATGGTTCACGTAACATATAAACTGAGAGTACCATACAGACGATTGTCAAATTGGCTAGAAGAAGGCAGTAACAGCATCTATCGCAGCATAAACAGTAGAACGATTCCTAGTCTGTCTCCTAAGTGGTAAGTTTGGGTCTACTTTCTTTTCTTTTGTTCGTCATTATTGTTTGATGATCTTTTTTTTTATAAATCATTTACTCGTCCCATTCTTGTTTCTATTAAAGGGCACAATGATAATGTTAGAAACTTATATTACCATAATTACACAAAAAGATACACAACGCTCCATATTCTCCACATACATTATGGCACATTTTTCTCTTAAACTGCACCTAAAATCAATCAGAGCATCACACAATATATGTTCTTCGTTTCGTTGTATAACATGTTCGTTCTGGTTTTATTTCGATTCGTTTCGCTTTCGTTTCAGTTTGTTCCGTTCGTTCTGGTTATTCGGCATACCCCATTATGTACGATTCTCTTGATAGAGTGTAATTTTATTCCATTTTGTGCATCTCAAGAATCCAAAAACTCTTTAATCTTCTTTAGACAGTGCTTCTGTAAACATTGACACTGACAGGCTCATTAAATTCTACAACGAGGTCCTGGAAATATTCTTCAGGATTATCAAAGACGGCGATGAAGAAAAAGCGCAAATGAATACCAACCCTTTTGCTCGTGATGTTTGGTCTCCCCACTTGTTTCTCGTCTTCTGTGGGCTCCCCTTTGTAAAATCTTTTCAAATATTTCTGAATTGTATAATCAGATATTCCAGCAATTTTGTACATTCTTCTACCTCTAAAACCTTTCTTGGCTAACTTCGTCGTCGTCTGCTTCTGAACGTTTGTCAGTTTCTTACCATGAGGCACCATGTTTTGTTTACGTCAACAGAGAGGTCTAAACATAGCACTCGCTACAAAAATGTACAATCTGAGACTACAGTCAAACGGCTCATTAGTGCGCAGATAACTCAAGCTTACCTAATACTTTTATACATGCGCTGACCATTTGAAGTCATATTTCACTAAGTGACGTCCACTTTTCTTATTCACTTTGAGTTTTGACTTGACACTGTACTTCTTCTAATTAAGCATTCGTTGCCTTCCTACAAGACAAATATTATTTTGTTAAGCAGCAAGTGCGAGCAAGTTGCGCTCATTTTTAGATTTTCCCTGTTTGATTTAAATAGTTACTATCGGAAATTATCAACCGATGTAAATAATGAAGAAATATATTATGTAATTGATGAATAAATTCGTGATTGGGAATTTTGGTTTAGTAACAATAAAGAAAATAATTTTTATAATAACAATGTTGATCCAAATGAATCTATTGGCTGGATTTGATTTATTTCTTTCCAAAAAATAGCAACGGGTTAAAAAATGAAGGTATTGCAAGGTTAAATCTAAGGATCAGAGATCATATGTGCTCAAGTTTAGAATGGAACATCTATTACACAGTATGTTTCAACTATTCAAAATTCATCAAAAATATTATTTCAAATTCTAAAGTATGACTAGACTATGCGGTTGGCGGTAATCGTATGTTTTTATTGCCAAACGATATGCTTCAGAAAAGGGATAGTATTGTTGAATAATACAATAACTTTAACAAAATTGGCTGATAACTTTTAACTAGGATTGAACACTGCTATAAAATATGATTTCAGCAGCTGATAAACTGTCTGTAATAATTCGTCAAAAGAGAGACAATTAAATAAAGGAAGAAATCGAAGGTAAGAACAATGTCGACAAGAAGAAAAAATGGCAACGGTGTTTTAATTCCAACTGCACGTGATTTAAAAGACAGTGATCAAAACACACAAAAAAATCTTTTATGTCGGTGTTGATGGTTGCAGGAGCTGACTTACTTTACTTCTCCAAATAGCTTATGAATTCTTAACCGTTATTGTTGCCGTGTTTACATCTCTGATCAAAAATGCAAAGAACTGGCCAACTAATGCTAGAACAAGTAAAATGATATGATCGGCTGAGAAAGAAATAACCTGTCCAGCAGTCCTTTGCAAACCAGCTCATTACACATTCAGTGTTACAAGGCAATGCTGCTAATGCCCTTTTTGATAGCTTGAACAAATAGCTGGTAATATTTTTCATACCTTATAACTGCGCTACTTTCCCACCAGCACTTGTTCTTCCATCTGCACACGTTCCTCCGCCAGCATTGACTTGTTCCTCCACCCCCTGCTAAACCCATGGAGAGATCAACAGTTTGACATTCAAATTTTAATTTTCTCTAGTTAAATTTGTAATGCATATTTTCGTGATTATTTGTTTCTTCTTTCACTTTTTCTTCAAGTCTTTTATATTTTCGTCATGATATTAGAGATCTATTTTAAATGTTTTTGTTTTTGCGGAAATGTTTTTCAACAGATTCTTTATATCCTCAAATTTCTCTTTCTTCATGAGGTGTAAATATTTTGCAACAATTCCTTCTTCATTCGTGGTTTTATAACTGTATCACACCTTTTTGAAGGCACAGTCTAGTTTACGAAATGATTCACTCAAATCAGTATTTTCTTTTTTTTAACTGACAAGGAGTTTTAATAAATGGAAGAAACACAAACTAAGAAAAGATATGATATCTTTTTCAATTTAAAATCAGCTAAAATATCATAAGCATTGTCAGGTGTTGTTATCTTAGCAGCAACAACTTGAATTAGTAAATTTCTACCAGTTAATGATTTGAATAGATTACAGACAGAGTTAAAAGAAGACTACATGACATTAGTTGGTATTAGATATTTTATTGGAGTTTTGCCTTTAAGTTAGGATTACCTCCATCAGCACTACGTGCTGGGTTGTTAGCCTTTACACACATTAGTTTCAATAAACCAGCAGAGGAAAATCAAACTGAGAAAAAAGAAAACAAAAATATTGCTAACAAAATGTGTACTGGATGTTTTGTAATCCATGCATTTGTACCCTTGAAAACATTCGTAACAACCGTTGTTGTATACGGAAGTGTCTATTTATTATCTGGTTAAGTTTATAAGGTGACCTAGAGAAAAACAAACCAGACTAATGCATGATGTTCAAAATCTCCTCAATGATAAAGTTTGCTATTTTGAAAGCTTCTCCTTTTGAATTGTGTTCCCGTTTCATTTTCTTAGTTGGCATCCCAACACTCTTTGTGTATTAGCACTGGCTACCGTATGTCGTGTGATCGTCCAGTGGGAATATCTTTTTAATTATGCTCAGGGTCAGAATGGTCAATAGACGAGTACAGTATAGCATGATTTATACCAAGCTCATTATCATCCACACCTTGAGGTTTCGTACAAATTAATCACCTATGATAAAAGTCAATACATGGAACAGCGAGTATTATTAACGTCGTATCTGATTTAATATTGTCTTTCAACGACTGGTCAATTGAGATACATTTGGAATCACATCAATATCAGCAGCAATTATCATTCCTCTGGGTTTTAGTGGGTTTGATGCAACTTTACTGGAATTTGTTGCAACGGTTTTCAAGGAAATGTTGACCTACAACAAAGTTATAAAATCGATGAGATAGTAGTAAACTAAACAGTTTCGATGATATAATAAGCAAGGCAATAAGTGATAACAAAATTAATCATGGGAAATTTAATTTGAAATTAATGAATACAAAATCTACAAGGATACAGAAAATGTAATCGATAAGAAAATAAACAACACACAGCGCCTAGACAATGAAGAGCTAAAAAGACATTTAATGGAGCGAAATATAGTGAAGGAGAAGCTTAAAACAAAAGGAAGACTATTGTGATAACGGATGTAAATGGAATATTGATAACGGAGATGGCAAACTATCCATTTCATTACTGAAAATAGATGTTGTTGTTGGTTATTACAATATTTCGTTTGAATTCAAAAACAATATATTATATTGCATCAGCAACAAGAATGAAACAAGGACTGTTTTAATTCCTGATGGTTTCTATAATTTTGAAATGTACATGGACAAAGTCAGAAAGGGAATAACTGCTAAGAATGAGAATGAGGAAACTAGTTACATCGATTTCTTAAAACGCAGTTCTAATGACTCCATTCAATAAGTACACAGTGCGTATAACGAACCACAACTCTAAATTAATAAAATTCAGTAGTCAGACATATCTGCTGACTATAATACAGTTTGTGGGTTTTTGGAACCTAAAAATGTATACATTTTCTTCGAACAGATTAATAACACAAAAATTACTTTAGTGGCTATTGTTCATATGTGCTAGTTTCTACCTGTTAACTCTTTTTTATTGCTACTTCATTTCACGTGATGTTAATGATCATTACAAGCAATTACAAAGAGATAAAATTAACATATTAAATATCAGCATAAAAGAAGAAGGTAAAAAGTAAGATATTTTCACAGTATGCGTGTAATATTGTTTTCCAGGTTAAGGAAATAGCGTTAACATCATGGAATGTATATTATTAGAGGTCCAAGTGAAATAGATTTAAATCAGTGGAAGAAAAGAAGATGACACAACAATTACTGGGTAAACAATAAATACTGAATTGAACATGAACAACAGATATATTATATTGATCCAGTAAAGTCAAACGCTGCTGCTACCTGACAATATGTAAATTTACGTTTTTGTAATTCAAATAGGTATGGCTTTGAAGAATGATAATTTGAGAGTCATTAAGACATGGAGAAGACAAGTAAACAAAAGTGGTATTCAAAGAGCTACTACACGTCAGCATTTACAGATTGATGAGAACAGGAAAAAGATAATCGGTGCAAGGACTTGTTCAAAGAAAGATGTAATACCCGGTATTATGCCATAAAAACATTGCAGAGTGTAAGAAAAAGAGCAGAAGAAATTAGAAAATGACTTAAAAGATGAAATTCAACAAAACGATCAAGTGATTATAAAAGTTTATAAATTATTTTAACACAAAAATGACCGACTTGAACAACAAGGTGGGTGCTAACGATAATACTTTGTCACAGTTGCAAAAGAAGAATGACTAAACCAAGATATTTTTAAGAAAGAAACGGAGGACAACAAAAGCAAACGAATTAATACTGAAACACGACGATAGCCATGAAAACGACTTACGATATATCCTGCGCGTTGTTAAAGGCAAAATCAAAATATTAAACGATTGGACTTTTCCAGCTCTCAAGAATAAATTTATTGCTGGAATAGAATAAGCAAAATAAAATATTAGAGAATATGCTGATCAAGAACTTGTTAAAAATATTATTGTGGTACAAGGTAGTATTGGTAGTACTAATGACTTAGAGAATGAAACGCACGAGAAAGGATTTAAATGATTTAGAAACAATAGTTTACAACGGAAACAGATGTATTCAAAACTGAAATGGATAAGAAAAACCTCTTGAATTTAACGTATTGATATCGTTAAAACGAAATAAACGTAAACCTAGACATTCAAAGCCTAATTACATACAAAAATGTTACTAAATAATAATGCATTTCTTGATATAATACAATCTTTTAAAACAGGAAATCAATACATTTTAGGAGAAAACTGAACTTATGCCGGAATGCATATTACTTTACGATTTTCGCATTGTACCGAGTGAGGAGTATTCAGATGATTTTAAATTTGTGTGGATGGAGGAGTGAAAGTTTTAGTTGTTAAATAGATATCTTAAAACGAATCTACAACTTATGTTATATTTAAAAAAAAAAACACAGGTTGTTAGATCTTTTTTAAGGTTGAAATAACACGTCAACTATGTAATGCTACTTACGGATTTAACTATGCTCCGTCATGTTTTGCTGAATACAAGTTACACAAAATAAAAACTTCACATCAATATGTCTGCACATAAATAAATAAAAACAGGCGTAGACGCGATATTTTTGTCAGCTTTTATATTGAAATCAGAATATGGGATCATTACATTCGCAAAAGATTAGGAAGTAATTGGAAACCATAACTCTAAATTGGAAAACATTTCTTTCCAGTATGACACTATTACTTCTGAATCAATGGCTCAATACGTTAATGATATGTACAGATTGGACATTCTTTCTTCTACGATTATATCATAAGAGAAAGAATTATTGATGCGGCACGTACCGTGACCTAAACAAATATAATACCTGATTTACCATGAATGAGTCTAAACGGAGTTTTGATATTGTGCAAATAAGACATAGCAACTGTGTAGCTTTGCTACATACTACAATAAACCATAACGTTAAAGATTACAAGTTAGTTTATGAGATGCTGAAAAGTTAAAAGGTAATGAGATAGAAAACAAAAAATATTAGGCTTGTCATGGAGTTATGTTAGTTATTATCCACTATTTGTTAAAATCAGACACGGCGATCAATATATAAACTCTCTCTTCTTTATAGATATTTTTAATATATGATTTAGGTAAATCTACAGAGTCATTTGACACAATTTTTAAAAATAAAAAAATAAACACCAACCAATTATTATGGGAGAAATTTCGACATTACGTAGATGTTAATAACAAGGTGAGATGTGAACATCGCGAGAAACGTATTCTGTTTGATACTAATACTGAGCTTTTATCTGGCATTTAAATAGTTTTAGCAGTAAATGGTGTATTTAAAAGAAACTCATTACAAGATTATATACAGTGTTACAAATTAAACAAAAACAAAGTTTGTACTAGATTTAATAGAAACCGAATATATGTCCTTCTTTAATTAATGTTTTCATTATCTGCTCAACATTTTTGGACACCAAGACTTACAAACGGAAATGGTTATTCTAAAATAACAAAACAATTGCGATAGATCCTGGCGATAAACTATACAAATAGTTATAGTCACATCTTGATAATTTTCAAGGCCCTAATACTAGGTTTCTAGTAGATGAGTCTGCTAATTTAGATTATGTTAAAAAGAAAACAACAAATCTAACCATGTTACCACTTTGTGATACACATCATGAAATAACAGTTTGGGTAATTCTACAAAAATGTAATGCAATCGTTCATGACTTTGGTGAGAATAGCACACGAACTAGGCTATTAATCTGGCTAGAGTACACATTTAGTAATAGAATTGAAGAATAACATAAATAGGAGCATTTAAAGTGACTATGGTAAAGTTTTTACTTTATTAACTAAATGTATCTCGTCGTCCTACATAGACAATGCATCCTTGTTGACAGTTCTGTTATGTAACTCATTAAATTCATTTCGTGGTAATTTAAACTTTGATTAAAGAAAAAATCTGTGTACATATAAAATTTAAATTTTTCTTGATGACACATTTTATATTGGTGGCGATTTGGTTTCGTTGAAACTATTAATGTAATCAATATGCTCATATATGAGTTAATATTATTTCTTTAAATCTTTATTTTCCATTTAATCAAAATTATTTTTTCTTATAACAATTATCATTTTAAATTTTTTTGGCAAGTTCATTTAATAAATCAAATTTACAAATCGAAATGTCCTTTTGATAGCAGTATCTTTTCTATTTTTTAAAAACATTTGGACTATAAAATTTATACTAACTGAAAATATATTTTCATCAGTATTTGGTATTATTTGTACTTCTTTATCAGATTCATTTTAGATAATGCTTGAATAATAAGATGAGAACCATAACCTCATAAGTTGTTGATAAAAAGTGGTACGTATTTTGGATACGTGTGCATTAAATTACTTTAATTATGTCCAGGACCTCTATACTAAAGAACATGATCTCTTAATTTACTGGTAGTAGTGGTATTGTTGTGTTTTGTATATGCAATTTCCTTTTCTCAAATATGATACATTGCTTGAATTAAAAGTGTTTTTTATCTTCTTTTTTGTAAAACAAACGTATTTCAGCAGCATGAATTGGTCTAATTTATTCATAACTAAAACTGTCACTTTTTGGTAAACACACTTACAAGTTTTCAATACAGTCTTTTCCTCTGTAAACTATAGATTCATAGTCTTTGGGTGCTGCCTTAATATTCATGAAACCTTCTTAAGAACCTGTAATTGGTTTTATAATACTTTCAAAATTATAATAAAAAATTCAGAAACTTTAACTTATGATGAAAGGTTCTAAGCCTTACAGCACGTTGTCATTTTTCTCATTTATCGACAACTTGTTCTCGTAAATTATACCCTGAATATATTATCCCTTTAGGTTTCCTATGTGTAGACTTCCAGGTCACCATGTATCACCTGTCTCACATTGAAATCCCCATTGTAAAATTAGATAGGTACCCCGTTGAAAAAAAATAGATTTATATTTGAAATCCTAAATGTCCAACCTATTTTAAAGTTTGTTGTTCCATCGGTATTAGTCGTCAAATAACTGAACAAGTCAATCCAGATTTCATATTCATTTTGTTTTTCTTTGTATGCTTCGACTGGGGTCGTGTCTATGAATCTGTGATAATTATAATCATAAACCTCGATCAGTAGAGGCTATACATCTGTCCATTGTCTAGTTTCATTTTGCTTAAAGCATTTCAACATTCTATTTTTCAGAGTTCTATGAAACCTATCTATTACAGATGCTCTCTTGTCTGAGTCGGTAGAAACATATTCATGTTCTCTTTACCAGCTACTCAATAACTTTTCAGTTATAAAATTATTTCCCTTCATCAAACTGTATATTCTTTGGTTTTTGCTCTCTGAAGATATTTTTAATGCATCATATATATCAATACCTCTTTTCGACGTCTGGTTTTCAGATAATGCATATTTAGAGAAAATATATATCACAGTCACAATATTCTTCTCGTACGCTGCCTGCCATTGAGAAGCAGTGTCATTTACATAAACACTTGTGTATGGAAATACTTTATTCCTTGTTTAATTGGTAGGCATATTGCTGAGTCAACCATTAATTCAATTCACTGTATTTTGTTATCTTGCTTAGTTTATTCATACCATTGATTGGTATTTGTGTAACCTACTAGATATTCAGGATCATAGTATTAATACCTAAGATATTGCTCCTTTGAAACTTTTCTTTTATTATTAAGTATGCTCAGTTGTGATAGAGTTTACAGCTTTTGGAGTAGTGGTAAAATTATTTTCCAACTTTAATAGCAAAGCAACAAAATCTATATCTGAAAGTAATGTTTTTTTCTACTTCTAGTTTAGATGCTGTACAAATATGTCTTACAAAGACATCTTGAAAAATATTAGAAAAAAATAGAAGCATCCCTTTGCCAATCGGTAACATCAAAAAGGATATTCTTCAGTGATTCAAACAGACAGATCAACAAATAGCTATCATTGATCATGATAATGAAATAATTAACTCTTTCACAAGTGGATTAAGAAAATGCATTAAAACTGTAAAAAGTAACAAAAGTGTATAATTTTTTCATTACATGCAGATAATTGTTTAGAATTTTGTTGAGCTACCTGTAAGCCCTGAAGAACTTATTACTTTTTCGGAATCTCTGTACAATGACTCGAAAACAACAACAACAACAACAAAAAGAAATCATGTGGAATTTAAGAATATAAGGTTAGATTTAAAACTGTTTCAAATAGTTCTTTATATGAAATAGCTTCTACGTTAGAAATGGAAACATTTAGCATTAACATTAAATAATCCATTGATCTTAAAAGTTTAAAGTTTTAGTTATAAGAGACTACCCTGTTTGGTCTGTTATAATCAACTAATGATGATCTGTCAAATGTAAACATGGTTAGTACAGCCCCAGAGAGTTTTTTCCCCAAGGACCTTTCAATGAGTTTTCAAGGACTTACAAAAGAGTTTTCAAGGAGTGTGATTTTGTTTTTACTTTATATCTTTTATACCGAAACTGAACTTTATCCGCAAGTTATTTTCTTTAATGACAGATAAATAAGAACAAAAGTGGAATGAAAAAAATAATTAATTAGCATTCAACTACAGCAAAAGGGACGCTATTCCATCTGGTAATTACCCGTACCATGTGTCATTTGATGCACCCAATTTATCCATTTTATTAATTTATTTATTCGCTGTTTTTGCAAAATATGTAATTACCAAAATTCTGAATTTAGAAAGTGAAATATTTTATTAAGTTGTAACGTTTTGTATTCCCTCAGATAAATTAATGGAGTTTGTTTTGGGTGGTTAGGTCGGTGTGTGATAATCAACAAATATTTAAACAAATTCAAGGATTTTTCAGTGCTAAATCAATGTTTTCATAGTTAAGGAGTTTTCAAGGAAACCACTAAAATTCAATGATTTTGTAAAAGTTGTTCGAACCATGGTAAAATATACATTTGTTTTATTGATTTGTGATTCCAATTTATAATTCTCACCATTTTTATGACCTTTGACCATTATTGAAAATTTCGGTAAAGACCACTTGGCGTCTCTGTCAGTCGCTGGGGACGGTCCTTTCACAATGTCGCTTTGATTGATTACATTTTGTAACAGTTGACTTTAAAACCCATTGGAACCTTAGGTGAAAGGAAACGCTAGGCGTTCCAGAAGTATGTCAGCCATGGTGAAATTAACCCTCATAGGATTGTGGTACACTTATAGTGTTACATAACTTGTAATTTGAATCAATATCCACTCAAGTCCCTTGGCACTGATGTTATGTCATATTCCCATTTTACAACTCAATCCACAATCCAATTGCACTTTTCATACTGATAAGGAATGGACAGAGAGAACATGTGTGCTCAGTTATTTACAGATTCTAATTTTCTCATATACTATTCTTATACTGTTAAATTTTCGATGATGGTTCATTTGCATATGTACTTTTTATCAAATATTGTATGAAGCATGTAAACCATTTTTTATATTATTCGAAACAAAAAGAAGACACAATTAAATTATTTATATTAAGTATTTTTTACTTTATTTCAAATGTTCTAATCCATTTGTTCCCTTTAAGTTTAAAGCAATAACGTAAGATCAGTTAGACATGGCTGCCACTGTGGCTTAGTTAGGACAGCGTCTGACTTGTGCTCTAAGGTCGCGCGTTCGATAACCGCTTGGCCCAACAGGAGTCGGCTGCCTGTGTGTGTTTAGGGGAAAGAGACTTAGATCATATTTCATCACCGTGATATAGCCAATAATGGGTTTTAACTTCCGTTAAAAACCAACCAATCAGACATGTATACTACTGTTGTGCGAACACCATTATCAACCACTGTATAAATAACATATTTTTGGATATTTGTAAAAAATATATTCAACCACAGATTAAGACATAACTGTATAAAAACGTAAGTAATTCCATATGACATACTAACAACTATCATATAGTTATTTAAAGGTTTGATATTCTTCATCACTTGTACCCACTGCACACGTTCAACGTTTGGAAATTTCTAGAAATATACTTTCATTCTCCATCCACTAATACACAGTGTAAGAAACAATAAGCGTAAGCAATCCGCTCAACAATAATGAAAGACATTAACATGCTTGGCTTTAGTTTGTGGGGTTTGACGGTTCTAAACATTCAATCACTAAATGTATGTTTTTAGAAGTTCAAAAACATCATAAATGTAGATCGCTTCAACATGCTTGGCTTTGGTTTTGTGGGGTTTAACGCTATTTTGTCAGCGGGGCTCCGGGTGGCCTTTACAGATCACTGACATCTCACCGCTGTCCTCGTGGGTTCGAATCTCGGGATCGGCCAACGTGGGTATGTGAGAAAGCTTGCCAGTAGCTTCCCGTGGGTCGGTGGTTCTTCCCGGGGTTTTCTCGGGTTCTTCCTCCACCAAATATACTGGCCGCCATATATAGCCTATAGTATATTTCGTGGAGGAAGAACCCCAGAAGAACCACTGAGCAAGCTTTCTCACATACACCTAGTTGGTTGAGCCGAGACTCGAACTCACGCGGACAGAAGTGAGATGTGAATGATCTGTAAAGGTGAGTATCTTAGACCACTCGGCCACCCGTGGCCTCTAACAAACATGCATTAGCAAAGTTAACAACTCCTATTATTTAAAAAAATCCAATTTTGTTAAAATTTTGTATATCAAAAGAGAAAGTATTTTTAAAAAAAAATTAAGTAGTCTCCCTTTGTCTAATATCTGCACCTGGGAATACGACACCGTACTGTAACCCGTGTGTGCAACACAATTTTCGCGATCAAATATCAACTAAATATTATTATCGCAATACGATCCCCACACACGTCGAGCGTTAGTCGTGTGTGTAAACATATGTATCTAATTCTGATTAACTTTCTATGTGTGTGTTATTTTTTTACGAGGAATTTTTTTATGGTGAAAATTGCGATGGAGGCTGCCTTGTAAAGAAGTACTAATTTTGTGGTTTTATTTTTGTTGACCATATATTATCATAGTTGATGGTTCTAAACATTCAATAATTAATTTTATGTTTTTAGAACTTCAAATTCATCATAAATGTATATCGCTTCAAAGATCACATTGGTCAGGCGTTTATCTCAATTACAAACAAAATGAATTTATGTTGTTTTTTATATATTGTTTTTCTCTCCTTCAAGTATTCAAATTTTATTACAGTGGCCGTGAACAAAGAATTTGCATACTTCTCAGAATGTTGTGAAAACAACTAGTATCACAGACTTCAATGGATTGTCATGAAAAACTTATGTTTACTATCTGTAGATAAGCATATTAAACAATCTCTGATAATTTTCGTTAGAATTATTGCCGTTTTACGTCTTGCAGAATTTTCTAAACGCATCTAGTCCTGCAGTATTTGATCGATCTCTATGAAACTTGGTACACAGTATGGTCATCATCTGAAGATGCACATATTGACACATTTACTGTTCTCTCTCGTTTTTTGTAAGAGTTACTGGCCATTTTGACTTATAGCTTGGTGCAATACATGACAATCTTGTGAATACAACTACCGTCCTTACTCGCGTATAACACAGGTCCAAATGCAAACAACATAGACCCGGACCCGCCGTCGCATAAGGCGCCGGCAGATCAGGGTCTATGTTGTTTGTTCTACTGATTGGTACTTACAAACTGCATAGACCCAGATCTGCCGGCGCATTATGCGACGGCAGATCTGGGTCTATGCAGTTTGCAGTTGGTATCAACTTATACGCGAGTACAGACGGTACTCTCAGTGGATTGATAGGAAGCTTGATGCATATTTTGGTCACCATAAGAAGATGTTCACGTTCATCAAGCATTGTACTTACAGTATTTTCGGAAGAGCTGCTGCACGTTTGTGACAATAGACTCATCTCCATTATGGGGGTAAGGGTGCGAAACGGCAGAGGCGTGGATATATTTACTCGAGCAAATGGATCACCATTCCTCTGTTTTAATAGTTTTGTCTGCATTGTTACAAACACGTGTGTTCACTCTTTTTCTTCTGAGGGCCATATGGAAGATTAACATCAGTTAAATATGTTAACGTCATTAAATATAGTTATTATTATTATTCATATTATTATTTCCTTCCCTAGACACGTATTTACATTTTTCTTGTTACTGAGCACAGATTAGTATAAGCTCAAAGTTCATCTTGTCCATTTTATTTCTTCCTTTGAAAATGCTATAAAAACAAAAAATATCAATTTGTGAGATTAAAGAATGATTAAAATGCGTCTGTTTTTAAATAGACGATATGAAGGAAATCCAATGACATCCTCTCAGATACCTAAACGGCAAAACTTGTTAATCTCAAGCTTTCAGTTACACGCATGCGCTATTTCAAGATTCTCCCGATTGGAAGATATCACATACAACAACACAGAGGGATTGAAAAGAACAAAATGTCAGTGTAGGGCGATCAGTTGTGTGTCTGTGTGTACTACGGAGCTCTGTGCAAAATGGGGCCGCTACATCAACTTTTTGGGCTTGTGACCCTTTTTGGAATTATTGCCAGTGCTTGTGGAAATTTGAATTTGTACATGGATGCTAATGAAACCTTCAGACTACTGGGTAAGTTGCAAATTCTGAATTGAACCGTCTGCTATCTCTCCCATGCTCTCTGGCCGTTTTGACAGTTCGTCAGTTGCTGTTGTTGAGTGTAGAAGAGGGCATATGCTTTCCTCCTTTCCAGGGTCGTGGTTATATTGTAACTTTTTGTACATCTAGTAAAGTCTTTTACAAAATGTACTCACTGTAGTTATTATTTATGCCTTGTACATTTAAGGCACACATTGAATGACTAGTTAATAATGTTGGCTACTGTTGTGTATTGGGTACGGGGTACATATAGGCCGTAAAGTGATATATTCAGGATACTTTATGCACATTTTGGAAGAGTAGTTGCCTCACATAAACGTACGCACACACGAATACACAACTTATCCCTCTTAATGTTTGAAATGGACTGATATGTCTTCATAGTTACCTCAATAGGGTAATCTCTAATAGCACCGGTATATACATGTAAGGCATGTGCATCTCTCTGTCGTTGTCTGTCTCTCATAGTATGCCTACCCTCCAATCCACCAACTTTATCGTTTCTCATTGACCCCCTCAGAAGATTCCTTGACCAATACACCTTTCATTGTAACGATTTCTTGTATTCAGATGGTCATTATTAAGAAGAAAAAAAAAGTGTTATGGGGACAGATTTATTGGACTAGGAGAGTCCCTGATTTAAATAAGTGAAAACTGGCATTGGACTTTTGGAATACTGTAAATTACAATATTTGAGTGTCATTCAATTTTAGCAAGTCCCTAATTGTAGCATATTAGCCATGCATACATGTGACAGAACCAGGACGTTAAATCAGCAGATTTCACAATTTTGATGAGTAGATTGGCTTCTTAACCAGTAGATTTTTTAAAATCATTTTTTGTCTTTTAAGGGGATTGAAAATAAAACAAGTTCATTTTTTTGCCATAATATGTATTCTCAATCATGACACTGAACTTCTGACTCTTACACATATTTTAAACTTTTCTGTCCCACTTGGGGGCTAATACGTGAGTGACTGTGTTGTTTTTGTATGCTGGCATGAAAATTTCTGTGTAATCTCAGAGGCTGAAAACATAACTTTAACCAGTTTAGCAAAATGATCTGTTATGAGGAATGGTAAATTGTGCTTTGCAACAAAATTTGCAAACAAAGTCTCTGCAAATGTCACTTTATCCACTTTGGATCCAGTCTCAAAGAATGACTTCAGAGTGGGTGTGTTTGTTACAGATGAATCATTGCTCCTATGTAATGGTGTCTGTATATGTCTGGTGATATAATTTCTTCCTGCATATACTATCTTAAAATCCACTTTGCATGAAACACTAATCACATGCACACACTTTAACTTACTTCCACGCATTGCTGAACTTCGTGTAATATTTTGTAGTCAGTGGGTTTTTAGCATTGGAAGAAAGTGCATGTTTTTGCATTTTGATAGGAATTGACCCAAAAAATTAATAAGAGCTGCGCTTAAATATTCGTGCTATTAAGATCAAAATACATAAGTGTTTCTGTTGAAATTATGTTTTGGTCAGTCTCTCCTTTTTAACTCACCTATGCCAAAGGTTGGCCTATTTTTAATCAGAGACTCAAAAGCCATCATGGACCACCTTTGACTTTAAACTCTCCAAATTTCAAAAATAGGGTAATCAATTTACAGCTTGTTGTGTACATGTTAGCTGTTGTTTAAAAATTAATCAGACTACTCAGCTAGCATCATTGCACCAGTCATTGCACTGGTGGAACAGTTCTGGTCTCCAGTAGACTTGTTCTGGCTGGTTTCTGTAATGTGTGGATAGAACATGTAAAAAATAAGGTTTGTTTTCTTTTTTTGAATTTAAAAACAAAAATCTTTAAATTTGCAAAAGTGGTAGATTTCAACTATAAACCGGTAGATGCAGTAGACGGCCTTTAAAACAGTATTTTTGTCCTACTGCTGGTAGAATCACATGTAAGGCAATTACGAATTTTAGTGAATTACTGATGGACTAAAATTTCCATTTTAGGTGGTACTTTACACTACCTAATTAAAAGTAGTATGTAATTGCCTGCTACAGCTATTTCAATATAAAGTGACGTGCTCATTTTATTCCAATACAAGGTATTTTAATATAAAATCGCACATAACATTAATTGCTGTCAAAAATGAGGGATGGTCAAATAAAGGTTTTGACAACACATCAGTGAGATCATTTCTTTAAAGTAACATCGCAAGTCCATCTGTTCACTTTTTGGTATTATAGCCATAGTACAATGTATATAACATGGTGCTTATAAAATAATGGCTACTAATGGCTGTCCATGGATACAAACTTTCAGAACTGTCCATCTGAGTAGACGTTGGCATTTCTATCATATAGTTTTATCACATAATTTTAATGAGCATGAAATTGTCATGAAAATTAGTTTGCTCAATAGATTCAAAAAAATTGTATGCTCACTAAAGTTTTGTGATTTTACAGTAATTATATATTGATATTATTGGGACTTTTGGTAATTTGTTGATATTATTGGGACTCTTGGTAATGCTGTATTGATATTATTGGTACTCTTGGTAATGCTGTTTTGATGTTATTGGGACTCTTAGTAATGCAGTATTGCTATTATTTTCACTTTTGGCAGGACTTGACCAGACTGTTTTTACTATTTGCTTATAGTAACATGTTTGCAACATTTGTTTAGTATTTTATTTTGACTGTAACATTTAAAAAAAAATTTAAAACATTTTAACAGTTCCTCAGCTTTATTTCAATGTCAGCAGGGGCCTGGTAGTTTGAAAAATAATTTGAAGGCTATTAATAATTATTTTGTGTCCTACTATCTGTCACTTGTTTGAACTTAAGAATTTTAAGAATTTTAATTCTCTTTAAGAATTTAATAAATTGGGTGTTTAACTGCTTGATTTGGAACTACATGTAGTTGCATCTTTTAAAAATTCAGTGTGGTTTTTTGTGAACACCACCAAACACAAACTTATGATACCAGACTGAGTCTTAATTATTATACCTTTGAGAATGCATCAAACAGCATGGTGGCAGAAACTATTTTAGGGCACGTTCGATTATATGGTTCCGTGTGAGCAAGTGTTCTCATAGTAATCAAGAAATTTAAATTCAAACAGGCACAGAACATCCGGAACTTGTCCTGTTAGCGAAGTTTATGTTGATTGATTGGACATAATAAACATGGAGTTTGTTTACAGCTTTTGGACTAAATGCTTAAAATTAAAATGTGTGAAATTTGAATGCATTTAAACATTTCTTCATGAATTTTTGGTCAGTTTCATGTGAGAAATGTAAATGTGCTGCCTATTACAGCTATGAACCAGGGTTCAGTCCAGGCCACATTTTTATGGCCCACAGAAGAGTGTCAAAATAATTGGCAAAAAATTTGTACGTCTCTGCACCCATCATGTTCTTGGTTGTGAATTCAGCACTTTACCTGTGATGTGTATTATGCAGATGAGCGTTTGACTTGAGAGACTGCTGGCATAGGTAGACCGGTGACACTGCTTTTTGCCAGCAAATTTATATTTAACATAGTGATAAATGATAACCATTCACACCCGCAGTCAAACACATGTCTTCATGAGAGGTGATTTGGAAATATGTTGATGACTTTTATTTTGCAGAAAATTGTCAAAATTATTAAATCAAAGTGATACTGTCCCACTGAAATTGTCTAAAGAGGCTTCCCTCTTTTAACCCAGTCCACCATCAAAACTGAATAAAATGAACTTTTGGGCAGCAATTTGAGTGGTAGTAAAGTCGGCACAGTGGCTTGCTACAACCAAGGTAAGAACATTGTCAAAGGCAACATTTTTTCTGGTTCTGAGGATAAAGACAGTCAGGTTCCTGTTTAAGCCCTTTGTTAAAATAAAGAACACATCAGCACTAAGTACTGACTGCAGCATACTTGCTGGGACAAGAGTAAAGCACCTTGCATAAAATTAATTCTGTATAAAAATTGGATAAACGTTTTGACTTCTCTGCATTTGGTCTGACGATTTTGTTTACATGCAATCTGTCATAAACATCTAATTTTGCTGTAAACTACTAGTAAATGGTGGATAGTTTCTTTCATTGAATATGGAAGGAGTGGAGATGACATGAAGATTTAACTCCATGAAAGAAAGAACTTTTAATGTTCATTTATTTACATTCAGTATTATGAAATACATAAATTGATGAGACTGCTGGTTGGAGTTGAGTCTTAGATTGGACCTTGCTGAACTAAGCTTTAAGGTGATGGTACTGTGGTTGGAATTCTAGATGGAACCCTGCTGAACTAAGTTATAAGGTGATGATATGGTGGTTGGAATTCTGTGTTAAACCTGGAACTTGTGAGTTCAAGATGCTTTTAAATCTGTTTTTAATATGGGAAGATAAAAGGACAACATTATGTACAGTCTACTGACAGCTGATATTCAGTATTATGAAAAAAATTAGTAAAATAAAGTATTTTCTTATCAAACACAAAGTGTGTATAATAATAACTGCAAAATTCAGGTTTGGTATGTGTTTTTTTTTTATGGCATAGCAACACATTACATGTAGGTATTTTAGTGCCAAGGCAATTGGAATAAAGTGTCTTGCCAAAGGAAACACCATGGTAGCTGACCGAGGCTGGTCCACTAGTAGGATTCTAACCCCAGTACAGAACCACTGCAGTTCCTGCTCCATTTTTTGTCTTTTATGATGCGCGGGCCTGTTTTATACCCTCAAGCCAGCAGGGGGAGAAAAAAAAACATCAGATGTTTTTTTCATGGGAGTGTTTTGAGAAATAATACCATGTAACTTTTTCTGTAGTAGATATGAAATAGTGTCACTATAGAAAAAGGAAATTGAGAAGGGCGTTTGCTGTGTAATCTATTTCTAAAGAGTAAAAGGAGGTCATGCACTTGTAATGAATTTAATAGATTTGTAATTCCTTTGTTTTTTATGCATACTGATTTAATTTGTTTCATTTGCATATATGCATAAAGTATTCCACTATTTAACACTAATTAAAGAGTGTGCTTGATATTACTGACATTCAGTGCAGATAAATTGATCTTATCATGTAGATTATCTTTATGTATGTGTTTTTGAATGAAGTATAATTGACAGGTTTCTGATAAGAGCCTTTATCCTAGTTTTAATTAGAGATGGAGTGTAATGCTTTTTAACTTAATTAACTGATATTTAATCTTGTATTTTACACCAAGGCAAAAGTTGTGCAAACTGAAAAATTTAAGTTCTTTGATTCCTATTCATATACAAATTTTGATTCATATTAATTTAATATTGATTCTTAATAAGAAAAACTGATGAATTAGGTACAAAACAATGACATAAATTGAAACAAACTTTTTATATGCATGTATAAAAAAGTAATGGGGCTACACAGTAACTGTAGACTAAGATAACAAATTATGAAACATTTGGCACTAATTAATTTTAAGTAGGAGAATATTTTAAAGGCAACCAGTAATTATTAGAGGTACTTGAAACTAATGTCAGTGACTTGAATGTCAAGGAATAAAATAATAGGGCTATAGAATAGCTATTGTAAGGCAACATTATTTGGAGATATTTGCCAATAAAAGAGCCCAGTGTAGAGTTATAAAATATGACAGTTGTAAAATAATTATTTTAGAGAGAAATAAAAATGTTATGAGAAACAGAGTACAACTAAGTTCCTGGGAACAATAGAATTAAAGGGACCAAAATGTATAGTAGATTATAAATCGTCAAGGATCACCTGTCATGTGAAGTATGGACTACAATCAACATAATCATCCCGTCCTGTTGTTTCAGCACTCATAATGGTAGCCAAGTGCCCCCAGCTGACCTTTTTACTGACCTGCACCATTTATGGCCCCTAAATAAAATACTTTATGCTTCCAAAGTAAATAGGGATGTTGTTTGATGAATCAGAATAATGGCCTTACAAGGAGAAAAGTCGGAGTCAAAATACTTCGGCCAGTGATTGTAAAGTGCTCTTTTAGATGGGCCAAGCATTGAATAGTCTGCAGCTAAGATTATAATGGTTTGGTTTAGTTTGGTGTTATGCGACATAACGACACAAGAAGGTTATTTAGTCCCAAGGTATTTGGAATAAAGTGCCTTGCCCATGGACACACAGCAGTAGAGAACCTGTGCTAATCGAGTAGTAGGATTCGAATCTGCACCCTTTCAGTCAGAAGTCTACCATGCTAATCACTGAGCCACATTTGTTCCAATCATAAGGTTTACAAAATGCTCTTTAGAATAAATTCACACTTCAATTGCAACAGTTTTAGTAATTTATCACAATTTATAAAACTAATATAAAAGGCCCAAGGTATAAGACTGGTTTAGATTCAACTATTCATATGTAAGAGCATGGGTTGTCAGTCAGTGAATACCATGTGGGCTCAGGGATCTAGAATAGCCCCAATTTGCTCTCCTGTATGTCGTAACAAAGAACTAATGGAGGCAGGAGGTGCTGTGGCTGAGTGGTTATCATGCCGGACTTGCAAGGGATAGGATGCGGGTTTGAATCCTACCATCAGGTTAGCCCTGGTTGGCAACCATAGTGTGACCTTGGGCAAGACACTTTACTCCAATTGTCTTAGCACTAAATAACCTACTTGTGTTGCTGTGCGGTAGAACACCAAATCAAACCAATCTATCCAGGACTTTTTTTAAGGGAGTTTGAGTTTAAAAAGGATTGGTTTGTTTTGCATTCATGGGAATGCTGTTATGAAGTGGTAGTTGGGTCCATTACTGCTGACCGTGTTATGTACTGAACCACGGTATAGCATAAATAATGAAAAATGTGATGCATATATGGGGGGGGGGGGGGGGGAATAAACAGAACACCATTTAAATGGATAGTAATAATTTACTACCTGTCATTTTATAAAAGAATCAGGATTAAGATAGCCCCAGACTCAGTGAAAACAAATCACTACTGTGCAAGAACATTAATTATGATCTGTAGCTATGCGTTTTTGAAACTTAAATGAATTATTTTTATATGTCTGTCAGCTTGGCTGATGCTTTGAGTAGTGTCGGGTAATAAGGGACATCTAAGACAGAAAATCATGAGCCATGATGTGACTGTGTTATATCAGATTTCATGTTATAACAAAGTTCATTATAGCAGGGTTCTTCAGTATATAGAATGGTTCGATCTCTCTGTTTCTATACTGAAAAGTTGTATTTTTTCTGGATAAAGTGGGTTTGACTTAATCCTCACATGACATATTCCCTTTTAAATATGCCCTTTAAGAGTGTATGTATTGACATAGTGCATGAAGAAAGGCCAGTTATGTACCGTATATACTCTCATATAATCCGATACAAACTGCAAACTGCATAGACCCAGATCTGGGTCTATGCAGTTTCTAAGGACTAATCAGTAGAACAAACAACATAGACCCTGATCTGCAGGTGCATTATGCGATGGCAGATCAGGGTCTATGTTGTTTGCATTTGGACTCTGCTTATACACAAGTATATATGGTATATTTGGAATAAAAGTCTGGCACTACTTTAGAAACACGTGGAGCTAAATGTCTGTTCTAGAATATAAGTGTGTGTGTGTGTGATTTTGCACATTTGGCTGATTTTTCTATGTTATTTGTTTTAGAAATTAGTGCGAATCCCACAATTGCGCTTCCTAGAATGAACCAGGGAAGCTCAGCAAGTTAAAAATGTTTAAGATATCGATGAAAACACAAAAAAGAAAACAATTGATTAAAACATGAAAAGTACATTGTAGGTCATTTAAAAAATAAAAATATTACAGAAAGGAAGATGATTAGTAATGACTTGTCATGCAGAAATGGGGAAGCCATCCAACAAATTCGTATGAAAGTGCAACAAATTCATATGAAAGTGCATTCTCTAGGATATAGAGTGGAAGATGGTCTTTCAGGGGGCTATCTGATTGTGAAATTTGTTGAACCCTGAACTCTTAGGTCAATTTTAATACACTGTTTTACAGTGCAGCCTACCTATGGTGAATGTTTCAGTCACTTGAAATTGTTTCTAGCCAACAAAGTAGCAGACATTTCAGTTACTAAGACCTTATTTCAGAATTTAGGTCAAACTTGTGGAAGATTCTTATTTGGAAGCATGTTTAGAATGAAGGCATTTTCCTGTTAGTTTGATGAACATAGTAACAAAAATGTTGACAAGCTAATGCAGTATTAATGTATTTACTAATTTATTATTACTGTACATACTCACTTATAAGTCGAGTCCAACTGCAAACAACATGGGCCCTGATCTGCTTTCGCACAATGTCCGGGCAGATCAGGGTTTATTTTGTTTGTTCTACTGATTACTCCTAACAAACTGCATAGACCCAGATCTGCTGGCACATAATGTGATGGCAGATCTGCATTTGTTCAGTTTGCAGTTGGACTCAACTTATATGCGATTATAAATGGCATACATAGAAGATCTGGCAAAAGCTTGCAAAACTCATAAACCCTTCCAGGACAGGGATGTTAAAGTCAAGAATATTATATAGTGGAGACATGGCTAATTTGTTAATTCCTACACTCTTCATGGATTTCCAGGTTTTGGGTTTTAAAGCCAGGTTTGAATCATTACATAAATTGCATGCATGCTGTGATTGGAAAGGACAGAAGGGAGTAAGGTTTCTTTTTAATTCCTATAAAAAGGATACCCCTCTCAGAAATTCATAAAAATCTATGCAGGACTCCACATCATTTGATTTGATTATGTAAAAATTGTTAGGATAGAACTCTATGGGACTCAGTACCATAATCAAAGGGTCAGTAGAGAACTCTCCCTGCAGTTATCCATTTCTGAATGAATGATTCCATAAGCTGGTTGCCTCATTCTTTTGGGTAGCACAAATGATTTTCCATTTATCTGTTGAAGTCCCGTAATGTATATATTAGTTTTAAATGACTATTGTCTTTACATCTTTGTTCTTTAATTTGGTTTGTCAAAGTTCAAGAATTTTCTTGAATGATTGGGAAATGGCCTGGACCCATGATTTCTGAAAACAATTAGACCCATTGGGAATACAATTTTTAGGAGAATATTGCTAACATTGGGAATTCAGCCTGATGATGAAAATGTTTCTAATAGGGACTTGGCTTATGTTATTTTCTTTTTTCTTTTTCTTCCCCCAAATAGGAGACAGGTACAGTAAAACTGATCTATTGTGATTACCCCCCCCCTCCCCCACTTCTATCAACAAAACGTTGTCTATCAAGACAGGTGGTCTCTAAAGGCAGTAGATAAGTAGATAAGATGTGGTCTTTCATGACAGATGGTGTTCCAAGATAGTGCCTATCTTGTCAGTCAGGTTTTCTCTTTATGTACTATGCAGAAAAAAATTGAAACATTTGAAGCCTTGTGTAAATACCATATTTACTCGCTTATAAGTCTGGTCCAACTGCGAACAACATAGACCCTGATCTGCATCGTGTAATATGCCACCAGATCAGGGTCTATGTTGTCTGTTCTATTGATTACTTCTAACAAACTGTATAGACCCAGATGTGCCATCACGTTATGTGACAGTAGATTATGGGTCTGTGCAGTTTGCAGTTGGTCTTGACTTGTAAACTAGTATATACGGTACATTTGGCATTGAAGGGGCAAATATTAATTTATCACCATGTTGTTAACTGTCCCATGTTTTGCTGCCATGATGTATGTCAGGGCTTGTTGTAGTGTTTTCATTGGGGGAGGTTATCAGTGTTTCTCCATGTAATAAATTAGAACCAGTCACCTGACCAGAGTGAGAAGAACTTGAAGGCAGGCCTACAAGGTATTCAATTAAACATCACAAAACTTAAGACTGGTAACATAGCAGATCATTATACAACACTTTATTTCACACATATCTTGAGTTGAACTAACTACTTTCATATCTACCATGTCAGTTTTGACTGAAAAATTGATTGCATGACACATTTGTAATTAATTAAGAGTTCTGGAACTTCGTAAGATTTAAGCATTTGATAGGAACTTTTTCTAAAGTAATTTTACTTGCCAGCCCCAAAATTTGTCATGTAATGCCTTCATTTCCAGTGTATGATATAATACACTATCTGTGTTGCTTTCAATACTGTTCACAGCTGTGAAATTTCAATTTGTAAAACATTATGGTGAGCCTATGTTTGCTTTGCGTTATGGGATAAACATTCCTTGGAAAATAGAAGACTATTCAATTTGTTTGCACCCAATATGTATTCCATATTCAAAGTTTGCTCAAGTTTTGAAATAGATTTCTTTCTGAACAATCAATTTTCTCCGGTGGATTTATTTGTTGAGATCGAAATTGTATTGAAGGAAAATAAAATTTGGTCACAAAATTGATTCTCATCCAATGAATTCACAATGGGCAACAAACTCTACAGAAACATATTGTTACTGTCATGTGAATAGTGCTTTATGGTTTAATCTTTAATGTACCAGAAGCCCTGTGCAATGAAAACAGGGATTAAATACCACCCTGTTGAGTACACTAAATGAAATTGATTGAACGGAATGTAATTTATAATGAGAGGGTTGTATATTGTAATGCTTCTCTTGACTCATTGCAACAGATCAGAAGGTATGGGCAACTGAACTAGTACCTACAGTATATTGACCAAGTGAAATACTTATTACAAAATTCATGTACCATATGTACCTGTGCATAAAAGCATCTCCTTCACCCCTCCCCCCCCCCCCAACAAAATATGGACAGGATAGACCCAGATTTGCCATTGTATTATGCACAACCACACCAGAGTTGATTTTGTTTGCCGCACATTAAGGAATCTTGCTTGTGAAATGTTGGAGTGTTTTAAAACGTTTTGAAAACTTATTTTTTTTTACTAGGGGTGGATATTGTGATATGTTGCGATACAGGACAGTGTATTGCGACATGTATTGCAGTATATTGGGAAAATCTGTAGAAAGTACAAAATAATATTAAAGTGTGAGCAAGGAGTCCAAATTTCATATAACTTTAATTTCTTTGAAATCTCTTTAGGTGAAGATCCTGCATGAGATAAGCTACTGTCTAATTTGCATCTTCTCATTTCTGGCCGCATTGGTGGCTATGAAGAGATATCGGCAAACATGGGGAGTCGTGTTCTACCCGAGAACTTTATCTCCATATTACATTCCCAACAAATGGCAGTGTTGTAAATTAATTATACATGTACAACTTTTTTGGATAATTTCAGCCAAAAATGCTGCCAAAATGAGTCATTTCGCCTTTTTATTTCACATCGGCTCATACAAGACTTTCGGCTTTATGTCCACCAGGTGGGATAATATGCAGTTCAACCATGTTTCAGAAATATTTGTCAGGTTTTAGAATATACATTGAAAGACAGAAAAAAATAAAATGAAACAAATTAAGGCTGAAGTATAAATTTTAGTTGTATACTTTTACAGAAATCTGCAAAAACTAGTTTATTGGCAATTTATTCGGGTAACCATACTGGCAGGATACATACCACAATATACCGAAATGGTGGTTAAACTGCACACCCTTAATGTATACATTGCTTAGAGTTAAATCAATCCAAAGTCACTGAAATATTTATAGGTTAGTGTGCATTTTGTTGTGCTTCTCTTTGTGAATATCTATCCCCTCTCTTAGTGAATATCTATCCCCTCTCTTAGTGAATATCTATCCCCAAGTAAGGGTCATTATGCAGAAAATTCTTGGAAAAAGTACTATGTCACTAATTGTCCATAATATAATGAACATTTACAAATTGATCAAAATTGTAATGGTTGAAGATCATAGAATCCTACTATCAAATGCACAAATAAAAGTGTATTTTGGTGAGGGAATATTTTCAGTTATTTAAATCACATAATTTTTCCAGAACAGAAAACCTGCGCTGCAGATCTATGGCAGGTTGTAAATAGTTAATGATTTCCCAAGGTCACATATACTTTTTGTTAACTTTGCCATATTTTTACAGAGAATTATTATTGCATTTATTAAAATATTTAAGCATTTTCATTACTTAACAAGAGGCAGAGATCGTGATCACATGCATGTCATTTGGATCCAATCTCTCACAGAGTTAATAGCGCTAATGACATCATATTGCTGACATAATGTTATGATCATGTCATTTTGCGTGGCACAGTAAGCACTGATTTAACAGAAACAAACATCTTTAAGATGAACTCTATAGACCTTGATTTGCCAGATCATTATGTGATGGCAGATTTGGGTCTACTCTGTTGACAGGTTGCCCATTATTCATGAGCATATATAGTACAGCTCCAGTAAGCCACCAGTATGCAGTAATAAGCTAGCCACCAGTATGCAGTAACAAGCTAGCCACCAGTATGCAGTAATAAGCTAGCTCATGTCATTTACTCTAAAATGTCCAGCATGTCTTTTATTTAGCTAGAAAGTAAAAATATTTGACATGGAACTTAATCTTGGGTAGACAGAATAATGGAAGAATGACATGCACAAAAATGTCAAAGTGATCACTATGTCAAACTCTGCCAAGATGTGCTCAACAATGAAATCTTTTATTAAAAGGTTAAAAATGGCCATGGATCATAGAGACATTGCCATACTAGATAGTCTGATCTTTTTAATACAGTATTTTCTTATCCGACTTGAGCTTCAGGGTGATGATACAGTAATGTTAAATGGGTTTAATTCAACTGAGTTTTATTAATTGTATTATCTTTTATTGTTCATACCAGTTTATTATCAATATTTTTGGTGTATGGATAATTATAATTTAAAATATTAATGATATTTTCCAGTTTTTCTTAGGCACAAAAAAAGGCATATTTTCATTCAGAGTATAATTTCAGTTATCAGTAAAAAAAAAGAGTTAAAGTATGAATAAATAATTTTATAGATCAAATATTTTTGAAAATTCATAGTTGTCCCTGGGGAATCAACTTTGAAAGTCTAGTTGCCCAACAGATTTTTCTGGTTGCCCAGTAAATTACTGCAGCTGCCCCCAAGATTGCCACTATCAAAATTCAGTAATTCATGTATGTTTGTCCATAGTATTGAAGCTTAAAATCCCAGTTTGCAAAGTTTTGGATGACTTTGAGTATTACATTACACCTAGTTTATAATGCTGTTCATTGGAGCCAGAAAAGACAGCCAGTTAGTTTCCTGTTTATAATGCTGTTCATGGGACCCACAAAGAGAACCAATTAGTTCATGTTTATAATGCTGTTCATTGGAGCCACAAAAGAGAACCAATTAGTTCCCTATTTATAATGCTGTTCATGGGAACCACAAAAGAGAACCAATTTGTTCCATGTTTATAATGCTGTTCATTGGAGTCACAAAAGAGAACCATATTAGCTCCATGTATATAGTGCTGTTCGTGGGAGTCGCAAAAGAGAACCAGTTAGCTCCCTGTTTATAATACTGTTTTATGGGTGCCACAAAAGACAACCAGTAAGCTCCCTGTTTATAATGCTGTTCACGGGAGCCACAAAAGAGAACCAGTTAGCTCCCTGTTTATAATACTGTTAATGGGAGCCACAAAAGAGAACCAGTTAGCTCCCTGTTTATAATACTGTTAATGGGAGCCACAAAAGAGAACCAGTTAGCTACCTGTTTATAATACTGTTAATGGGAGCCACAAAAGACAACCAGTAAGCTCCCTGTTTATAATGCTGTTCATGGGATCAACACAAGACAACCAGTAAGTTCCCTGTTTATAATGCTGTTCGTGGGAGTCACAAAAGAGAACCAGTTAGCTCCCTGTTTATAATACTGTTAATGGGAGCCACAAAAGAGAACCAGTTAGCTACTTGTTGATAATGCTGTTCATGGGAGCCATTAAAGTGACTGGTGTGATAAGTGAGGTAGCCTTATACTGAGGGATGCACTTACAAGGCTGTGTCATAATAGTATATATAAAAATTAAAAAAGGGTATTTAAATGATGTGTAACAATGTTATAATTGGTTCCCTTAGCTTTGCCAAGCATTAAAATTAAGTGAAATACATTTAGGGGTAACCAGTTTTATGGGATCCATGACCATACCCATGTTATATGTATGTATAGGGTTCAACAGCACATCAGGACAATCCTACAGTGCACATTAAAAGTTAAGTTTAAAAAAATGTAAACTCTGAAGATGGGCAGCAGTATACTGAGGGGATTTATAGTGTGGGACTGTACTAATTATAGCCTTTAATGGGTTACGAGTCAATTACAGGTTAACTTCTCAACTAAAGCTGGCACTGTTTTGAAGTAGCTACCAGATTTATTTCAGCAAGTGGGTTTAACTCCCTTGCTTAAGTGAACAAAACCATTTCTACATGCATCATCGCAAGCCGCGGGTGATAATCTGCTACACTTCTTTATCTCCCATGGCTGCCTATCTGAAATTTCCTTGTTTTTTTATGAGTACACATAAACAAAACTACATAATCAACAACACAATTTAACACTCTTCTACACATTAATGAAAGTGCCCGTTTTATAGATTGATAAGTGACTGTGCATGGAAGAGAAACTTTGATTGGCTCATTCAAACAGCATGAAAGGGTCACAATGGCGAGTAAAATTTACTCATGCTCGCAATGATTTGTTAAGCAGGTTTATGCATATTCATCAGAAATGAGGAAATCTCTGCACAGGTGCTTACGGGTGATAAAGGAGCATAGTGGATTATTGCCCTTGGATTGCAGTGATGTTCTGCATGCAGCAAGACTCAAGCTTTATAGCAGTTGGAACTTTAAAACTTCAGGTGGTGACAACTCCAATATTGACCTACTAGTCCAGCATGTAGGATGCATGGAATGTTGTCTAAAATTTTGATTTTGTCTTCTTTTTTGTCTGAAGGAGTGTATGTGTGTGTATTATAGTGATAGCAGTGTCTGTCTGTCTGTCTGTCCATCCATAGACAAGGTGGTTTACGCAACAGTTTGCTGTGGTCTTGTTTTCTCAAACCTCATACTTGTCATTACCCATGGGTAGAGGCAGAATCCTATAGATTTTTAGGTTGCTAGGTTGAAGGTCAAGGTCATGAGCTGAACATTTGATTTTCCTTTATGCATGATAAATCAAGTTTCCTTGGCATAATTTTTATCAAACTTAATACGTAGACTGCACTTGGACAGGGACAATTCCCTTTTGATTCTTAGGCTGAGGTGAAAGGTGAAGGTCAATGGGGCCAACATTGCAGTTTTTGGGTTTCTACTTGAGAAGTAAAGTTTCTTGGATCCAGTTTTTTTCAAACTTCATAGATAGTCTATCTTTTGGTAGATTGGTTCTGCCCCATTTTTTGAGCTCAGAGGTCAACAGTCAAGGTCACTGGAGCTAAAATTGTCATTTAGGGTTCCACATGATAAGTTCACTTTTCTAGAATTGTCCACACAGTTTTTATCAATTTCATAGCTGCATTGCACTAGAGGAAGGGCAGCTACATATTGAGTCTGTGATCAGTAGATTAAAAGTCAAGGTCACTTTATGTGAAATTGCAAAATTATGTTAAGTTTACATTTGTAATAGCTACGGTAGTTTTGAGGATCATCCATTTTTCTAATGTAAATTTTTAATACAAAACTTGGGTTATTTACATCTACATGAGAGTTTATTAACCCAACAATGAATTTTAGTTCTCTGGGCTAGTTGGGGATAGGAATTGTCCCCTGAACTTTGAAAGGATGACAGTCCAATAATTGTTTGACTGCCAGAAGATGCTGTTGCTCATCAGCAATTCATAATTCAGGTAGAGATTATTCTTGTCAACTTTGATGTGAACTCAATGAAGAAATTTTATTATGTTGATGTAGCACCCACAAAATTCTTGGACTTTTGAGGGAATGCTGTTTATATAAAAAAAAATTGACCATATGTGTAAAGGATTTTACATATTTAACTTTATCTTTTATTGTATATATCTTTTACAGAATTTTAACATCTTTACCTTTATATTTTATCTTTTTGTACTTCATGTTTATATATATTTGGAAGAGTTTTTCTTCATCTGGTTTTTGTGCAGTACTTTAGTTTTACAACTTTACTTTTAATTGGCACCATATAATCATTATTGGGCAGAGATGTCATTAAATTCTACGTGCATACATATTCTTTCTCATGCAAACAAAGTTAGTGTCTCTGGAAAAAAGGGACTACAATCTAGTATTATGTATTGTAAATGTCACCAAAATCCCAGTATCTAGTTAAACTGATTTTTTTAGCTCTACTGGTCATAGAACAGATGAGCTTATGGGATGGCTTTTCTTTTGTTGTTCATCATCTGTCCGTTAGCACACATTTGTTATTGCTACTTCTCCTAAACTACTTGGAGGATTGCTATGAAACTTTACACACACATTCATCCCATGGTCTAGTTGGTCCTATATGAAAATGTTGCTGCTTGGACAGCCAATATGGCCATCAAAGCAGCCATCTTGAAAATCTTGTTATTGCTACTCCTCCTGTGAATGGATGGTCATATCAACATGGTGTTTTCACTAAGAAACTTCTTATGATGTCTAGTTAGTCTTAAATGAAAATGGTGCCATCTGAAGTCCATTATGGCCACCATGGCAGCCATCTTGAAAATCTTGTTTTTGCTACTCATGAATGGAAAGTCACATTGTCATAGGATTTTCACCAGATGATTTTTTATGATGTCTGGTAGGTCCTAAATGAAAATGGTGTCGATCTGATGTCTGTTATGGCCGCCACAGCGGCAATCCTGAAAATCTTTTTATCGCTAGTCGTCCTGAATGGATGGTCATATCAACAGGGGGTTTTCGCTAAAAGAGTTGTTATGATGTCAGGTTGGTCTTGTCTGAAAATTGTGGCGATATGATATCCAATATGGCCACCACAGTGGCCATCTTGAAAATCTTGTTATTGCTACTCCCTCATGAATGGATGGTCATATCAACATGGGTTTTTTACGAAATGACTTCTTATGATGTCTAGTTGGTCCTAGATGAAAATAGTGCTGCTCAGAGATCCAATATGGCCACCAGAGTGGCCATCTTGAAAATTCTGTTTTCACTGCTCCCGAATGAATTGTAATATCAGCATGGAGTTTTCACTGAAAGACTTCTTATAATGTCTATTTGTAAATAAAAATACCGCTGATCTGATGTGCAATATGACTGCCACAATGGCCATCTTGAAAATCTTGTTATAGCTACATCTCCGACATGGCTAGTCATGTTGATACTCTGCTTTCACCAAAAGACTTCTTATAATGTCTAGTTGGTCCTAAAGGGAAATGGTGCCATTCTTATATTTAATATGACCACCATGGCAGACATCTTGAAAATCTTGTTATTGTTACTGTTCCAAAAGGGAAAGTCATATCAACATGGCGTTTCCAGCAGAAGACTTCTTATGATGTCTTGTTGGTCCTAAATGAAAATGGTGCCAAACTGACATCCACAGCAGCTAATTTGAAAATCTTGTTATTGCTGAAGAATATCATAGACGGATTCAACATGCAGCAGTTTAAAGGAAGAAATGGTCTTATCTTGAATTCCTGGAAGTTCTTGTTGACCTTTTTTTTTTTAAAGAGAATTGGCTTGTGTAAAATTATTGAGTCTGCAATGTATTTTGTATTTGTTAATATTTGATTAACTTGAGGAAAAAAAAAGTATCATACACTTTCTCTGACTTTTATGAGTAGTTAACTGGGGATTCATCTATGACTAAAAATGGATTGGTAACTGCAAGCTCTACAGAAACCAAAACAAAAAATGAAGAACAACAAGAAAATTCCCCAAAACTAAACATGTTACCATACAGGTAACCTCCCAACAAGTTTATTAACAAAAATACCAGACTAACTGTTCAGGCTTGAATTTATCAAGTTCATCTGTGTCAGATATAGTGCTTTAATTCTGCTTGCCAGCTAGTGATACAGTCTGACTCAATTCCATTATCACAAGGCCTGGAACCTTTGCTCTGCAGTATACATATGGAAGAGAGACTGCTTATCCTCTTTGCAAGCAATGATCTGTATCATAGGAAAGAGAAGCTCTCTTGATCAAAGCCAAGGGGATTGCCAGAGGTTAGAAAGATCATAGGTCATGGGGTATTGTATTACATGTTTGTCCAAGCACTTCAGGTGAGCCAGAGTGGAAAGGACACATGATAGACTTCATGTATCTTAAAAAGAAACAAAAGATAACATATTCATATGAAAGCTGAACTGTATTAAGACTATAATTTGGAAAGGGGGGAGGTGAGGGAGGAGGAAGATGCAAATCATGGACTTAGTATATAGAGATATAAGAATCTGAAACAAGAGCTTTAACAGCATTTGATCCGAAACAAGAGCTTTAACAGCATTTGATGTGAAACAAGGGCTTTAACAGCATTTGATGTGAAACAAGGGCTTTAACAGCATTTGATGTGAAACAAGGGCTTTAACAGCATTTGATCTGAAACAAGAGCTTTAACAGCATTTGATCTGAAACAAGGGCTTTAACAGCATTTGATGTGAAACAAGGGCTTTAACAGCATTTGATCTGAAACAAGAGCTTTAACAGCATTTGATGTGAAACAAGGGCTTTAACAGCATTTGATCTGAAACAAGGGCTTTAACAGCATTTGATCTGAAACAAGAGCTTTAACAGCATTTGATCTGAAACAAGAGCTTTAACAGCATTTGATCTGAAACAAGAGCTTTAACAGCATTTGATCCGAAACAAGAGCTTTAACAGCATTTGATGTGAAACAAGGGCTTTAACAGCATTTGATCTGAAACAAGGGCTTTAACAGCATTTGATCTGAAACAAGAGCTTTAACAGCATTTGATCTGAAACAAGAGCTTTAACAGCATTTGATCCGAAACAAGAGCTTTAACAGCATTTGATGTGAAACAAGGGCTTTAACAGCATTTGATGTGAAACAAGGGCTTTAACAGCATTTGATCTGAAACAAGAGCTTTAACAGCATTTGATCTGAAACAAGGGCTTTAACAGCATTTGATGTGAAACAAGGGCTTTAACAGCATTTGATGTGAAACAAGGGCTTTAACAGCATTTGATCTGAAACAAGAGCTTTAACAGCATTTGATCTGAAACAAGGGCTTTAACAGCATTTTAACATACAGAGTGTAGTTAAAGCTTTGAAGTCTTCACCTAGCGATACAGCTGAACTGAGTGATTTACCCAAGACTCTGAAAGGGGTCAGGATGCAGAGGTGAAACACAGCTGTGGAATTTTACATGGAAAGGCCATACAAATATTATTACTGGAGCTTGATGTTAGACATAGTGTATACTTTTTTTTTGATGGATTATATCCACTATATATTAAAGTATTTATATTGTTTAGATGGTATAATACACGGAGAAAAAAAATGTACACAGTATCTAATGTCAAGCTCATATGGATATATTTCCGTTCCTCAAGATGTCTCAACTTAATTTTTGCACTTGGAAAATTCCAGTAAATTTCACAAAAAATAAATCCTAGTTGACAGTAACCATAACATGATGGTAAAGAGTAAGAAGAGTAAAGTATTTCTCATATAAATTGATAAATTGAGAGCAGGGGGCAGGACTGGAAGGGTGAGCAGATGGCTCTTCAAGAAGGCAGAGTGCAGCATCCTGCCACTGTATTTTGTTTAAGAGAAACATTTGTGGTGTAGGGTTAAACTTCATAAGTTGCATTGTTTTTAAAAACCAATCACTTCCATTGAGGCATTATGGGATTGTGGACTACATACAAGATTTACTAGCCTCCCAAGTTGAAGAGCTTGACAATGTGCAAAACTATGCACTTCTGAAACTGAAGATTTGACAACAGAAGTGCTCCAGTGAGCATTGCAAAAGCACACGTTAACACATTTTTATAAAGAATTTTACTTAGTTCAAATGACAATCAAGACAGATATTAAATTGACTTTAACAAGTCATCACAACAAAAGACGTAAAGGGACCAAGTGTTTGAAACTATTTTGTTACGCGCTTAACATACATATATGCTGAATTGATCGGCTTAGGGATAATATCCAAAATTGGATAGTAAATCGCAAGATATCAGCGATGGTGCAGATTGGGTTTAGGGTGTGATAGTGTTGCAGTTGATTTCTTATTGTTTGATCACAAATTAGTTTAGATATATCTGACAGATCAGAGCCAAGTTGTGTTAAATTTTCATCAAGAAGGTAATTAAGATTTAGACTTAAATGATAAAAATCCTGAAATTTGAGTTACCATTTTCTTTCATAAAACACTGAGCGATTATTTTTTGACCATGCATATGCCCCGTGCCTGTGAAATCATTTCTAGATTTGCTGCAGATACTGGTGTAAAATTTTAATTGCTGTGAAAAGCCAGTACTGTGTTGGTATGATGGGAAGCTCCAGGTTGGGATTTTCCCTGCTCATAGTTTTAATTAGGACTGAAGACTGCTTCAGCTTTGCAGCAATTTATGTCAAATACAAACATTTACTTTGCCCTCAACTCTTAAATGGGTCCCTTGTGCTAATATTAATGCTATGCCACACATTCAAACACAAGCAGTAAATCTTTCTCATGAAATTCTTATTATCAGAACTTACTGTACAGTAATTCATGCTGTTGTCTTTAATTCAGTTAAAACTTTATTTTATGTTGATTATATTTGTTCTCATAGCTGTGGCTAGCCTGGGTGCTCAATATGCGGATTTTTCTTAGGATTTTAACACCAAGAGTCCCATCAAGAGTCCTTGTGCTTTTTATGGAGAACATTTGAAAAAATGGAGTTTCAAGCCAAGCAAATGTTGATTTTTGGGAGTCAGGGACTCTTCCTACACATTCCCTAGCCCAGCCAACCAGGGCAACAACATTTTTTTGCTGTGAAAGTGAAATTCATATTAATAGCCCATTTTTTTACATAGAAAAAAAAAAAGAAAGAATTTTAAGACCATTTTGACTGCATCATGCTTTCTGGGCCAGTCGGTCAAAATTGGAATTGTCAACCCTTGCTATATGGTCAAAGAGAAACCCACTCTGTGGTTCAGGTCTGTAGATCATACAACTCTGAGGTTGAGTTTGCGATTGAGTTTCCAAAATTAGCCATTTAAAAACAGCCTTTCAGAAGTAAGGTCATTTGTAATTGGTTGAAACAAAATCTCAAGCATAAAGGTTTTATGATTTCCTGGCCATATGTTGGTTTAGTGTGGTTTTTGAGGTGAATGAAACTGGAGAACCAGAACAAGAAATGTAAAAAGTGACTTTCGGTGGATGGTCATTAATTTTTTATGTGCTGGACCTGGGAATGAAACCAGTAACTGCAGAGGTGCAAGGGGAGTAATTATTACAACAACCACTGTGCATTGCTATGCAGATGACACTTGATTGTGTATTGATTGAGAATAGTAATTGTTCATGTAAAATTAAAGCATATTGTATTTGGTCTGGCGAATGAATCATATAGGTCACTGCAGTGACTTGAACATGACCACAGGTAATTTATGTGGGCCGGTCAGCTTAGTGTTAGAGGGGGTGGTTGTGCATACATTTAAAATGAGTCATAAATTATGAGACCAACATGTCTGAGAACTGGTGTATGTGATCATAGACCCAAGTTTCAACATGTGCCTCAGGGTCACGACATAAAAACCATCGAGATCTCCACCCTGTAACTATATATACTATACTCTCAGTGCTGTGTAGCTAGATGTGTATGTGTCTGTGTATGTATATATGTATATGTATGTATGTATAAATATAAATCTTGTATGAACTTCTGTCTACTTTTTCACTTAATAATGTTTTATATGACAAAGTACATGTATAACACTTATACAAGCTTGACTACCGGTACATGCCACATTTTTCAGAATAGCTTAATGGTATATATCTAAGCAGAATTGATCATTGACTGCTCTGTATACATGAAGATCTTGTTTAAAGTCATTTCAAAACACAGCTGTTGGAGGAATGAATTTATTTTTACATTTGCAGTTAAATCCTCCTCTTTTCATAATGTATTTTAGTATGTATTTGTAGATGTGTTTACTTGTAAATATTTATTTTCAAGAAATACAGAAAAAACTTGCATGAAGATACTTTGCCCTAATGTGACTGATTTGATATATATATATATATATATATATATATATATATATATATATATATATATATATATATATATATATATATATATATATATATATATATATATATATATATATATATATATATATATATATATATATATATATATATATATATATATATATATATATATATATATATGAAAAGATGAACTCAGTTCTGTAACTAAAATTGGCGCTAGGATCTATTCTTACCCCTCTTGACCCTATCGGCACAGATTTTGTGGGTAGTGGGACAAGCAGGGGAGCACAGTGATATGTACATTATAAACAGTCCAGTTTTTATTAGTTCTACTGGTCATAGACTGCATGTAGAAGAGCTTATGGGATGGTCTGTTGTCCATTTACCATCTGCCATCTGTCATCCATCCGTCTGTTAGCACAAATTTATTATCGCTACTCCTCCTAAACTACTTGCAGGATTGTCATGAAACTTTACACACACATTCATTCCATGGTCTAGTTCGGTGTGTGTGTGTGTGTGCCAGACTTTAGTGACATGGGATCTACTTTTTATCGAGTCATACCAACACAGTGCAGTCTACCAGAAACTGACCGTGATCGATGTATTGGCCACCCCTGGTCTAGTTGATCCTAAATGAAAATGGTGCTGCCATATACAATATGACCATCACAGTGGCCATCTTGAAAATTTTGTTATTGCTACTCCTCCTGAATAGATGGTCATACCAACGTGGGGTTTTCACTAAAGACTTATGATGTTTAGTTGGTCCTAAATGAAAATGGTGCTGACTTGATACCCACTATGGCCACCAGAGTGGCCATCTTGCAAATCTTGTTATTACTACTCCTCCTGCATGGATGATCATATCAACATGAGGTTTCCACTGAAAGACTTCTTATCATGTTTAGTTGGTCTTAAATGAAAATGGTGCCAATCTGATGTCCAATATTGCCACCACCGTAGCCATCTTGAAAATCTTGTTATCGCTACTTCTCCTGAATGAAATGTAATATTGCCATGGGGTTTTCACCAGAAGACTTCTTAAGATGTCTTGTTGGTCTTAAACGAAAATGGTTCCGATCTAATGTCTGTTATGGCTGCCACAGTGGCCATCTTGAAAGTATTGTTATCAGTACTCCTCCTGAATGGATGGTCTGTTACTGAATGGTGCCATTCAGTCATTCATGAATGGATGGGTTGTTACTAAATGGTGCCATTCAGTCATTCAATATGCATGCCACATTGGCCAGCTTGAAAATCTTGTTAATGTATCATTATTTCTCCTGAATGAATGGTTATATCAGCATGGGGTTTTCACTGAAAGACTTCTTATGATGTCTAGTTGGTCGTAAATGAAAATGGTGCCAATCCGACTTCTAATATGTCCATTTTGAAAATCTTGTTATCACTACTTTTCCTAGATGGCTGGTCACATCATCATTGTGCTTTTTTTTACCAAAAGACTTCTTAAGAGGTCTAGTTGGTACTAAATAGAAATGGTGCCAATCTGATTTCAACTATGGCCATCATGGCATCCATCTTGAAAATCTTGTCATCGTTGTTTCTCCAAAATGGAAAGTCATATCAACATAGGGTTTCCACCAGAAGACTTCTTATAATGCCTTGTTGGTCCTAAATGAAAATGGCTTCAAGTTGACAGCCAATATGTTCATCACAGCAGCTAATTTGAAAATCTTGTTATTGCTGAAGAAAATCAAAGATTGTTTAAACACTCCACAGTTAAAAAAAAGAAATGGTGTTATCTTGAATTCCTGCAAATTCTTTTCAGCTAGTAGAGCATCAGTCTCTTCAAGGGACTCTTGTTGACTTTTTGAATTGTCACTATTCATTGCAGAATATTTAAGTGATAGATAAAGCTGGTTTATATTAGTTGCTAAAGGTATGTAAAAAACCATGGATTCAGTAAATTGAAAAGATGCCTGCAAACTCAGGATCACAGTCTCGTATGTAAATGAAAAGTGTAGATTTTATTGACCTTACGAAAGCCTTCATGTACGATAAGTGGAGCATTATTTTAAGTTGTGCGCTGGCTTAGTGGTTAGCATGTCGGACTTGCAACCAAAAGTGTGCGGGTTCAGATCCTAGCATTAGATCAGCCTGGGTCAGCTACAATTGTGTGTCCTTAGACAAGGTACTTTTCTCCAATTTGCCTTGGCACTAAATAACCTTGTGTTGCTGTGAAATAATACACCAAACCAAACCAAACCAAATTCACATACATTCAGATTTATGTGTAGGTTATGCTTTAAAAAGTGTGGATATCCATCTTATCTGCATATCAATTGACAAAAATAGGTTGGGGATTATACTTGCACCATGTGAGAGAAGTATTTTTGTTGTTTTTTTTTTGGTCTTGCCATTTTCGGAGAAAAACACCAGACACAACATCAGTAATGGCAGTAACTCTGTGTTGAAGTTGTTGTGCAAGTTCATAACTCTGAAAAAGGAACAACAGCACATTCCATGGAACTGTTTTTTTTTGTTGTTGAGTTTTTAGAATTACCATTCTGCAGTAAAAAGGTAGTCCACATTTGTAAAATCAGCATTTACTGTGCAACTCAAAATGACATGATCATTATACTATGATATCTTCAATATGCCCAGGTATTTTGTAGCACCTTGAACTCTGATAGAGATTGGACATAAAATGACGTGGTTGTTGCTTCTGTCTCGTATTAAATAATTAAAATGAAAAATTGTTATAAAGTTTTAATATTTGCAATAACAGTCCTGTGAAAGAAAATGTTAAAGTCAGTGAAAAGTTGGTAAAGTTCTAGCCATTTACAATCTTCCAATCAGCAGCACAGACTTTCTATTGCAGAAACCAGTGGGATCTCAATAATTGTGTTGTATGGAAAAAAATTCACACCTACATAAACTATTCTTTTTTGATAAAAGTTATTTGTGGTCTTCAGCTTGTGCAAATTTGACGAATTTTTAAATACTCATTCAGCTGTTATTTTATGGACAACTATTGACCAGGTACTTTTTTCCCCTACTTTCCTCGGTCCTGACCCTTACTTGGGGATATATATTCAAGTAAGAGGAGTGCAATAAAATATATACCAACCTATACATTTTTAGGTGATTTTAGATTCTTGGATCCTTAGCTGTTTAAAAGTATACATTTTTAAAAAGTGTTAATTACATCAATATTTGCAAAGCAATAATCCTAGATTGGAATGAACATTTACTCTTATAACTCACTTCTACATTATGCAATAGCAGCAGCACATACAGTACTCCATCACTTTAATGCTGTTCATAGAAGTCATAAAAGTTGACCACTTTATACCATATATACTTGTATGTAAGTCTGTTCCAACTGCAAACTGCATAGATCCAGATCTGTCATCGCATAATGCACCAGCAGATCTGGGTCTCTGCAGTTTGTTGGGAATAATGAGTTGAACAGAAAACATAGACCATGATCTGCCAACATATTATGTGACAGATCAGAGTTTATGTTGTTGGCAGATCATGGTCTATGTTGTCTGTTCTACTCATTACTCCCAACAAACTGCACAGACCCAGACCTGCTGTGCATCATGCAGTGGCAGATCTGGGTCAGTGCAGTTTGTTATTAGTAATGAGTACAGCAGACAACATAGACATCAGGGTCTATGTTGTCTGTTCTACTCATTACTCTTAACAAACTGCACATAACCAGATTTGCTGGTGCATTATGCAATGGCAGATCTGGGTGTGTGCATGAAGCTACAAAATTGAGGTCAAAATTTCTAAATGAGATATGATTCTTGGAAGATGTATATGCCATTGAAATTTATCATGCAAATTGTCATGATAATAAGATGTCTATGCAACTGAAATTTATCGTGCAAATTTGTCTTTATAATAACATGTCTATGCCACTTAAATTTATCGTGCAAATTTGTCATGATAATAAGATGTCCATGCAACTGAAATTTATCATGCAAATTTGTCATGATAATAAGATGTCTATGCAACTGAAATTTATCACACAAATTTGTCATGATAATAAGATGTCTATGCAACTGAAATTTATCGTGCAAATTTGTCATTATAATAAGATATCTATGCCACTGTAATTTATCATGATAATAAGATGAAGAAGCAGTGAAATGAATTATTCTAAGTTAATCTGAGCAAAGATGAGTGAAACATAACCTTGGACATGTAAATACATTCTTTGCTCAAAAGTTTATTAAAGACATGGTGTTACTGACATGAGTTAAACATCATTATTATATAGCGTTTAACATCAGTTTGAATGTTGCCATTGCTAAGTGTATATGATTGTTCCCTCCTTTTTTATGGATAGCTGCGATGGCTCAGTGGTTAGAGTGCTTGACTCGCAAGCCAAAGGTTGCTGGTTCAAAATCCTGCCCAGATCAGTCTAAGTTGGCTGCTGTGTTGTGTCTTCACTCCAATTGCTACCGCACTATAATCTTTCATGTGTTGATGTGCCATTAAACACCAAACAGACTGAAAAACAATTCTGTCGTGTAGAATGATGGATACAGAAGTTTAGTTTAATGGGTTTTATAGAAAAAAGATTAGATTCTAATAATTTACAACAGCTGCCTTTAATCTTAACAGACAATTGCTGCTTTATTAAAGCTAACTTTTTTTTAGTATTGCATCAATGTCCTTTGTACCTCATTATTTTGTTTGTACCTGTGTCTTTTATGAGAAGAAGGGCTTTATAATGTTTTCATGTCAATGAAAATTCAGTTGTACATTATTAAACTTGTTCACATTTCCTTATTCATCAATTTTTATGTTCAGCCTTTTCTCCCATTCTTGTGAGGCCACCCACTTCAGCAATAATGCCACCTTTTAATGGCCTCATAAAAGAGGTGGCCTCTTGTGAGAGGTAGAAAATGGTTAAAAATATACTTCTGATCAAGGCATGACCTCTCTTGAGGGGAGGCCTTTCAAGAAGCAGACCACTGTGATACATTTGGGGCCTTTCAAGAGGGGAATAACTGTAATATTATTTTAAGGCCTTTTTTAGATGGGGTCCATTGTAATGTCTTTTAGATCCTTTCAAGAGGTGGGCCACTGTATTGTCATTAAAGATGTGGCACAAGGACGACCACTGTAATGATATTTAAGGCCTCCCAAGAGGTGGACCACTGCAATGTCTTTTAGGGCCTTTCAGAAGATGGTCCACTAATCTCTTTAAGGTCCTTTCAAGAGGGGGACCACTGTAATTGTCTTTTAAGGCTTTTCAAGAGGGGACCACTGTAATGTCTTTTACGGACTTTAAAGAGAAGGATGCAGCAAAACATGCTTGCACGTTTTGTACTTCTTAAACCTTGAGATGGTCCTTGCTCCCAGCGTCTGGAAGGATTTGTTCTTACTGATCTAAGGTTGGTTTTATCCTCCAGCTGAGTTCTGGAGTGTTTCCTCCATCCCACAGATCACCAGTCTTGCTGACATCTGAGTCATCAAGAGTAGTGGATCAAGTTTTCATTGGACATAAAAAAAACCTCTTAATCTTCCAATGAATATGGATTTCACAGTCATCTATCAGACCCAGAATATATATTCAGTTCATATTAGACTTTACAGCGAGAGACTGAACATGTATGCTTCCATGGTATGTGGCTGGTTTCTGTGTATTTAACAGAGCCATATTTATTTTATTACATAGCTCTTGTTCAGAGGTCTGATTAATGTCTGGGCTATTCTTCTTCTTCTTCTCTACATATCATTAAAGAGAACACATTTCTTGAAATGTTACTGAGCTTTTTATTGGTTATTAAGGATGAGTATGTCTGGATAGCTTTGCTGAAATCTATTTCTTTTGTTATAGCAGAGTAACATCATACCTATTTTTAATATTGGTGCTGTTTTTCAGTAGACAAGAATACTTAGAACTTGCGATTTGGCACTATGGTCTTCAAGATATTTAAGAGTAAACATGAAATTAGTCTTGCCTGGATACTTCAGAATCATTAATTACGCAAGTACTTGAGTTCTTTTGACAGCACTGAAAATGTGCAAATATTTAGAGCAAATATTATTGGACTAATTCAGAAATATTTTGATAATATATTTATTCAGAACAAAGTAATTCAAAATCAACATTTGTTGGAATTTTTAAAGCTGTTTTAAGACATCTTATGATGACATGGTCAGGTTAATTTATTGGAAAAGTTGAGAGAATTTTGCAATAGATAATATAAAAGTCGCTTTGTATTTCACTAATTATTTATTACATGCATCTTGTGAGAATGAATGCAGGATAAATCTTGAAAAGTTTGTGCTCAGTAGATAAAAGATTAAGTACACCACATCCTTGAGGCCATAAAAATTAGCTATCTAAATATGCACAAAGGTAATGTCTACCAATTCATATAGTTTATTCGGAACTTCTCACTAATGCAATGCATTTAACTTACAAATACCGTATATACTCGCGTATAAGCCAATACCAACTGCAAACTGCCATGATCTGCCAGTGCATTACGCGATAATGCACTGGCAGTTTGTAAGGACTAATTAGTAGAACAAACAACATAGACCCTGATCTGCCGGCACATTATCAGGGTCTATGTTATTTGCATTTGGACCCGGATTATAGGCGGGTACATACGGTAGACATATGATTCTGATTGCACTGGTTAAGTATTTCCTTTAAGGCTCAACAACATTTTCTGTAAAGAATGGAGCAAAGAATCTTTGAGGGGGCCATAATCATGGGAATTCTCTTTGAAAATGCTCTTTCTTTTTATCTGAATGTACTTAGATTCTGAGGGGACACTGTGTGGAGGATGATGAACTTGACTTCCTGGATGGGCCCACTTTTAACACTATTTTCATATGCTGTAACACATCTTCCTATCTCTCAAAATATTAATAATAATATATAAAAAACAACAAAACCAAAACACTGTCAGCATGTTGTATTGTGTTCTACATGCATCTTGATAGATGGTAGCCATGGAGTAGCCTCGACACATGTTCTACAGATTTTAAAATCTGGGCAGTTTAATGTTTTATTACACTAAAGTTTCAAGGGTTGCTGTTTTTTCTGGTACATCTTTTCCTTGTCTATGTAAGGTTAAAGCATTAATTTCTTAATGATGTCAACAGAACTATAGATACATACAACTTTGGACTCAAATTGGCTCTTCAGTTTTGTTCTAGAGATACATACAACTTTGGACTCAAATTGGTTCCTCAATTTTGATCTTTCCTAGTCGGACTATTCATCTTTGTTTATATTTTATAGACATTCTTGCCCAAATCTGCAATTTTATCAGTATTTATAATTGGTAATCAGTATTATAAATTGGTAATAATGGTCATCATCAGGTTGATAAAGTACTGGGTAACTGTGTTCGATCTTCATTTTTCATTTTTGCGTGTAGTAATTAGGGTGTATTGGACTTTTAATAGTGCCCAATGACAGTAGAACACATTCTTGTTGAGTGTATCAACTTTCACCCTGTGAGAAAGAAGTCTTTTATATAAACTCATTTAAGTAGCTTTTTTGATATGTACCACTAGAGAAAATCTTGGACATTCTGAGAGAGTGTGGGTTATGTGACAAGTTTTGACCCAATTTATATATTTTTGCCTATATCTTTTATTTTATGTACCTTTTAAAGAGTTTTAACATCTTCACCTTTTATCTTTTATCCTGTAGGACAACATGTTTACATTTATTTGGAAGGGTTTATATTTCTAATTTTGTTGTGTAATTTTTAACGTTACAGTTTTAGAACCACTTTAAATGAACATTATATATACAGGATTGTGCTGACTTGCCATTAAACCCTATACATACATACATACATACATACATACATACATACATACATACATACATACATACATACATACATACATACATACATGCATGCATGCATGCATACATACATACATACATACATACATACATACATACATACATACATACATACATACATACATACATGCATGCATGCATGCATGCATGCATGCATGTACATAACGTAAATAATGATTGGAGTGTATCCAGTATATAGACTGAATACCACTTCAGCTATTGTAAACTTCCCCCATTTTATGCTTTTGTCTGGTAGGATTTTGAGAGCTGCTGAATTAAAGAAAAGTTTAACAAAGTTTAGGCCAGAGATCTCCGAAGATTTAATTGTTACTGTTGCCATTGTGACCTTTAGAGTAATTACAAGGGTTGATTCCTTTGCAAAAACTGCTCATGAATATTTTGGCAGAAGTGTAATTACTTCCAAATATTTAAAATTCCTGTGTGTGTCCATCTGTCTGTGTATCCATATGTCCTTGTGTCTGCACTCCTCAATGCAAAATTTATTTACTTTCCTTTTATTTATGTCTTTTTTTTAAACTACCATCTATACTCACTTATAAGTTGAGTCCATCTGCAAACTGCACAGACCCAGATCTGCTATTGTATAATGCACCAGCAGATCTGGGTCTCTGCAGTTTGTTAGGAGTAATCAGTGGGACAAATAACAGAGACCTTGATCTGTCGGCGCAGTATGCGATGGCAGATCAGGGTCTATGTTGTTTGTAGTTGGACTTGACTTACAATGAGTATATACGATAAATAAAAGGTAGGCGCGACAAAAAGGGAATCCTCATGTTGATAAAATGACAATAGAAAATGTAGAAAAGACCCGAGCCATGGTAGTTAATTTGTTAGAGCATCAGGCTCTTAATACTAAGGTTGCAGGTTCGATACCCACCCAGTTCAGCCCAGGGCAGCTTTCTCAGTGTGTCATTGGAAAAGGCGTTTAGTTTCCATTTCCTTGGCATGATATAGCGAATAATGTATTCAAAGAGCCATTAAAACCAACCAGAACAAGAGAAAAACAAAAATATTAAAAAAAATAGAGTAACATGCATCACACACATATTTGAAACTAAAGCCAACAACTTCTTTGCCAATACGTATTCATCAACAAACTAGGGCAAAGTCAGAGATATAATTGTACCTGAGTGGCATACACCAGTCCCCTAGTTATGTACATGGGGAATAACATGGAACTCTTTTTGGTAACTTTTTTATGCTCTTGAGACGAAGGCATCTGTCATTTTGGGTTCTCTGTTGTTTTGTGTGTATGTGTGTGTTTGGGTATCTGGCAAACCTTTGTTTAAGTTTTTCTGTGCAAGTAACCAGGGGGTGGGGGGAGGGGCTATGCAGAAAGCCTTGGTTAGAGTTTTTCCGGCTTTTCTTTGTCAGTAACCGCTGGTCCAGTTCTTCATATTTGGCATATAACATCATCACATGCTCCCCTTGCCTCAGTACCACATCTACCTCAGTGTTCTGCCCCAGAGTGGGAGCATGAGGTCAAGAATTATATTGGGGACACATTTTGGTTAAAAATTATTGGTAATATTTTTTTTCTCCATGACTTCTATATGTGTAACTCAGTTAAGTCTTTTAGCCATTATTGTACTGAGGTGCTATTAAACACTAATACATACATTATTACATCATATTAAGAACATAACATCATCATCACATACTTCTCTCCACGAAGTACTTTTTTTTATCTTGCCCCATGTTTATATCCATACTTACATGTCATGGGGTTATGAATTATAGTTGGGACACATTTTGGTTAAAGGTCATTTTTTTTATTACTTATGTATTAGCAAGGAAATTGTGGACACATTTTCATGTAAGTTTTCTTCCTAATATTTTGATAATTAGTTTACCCAGCTCACTTGGAATGTAACATAATCACACACTTCCTAACCTCTCTTTACCACTCCTGTCCCTTGGTTATGTCCCTGGGTGGGACACCATGGGGTCAAGAATATAATATACTTTTGATTAATTATCTTCATCTTTGTATTTGGGTAAAGCCTTGCCAAATGCCCAATTCAATTTATATTTGGAATATAACATCATGACTTACTTACCTGTCACCGTGTACCACTCTGGGTCATGGACTATATCTGTGGTTGAGGCCATGGGGTCCATAACTTGTATTTCAATAGCTCTTCATCCAATTTACATTTTGAATGTAACATAATATACTTCTCCTATCCCCTCCCCCTCTCCCTAGCCATTGGTTTATGCCTCAGGTTGGAGCCATGGAGGTTAAACTAGGGAGGAGGTGGAAGGCATGTTTCTTAAAACCCAGTTCTTGTTTAGCACTAACATAGGGTTGTATAGGATTCTAATTAGTTAGATAATTGACTCTGTAGCAGCAATCATCAGACAGATTCAACACTGTCAGCCCCCTGCAGTGATTAACACTTCCCCAGTTCAACTTCTATCACCTTGTTTTCAGCTTTATGATTGAAAAACATCACAAATTCAATAGAGAAATGTAGGGGATGGTTCATGATATGTAACAACTTTATACCTCAGTGGAAATAACAAATTTTATAAAGACTAGTTTTGAATGGCATATTGGATTTTTATGTGACTTTTAATGACTTAGAGAAGATTTGAAAAGATTTGAATAAATCAGCTTGGCATGCCCTTTGCAGAGTGTAGCAGATTTACAGTTGCATTTGTATTCATAGGTATAATACAGTACTTGCATGAGCAAGTTTTTTATCGATGATTTATGGGTGAATAGTGGTAATTTTGACAGAAAAAGATGAATATTTTTCTCTTGGCAAGTTAAACTTGAATAAGGTCCCCGGAAGAAAACAAAATTATTACAGAATTGTCAATGTTCCTTCTATTTTTCAAGTACTGTATATACTCGTGTATAGGCCAATACAACTGCAAACTGCATAGACCCAGATCTGCTGTCGCATAATGCGCCAGCTGATCTGGGTCTATGCAGTTTGTAAGGACTAATCAGTAGAACAAACAACATAGACCCTGATCTAACGGCGCATTTTACGGCAGCAGATCAGGGTCTATTTTGTTTGCATTTTGACCAAACTTATACGCAAGTATATATACGGTATATCTCAATGATGACATCTAATTGCAGTTGGAAGCAAGCTTAGAACGTTTAAGTCATAATGATAATTTTATATGTTTTAGTTCATATTATATCTGTGGTGTTTTATAAAAAACCCTAGAGGTACATGTAAAAGTGATATATCATGAACATTGTGGAAAGAGAGATTAAAAAGAAAACTTTTGAAATTCATACTCTGGCAGTCGAACATCCCTTTTTTTGAATTGCTTGTACCTTTTATAAAACCACAGAACATATGTGTTTCATTTTCATAATAAGTCTTTAAAATGTTATTGTTTTAATTATTTCAAATACAGTAATAATTATTTCTCCATTTTATGTTACCATATATCAGCTGTCAGTAACAATAATACCAAGTCTTGTAATTCCCCGCAAATATTGATGATAGATTTAATGATTGAAGATAGAAAAATTGGCATTCTTTCCCATCATTTATATATTATCTGAGTACTTTATCAGCTTTGTTTATTGTTAAGTTATGACCAAAAAAATGACAGTTGTCTCCATGAGATATTATCTTTATTTCCCATGGGATGGGAAATTTACAGGCATTCACAGGAAGAATGAGTTATGATGTGACTAGTTTAACTTATGTAGAACTCAGTCATTACAACTATAAGTAGGTAATGCTTTTTGCCTTAACCGGTACATTGAAAGCATAACACCAGTTTTTATTCCATTTTGTTGACACGAACATTTATGAGGCTTTGTTGCACTTTGGCAGGTGTCAGTGATTTTTGTTTTATTGAGGAAAATTGTTATCGCTAATTAGAAAGCTGTTGAAATATTGCTCCAGTACTAGACATAGTTAAGAGTTGGGACGCATCTTTAGTATTTCTTTGGCATTGAAAATAAGCAAGCATGGAAATATATTTTGCTACATGTTGTCAAGTGTGTGATATAATTTGCATGAAGAAAACATTTGCTCTTATATGTCGCAATTTAGTCGTCTCTTAGGATAACATTGTGTAGTATTTGACTTGCAGATCATTTTATGCCCCACTGCATGTAGTATGGGGAAGGGGGGGGGGTATTTTTTATTTGATCTTGTCTTTCCATCAGTGCTGCCATCAGTATGATTGTACATCTGTCCCAGGAAGCTTGCATATTCTAAAAGAAATCACAGTTAAGTCCCAAGTGGTCACATTTATTTTTCAAATCAGCATAAATGTGATTGATGCTCTAATTATGGAAATCTTGAAAACAGGGTCACAAGGCTAGTGCTAATTAAAGTTGTAATTTTGTCTCATGTCATTATTTGTATCAAATAAATGTTTTCTTTTCTTGCATATTTTACGGCAGTTTAATATCTGCCAATTCTTTTTTTTATTTAAAAATTTGTGGACAGTTTTCTTTTAATTGATTTGAAGACAGTTGGATGCCAGGATAGAAAGGGTGATAAACTGTTCACCAGGTTTCCAAATATTTGTTACAAAAAAAAAAATAGTTTAATCCATTTAAATTAATTTACAGCCTTGAGGGCAGCCTACAGGAATCAGTACTTAAGTATTTCTTATCTTTGTACAAGAAGACACAAGGGTACCATAAAGATTATATTTGCCTATCTAATACAGCATTGTTGATTGTTTTAATTGAATAATGTCGTGTGTGCCAAGGATCAATTTGGAATGATATCTCTCCAAACTGCTTCATTCAGCATAATTAGTTTAATCTGCCAGTTATGTCTTGGATGAATCTCCAGTGGGATAATCAAGAAAGAAGAAGAGAAGAAAGAGAGTCATAATTTGTCCTTTTTTGAGTTTGTTGCTTTGTTTGCATAATGGTTTGTGTTCTCTGACTCACTGAATTAATTGTCAAACAGCAGTGTTGCCAGGGGAATCTAATTTTTTGGACTGAAACTGTGATGTTGGGCATGATTTATGAATTTAATTTCCCATTTTGATACAGTTATGAAGCTAGCAATTAAATGCAGTCTCAAGGGCTCTCAGTAAGAGCTTCCAGCCCATCATGGACCTTCCAATGCTGGTCCTGGAACCCTAGTGCTCCAAAGCTGTGCATCCCACAGACCATCAACATCCAGCCCTGGACCCTCAGTTTTCAGAAACTGTGAATCCTGTTAATTACATTTTCCTCTACTGGTCATAAGAAAAAAATCCCAAGGTGTCCAAAAAAGGTGATCAAATAAACAGAAATAAAGCATTTGTAGATTCAGAAAATGAAAACGTTAATGTAAGGATAATGCAATGAAACCAGAAGATATGGTAGTAATTCTTAATGTCAATGAAATTTACTTTATTTAAGTTGTATAGATTTATCTTGAATATAATGATTTTTATGTCCACGTGGACTCCTAGGTCTAATCTGGACTTGCAGTTTTCCTGTCTGGACCAAAATTTTCTGAAAAAGAAGGGTCCAGGACTTGGAGTTTGTCAAAAGGCTACATAGAGCTTTGAGTCAGCAGGATTTGGACGGGGTATATGCAGTATATACTAAATGTGCTTACCAGTTGATTGTAGCATGTGACATAAATAGGAAAGCCAAGGATATGTAATTTGTAATAATTTATTCCAAACTACAGAAGTATGGGCATGGTTATGAGCTTCATATTTCTGCAAAAATGTTGAAATTTGCAAAAGTTTTATCAGATCAGTGACAAAAGAATGCAGTCTACTTAGATGGGATCTTTTGAGAAGTTGGGGGTTATCGTCCACAACAAATTTTGTCACTGGCACTTTTCTATCAGATTACAAATAAAAAAGTTATGCTGATAAACAAAATCATATTTGGACAGAGACAAAAAACTCTGAAATTTGTTACAAACAATTGTTAACGATAGTATTTAAATGCAAAAATCTATAACCAATGTTTTATACAGGTGAGCATACATGTGTGGTATCATTTTGATTATACCCTTCCCTATCTCCCTTGTACAGTACTCCCTTGTTATAAAGCTGTCCATGGGAGCCAAGGAGTATACTGCCTATACCACCTTATAATGAAGTATATATGCATGTATGTAGTAGCTTTTTACAGCACCTCGGCACAATAGTGGCTATATGGCGCCAACTAAAGGTAAAGTTAAAAAAATGTAAAAAGGAAGAATTGCACTAAATATTTATGAAGGTAACCTTAAAAAAAAATATAAACACAAGGCACTAGTTAGAAATAAAATGTAAAGATCTCCATTATTTTAAGAATGCATATATAAAATAAAAGATAATGGTAACACATGAAAATCCTTCAAACATTTGGTCAAAATTTGTAATATTAACCACATTCCCTCAAAGAGTCCAACATGTTCTTGGATGATACAGTATCATCATACAGCTTCTTCATGCAGTTCACATCAAAATGCTTCTGTCTCCAAGTCCACACACTCAACAAGAATGTATTTCACTGTCAGTAGATGCTGGCATGGTATGCACTCTGGTCGAGATTCACCCATTAGTAGGTATGCATGAGTTAATACCATCTCATCTCTGCAATTTGTTGTATATGAGGGATGCCACTCTCCAATGGTGGGTATGAATTATTCTTAAGTTTGTTTGTGGAGTTTTTATTCCACATATTTTGCCAAGTATCATGAATATGCAAATTTATACAACATTTGAAGTCAATACAGTATATTGAATTTTCCATTCAGAAACAAGGACTGCAGGGCAGCTATGGCTGCTTTATTATACATACATACAGAAAGAAAAATAAGTCCTACTAGTTACAACAAAACGAAAAAGAGTAAGGCTAGATAGCTAAAAACTCCAAGTTCTATTTGTCAGTGTGAACCTTAATATGACCTCTCATGATGAAATTCTTTTGGGTATTTGCAGATAACAATCTAACTGGGTCTATTCACATTGAACATGTTTCAGAAAAGGCTAATTCTTATTTTTGGTTACATAAGAAAATCAGAACATTCATTCCTTTTCAATATAGGGTCATCTTTTGTAAAAGCTATAGTCTTCCATATTTGGACTATTGTACATGTAATGTAATTTGGGGTAATACCTCTAATTCAGATATTAAAAAGAACCTTTCAGACTCCAAAAGAGGGCGTCATTTAATTCTAGATCAGTTTAAGGACAGTTTTCAGGATGCAATGAAATATATCAAAATTCTACGAATACACGAAAGAATATTCCTTAGAAAGGGGGACCCTGGGTGGTTTAAGGCGCTCGTCTTTGCAGATCACTCTCACATCTCACCTCTGTCCATATAAGTTTGAGTCTCAGCTTCATCAGTGTGGGTATGTGAGAAAGTTTGCCAGTAGCTTCCCATGGGTCAGTGGATCTTCTCGGGATTTTTCCTAGGTTCTTCCTCCACCAAATATACTGGCCGCCCTGTATAGCCTATTGTGTGCTGAAAAATGGCGTTCAACCCCACAAAACCAAACCAGTCCTTTGAAAGGCCAAATTTATATATAAAATGTCCAGAAAGGTCATTCCTGTCTGCCTAAGCAATATCTTTCACTAAAGATATTTTGATGCTGATGGTACTCCAAATTTAAGGTCTGTTAGAAGTAAAAATTATATTATACCAAAGCCAGAGAAATGTTAAAAAAGAGCTTTCAGTATACTGGTCCACTTGGTATGGAACAACATTCTCAGTGGCATGGGTGAGGCTTCTAGCATTTCTTCTTTTTATGATCAATGTATCAAATGGATGAATTCTCAAGACAGTAGAAAAGTTAAAGTAATATAAATGCCTCCTGCTTTTCTCTGCTTATACATTTTTTTTTCATAGATGAAAATTTTATATATTTGCTCACTAGTACTTGTGCATATATTATGCGCTTGAAAGTTTGTTTGATTTTCAGCATATTAAATTCTTTAGTGTTAAACCAAATTTATCACATTGTGCTGTACAGTATATACTGTATATATTGTACATAATAGAAGGCCTCGATTGAGCTGTCTTCTCTAAATAAAGTTGTTATTATTATTATTATTATTATTATTATTATTATTTGTTTTTTCATTACCCTTAACACCATTGAGACTAGGCAGTCAGCAGTACAGAATACTTTTCCCAGATTGTATGAGCATATCATGTTTTTGCAATAACTGAGATATCAATGGGTTGTCAGATATAAGGTTTTGCAAGGCTTTCAATGTGGAAAGGAAATCCGAAAAGATGATGAAATTTGGTTTTTAAGAGGTTTCAGTATAATTCAAAGCTTTTAGTATTGCTGTAATTTCTGCAATAAAAATTGAGGCTTTACCAGGTAACCAGCTCAAGATGGTACTATGGGGTTTGGAATGGCAGCTCCAAACTTTGTCTCCATCTTTTGAAAACCATCTGTATACAGAGACATATGGCCAGGATAGGAGGCTCAGATATCATTAAATTTACTCTGGAAAAGGAAAGGAAAGGATTTGTTGATGACTTTTTGAATTGGCAAAGATCAAAAATAATTTTTGTGGGTGTTGCTAACCAAGGTTGTGATTTTAAAACTCAGAATTGTGCAGTATTTCCAACTGATTTTTGCGGTTTCTAAATGAGAACAAAGTGATATGCCAAAAGGGGAATGAAGTTTGGTTTCTGAGCATACAAGGTTTGGTATTTGGTCCAAAACACTACATCATATGCAGGATTAGATGGATAAGGAGATCGTTTGGTAGTATACTGAAGAACCAATTTCGTTTGTCCGAGATAAAGTGATGGTTCATTTGCCGCAACATAGAGACTCTCTGAATGGGAAGTTGTAAATGCACCTGACAAAGGAGTCCCAGATTGTGTAATGGATCAAGCATCTGGAGGTAAGATTTACAGGCTGGTCCGTACACAATTGAACCATAATCAAGTACTTAATATATAAAATTTCATTACTGCATAATGAAAAGGGATCCATAACTATACCTGCCTTTAAATGGAATGTGTTATAATAAAGGGATTTATAGTGAGGGAGTGCTGTGTATAGTAGGAAGTGCATAGGATAATAATAGGGATTTGTGTATGTTAATATGCAGAAGTTGATAGAATAACAACAGCAGCACATGTTGTTTTAATGCATTTCCATTGTGTACTGCTGATAGACAAGGGATGGGTTCAATGGATTGTAAAGACTTGGCAATAGTAGGTTATATCTAGGTTACAAGTTAATGATCATTAGGCACATGGTAAATCTGGTATTTCTGTTCATGCCTAGTTTATCACTAATTACCCTAAACCAATGTTTCCTGTCATCCTTAATAGGAAAAGGGATTACTTTGCAATAATAAAACAAGCACAAAACTTGAAGAGAACAAAATCCTAGATCCACCTGATGGTAAGAAGATGCACCCTCTTGGATATGCTTTGAAGATAAAAAAAAGCTAGATCATTAATTTAATCTTATTGGATGAATGTATGTGATTGAATTATATGTGGGCCTGATTTATGCATAAATAAACCTATTCCAGCTTTTACAACATTTTTACAAAATTTGTGACATCTTTTTTTAAGAATGCATCTTTCCCAGTGGTAATATCCAGTGAAAAAAACAATGTTTCCTGTAACACACTTGAACAAAGTTGGCTTTGGCAATTTTTTTTTTCTTTGGTTTAATATTCTGTATTAGTTCTAATTGTCAGGTTCGAGAACTACACAGTAAACTAGTGGTCGATACTAAATATTGAAATGACACAAAAATTTGGAACAGACCAGATGTGAAAATTTAAAAGTTATGATGTCTGGAAACAAACGGAGTCAGCAGGATTTTTGAAGGGTCTGTTGGGTTGCAGGATATATGGAAATTTTTAAAAAACTTTTCCTAAGCCAACCTGCAGTTTAAAATAGTACATGGCTGGCCCTTTGTGCTGTCATAAAAAAAATGCACATAAAATTCTTTTCACAATGCGGGCTTAGAACTCCTTTCTTGCCTCATTGTCAGGTACAAATTTAAATGAAGATGGATATTCTGAAATTCTTGAGATAAAACTTCTTCTGGTTTACATGTAATAAAAGTATTTAAGTTTTTGATATTTCCATGAACATGCATATTGATTGCTTTTCAACGTCTTTAGATATTTTTTTTACTGGTAATTGTGTTGAGAAAATTGTGTTTTCTCAGCTTAATTATCATTTCAGAATTTTTGAAAGTAAAAGTTTCTCAGAGGTGATTGATGTCTATTAGATTAAATAGAATGAATTCATCATAGGAAAAAAATATTGAAAAGGAAGCTTATTTATTTTAGCACAGATCTAGATGAGATGGATTCCACCTAAACTTTTTTTGTTTGAACACAGATCTAGCAGCAATGGATGCCTAAACCTTTTTGTTTGAACACAGATCTAGCTTAAATGGATTCCTAAACTTTTCTTGGTTGTTGTGGATATTGTATTTAGATGTTGTATTCGTCTAAGATGAAATTCATTTCCTAAGTTAATAAATGTGTGGTGTACCATTTATTACTTTTCCTAAAGGGTGTCTTATTTAGGAAACTAGACATTTTATCTAGACTTACTTATTACTGATCTTTTTTTTATAATCATTTGTATTTTTTTCTTCATTAATCTTGACAAAATGTAATAAGACAGTGCCTGGTCTAATCTTTGTCATACACAGAACTCCATAATTACATTGCCTGGCCATACTTTTGCCAGCATTTCAGACTTCAAAGCTATCAGATGAAATCACAGAGCTAAAGAAAATAATGAATTCATATTTGATAGAGTGTTCCATGGTTATATTGGCTTGAAAAATGAAATAAACACTTCGAGTCAGAGTAAATTAGTTATTTTCTACATCTGACTAACAGCAGGGATAATTCTGATGAGCTTTTCATTATATACTGTGTAATGGACATCTCTTGTCATATACAATATCATTTAACAGTAATCATGCACTGATCCATTTTTCAATTGATATTACTTTCATATTGACTTTGATATATGTATTGCATCTTCTCCATCAACAAAGATGTATGTGTCATAAAAAAGGATTTTTTTTGCAGACACAAAACAACAACAAAGAAGCTGCGAAAAGTCCCACCATTATGTATTTCAGAGCTTGAAACAGTCTAATCCTATTTATCCAGTGCCAATTATTTATGTTAAAATTATTGGACATTTGTTCAAATAATGGATAAAATTTGCGTAACTTTCAGTAAATCATTCCCATTCATGACTTTATACATTTACCTGGATTATAAGCATATATACATTTTTTGTTTAAATTAGCAAAGGTCATGTGTGCTTTTTAGCGCATCTTGAGAAGTTGAGATCTATAGAACTACCCCCTGCGTCAGTGTCCACATCCAAATACCATAACTACTTGCTTATAAGTCCAGTCAAACTTAAAACAACACAGAGCCTGATCTGCCATCACATAATGTGCTGGCAGATCAGGGTCTATGTTGTTTGTTCTACTGATTACTCCTGACAATCTGCATTGACCCAGATCTGCCAGCGCATTATGCAACAGCATATCTGTGTCTGTGCAGTTTGCAGTTGGACTTGTCTTATAAGCGAGTACTATTGGTACATAAAGGCGTATACATATCTCATTTATTCTTTATTCCTGTTGGTCAGAGACAACAGTTTGGAGTGGGTTTTAAGACACTTATCCCCTGGGGATGGAGCCAAGAGGGCTAACTTTGTTCATACATGTACATTATTTGTACATTCTTGGCTAAGTTTTTGCATTACCGTAAGCTTGTGACCATGTAGGATTTTTAAATACTGTATACATACAGTGCTGTTATATTTGGAATCATGAAATTTTGGTTTTGGGATGCATCTTGATGAGTAATACATCATGGTTACAAAAGTAGGTTACTGACACACATTCATGCTTGAATCATTAAACTAGATGATTGTATGCATTTCTATTAGTGCCACACCCTTACAGCAAAAGAAGATCACTGTGATCTACATTTCACGTTTGTTCCATCTTAGGTAAAGTTTTTTGTGTTTAGCTCATGACCACATAGTTTATTGCAGGTTATGTGCATATTATCCTACCTAGAATCATGAAACTTGGTGAGAGGATGCCCATTATGAGTATTACACCATCTATGCAAAAGTAGGTTACCATAGCTCATAATTTACACTTCATCAACTGTGGTTAAATTTTGTGTTTGAATTTCATTTATTACGTACTGTTCATGCTAAAATAATGAAACTTGAGGATGATATGCATCTCTTTTTGTGGCACACCTTTGCAACAAAAGACGGTCACTGTGACCTGTATTTTACCTTTTACTGGCTTTGGTTAAGTTTTGCATTTATTCCATGTCCACATAGGTTTTGGCATGCTATATGCATAATATCCTACAAAGAATCACGAAACTTGATGAGGGGACATATCTTGGTAGGCAATACATCCTTTGTGACCTATCATTGATGCTTTAGTTTGTTGAAAATTCCTCCATTTTTTAGGTCTATTGATCATAGACCAGAAGAGCTTATGGGATATCCTATTGTCTATTATTCATCAGTCTGTTAGCACAAGTTTGTTATCACTACTCCTTCTAAACTACTTGGAGGATTGCCTTGAAACTTTGCATACACATTGATCCAGAAGGTCTATTTGGTCTGAAAGAAAATGGTGTGACTTGTACAGTCAGTATGTCTGCCACAGCAGCCATCTTGAAAATCTTATTGCTACACCTTCTAATTGGATGGCCATATTGACTTGGGGTTTCCCCTACAAGACTTCTTGGGATATCTGTTTGGTCCTAAATGAAAATTGTGCCAATCTGACAACCAGTATGCCTGCCATCGCAGCCATCTTGAAAATCTTGTTATCGTTACATATTGTAATGGAAAGTCATAAAGACATGTGGTTTTCACAAGAAGACTTCTTGTGGTGTCTAGTTGGTCCTAAATGAAAATGGTGCCAATCTGACATCCAATATGGCTGCCATGGTGGCTAAATTAATAATCTTATTGCTACTCATCCTGAACTGATTGTCATATTGACATGGAATTTTCACCTAAAGACTAATTACAGTGTGTAATTGTTTCCAAATGAAAATGGTTACTATCGGACATCCAGTATGGTCACTGCAGTGGCTATCTTGTAAATTGTGTTATCGATGCTTCTCTTTAATGGATGGTCATATTGACATGTTTTTTCAATAAAAGACTTCTTATGATGTCTAGTTAGTACTAAATGAAAATTGTGCCCCTTGGACATCCAATATGACCGTTATGGTGGCCATCTTGAAAATCTTGTCATGGCTACTTCACCGAAGCTGATTGTCATGGGGTTTTCACTAAAAGACTTCTTGTGATGTCTTGCTGTTTGTGCATAAAAATGGTGCTGATCAATGGTGGCCATTTAAAAAATCTTATCACTGCTCCTCTTGAAGGGTTGGCCGTGTTGATATGGGGTTTTCAACAAAACACTTCTCAATACATGTATATGTAGTTGTTCCTAAATGAAAAAAACATGACAACTGCCCAAAAAGTAAACAATTTCGTAACAGCTTCTTTTCCTAAAAAGATGGCTATACCAACATGAAAAAAGCCACTTCTTTCTTCCAGTATATAGTTATTCCTGTATTTAACATGATGCGGATCTAACCTCCAAAAAGACTGTCTTGATGGCCATCTTGAGAATCTTTATATGGTGACTTCTTCTGAACGGTTGGTCTTATCAGCATGTGGTTTTCACTATAACATTATTATAGCAATATCTAGCTGGTTCTGATTGAAAATGGTATTCATCTGACCTCCAACATGTCACCATAGTGGCCATCTTAAAAATCTTGTTGTCACTACTCATGAATAATGGCACTGACATGAAGTTTTCATTAAAAATCTCCTTGCAGTATTTAATTGGTTCTAAATTAAAATGGTGCAGATCTGACCACGAGCATATCTGCACTTTTGTGAGTTTTGAAAATCAGACCTAATTGACCATGGAAGGTCATTACTTGCATATTTGTACTTTGCTGGGCTTATAAACATAGTGACTTGTACATATATAAGGAAAGTTTTACCACACTTTGTATTTAGTTGCATTCTAAGAAACAATTTCAAAGTCAGCATTCTGACAATGAATTTAAGGTCCATGGTTTTGACCTGGGGGAGGGGGTAACTGTATTGGTTTGTGTGCATCATAACGCAAACAAGTATGAATGGATTTTTTCAAATCCAGTTTGTGGACATATCTGATTAATACCTTGAATCATGCCACTTTCAAAACTATTAATTACAGATTTAACCAAACTTAGCACATTGTTATATCTGAGACAAGTTGAATGATTTTCTATTCATGAAATCAGGTCAAGGTCAGTGGCCATGACAAAGAATTTTGTCCTGCACTTGCAGGTTATCTTGTGAACATGTTAACTCAAAAGTGGAAGAAAGTATTTTGTTACCAAATTTGGTATGTTGGAGTTTCTCAAAAACATCAGAGATGGTTTCAGTACTCAGCAATTAGGAAAAATAAAGAGTTTTATCTTGCATTCCAGAAAATTCTTTTCAGTCAGTAGAGCATCAGCTCCTTCAAGGGACTCTTGTTTCAGATAGAGCCTCAGGGCCCCCTAGCATTTCAGTTCTAGAATAGATCCAGTATTATAAAAATTTACACCATTTAGCTTGTACATACAACAGGGCCCCCTAGCATTTCAGTTCTAGAATAAATCTAGTATTATAAAAATTTACACCATTTAACTTGTACATACAACAGAGATTGTCTTTTGATATAAACGTTTACAAGATACTTAGCACAGAACCATGGCTTATGTGAGGGCTCTGTTGTACAGGCCAATCAGGGTGATTACTGATGTGATAGTGGTCACATTGCCTGTCACTCCAAGGTTACTCAAAGCCTATGACACATTGCCTGTCACTCCAATGTTACTCAAAGCCTTTGACTTTCAGCTAGTTAAAGCGTTCTTATAGGAGTTGACAATGATAATAGCTTCTGAAGCAGATTTTATGAATAGTGATTTCAAAAAAAAGATTTACAAAATACTGTCTGGTTTTAGTGAGCTCATTATATAGTACCTCTTCTTTGATATCATATGAAAGGATTTCTTTTATTTTAACCTCTTTTATGTTCTGTCACAGGGGCCTACATTTCACAGGTCAAGATCACTTTCATACGAATTTATTTTCTCTGTCATAATAAATATTAACAATGGTTGTTGGAGACAACTAAAAGCTCATAGAGGGGAATTGTGTAATTGTTGATTTCATTCTCATTTATTACCGTATATATTTGCTTGTAAGTTAAATCCAACTGAAAACAACATAGGTCCTGATCAGCTGTCACATAATGTCCTGGTAGATTAGGGTCTGTGTTGTTTGTTATACTGATTACTCCTTGCAAACTGTAGACACCAAGATCAGCTGGTGCATTATGCATGGCAGATCTGGGTCTGTGCAGTTTGCAGTTGGACTTGATTTATAAGTGAGTATATACTGTATATAATTATTGAGATATAAAATACACATTACCTTGATACAAGTACTGGTAAAGTTAAAATCAATGTTTACGTTTATCAGTCAAATTCAGTAGCATATATTACAAACAGAATGTTGATTAAAAATCTAAAAGGATAGAACAGTAAGAAAAAAAGTTGAATCAGAACATAGAAAATACATGTAGATTGATAACCGAGTTCTGCTTTCTTGACTTATGATCAGAACAATCTTCAGAGCTGTACTTCTTATTTCTTCAAAATATACTGGCAGGTGCATGTTAGACTATTTTCTCTATGCTGTAATGTTATGTGTTTCTGATCTATCCAGATCTGACAGTATTATCATGGATAATAAACAACACAATGGAGCATTTAAAAGTAGTGTTGCACTGGATGATGACTAATTATCACTTGGTGGATTTATGGGGGTGGGGGTGGGGGTGGGGGTGGGGGGTTGTAGAGCTGTGCTGCACCATCATGACTGCATGGTGTCTAATTATGACTTTACTAAAACTATTATGATTGTGATTTTTGTGGTTTAATACCTTTTTTAGCACATGATAGACCATACATGGTGGCCAGCATATTTGATGGAGGAAGAGCCTGGGAAAAACCACAGACCCATGGGAAGCTACTGGCAAGCTTTCTCACATACCCACATTTGTTGAGCCAAGACTCGAACACATGTAGACAGAGGTGATATGTGAGTGATCTGTAAAGGCGAGTGCCTTAGACCACTCAGCCACTCCGGGCCCCAAAACTAGTATGATAATTGATCATGAAAATCTGCTATTGATCATTGCCTAAGCTCTTTTGACTCTAATTGAGTCTTCATCAGAGGCAATTATAAAATAGAGACAAACAAGATGAACAAACAATAAACACAAAAGAAAGTGTTGAAGACATTGCACCTAATTGGTTTGAACTCCGATGACATATTATAACTCTCTAAACTGTTTGATTATCTTTGTGTCTTACACACACACACACAATACTGTAAACAAATTAGGATTTTCATCATTAGAGTTCAAAACACTTAAGTGTCATGTAAAGTTTGTAAATTCAGCATCTTCTTCTGTTTCTTTTTTTTCTTTTTTGTTTCTGTTTGTTTTTTGGCATGTACTTGTGTCATGGGTTCAGATCCTGCTTGGAGCAAGTTATAATTCTCTAACCTGTGTGATTAGATTGGTATTATATATATATATAATTTCAGTGCAAAATTAAATTTAATGTTAATATTTTGTAACTATTTATCTTGAACAATTTATCATTGTACACTCGACTGGTTTTAAATTTACCTGGAATCCTTGGAACACACATACAAGACTATCCTAAATTTGCCAAACCAGTCATAATTTTACCATAGTATAGGTCTAATTACTGCATTATCTGTAATTTTTCACATACTTTTTTTATTCTTCAGGTGTACAAAATTTAAATTTAAGAAAAATAATTGTAATTATGCCAGAAAATTAACTGTTGGTCAAGAAAGTTTTGTTTTTAAAAAAGTTATCTATATGAATCATTTAAGCACCAAAATATTATGATTGTATTGATTAATTGTGCCAGAGGTCAGAGACAGCTATACGTGTCTCTGATCTTCATTCCAGAAATGGAAAAAGTGGGGCCTAAGGTCCCTATCAGGTCATAAAGTGGGGTCATTTAAAAAAATCAGGGGTTCCAAATATCCTTTCTTGTTTCTTGTTTATTTAAAAAAAAATTGAATATCATTATCATCCTCCCCTGCCACGTGCCTTTCGCACTAGGATTTGGATTACTCATGCTCGAGTAAACGATCCCTCCCAGAATTTATTTTGGGCATTTTAGTAAATATTTTTTCTTCCCTGTACACTACTTTGGAAATAAATGCACCAACGTTTTTGCCGAAGATTTCATCATCTCTTTTTACATTTTCTATCCATGATCATCAACATGTGCTCATAATTGGTGCTCAAGCTACCGGTAATCAAAGTCAATAAGATATTCCGTCAGCCAATGAAATTGATCATCATATGCTTCTTTGGCAATTAATGTACTGTATTCAGTAAGCCAGTGTGGGGTGCACTCTATTCAGTAAGCCAGCTTGGGGTGCACTCGATTCAGTCAATCTATATTAAACTTTAATGATTTCTTTTATATGTATTTTCTGGGGTCTTTTTTATGTGCCCTATTGGTGCCATAGAGGTAGCTTTCTTGCGCCTCATATGAAAAATAAGAGTCAATGGCGCAGTGGCTCTGCCAAAAATTAACACTGCTGATGGTGTACACAGAATTGAAGAGTACAGAAATTTACAGACAATTCATTATTTGGTTGAGTCTTACTTGGGGATGAATGCCATGCATTATGTTCTTTGTTAGTTGAGATGAAAATTAATCTCTGATCTCTGCTGGAGATGGATTTTTCCCTTCCTTCCTAGTGGCCTTCAATATTATTTGAGATGGAATTAAAATTTGACATGCCACTGATAAATTGAAGAATAGCATTACATTCAGCTGAAATGTTTGAGTTGATAACCACAGTCTTTCTATAGGTAAAGTCGAAAGTTTCATTATTCTATCACAAAGTGTAGTAGCTATCATAATATTCAGCCTTACCTTTATGTTTGATTAAAAGAAATTGTGACAATTCGTAGAAAACTGGTTTAAATCAATAAGATTATGTAAACAAAAATTATAAAAATTGCACCATAATGATACTCGGGTTTTGTGAGCCAAGTAAAGAATTTTGCACTATTGGATAAAAGAGTACTGCTGTCCAGACTGCATGATTGCAAACACTGGTACCAGTAGTTTAAATTGGCGAATGATGAAATGAATTTTTCATATGTATTTCAAATAAGATAATAGAGTTTTAAAAGTATTGAATATATATACATTAGAGATGTTATATTTTTAAATCTTTGCCATATTCCATGGATGGGACAGTATATTGTTTCTGATATTTCCAGAGCTATAATGTTATGACGTTTAAACAACCTTGGATGGTGGGGCATCCTTGTCCCATGGATATATTGTTAGTATTTTATTGGGTCATAATTTCCACACAAGGGTACAATATCACTGAACCCTCATTCCCTTATCTTTTGAACACAGATACTCCCCTATTCCAAAATGGTCATTGAACATTTCTAGATTCTATGCCATCTAATAGGATCTTAATGCAGACTTGATAAAAATTCTAAAAGTCTCTTTCAAAACTTACTGTTTTTACTTGCTTATAAGTTGAGTCCAACTGCAAATTGCCTAGACCCAGCTGTTTCATCGCATAATGCACCAGCAGATCTGGATCTATGCAGTTTGTAAGGAGTAATCAGTAGAACAAGCAACATAGACCCTGATCTGCTGGCGCATTATGTGATGGCAGATCAGGGCCTATGTTTTTTGACTGTTGGACATGACTTATAGGTGAGTATATATAGTAATCTAGAAGCTAAATACAAATGTCCGTGTTTTTCTTCTATCCCAATGATGATCACATGCTAGTGCTGGGAAATGGTTAAATTTCATAATCGATTATCCGTTTCTTCAAAGTGATCAATGATCATTTTTAAATTTAATAATTGGTCATAAATTTATTCAAACTGATCCATGATCATTTTTAAATTTAATAATTGGTCATAAATTTATTCTAACTGATCCATGATTATTTTAAATTTCAAGCAATCAATGATCATTTTTAAATTTCATGATCAATCATCAGTTTCTTCTTAGCAATCAATGGCCATTTTAAATTTCATATGGATCAGCAATTTCTTCTAAGTGATCTATGAAGAAAAATTTAAATTTCATGATTGATCATCAGTTTCTTCAAAGCAATTAGTAATCTCTTTAAATTTCATTACTGATAATCAGTTTCTCCTAAGCGATCAATTATCATTTTAAATTTCATGATCGATCATCATGATCATTAGTTTCTTAAAGTGATCAATGATAATTTAAAATTTTATGATCAGTCATCAGTTTCTTAGTGATCAATGATCATTTTTAATTTCATGATCATCAGTTGCTTATAAGTGATCAATGAACATTTTAAATTGATTAAATTTTCTAAATGAAGCCTTGCAAAAAAACAAAAGTTAATGCTAGAGTTCTTTTGGAGATGATAATTTATTTGCAAAAAAATTAAGTAAAATAAATTTTGCAATTTGGAAAACAAACCATATTTCTTGCAGTCCTACCTTTAAAAAGAAAGTAATAATAGTAATTTTAAAATAGGAGTAAGTAATAATTAGCACCTTCAGATGAATGATAGCTCATTTATTGCATCATTCAATAAAAGGTCTAAATTAAGAAACAGCAAGAATGGCAAGGAACAGACAATTCAACAGAAACTGATCACAAATTATGAATTATGAATGAATAGAGTTTCAAACGTACATGGTACGATTTTTCAGTCAGCTATGATGTCTTGCCAAACCCAGGTTTTTTTCTTGAATTATGGGTACAAAAAAAAAGACATTTCACTGAAAGTAACCATTTTACAGCAGAAATTACAGCCATATTTAGATCTTTGACCTATATTTACATTGAAACCTCTAAAAAAACAAATGTTGTCATCATTATGGATTCTTTTTCCACACTGAAAGTCAAAACCTTAAATTTGACAACCTATTAATACCCAAATCCTTGACACTACTTGAGCACCTTCTCTTTACTGTAAACAAATTTCAGAGATGAGGTGGTATTGTGCAGATCATGTACTTGTATATGACACACCTACCTCACTCACATACCAGTATATATTCTTGTCAAGTGTATCTACATTCATCTATGGGGAAGAAGTTTTTTACGTGGACTTAATTACGAAACTTTATGATGATGTATCGGTACTACCAGAGACGATCATGGACTTTTTGGGGGAATATGGTTTTTATAACAAAAATTGACCCAGTATTTTAAAATCTTTATATTTTTTATCTTTATCTTTTATTTTATTTACTTTTGTAAGAATTTTAACATTTTGACCTTTTATCTTTTATCTTGTGGTACTACATTTTTAGCTCTACTGGTCATAGACCAGAAGAGCATACGGGATGGTCTTTTGTTTGTCGTCCATTGTCTCTCCGTCGATCCATTAGCACAGGTTTGTTGTCGCTACACCTCCTAAACTGCTAGGAGAATTTCAATGAAACTTTAACCACACATTCATCCCATGGTCTAGTTGGTCATAAATGAAAATTGTGTTACTCGAATGTCCAGTATGGACACTACAGTGGTCAACTTGAAAATCTTGTTATCGCTACTCCTGGTGAATAGATGGTCAATATCAGCAAGGGATTTTCACGAAAAAGATTCTTATGATATCTAGATGGTCCTAAATGAAAATGGTGCAGATCTGATGGATCTTGAAAATCTTGTTATTGCTACTCCTTCTGAATGGAAAGTCATATTGACATGGGGTTTTCACAAGTAGACTTCTTATGATGTTTAGTTGGTCCAAAATAAAAATGGTGCCGATCTGATGTCTGTTATGGCCGCCACGGAGGCCATCTTGAAAATCTTGTTTTCACTACTCCTCCAGAATGGATGGGCATATCAACATAGGGTTTTTCACTAAAAGACTTCTTATGATGTCTAGTTGCTCGTAAATGAAAATAGTTCCGATCTGATGTCCAATATAGCTACTACAGTGACCATCTTGAAAAGCTTGTTAATGCTACTCCTTCTGAATGGTAAGTCGTATTGACATGGGGTTTTCACTAAAAGACTTCTTACCATGTCTAGTTGGTCCTAAATGAAAATGGTGCCGATCTGATATCCGATATGGCCACCACAGCAGTCATCTTGAAAATCTTGTTATTGCTACTCCTCCTGAATTGATAAAAGGTCAAAATGGTCATATCAACATGATGTTTTCACTTAAAGACTTCTTGTGATGTCTACTTCATTGTAAATGAAAATGTTGCCAATCTGATGTCCAATATGGCAACCACAGTGGCCATCATGAAAATCTTGTTATTGCTACTCCTCCTGAATGGAAACTCATATTGACATGGGGTTTTCACCAGAAGACTTCTTATGATGTCTAGTTGGTCCAAAATGAAAATGGTGCCAATCTGATGTCCAGTACTGCCGCCACAGAGGCTATCTTGAAAATCTTGCTATTGCTATTCCTCCTGAATGGATGGCCATATCAACATGGGGTTTTCACTAAAAGACTTTTTATGACGTCTAGTTGGTCCCAAATAAAAATGGTGCTGATCTGATGTCCAATATGGCCACTATAGCTGACAGCTTAACAATCTTGTTATTGCTACTTGTCCTGAGCAAAAAGTAATATTGCCACGAGGTTTTCACGAGAAGACTTCTTACGATGTCTAGTTGATCCAAAATGAAAATGGTGCCAATATGATGGTCAATATGGCTACCACAGTTGCCATCTTGACAGTCTTGTTTTCACTACTCCTCTTAAATGAAAAGTAATATTGCCATGGGGTTTTCACTAGAAGACTTCCTATGATGTCTAGTTGGTCCTGTATGAAAATGGTGCCGATCTGATGTCCAATATGGCCACCACAATATCCATCTTGAAAATAATAATTTTGCTACACCTGCTGAATGGATGGTTGTATCAACATGTGGTTTTTATTAAGCAGCTTCTTATCAGGTCTAGTTGGTCATAAATGAATTAGTATGCCAGCCACAATGCAGTGGCCATCTTGGAAATCTTGTTATCACTATTTCTCCTGAATGAATGGTTGTATCAGCATGGGGTTTTCACTGAAAGACCTGTTATGATGTCTAGTTGGTCATAAATGAAAATGGCACTGATCTGACTTCTAATATGGCTCCCACAATGGCCATCTTGAAAATCTTTTTATCACTACTTCTCCAAGATGGTTGGTCATATTGACATTGTACTTTCACCAAAAGACTTCTTATGATGTCTAGTTGGTATTAAATAGAAATGGAGCACATCTGATATCTTGTTTTCATTACTTCTTCAAAATGGAAAGTCATATCAACGTGAGATTTTCACCAGAAGACTTCTTATGATGTTTTGTTGGTCCTAAATGAAACTGGTGCCAAACTGACATCCAATAAGTCCACCACAGCAGCTAATTTGAAAAACTTGTTATTGCTGAAGAATATCAGAGGTGGTTTCAACACTCAGCAGTTGAAAGGAAGAAATGGTCTTACCTTGAATCGTGGAAATTCTTTTGAGCTAGTAGAGCAACAACCCCTTCGAGGGACTCTTGTTACATTGAATTTGAAGAGTTTATCTTCATAAAGTTTTGTTTGTTCTATTCTTTATATTTATAGTTTTAGAACTTAACATTTAATCAGCACTATATACAGGGTCTATTCAAGGACGTGCATTTGTGGGATTCATGCTAATTTCTCAAATATATTGCAGAAAAATCAACTGTATGCACAAAAAATCATGCATCATATTTTCATCCCTACCTTTTTTCTTCACTGAATCCATGCTATATTCAGAAAATTCACACATTTTTTTCAAATGAAGGGATTGGGGGGGGGGGGGGGGGGGTTTCCACTGTAAATTTTAAGTTCTTGAATAGACTCTGCATTTATCCATATATAGTTTTTTTTTTACATACATAGATACTTAAAGTGACCTTGATGCTCAACCAAGTCAGTTAAGCGAAACAGCTCTACCATAGTACACACTAACTTCTTTGGACTTCCTCTGTTTAATTTGCTCTAAAAGTGTTAATATTTATTTATCTGGTTTCGTTGAAAGCTGAATAAAGAACCTGTGACTAAAGATAACAGGATGATTTTTACACGCACTTAAAACATTTTTTTTGGTTAGAATGAGTCTTGTTGTAGGTTTCCCATTTATTTACCTAACTCATAGAAGTGTTATAATTCTCCTTGACACTACTTGGGCACCTTCTCTATACTGTAAATTACAATGTTTTAGTATCATTCAATTTTTTGAATACAGTCAATTCAGTATGTTAACTACCGTATATACTCGTGTAAAATCCGGGTACAAATGCAAACAACATAGACCCTGATCTGCCATCACATTATGCGCTGGCAGATCAGGGTCTATATTGTTTTTGTTCTTCTAATTAGTCTTTACAAACTGCATAGACCCAGATCTGCCAGCACATTATGCGATGGCAGATCTGGGTCTATGCAGTTTGCAGTTGGACTTGAGTTATAAGTGAGTATAGATGGTACATAACATTTTCACAAATAACTGACCTGAAACTATATCATATACAAACATGGCTTCCTCCAGGAATTTTTCGAAAATTATATGCTTGCAAACTTTGGATGATTTATGATACATGATCCTATATTCATATCATAACTTGGTCATTTTCTCATATCATAGGTTAGTCATTTCAAACTCTTTTAGATTATTTATGCAAATATATGCATTGTTCTTCTTACAAAGACTGTATATTTTACACTTTTGTAAGATTTTTTATTTATTTTAGGAAGCACAGAATATTAAATGCCCATTGTTGTGTAAGTTATGTTAGATGTTTACACTTTTGTCAGTTTTTATTCTTGTTTGTATGGAGAAATTTGCAGAGAGTCTTGCACCCATTACTGAATTTAATCAGGAAATTGTATGATGTAATTGCATAAGTAATTGTACAGTCTGCATTACATATGCATGAAATTTTGTCACTATTTTGATGTTTTGAAGTCTTGAAATATTTATGCATCTGAAATAAATGTTTTCTTGAGTTGGCGATAATTTGCTTATTAAAACTTGTGGGATTGTATTTTTAATGAGACATTATTCTGAACATTTTTGGGACCTTTTGTTACGAAGTAATTTCCTGATATGCCAGAATATTATGAGAATGGATTAAGTGATGTTGCTAACAATAATATTAATAATAAGACTAATACTAATATATTTATAGAGAGTGTAGATTTATTTAGTCTAAGACTACGATGGCCGATAGCAGCCGACAAATTACAACATCAAAGTAACATAAATTTGTACATGTTCACATGTTGCTAAAATGCTTACGTGATGGATCTACATATTAAAGTAAGAAAGTTTTTTACATGTACACATTTTGCTAAAATGTGTACATGCAAATATTTTTCTTACAACTAAAACCAGTTAACAACAATCCTTGCACAATAATAAATTCGAATGAACAATACAGCTTTCTGATAAGGATTTAACCTCTTATGTTATTTATTTGTTCGTCTTAACCAATTAAACTGGTCTATTTTCATTCACATTGACACATCAAGGAAGAAAGCGGTGGAAAACCAACACACCAGTTATGTCAGTTGTAGCTAGAACATATATTGGCCGCCATGTATAGCCTATCATGTGCTGAAAGATTGCGTTAAACCCAGAAAACCAAACTCTCTCTCTCTCTCTGACTGTACATACACACATAAATACATACATGCATACATACTGCGTATGATTTCATTTTATTTTACTGTATTTTTATACAGTAATTGACCTTGATGATGGAAAATATGTTTTGTTTCTTTGTTTGTTTTTGTTTCTCCATGCGATGTGTCCTATATTAGCAGAGGATGCACTTGTGTTTCTGCAATATGACGTCATGACCTTGGTAACCTCATTTTATTGCCATTAGACGTGATCAAGCACAGTACATGGCATATTTGTACTCTATACAAGAACACTTTATATTGAATAGAATAAAATAGAACAGTTTTATTTGGAAGACCCAAATAGATACACTGGTGTATTCTAATAATTGACAAGATATTGGAGCTACATAAAATACATGAATTATCATTACCCTGAGAAACAAGAAAACTATCTGTTCAACAAAGCTTATAATTTTATGAATTTGCATACAGTTATTGTACTTACAATCATGACCTAATTAATAACTTTGCATGAATAACTTGTATCTTTACAGTGTTAGCTTTCAAGTCAGGAAAATTGATATTAAGTTTTGTGAATAGATTTAATCTGAAATTTTTATGCTTTTTTAATAAAATAAAATAAAATCAAATCAAATGTGCATCATCTTTCAACTGGAACACATGCCAAAACTTTTGATTTACATGGAGACTCCTTGGCATATAGTATCAACCTCTTTCAATTTGAAATCATGTAATGTTGGTATAGGCGACATATACCAATAAAAATTTCAGAAGAAAGAGACGACACAGACAGTGATATACTTTTCCATCCCAGATGAAGAATTGTTATTAGATGATTTACATAAGCAATCTTTTTCTGTTGATCTATTGACAGCTCTAAAATGGAAGATTTTAAATTTACATTTTTAAGGGTAAAGATAATAGATGCTAAGGTCATTATTACTTGTGCATGGAGACTCTCGATTGTTAGGAGCAGTATATATCATAGAAGGATATGTATTTCCTTTTGTATGAATTGAACATTCCAAACATTACTGCAGTATGGCAACTTTTCACGAAATGCCAAGGAGGACTTCTCTGTAAATTTTTATTTGTTTATGGCAAATATTCATTGGTCCCTGGAAACCTTTAAATTATCCGTGTTAACTTTTTACTCATAACCAATAAGCGTTCATTTGTTGCGTGTAACTTTCAAGTCGTTTCTAGTAGTTTTGTTTTATTTTTAGACAATATTTTTACAGTTGTTTGATGTGTTGTTTGTTGCATAACAATGTACAGTATCATATATGTAATTACTTTTTAGGTTAATATGTCATAAGCATTATAAATACTAAATTGTATTATAATGTATTAATAACATGTACATGATCATGAAATCTTTTCGTAAATACTGTAATATTTTCAACAGACTTTCTTAGAACTGTAATCAGAGTACTCGGGAAGTTTTCTTAATTGCACTGTTTTTCATTCTTCCCCCTGTGGGCTCAGGATTGTAGAAAAGGCCTGATGGGCATCCTTCTGCATGTCGTAAGAGGTGACTGGGTGGAGGCAAAACTTTTGCTGTGGATTGCATGCCATGTTGGTTGAGAAGAAGACCTTTGTAGTTGAGTAGAGGAGAAGCCAATGGTTGCCTCTCTGATATAGCACATTATTTTGGCTCCCACTTCAGCTGTATGGGTGTGTCAAAAGGTCCCAGTCTGATGAATCGGCTAGTAATGCCAAGCTTCAGAGGCTATGTTAAAGGGATTTAGTTCCATTTATCTCGACACTTTTCAAAGGTCACCACTGTGATTAAGTAAAATACTGTTGTTTTTGGAATCTTACAGAGGACATAACCTTTTAGGGCAGTGGCAGGAGTCAATTGAGTAAATTTCTTCTTTGCCTGACGTGAGAAATGCAATAACTGAGTGTCAGTCTCTGTCCCCATGTTTGGCTCTGAGGTGGGCAGGGATAACAGGTGACTAAATAATTGTATTCCATTATGAGAAAACATACCATAACCACAAGCAGTAGTGTGAAACCTGGTCTCTAAAAGACCAGGAACAGTTCAGCCCGTGACTCGGAAGAAGAGATTGTTTTGAGTCACAAAATTGACCATGATTAATCTCATCAATGAATCAAATGATGAAAATCAAAATTTAACTAAGCTGTCACCTTTCATGATAGCTAAAGCACTCCAGGGCTTGGCTGGAGAGCCAAAACGAATTAAGAAGAACTTAGCACAGGCCAGTTACTTGTAGAGTGTAGATGCAAAGTGCACTCTGACGATTTGCTTCACCTAAAGCGAGTAGTGGAGTTGCCCATTATGGTATTTCCACACAAATATTTCAATTTGTTAAGAGGTCTTGTGTAATCTTCCATGTCATGTTGACCTGAACTAGTAAAATGTTTAAAAAGGCCTGAATAAATCCTGTATTTTTTGTTTTGTTTGTTTTTTGTTTTAAGGCCAAAAAAAATATGTGTATTTCCTATTGCACTGGTTTTAAAATTAGGGTAGGCTGGTAGGTTTTTTAAATTTTGTAAGTTTTTTAAACATTATATGTAAATCAAATAATATTTCAAACGCTTCAAATTACTGTGCAAAACCGGCTCAATTAGTTGCACAAATCAATTTCGGCAATGTGATTGGGGGGTGGGGTGGGGTGAGAAAAAAGTGCTAAGGTTGGTAATGAGAAACAGGGACGGTCGGCTGACCGGAAACGCACATATTTTTTTTTTGTCCTAACAGCACTTTTAACACAGTATTGGATAATCATGCTGAGGAAATTGGAGTTAAGTGCCTTTCCTAAGGACATACTAAAGCAGCCAACCCAGGCTGGCTTGGGCAGGTTTCGAATCCACAACGCTTGGGTTACAAGTCTGACACTCTACCAACTGAGCTACCAAGGCTCCCTAAATCCTGTAGGTACTCCGATGCTGCTCCATGTAGGCATTTTTTGACAGAAACTGCCTTGTGAAAATCAATCCTTTCATTTATTGTAATCCAATTTAGCTCTGTAAGCAATGCTTTTGATTCATAATCAATAGGTGTATCTAAAACAACACATGCAACCCTTTTCTTACCCACGCAACAGAGAAATCTTGTGAATTTGCAACCATTACATTTCTTGTCTTGGTCTGCTTTTCTTAGGTCAGTTGTCTTGGGTCATCACATGATGGTTTAATTACATCGTAATATAGTATGACATGCTAGACATGACTTAACTGTTTGCAAGTAAAGCAAGTGAATGATTTGATGGAATGAAATTAAATGGTTGCTTTCTCTATCCTCTTTGAAAAAGAAAAGGGTGAAAAAAGTAATCAGTGTCATGTTTGGCATCAAGACATTAGGAAGAGCCTCTGCAGATTCTCACAAAAGACAAATAATGAAACCCCTCATCTGGGATTTCCTTGTCTCTATGCCAGCCCCATCATAAATTCTATTTTTCTACAGTTTATAAATCTATATAAAACATTTGCTCTTGTATAATGTGCACCTTGCTATGATCAGATCCTGGATCCCACTATGATCAGATCCTAGATCTGCCATCACATTAGGAAACAGCAGGTCAGGGTCCATACTAGGGTATAATTAAAAAGATGTAAAGATGGGATCCAGGTGCTCTCCATGCTTCCTGTGTACATTTTTAGAACAATGCACTCACACCAGTACTTGAAAACATCTACAGTCTTGCACAGATCTGATGGCACATTGTTTAATGACATGGGTGAGTCTAAGCATTCATCAACAGGGGACTTGGGTTGTAGACCAGTTGTAAACAAAGTCTTAGTCATGAACTTCATTTTATATTTTTCAAGATTTACTTTGTTTAGTTAGTACCATATAGCCACTTTTTGTGCTGTTAATTAAACACTATGACATACACACATATCAACTTGTAGTTTCAATGTGATGACAGATCTACAGTTTGTTCAAGATATGGTTTCAGTGTTATGTCAGATCTATACAGTTTATTCAAGATGTGATTTCAGTTTGATGGCTGATCTACAGTTTTTTCAAATTGTGGGCTCAGTGTGATGGCAGAACTATAGTTTGTTCCACTTATTGTTTCATTGTGATGGTAGATCAACAGTTTTGTTGAGCTTGTGGTTTCAATGTGATAGCAGGTTTACAATTTGTCCAACTTGTGGTTTGAATGTAATGGCAGATCTACAGTTTGTTCCACTTGTAGTTTCAGAGTGATGGCTGATGTACAGTTTTTCCAGCCTGTAGTTTCAGTGTGATGGCAGATCTACAGTATCTTCAACTTGTTGTGTCAAGTGAACAGCATAGACCCATGACAGATCAGCTGGTGCATAATGCTAATGGCTGATCTAGGTCTAAGTACAGTTTGCAGTTCCCTCAACTGTTGTACTCGTACAGTCATAAAGATGATATCTTCTGTATTGTCTGCAGTGCAATGTATATTTTAAGTTCTGCCAAAGCTTTCTGGTATGCAAGTGACAACCAGGCAAATATTTTTATGACAGTATTTTTTACAGACACATATCAATTTTTCACATAGTGTCATTCATATAAAGTGTCTAAAACCTGTACCATTTTAATCAATATTACACATGTGTAATGACATATTGGTAAAGCCTAATGTCTGGGGGATCCTAGAGAACTGCATATACTCAGAGGGATCCTAGAGTACTGTATATACTCGCATATAAGTCAAGTCCAGCTGCAAACAACATAGACAGGCAGACCAGGGTCTATGTTGTTTCTTCTACTGATTACACCTAACAGACTGCATAGACCCAGATCTGCCAGCACATTATGCAAAAGCAGATCTAGCTAGGTCTGTGCAGTTTACAATTGGACTTGATTTGTGGGTATTTGCAAGTACTCTCAAGTCAAATCACCAGACTGAAAAGATTTTTTTTTTCATGAAATCATCTAAATTTTTCGTTTGGAAAGCAAAGAAAATATTATACATGTGCTTATTTCTTATGAAATTATCAAAGTTTCTGAATAATTTCAAGGTTTATATTATGAAGGATTGTGTAGTAAATATAAACGTTTTATAAATTTAGTATAACATGAAAACTCATGTATAAGGACCTTTATTCATGCTATTAAGAATACTGTGTTCTTTTTTTATGATACAGCTCTTCCCTGTTATAACTTGCCTCATTACAGCACGATTTCAGATATAACGCGGTACTACTTATGGACCCCATGACCAAAATCATACCAATGTATAACAATACGGGTTGAAGAAAACAAGGTGAAACTCAGTCTTATATCTTCATTTCCTTTTCAAAACACCATTATTTAACAATTTTGATAGTGCCCACTATACCACGGTTCTGTATATCACGCTATTCTCAATATATTGTGGTTCTGTACATATTGTGGTACTCAATATAACGTGGCTTGGTGCATAACGCGGTCGGTGGTTATGGATCCCTGCCGACAACGTTATAACGAGGGAGAGCTGTATTGAGAAAACTAAAGTTGACACAACAAAGTTTTGTTTGAAAGGCACAGTTTGTCAAACTATATATCACACCAATGGTTTTGTATTTCATCCTGTATTCAAATATAGCTATGTCAGAATAAAATCTCATTACCTTTGGTCAAGTTCTTTCTAAAAACTTTGTTTACTTAACCATTTGCAAACCAAGTCTACCATAACTTTATGTAATCAAGAATGTTTACTTGCAAAATAAGATTTGAACATATGTGAAACTTGAGCATGGTCACAAATATGCTAATATTTGCCATTTGTTTGGACAAAAAAGATCCCCCAAAAGTACTTTCCACATGATTTGTATTAACAACATGGACAGATATTCCCAATTCAAATTCAGCAAAGCATTTCTCTATGTATGCTTTCAAGCTAAGACATTAAACAATATTTAACATATGTGCACTCTAAAAAAAATGTCAGAATGTTAAATTTATTAATTAAATCATGCATAGTCAGATCAGATTTAATTCCATAGTTGTTTTATTAGTTTTTAAATTTCAATGAAAATATAAAAAATCTTAATTAAAATTTCAAAAAAATACAGTATAGAAAGGCAAATATTGAAAAAGATGTGGTATTTGTACACTGTATATTACTGTTAATTTGTTCTTGTTTTGGGGAAGGGATACAAAGAGATATTCCTACATTAATGTCTTGCAACATCCATTGCCACTTTATGATTTTGCACATAATAATAATGGAGTTGCTGTTGCTCACTTAGTGGAGCATCAATCTCGTAATCCAAGGGTTGTGGATTCGATACCCACCCATGCCAGCCCAGGTTGGTTGCCTCGGTGTGTGCTTGGGAAAGGTACTTTCCTCCCATTTCCTTTGCATGATATAGCCAATAATATGTTAAAAGTGTTTATATATATATATATATATATATATATATATATATATATATAGAGAGAGAGAGAGAGAGAGAGAGAGAGAGAGAGAGAGAGAGAGAGAGATATCGACAGATAGATAGATAGCACTTCTGTTTTTGTAGATAATACTCCATTTAAAAAATTTGTGCATTGGATCAGTTTTTAAGAACAAGAATCAGAAGGCTGTAAAAAGAACAAATAGTTTATTGTGCTTTTCTTTGTATAAAATTAATTTTGTTGATTTTGCTTCTGAAGTATGGGGCATTTTGAGCAAGAGAGTGTTCCATTGTAGATGACTCGATCTGTCAAATCAGCTCATGAAGTGGTTCACAAAGATGTTTCTGTCTTTATTGGTATCCCACACCAGTGTTAGTTCCTGTCAGGCAAATAAAAAAACATGGCAAAAAATTTGTAATTAAGAAAATGAAACTCCAATCTTAGCTTGACTTTTCTTACTGTATGTCACATATTTTGTGCAGGAAACACAAATAACTATGGAACCAGAAATGATAAGGACTGACAAGTCCATGCTCTACTGCCAACTGCTGTCATTAGCCAGGCATAGTGGGAAGGTAATGTTCAACCCTTGTGTAGTGCAGTATGGAGTGTGTAGATCAGTTGATAGAAACCAAATGTAGAACATTGGTAGAGTGGTGGAGATGACAATCAGATTATTCAAGGAATTGAGATGGATGGAATAAAGACTAATTGTCTTGGAAATGTTGCTTGGGATTTTCTAATTAGCTCTTGCAACCTTATGTATCATTTTGTGATACATGAGTGAAGCCTAGTATTTTCCTTGTTTCTGTAACATTTGCATGTCCCACATTTCTTTAATCACACTGTAACGTGTTATTCAGAGTAATTTTAAAAGCATCATTGAAGTGACAGGCCATGTATACCAGTAATTTTGGGGTGAATGAGATGCAGATTTTAAACTGAGCATAATTCTATGCATGTTTTTTCTTTTTATATAGTTACTACCAAAAGTTTTGAGTTCAGATTTTTGTGATGTGTTGCAAACAGGGAAAGTAAGATAAAACTTTAGAATAAATGATGTAAATGTCAGACCTTATTTTATGTTATTATTTTGACTTTCCAGTTAATAACCAACCAACCAATTAATTTTTTTATTTTTTGGGGGGGCGGGGGGTAGGGGCTGGGATTTTCTACTACCTTGAGATAATTCATTTGTTTCAAATAATTTAATGAATATGATTAGTTCTTTTTTTCTATATATCAGATCGAGAATATTTTTTCAAGCTATTTGGGGGCTGGCAAGTTTGTTTCAAACAGATCCAAGGCCTCCCCACCTATACTTAGGGAATTAAATGGTTGTTCCCTTATAAAACATTATGTTTTTAAATTAATTATAACATTAATTATCAAATGAAAAGAGATTTTGATCTCTACTATGTAATAATGCATTCCTGACTAGAATTAAACTACACACTGGATATGGGGCTGACAATTTCTTAAGCCCAAGTTTGGGACCCACATGTTCAACCTTTGGACCCAGCTATTTTTACTTGCCAAAAGTCAGATGGACTTGGTCTCAATTGAATCATTATAGCTATATTGAACCATGTAGATGTAGATCTAAGCAGAAATGAAACAGAATCTAATAGGAAAATATATTTACCATTGTAACAAAGTACTGCACAGATTAACATTTACTGTATTACATGCTTGATGTCATTGCAATGAAATATTGTGACCCATATGCCTTAGGACTGGACCCAACATAAATTTTATTCAAAAGTCTGGGACCCAGGAATCTAAAAACTTTTTCAAGCCACTTGAGGTTTACAGATGACAATCATGGAATTAAAAGGACCCATATTTATGATTATAAGTGATAAATCATTGTCAGTTAATAAAGATGGATGGAAGAAATCTTTTATTGGGTATTTTATTGCAGAAGAGAGCATTTTTACATGTGAAATATCATAAGAAAATTGGCTTCATTTTTACCAACTAAAAAAAACTTGGCAGCAGATCATAATGTCTCACTTTTTGGTGGAGAGGTATTGATCACCGCCATTCCATGAGAGCCCACAGTGCATTAATTCAGTATTTATGTGCTTCCTAAGAATCTTAACTGGTAGAGTGAGGCTGATAACAATCTTAACTGCTCTACTCAGACTGATAACAATCTTAACTGGTAGACTCAGGCTGATAAGAGTCTTAACTGGCAGAGTGAGGCTGATAAGAGTCTTAACTGGTAGAGTGAGGCTGATAACAGTCTTAACTGGTAGACTCTGGCCGATAACAATCTTAACTGGTAGACTCAGGCTGATAACAATCTTAACTGGCAGACTCAGGCTTATAACTATCTTAATAGGTAGAATCAGGTTGATAACAATCTAAACTGGTAGAGTCAGGCTGATAACAATCTTAACTGGTAGACTTGGGCCGATAACAATCTAAACTGGTAGACTTGGGCTGATAACAATCTTCACTGGTAGACTCAGGCTGATAACAATCTTAACTGGTAGACTCAGGCTGATAACAATCTTTACTGGTAGAGTTAGGTTGATAACATGGATTGGAATTCCTATAATTAAACCTGAGTAAGGTTAATTTTTGAGTGTATTGTTTGTTCTGCATATATATGTATGTCTAAAAGCAAAATGTGACAAATTATTTTGAGACCTACACTATTCATTGTGACATTTTAACTAAACAGTAGCTTTCCTAACATTGTTAGAGACCATTTAAATAAATTTCTTATGAAATTACAGCAGATATCACGAGTTCATGGACGCTTTACTATTTTAAATTTTGAAATTGCTTTGAAAATTATTAGGTTAGAGAAGGTGAGAGCAGTGCATATTATCAGTAAAATAAATGGGGGTCTCATATTTCAGAATATTTCTTCTTAATTTAACAGATTTTCAGTAATTGGTAAATTAGGAGGATAATAGAATGTCCTTAAGTTGAAAACTGAGTCAGTGATCATCATTAATGTCCAAACTTGTATTTGACAATAATCAAACTTTTTATACTCCTGCGCCTGCAAAAATAAAATATCAGATTTCAAATTATCAAATTATTCATGCCTGCCTAGTTTGGTAATTAGATAAATTTGAAAAGCAAAATTTGTTTTTCTACAGCAAACCTATATTTTTTTCTTCAAAACTTAATAATTTTCCATAATGATAGTAGAAAACAAAAAAGATAGTACTTGTAATCACATTCATACTTTTTGTTGAAAGTTAATTTCAACAATGGGTCAAAGACTTAAATACTCAGAGAGTAGAGTTGAATTGTTTGCAAATTATCTTCTATTTTTTCCTATATGCACTTAAAACATCATAAATAACATGAACAAGTGCAACTATTCAAATTTACCTCTTGCTATTCAAAAATTTTTATTTTTGAATTTTTGTTCGGAACACTAGGTGTTAATGTAGCTGTATTTGGTTTGGTTTAAAAATTTTTATTGCGCACCAACACAAATTGGTTAATGTAGTGCTGAGGCAGTTGGAATAAAATGCCATGGTAGCCACTCCAGACTAATCAGATGATAGGATTTGAACCTGTACCCAACTAGTTGCGAGTCCAGCATACTGACAAGTTGAATAATAGAGTTTTGTAAGCAAATGTCTTTGTAATTGAAAGTTGGAATTCCATGGTTTCAGAAGTGTATGTATGTATGTATGTATGTATGTATGTATGTATGTATGTATGGATGTCTGGATGTCTGGATGTATATATATATATATGTATGTATGTGCATTGAAGGGCATCTCAGCACAGTAATGACTATATGGTGCTGACTAAAAATAAAGTTCTAAAAATGTAAATATAAAATATTGCACAAAAAACTTTAGGAAGATAAACCATATCTATAGTTTGTTCAGCTCAACATTGTGAGTGATATCCACATCTGTAGCTTGGTGAATTTTCACATGAGCATCTTGAAATGTATCAAAAATTACCAAATTCATTTTATGCATTAATGATGTCAACACCATTTGTGTTGACATACAGAGCAATGCCATGCATTTGAGATATGCTGAAAAAGAGTGGTCTATGTACATTTAATCTGCCATGTTGGTCCTGGAGTTATGGAAGAGTCTTTTTTTTTTATACAGGACTGAGTGTTTATGGGAGCCATTGTGTGCCACAGGCAAACAGACATCATCTACTCATTAGACAGATCATATCATAAACAGATATTAAGTAGAAATTTAAAATAATATAATGAAAACTAGATGATGCAGATGATGTTTGTTTACCTGTGGCATATGATGGATCCCATAACTGCTTCAATAACTGCTTTTAAAAAATAGAAGATTGGTGAGAAAAGTGTTTACAATTTTCCATAATTGAATATAAATGATTAACGGTTTTATTTTTCAACTATTATACTTTTTGGGACAAAATTTTCTAGGAAAAGTAAAATATGTAAATAAAAGCTTCCATTTAATACAGTTTTGTGTTGTGTGTTACAGATTATTTCAAGCATAGCCACATAGACCCTGATCTATGACATGATGTTTGTAGTAGGGTGCACGTTGTACGTGGTAGATACAGAGTAACAGTAGCATGATAATTTATTAGACTGGTAATAATCTACCACCCTACTGAGTGGTACCCATGATGAAACCTGACAGTTGAGATTAGGGACTGGCACCTATTGCCAAACACAGCAAGGCCTGTCAGTGTGTTTAAACAATTTATTTACTAATATCAGAGAGATGAAAAAATGTATTTAATTTACTCCATGTATCTGTTGTACTAGTTTTTATCAGAGCTAGCACAGTGCTGTATTTAGTATGTACTGGACTGGTCATAGTTTTTATCAGAGCTAGCACAGTGCTGTATTTATTATGTACTGGACTGGTCATAGTTTTTATCAGAGCTAGCACAGTGCTGTATTTAGTATGTACTGGACTGATCATAGTTTTTATCAGAGCTAGCATAGTGCTGTATTTAGTATGTACTGGACTGGTCATAGTTTTTATCAGAGCTAGTACAGTGCTGTATTTAGTATGTACTGGACTGGTCATAGTTTTTATCAGAGCTAGCACAGTGCTGTATTTAGTATGTACTGGACTGGTCATAGTTTTTATCAGAGCTAGCACAGTGCTGTATTTATTATGTACTGGACTGGTCATAGTTTTTATCAGAGCTAGCACAGTGCTGTATTTAGTATGTACTGGACTGGTCATAGTTTTTATCAGAGCTAGCACAGTGCTGATATTATTTTGTACTGGACTGGTCATAGTTTTTATCTGAGCTATCACAGTGCTGTATTTAGTATGTACTGGACTGGTCATAGTTATTCCTGCCTATCAAAAATACAATTTTCTGATTAGGGGCAGGCTTGCACATATTAAAAGATGTACCTGGGTGTCGATGATTGTTGGAATGCCATTCATACATGTATAATTTTTTGTCTTTTTCAACCTTAACAGTCTTAGACATTATTGTTTAATCTTTCTGTTGAATTGTTTATTTATAAACCAGGTTGATCTGGTTCATTTCATCTTAGCACTGACAGCAACTGGAATAAGTTTTGATGTATATGCCAAAATTCATTACAGGGTATTACGATTCATGCAGAAGTCTGTAGAGCTCCAAAAGAGAGCTTCTTGTCCAAGGGGACTGTATAGTATTTTAGGTACTAAGTAACTAGTGTATCAACACTTCAGATTCTTTTAGGTGGTTTTTCATGATGTCAAGAGCTATTGTTTGTTGTCTCCCAAATGAGGATGGTACATTTGACCTGCTGAATGGATGACTCCGTCTTTGCTTGTATATGCATCACAGTTTTGGCTGAAAATTCAGTCACAATATGTAATTAATTTCCTTGAGCATGTTGAGATTTGTTAAGAAAAGCCCTTCAGTAATATCATTACAATATTATATATGTGTATAATACAGCAAAAAAAGGTCCAAAACATCATGACTGCATGAAGGATAGGTTAAAGACCAAGGTTTTACCTCATCTGAATGATGGATCACTTCAAAGTACCTATATGCAAACTCCCCAATATGGGGCAAGCGATTCTCAAAATGCCTCTTGCTCTTGGGCTGTGAGATAATTTTTTCTGAGCTCTGATTTAATACACATCTTCACAAAGTATCTTTCCATTTTCAGAGTTGCATATTTTTTGTCACTTGTAGTAAGTTGTATAATAAGAGATCTTAACTGGGTGGAATTACAGTTATCCCAACAAAAGTTATTAATTTCAGGGTCATATTTAAAGATCTTGATAAGAATCGGTTTTTGGATTCTCCTCCATTGTTTCGGAAACATGTAACATATACTTAAAACAGTTTTGTTTTGGCAGTTGGCTACTTAAAATATGCATGACATCTTTTCAGTTAGGAATTACAATATATTGTTCTTTTGTTTTGAATTTAAATTCTTTTTTTAATGTAAGAATTTGTTATTAGTTTCCATCAAATTTGATTTCCTGTTCATAGAATAGGATGTTTTCATTATAATAAAGAAATTTAGATTAGCATTGTATGGTCAAACCTGTCTTGAGCATCCATCTTTCAATAGTGAGAGAAGTTGTCTGTGAAGAAAGATGATCACTTATTGGAGTTTAATTTAAAAAGTGAAGTGGGTTCACAGAACCTTGAAAAACTGGCTGTTTATTGCCTAGTAAAGGTGATCTTTAAGACAGATACCATATATACACACTTATAAGTTGAGTCAAGCTGCATACACCATAGACCTTGATCTGCTTTTGCATAATGTGCTGGCAGATCAGGGGCTCTGTTTGTTCTACTGATTACTCCTAACAAAGTGCATAGACCCAGATCTGCTGGCACATTATGTGATGGCAGATGTGGTCTATGCAGTTTGCATTTGGACTTGACTTATAACCGAGTATATATGGTATATTTTAACCAATAGCACATTGTCTTTTAATGCTGGAGAAGTGCTTCCAGAAGCTTCCATCAATCACTGTCAATAAAAAAAGTGATAAACTACTCCTTCCAACATAATGGTTTAGTAGTGTATCTGATAGTATCAAATTAGACCATTCCATTTTGTCCCTAAAAAAACCAATAGCTTATCAGGTAACAAAGTTATATAAATCCACATTAATGTACACTGTACAGAATGATTTAATTCTTTTTGCCAGCAATTGTGTGCAAGATCATTCTGTGATCTTCTATGTGATAATGACACTCACACCTGTGTGTCTTTTCTCTTTAGAAAAGATGCTTGAATATATGTATATTTTATAGAATGGCACTCCATAATTATGAAATTTTCCGTTGCAAGATATACTTTGAGTGGCTGTCTTTTATAAGATATTGTTTCTGATCTTCTTTTCACATTGTTTCATTTTCCATACCTCTAATGGAATTTACATCTTATCCAAATTGTAGACATGAAAAAATTCAAGACTTGACAAAGATATTTTGGAAATAAAATTGTTTTTATTTCACATCAAACCTAAGTATGATTTTCAGAGTAATTTTAGCCCCCCCCCCATGAAAAAACAAAACCACTTTAATATAGAGTCTGCTGTTGATACTTTCACATTAAAGTTGTGAAGTTAAAGTCTCCTATTGCATTTTACCTTACAAAAATGATGTATGATCTTTATGAACACTTCTTGATATAGCTTTAAGTTCATCCTCAGTTTTAATTTCTGAATGTATGTAATAAAACTTTTGTCCAGATCCAACACAAAAATAGTTTGAAACTTTTGAGAAGACCTGAGCTGCTACATGGTACATTTTGCAGCTTCTAAGGAAGTAGAGAGCAAGAAAAACTTAATGTAAAGCATCCATTTGCTGTTAGAAAGTGCCACATTGTTAAGAAGGAGCATGTTATTCAACAATGGGATGAATTTAGTTAGCAATGCCCTCCATCTCAGTTTTCACAAAATTGTTACAGTGGCTATAAATTATACAGTCCAAATGCCACTGGACTGATGCATGTTTTTATGGCTGTCTTAAGTCAGGCTTATTTTGTTATCACATGGTGTTGTCCTTGCATCAATTAAAATACAATTTGCTTCTCCTGCCCATAACTTTGTAACAGTTGGAGAGATTTTCATTAAACTTTGGCCAAGTATATATCATGATTAGCTGATGTGTTGCATTCCTGCTTGAAGGTCATGGCAAGGGAAATGTAATTCTGTGACTTGTATCCTTGTCTGGAATATAACTTTTCAAACACCAAAGATATTTTAATGAAACTTGAGCTGATTATATCTCATGTGTAAACAATGTGTCATATATAATAGCCACACTCCCTGCCATAAGGTGAATGTCACAGCAAGAACAAAATGTAACAGATTATATCATTGTCTGGACTATACTTTTTGAACCACTGGAGATATTTGAATGAAACTTTAAACAATGTATATATCATGACTAGACAATGTGTCACATACCAAAGCCATACCTTGCTTCAAGTTCAAGGTCACAGCAGTGACCTATATCTCAGTAGGGGTATAACCATGGACCAATGAAGATATTTTATGAATCTTTAGCCTTTATATATCTTGACTTGATAGTGTCTTATGTATTAAGTCATGCCTCCTGGCTCAAGGCTAAGGTCACAGTAAGGAATAACGTAAAATCAGTGGCAGGTCACTTTTTAACTACTACAGATATTTTGATGAAACTTTACCAAGGTCAAGTACAGCTTGTAATGTAATAGTCCTGTCCTTATCTCAAAGGTCAAAGTCATTAGTAGAGAAAAGATCATGAGATGGGCAAATCATGTGCCATTTGTGGTAGTCTTGGTTTTTTTAATAGCATGGTTATAAATGGAACAGATGTACTGCTAGACTGGTTTTCAAATGACACTTCTAAAAACAGAGATTTTTACCACAGACAATATTTGCTTATCAGTCAATTCTTGCTTTCAACCAGTTGATTACATGCCATTACTGAAATATAATCCAGCTGCATTTGGCTAAAAATAGGGATTTAAACCGGTCCACAGGAAAGCTATTTTAAATTGGATATAAATCGTAAATAATAAATACAAATAACCATAGTAGCTGAATAGTGAATGAACCGGTGAATTCATTATTCCTATAAACTGATAGTTTAAACACAACTGCATGCATTTGAGTATTTCTGCTCAATGATATTTTGTAAATACCCAGTAATGCAAAACTACTACAACAAAAACAACCCCCATCTCTAGGAGTCTTTTTCCAAACCCATCACAAATAGAGAAGCCAGGGAACCATGATGTAGTAAGGAAGCCAGCTCCTTCACACATTGACTGATATACATCTTAATTACAGAGTGAAGTTGTCAGGGCCTAAGTGTTAAGGATTAAATTTGATAAATAAAACTTCAAACTTGATCACTGTAATGATTATCCCAGCACTCCAAATAATGGCAAGTTGATTGATCAGTTTGTGGACTCTATAGTGGTATGTTAGGGCCAACTGATAGCTGTTTGTGTTGCAGAGATTTAAATACTATTGGTAGGGACTGCAGTCTGTTTATCAACAAAGGAATTCTGTATAAAACTACAACACTTATGGTTAATTTATCTTATTGCATTGATTTATCTTCTTTCAAATTTGTGTCTCAGTGGAATTTACAATACTGGTAGTGAGTGACAGGCAACAGTGTACATTAGGATAATCATGCACACAACAAAAGGAGCTGATGGCTCACTGTGAACAACCAAGACATATTTCTGTCATTGCATGTTCCACAAAGGAACCCTTGTCAAGTGTGGCCCATTGGCATCCAAAATCACTGTATTCTCTGGGCAATACTTTAAGTTCTTCTCAACAAATATATGAATTAAGAAATCTTATGTTGCTTTTTATCATCAACTTAAACCTGTTGCACCTTTAAAAATAATTTTGAAAACTGTTTGCACCTTAGAAAAGAAAAAGAAAAAGAAAACAAAACATAAAATTAGTTGTTATTGCATCCCAATGTAGTCCTGAAGAAAATAATTAGTATATTTTCTCTGATTTTTAGCTAACCTGACCATGAGGCCATGTGACCTCATGGTACATGTATTGCTCCACCTCTCGTGTGCATCATTTACTCATCCTGTTGTTCATCAACATTGATATTTTTAACTTATTCCCCAAAACTGCTAGGACAGTTTTAATAAAACTTGGAAGGAATATTCTTCAGGGTATGCTCTACCAAACATTGTTTTGACCATAAGGCCAAGTGATCTTATGCTATGACCCAGTGTCTGGCGTGCATTGTTCATTCATTGTGTCATACATCAACATTGCTATTTGTAACTTCTCAAAAACAACTGGGCCAGTTTTAATCAAACTTTGTAGGAATGCACCTCAGTGTGCTGTCTACCAAAAATAAAACTGTGTTCAGGGTAGTTCCCCAATGTGTCTTCTGTAGTAATCAAAATGGTAAACCTATTTTCAACTTCTTCTCCATAATGGCTCATCCAAATAAGATCAAAGTTGGTAGGAGAGTTTCTTTACATGTGATCTCTTACAGTTTTGTCTGGGGTGGCTCCCCTGGCAATGATGTGGCTTTCATAGCTATCAGATGGAAAACCTGTTTTTGACTTCTCTAGAACAGCTTAGGCAGTTTCAATCATATTATGTTGGAGTGTTTTCTCAAGGCATGCTTTATAAAAATTATATCCGTGGTGGCTCCTCTAGCAGTGATGTGGCTTGGATAGCAACCATGTGGTAAACCTAGATTCAGCTTCTCTAGAATGACTGAGCAGATTTCGATTAGACTTGGTGTGAACGTTTGTTAATACATGCTCTAGCAAAATTGATTCTAGGGTGGCTCCCCTAATAATGGTGCGACTTCCTTAGAAACCAGGTGGAAAGTCTATTTTAGACTTTTACTCTAGAACAGCTAAACCAATTTCGATCACACACGGTAGGAATGTTTCTTAGGATATGTTTTAGCAAAATTGTGTCTGGGGTGGCTCTGCTACAACAGTGTTTTCCATATCAAGCATATAGAAAACCTTTTTTCAACTTCTTCTACAGAACAGCTGAGATACTTGTTATCAAACTTAGCAGGAGTGTTTCTTAGGATATACTCTATTTGGGGTCAGTTCCCTTTCAACAGTTTGGCTTCCATAGCAACTATATATATACGATTTGGTTTTGACTTCTTCTACAGAAAAGCTGAGCCAGTTTTGATCAAATTTGGTTGGAATGTTTGTTAAGACATTATCTGTCAAAATTATGTGCATGGTGGCTCCACTCTCAGTGGTGTAGGTTCCATAGCAACCATATGGAAAACCTGTTTTCATCTTCTCCAGAACAACTGAGCCAATTTTGATGAAACTTTGTAGGAATGTTTCTTAAAACATGCTTTGTAAAAATTGTGTTTGTGGTGGCTCTCCTAGCAGTACTGTGGCTTCTATAGCAGCCATATGGAAAACCTTCAATTTCTTTTCTAGAACTGCTAAGCCTGTTTTGATAAAAGCTGGTAGGAGGGTTTTTTAGGAAATGTTATATCAAAATTGTGTCCAGCATAGCTTCCCTAGCAATGGTGTGGCTTCCATAGCAAACAAATGGGAAACCTTTTTTCAACTTCTTCCTCAGAACAGCATAGCCAGTTTTGATAATACTTGGCATGAATGTTTTTTATGACATGCTCTATCAAAGCTGTGTCTGTGGTGGCTTTCTTAGCAACAGTGTGGTTTTGCAACCACATGGAAACCCCTAGTGATACTCATCCCCCATCAAGTATGGCTAGCTGTTGCCTCTCTCTCTCTCTCTCTCTCTCTCTCTCTCTCTCTCTCTCTCTCTCTCTCTCTCTCTCTCTATATATATATATATATATATATATATATATATATATATATATATATATATATATATATATATATATATATATATATATATATTAATATCTTTAATACCATACCTGTTGCTATTGCATAGCTGGTACTTTCAGGGAGGAAAATACCCCAACTCAGATGATGAAATTTTGTCCTCCCATTAGGGTGAACCAGAAGATTACAGAACACTGGATCACTCCTGCGGGACACCCTACACATATTGCCCATGCATACTGCTGCTCTTTCATTCTTTTCTTGGTTGACATGTTGTAATGTGTAACATCGTTTATGTCAAGAAGATTTAGCTGCTGCTTCGTGGGTCAACTAATGAATTACTGTTCGTTTTGTGTGCTGTATTCTTAAAACATTAGGATTATACCCTGATTGAGTTTTATCAATGTTTAAATAAGCTCTCTTGAGAGTTTTATTTAGCATTTGTTCCATACATGTGGTGTACAGCTTGGTATTTTATCTTATTCTTTTTACCCCTTCACAGGTGTTAGTGTTTCAAATTTGATTGTGCTTTTTATAGCTAAGGGTAGGTATTTTGTTTAAACTTCCCTATCCTTGCATAATTGCAGTCTAAGGACTCACTTTTATCTATTTTATTGTTCCTTACGAATCATTTAATTCACCAATATCAGGAATTTTGCTAATTTTATATGTGGTAAGCAGGTCTCACACCACTTTTTACTTTCATATCTCATGCTCAATTATCGAACACATGTTCTTTTTCAGTTTTAGTTTCAGGTAGCAATCCTTAATTTGTTTCCTTATTATTAACAATCATAACCTACTGGTTTTTTGCTAATTTAGTAGTCCTAAGCTTTCTTTAAGCCTGGTTGACTTGTTTATATTGCTTTTTTCTGTTCTGAGCTTAGCGTTGCTTCCTTTTAAACATTTAATCTTGTGAAAACACTCAAGTAAGATGTCTTCTCACTGAAATAATTATACTAGCATAGACTTAGTCCACGCATTGCCTTGTATATAGTTTGTTGCATAGAAGTTTTTGTATAAAGAAATCTCTTTTCAGGAACAATGTCTAAGCACGGTGTGGGCACAGGAAATCCCCATGGGACACATGCCCCACTTGCTTATCTTGCAATTGCTGTGAGAAGACAGATGGTTGTCCCTGCTGTAGCCTATGGTCAGACGAGGTCTGGGATCTCACTGAGAATAGATGCACCTACAGAGCAAGGAAGAAGGTATCCTCGTCTTCTTCAAAGTTTTCCGGATTCTTGTTCTCCGAGTCCCTCTGGTCCCAAGGAAGGATTACCCAGGTCTCTCCAGAGACTCTTTGGGTTAGTGGGCCCCCTCCCTTTGAGTTTACCATATTCCTGGCAGGAAGAATATTTTGGTGGAGAGTCTGTCAAGGAAAGGGAAGATAGTTCTCATGGAATGGTTGCTCCACCAATCCGTAGCATACATCCTGTTTCAACTTTGGGGAACTCCTTTGGTGGACTTGTTTGCCACCAAGCTAAACAAGAAGCTCCCCTTTTACATTTCTGCAGTCCCTAACCAGAGGGCCTGGGCAGTGGACACTTTCAGCCTGAAGTGGGATCATCTGTTTGCTTACGCCTTCCCACCTTTCAGGAAGATCCCACAGGTCCTATGCAAAGTCAAGCTCTCCACTGCTCAGCTCATTTTGACTAACCCTCTGTGGCCCCAGCAATTGTGGTTCAGCGATCTTCTTGACCTGCTGGTGGTTATCCCAAGATCTTACCTCAGAGGAGGGACCTCCTGTTGCAGCACAGGGGCTTTCTCCTGCACAACAGCCCACAGATTCTCCACCTTCATGCTTGGCTCATCTCATACGATTTCTCTGCAAAGAAAAGTTTTCAATCAAAGTTGCCAAGTGCATCATTCAGTCCAGGAGAAGATCGACGTCTAAGGTGTATGATGCCAAATGGAGAATCTTTTGTGATTGGTGTAGTAGAAAAAGTGTCAATCCTAGCTGTCGCTCTGAGAGTGCAGTGGCTGATTTTCTTCTCTTCCTTTTTGAAGAGAAACAATGCACAGTTTCTACTATTAAGGGCTATTGAGCAGCCATTTCAGCACACTCAATTTTTCAAAAGGCCTAGCCATTGGGACAAATTTTCACTTAGCAGACCTGATCAGGTATTTTGAACTGCAAAGACCAGTGTCTCTCTCTCTAATGCCTGGAATCTTTCTTGTGTCTTGTGGTCTCTTAATAAACCCCCCTATGAACCTTTGGGTGAAGCTTCCTTTGAGAACCTTACCCTTAAGACGGTTTTCTTGCTTGAAGGAGTGAGCTTTATATCAGTTTCTCTCCTTTGCCAACCAGGTTTTTTTTTAGCGAAAAACAGCTTCCAATGGTTGCTCTACTCCCGATTGAGATCCCCAGTCTCAGCTGTATCTGTGCAGGGGATGATCAAGATATACTTTTATGTCCAGTTAGGGCTCTACATTTGTACTTGGCAACCTCTGAAGGGAGAAAGAAGGGTAGGAAACATATTTTCCTACCAATTAAAGGTTCAACTGATATTTCAGCTTCCACCATTTCTAGGTGAATTCCATTAATTATCAAGTGAGCTTAACAGTCCCTTACTGATTGGGACTGGTCTTTCATGAAAATTAAAGCCATTAAGTTCGAGCCATTGCTGCCTCATGGGCCTATCTAACTCATTCATCTTTGCAGGAGGTGATGAAAGCTGAGTTTTGGCATTCTCACACTACTTTCTCCTCCTTTTACCTTTGTTTATTAGCCCACCAAAGTGAAGGCATTTTCTCACTTGGTCCAATCTTCGTTGGTCAGAATGTGGTCCATGCAGATTTCATCCCACAGTAGTCTCCTGCTCTTCAATGAGGGTGAGTATTCTTTGTGTTTGTTTTTTATTTGCCAGTTGTGGGAGCATCAGCCTCCCACCAAACTGACTACTTAAGCTATGCAATAGCAACAGGTATGGTATTACTGATATTAAAATGTAGTTGTTTTGGGGGGTGGGGGTGTAAAACTAATTTTAATGATGTAATACTTACAGGTTGCAATTGCCAGATTCCCTCCTCCCGCCCTGCACTGATGTCCCACTAAGTTAGGCTGCTCCCTTGAAAAGAATGAAAGAGCAGCAATATGCATGGGCAATATGTGTGGGGTGTCCCACAGGGGTGATCCAGTGTTCTGTAATCTTCTGGTTCACCCTAATGGGAGGGCAAAATTTCATCATACAGTTAGGGTGTTTTCTTCCCAGAAAAGTACTAGCTATGCAATATCAACAGGTAAGTATTACATCATGAAAATTAGTTTACCCCCCCAAAATTTTTTTATATATATATATATATATATATATATATATATATATATATATATATATATATATATATATATATATATATATATATATATATATATATATTATGAATGACTTTCTCCAAAACTGCATTATGCTATCAGACCAGATGTGATAGGTAGAGCTCCTGCATGAACACCTTTCACATTCCATCAAAAGATGCTAATGCATCATGGATCTAGTCTAGCTGAAGTTATTCAAAGTACAAAGACAATTAAACAACATATCATATACTAAGAGTTTGTATCAAATAGCTGGAAATTATCCTGATTTGGGTGTCTTTCAACCCAAGGCACCTGTCTTATTACTACATTTGCATTATAGACCAATGTATGCCAGGTGTGTGATATCAGGCCCACTTGGGTCACTTGTTCCTGGAGACCTGGTTACCAGTTATAACAGGTAGATTTCTTACAGTGAAGGACCACAGTTTGATGTTATATTATCAGGGTTCATACAGAAGCTTGAAAAATTTGAAAGTACTTGAATGGCAAAATCAAGGCTTTAAAAGTGCTTGAAAATTAACATTACCTAAAAAGTGTTTTACAGTCCTTAAACTCTTAGAGGTAGGGCAGGTCAAATGTCACTTGCATAATTTTTTGAAACAGTGGCAGTCATGTTGATTATTTGCAGTGATTAAAATGGAAACAGCACATATTCTGAACTAAATATGTTTTTCTTAGAGTGCAGTCAAGGTAAGTTCAGTTTGGTTTTGTGGGGTTTAATGCCATTTTTCAGCACATGATAGGCTATACATGGCAGCCAGTATATTTGGTGGAGGAAGAAGCCGGGAAGACCCTGGAAAGAACCACCAACTCATGGGAGCTACGGGCAAGCTTCTGCACATACACATCTTGGTCGAGCCAAGACTTGAACTTACGTGGACAGAGGCGAGATGTGTGATTGATCTGTAAAGGCGAGTGCCTTATAGACAACTTGGCCACTCAGGGCCCTGCAGCCAAGCTAAACAGGTGGATAATTCATCAGTACATTGTTGTTTTAGCAGGATATATATTTTATTTTAAAAAGTACTGTCTATTGTCTTATGATATGTCATTAATTAGGTCCTAGAAAATTATTACACACATCTTAGAAAGTCCTTAAAATGTCCTTGAATTTTATACTTTCAAAGCTGTGTGAAACCTGTAAACAAGCAATGGCATCCAAATGGCTTTTTTTAAAAATAATCTCCTCTGATTTTAGGGCTTGTAGATGTAAGAAGATTAACCGTGGCTGGTACTGATTCTACTGAAGTTTTATTTAGTCTGCTGGCATGGGATGTTTATCCAAGATACTGAGGCTGCCTTGCACCCCAATCTGGCTACAACAGCTGGTACCAGGGCATGCACCAGATGGGACATGCCTTCCTTTACAGCTACAAATCATCTGTTTTATCTACTTGGTATTCCTAAAACAGGTCCCCATATTGCAGATTTGTTTACTAGCATGTAAATGTTTGGACTTGGTGGAGTAATTTTTTCTGTAATTTGTCTGGGAAAGATTTATCAATGTTTTCTGATCTCTCCTGTATGAGCCGATTTATTATTTGATGGTAATGATAATGACCAAAATTTTTCAGAGGTAAAAATTCTATCTTGTGAAAGTTTTGAACATAATTAATTAAGATTCAGTTTGGAAATTTTTTTTTGCAGTATAATCTGATTTCATTTAATTGAAGTGTAAAGAAAATATTAGATAGCATGTAATTGTTTTATCTGCAACCGCAAAATAGGAAATGATTGCAAAAGAAAAAGCCATTGCCAGAAATGGATATTAATGTTGGTCACACTAAGGTTGAAAGATTCTTTGTTGTAGATACATGTATAATTGAGCCCATTTGAAGCAAAAAATGATCTTTAAACAGATTTTGTCTGCTTTGGCCCATCAGTAAATGTTTGCCAGAGCTGAAGAAAACATGCTGCCAATTAACGTAATTACAGAACATTTTTTTCTTCAAAGTATTACCTGGTACCATATAGTGTCAGAGAAGTTTTAAGTATATGGTAAAATTTATTGAAAATTGGATAAATGATAGTGTGGTTACAACATATGTGACACTGTATTGAGGGGAAGCTTTGTTATCTCACCAAAACATTTAAAACTTATTGCTTCACCTAATTTAAATGGCCATGTTCATAGAATGTCTAAAATCCAATATAAAAGAAATGCACCTCCATTTAATTAGCAGCATCCTTTCCAAGGAGGCCATTTTTTCCCTATTCCATAGTTGGCTAATTAACATCACTGTTATCTTGTAAGGATATGTGGCAAGTTTATGCACCAAGGCATATATCAGTAACTTTGGGTTTTTAATATGGACAAATTGTATTGACTATATTTCACTTGTGCTGGCAGAGGGTGCTGGTGAGTGTAGTTTGGTGAATCATGCCTGTGAAGTCTCCCCTGTCTAGTTGTATTTCTCTCACCAGGTGTAACTTTCAGTTCCACTTCATGAGGCATCTACCTGTCAGTTTGTGGATTACCTTTCTATCCCAAAAGGACTTTGCCAGTGGTAATATCATGGGTGGTAACATCATGGGTGTAGCTCAAGCATGCCTCGACCTGTAATCATGGACTTTTTATTGTGTTGTGGGGTACACTTCAGTGGATTCTTCACAAAACATGAGTGGAAAATGGTCAGTACACTTAGGGTGTATTTTATCCTTACACACTGATAGACACAAAAATTAAATTTTCATTGGAATCCCATGTTCTTTTTCTCCGTAGTTTTACCAAGTCAAGTATTGATCTTTGCAGAAGGATACAGAATTATCAAAGTCTTACTACAGATGGCTATTTGTGCATTCTTTTAGCTAATTTATAAAATCAAGAAAAGGTGGTTATATGATCTTGAATCAGTTCGAATATATCAAGTTAGTATCACTAGCCCATAATTTGTCTCCAAAGCAATGTAACTAGAAGCATCTAGGAATGACAGATCATTTGCAGAACTACTAATTTCAAATGGAGCTCCCCCTTTTATCAATAAACAATTCAGGGTTTTAAGATTTCTGTCGCCAGCTGGAGAAATTGAAATTGTTGAAAATGAAAATAGAAGAAAAAGGTTTTGAATGCTTCCAGCTTATAATTGATATTGGGATTTGCATTTGTTGTTGAAATCCTCTACCTGTCTTTCAAGATGTTAAGTTTTGATATCTTTTGGAATATGATCAGATGTGCTAAGTTTCAGTAATATTTTACATAAAGTACTTTGAATTGGCTAGGAAATCCATGCAAGATTGAAAAGTAGACATTTGTTTGCAGATATTTTCAGTTTGAAAGAATTGACATATGGTATTACCAGAAATTTTAGTAATTTGATAGTCAATATATGATAGTCTTCATTGTTAAAATGTTCATTAATGCCATTAATGCCTTTATTGTCTCACCACCAAAAGCAAGCAAAATGTCATGGTTTGTAACACCTTTTATGATATTTTTATTGTGCTGCCCTCTGTGGAGTTGCTTTTTTTGGTAATGAAAGACATGGCATATTTCCAGAACCTGCACATTTTGGTATATTGGTCAATTGTCTTGGAGAAGCAGCCGTGGTGGCTCAGTAGTTAGCATGCCAGACTTGAGACTGAAAAGGTGTGTTTTCAAAACCTACTATTTGATCAGCCTGAGTAGGTTACAGTGGTGTGTCCCTAGGCTAGACACTTTACTCCAATTGCCTTGGTACTAAATAACCTTCATGTGTTGATGTGCCATAAAACAATAGACCAGGCCAAAACTAAACAAAATAAACCTTGGTTGTTTGCATGTTGCCCAAATTATCTTCCCCATTGTCAACATTTCCTTGATCAGTGTGTGAATAAGTGCAATCCATAATTCACAACTGCTGGTACAGTAGGAATATTTTCCAGGTCTCCCATTATGAACCAAATGGATCCATTCTCTTTCAAGTTAAAGAAGTAATTCATTTCACATTTGATATCAGGATAAATTAAAATGGTTTGTTTTAGAATCCAATTGGAGAGAATTGCAGTTTTGTTTGCGACAAATCTACATTAGCTGCAAAGGACTACCTGTTCTTTGTTTAGACAAAATGTCAAAAACTTTTGATCACTATGAACATTTTTGAGAGATAAATGTTAGACATGAAGATTAAATAATTTTTCATGAATAATTCAGGAGTAATTTTTCATGAACACAATGGAGGCATGAAGCAATTTTTTTTTATCTTAAATAAATTCAAAGACTTTATAATTCAAAAACTTCATGAGTGATTTTGCAAAAAAAATAAGAACAATGGATACCAATTTAATGTTAAGATATTGATTCAAATTGTTTATTGTCAATGCCGTCTTATAATAGGCTTGCATGCGTAGACTGAGTTGGGGAATTTTATACTAATGCTAGTAATTAGATCCTAATGTATGCATTTGGATGACTTGCGTTGAAATGTTAGATCACAATCAAATCTCATTGGACATCTTTGTTCAAGTGTTTACAGAGGATTACAATACCAAGAACGTAATGTTACTCATTTTCCAACAGCCATTTTTATAGAGACTTCTTTTCAGATACAAAGAGAGTAAGCTTTCAGGGATGCACTCAGAAAAATGTATCTGTTTCAAGATATATATATAGTGATATAATTTTATACTGGAGGGTTCATTCAGAGTGTAACACATGGGAAGTGAGAATAAAAGAAAACTTTGTATTTTTTGTTCTTGTTTAAAGTTTCTAATGTTTGAGGCATTCCAATAATCTTGTAATTTAATTCTACAATGTAAATCTACAATTTAAATCTACATTTTAAATCGGCATTGTATAGGATACTTGTTTGTTACAATAACTTGATAATGATAGATGATCAGGATAACATGGTTATGGATGGCAAAAGACAATAAAGAAACTCCTTATTTATTGTCAAAGCATATAAGTGGATGCGATGAATTTCATCTTTTATCTGTAAACCTGAAGATGGAGATTCAATACAAACAAGTTTCAGCTAATGAAGCTATATGAGCGTTAAAGATGATCACATTTGAAATGCTGGAGTATTTAAATTTTTAAAATATTGATATTTTTTACATAGCTATAGGTCCAAAATCACAAAATAGATTTATACATTGGTGTGCATCATCAGGTTGTAAATTGCTTAAAATTTCCAAAGGTCTTGTATACTTTTAGTTGATTTTATCATTTTCTTCCACAGGACTTTTGTATACTTTTAGTTGATTTTATCATTTTCTTTCACAGGACTGTTATTGTGATGAACAAAAGTTGCAACCATGTCATTTTATGTCTGATCTGTCAGTGTCCATAATATTATGATATACCTAGGTACAAACTCTGAAAAAGGTAATTTTACCAAATCAGCATTTCATTTTTAATTGCTTTCCTGGTCATAAACCAGAAGAGCTTTTGAGATGGCCTGTTGTCCATTTGACATTTGTTAACACAAGTTTGTTATTGCTACTCCTCCTAAACTAATTGGAGGATTGCCATTAAATTGTACACACACATTCATCACAAGGTCTAGTTGATCCTAAATGAAAATGGTGCTGTTCAGACATCCAATATAGCCACCACAGCAGCCATCTTGAAAATCTTATCGCTACTTAACCTGAATGGATGCTCATATCAACATGGGGTTTTCACTAAAAGACTTCTTATGCTGGTAGGTCCTAATTGAAAATGGTGTTGATATGACATCCAATATGGCCACCACAGCTGTCATCTTAAAAATGTTATTGCTACTTCTCCTGAACAGAAAGTTGTATCAGCATGGGGTTTTCATTGGGAGACTTCCACCACAGCAGCTAGCTTGAAAATCTTGTTGCTACTCCTTCTAGATCGAAAGTCATATCAACATTGAATTTTCACAAGAAGATTTCTTATATTGTCTGGTACTAAATGAAAATGGTGCCAATCTGACATCCAGTATGGCCACCATGTCAGCCATCTTGAAAATCTTGTTATTGCTACGCCTCCTAAATGAAAAGTCATATTGACATGAGATTTTCACCAGAAGACTAATTATGATATCTAGTTGGTCTTAAATGAAAATGGTGCCAATCTGACCTCAAATATGGCCACTGTGGAAGCCATCTTGAAATCTTCTTATTGCTTCTCCTCCTAAATGGAAAATCATATCAGCATGGGGTTTTAACCAGAAGACTACTTATGGTGTCTAGTTGGTCCTAAATGAAACAAATGCTGATCTGACATCCAGTATGACCACCATGTTGTAAATCTTGTTATTGATAGTCTCCTGCAAAATTGATAGTCATAACAACATAGAGATTTCACCAAAAGACTTCTTAGGATATCTAGTTGGTCCTAAATTTAAATGGTGCCTTGCAGACATCCAGTTTGATTGCTACAATGAACATATAGAAAATTCTGTCATTAATTCTCCTGAATGGATGATCATATTGGCATGGGGTTTTCACCAAGTCTTCTGATATTGTCTAGTTTGTCCTAAATGAAATTGGTACTGATCTTACATACAGTATGGCAACCACAGTGGATAATTTGAAAATCTTATTGCTAAAAAATATCAGAGATGGTTTCAACACTAAGTTGTTTAAATAAAAGAAGAAATGACCTTATCTTGAATTTGTGGAAATTCATTTCTGGCAGTGGAGCTTCAGTTCCTTTGAGGGACTCTTGTTTAAAACAGTAGAGTGGTGCAAAATACTGGTGTTGGGTGGAATTCGGTGGTATAATTTTCTGAAAATAAATAATTTGCATTACATTTTCATTTGATTTGTGTTCCATTTTCATTTAATTTTGTTCCATGTGCATTCCATTCATGTTTGCATTCCATCTGTCATCTTGTAGTTGTTTGTTTATGGTCTGAGAAAAGTATTAAGATTCTGTATTTATTGCTTTCATCCATCATTTCCTTTAGCTTGTACTTGTTTCGAACAAAATGGAAATGCGTTTACTAAAGTCTGGTTTTCCGTTTTCGAGAGTGTTAAATGGAGAGAACTATGGGTTTCATATGTTTTATTAAAAGTGTGCTTTAATGAAATAGCAAATGCATACAATGCAAAAGATAGCATTGAATTTATGAAAAATTAAAATATAACCACAGCTGTACATGTATTTGTCAGCAAATTTTTTTTATTTCGTTTCATTAAAATATAGATTGTACAGGTACAGCAATTGGTGATGATGTCATCACATAAATGGCGTTTTTTTATGTCCGTCATGACAAAAATGTCACGGCTTGTGAGGGTTTAAAACTTTGTCAGTGTAAAGAATCTGATCCTGGATTATTGTGTAAAAGGGCTTTTGACCGTAGAAATTTAGCAGCAGGTTGAAAATAATCAAATCCATTCATTAAATCCACTTGCTTTACATTTCATTTTCATTTTATCAATCATTGTTCTGAGTTCTGCGTTCTGCATTTTTTTATTTTCATTCTCTGTTTGCCTCAAAATGCATTCATCATTTCATTTGCATTCATTTGTGTTCATTCTGCATTCTGTTTTCATTTCCATGGTAAAATTATCTATATCAGGGTCTGTGAAAAGTGATGTCATATTAACGACATAATGAATTGACCACTTCAGTAAATGTTGATTTTTCCAAAGAGGACTACCTTGATAATAAACTACAAGCATCAAATGACATTTTTGAAAGTTCAGCTGTAAAAGCTTTGAATACATTGTCTGTTTTATATTATTGTCATTATTATTATTATTATTATTATTATTATTATTATTATTATTATTATTATTATGTTTATTATTATTATTATTATTATTAAATTTATCAATTTGTGACTAGGCTTGAAGCTGTGACATAATAGACAGAGAGTCTTGTTAGTCTGAGAACAATTAAACCAGATTATTTTTTTATACGATAATAAAAGCAGGAACTTATAGTCCGTAAAAGAAAATTGCACTTAGCTCCCATTTCCTCAGCATGATATAACCAATAATGTGTTAAAAGTGCTGTTAAAACCAACAAAAAAGAAAAAGAAAAACATCCATCAAGAACACCAGTTTACCTGAATATGTAAATTTGTCTTGAAAAATATAATTCAGATAAACTAAACAGCTAAGAATGTAATATTTATGGAAAGTTGCTGTCATTAATCAATGACTGAGTTTCACTGCTCTAGTGGCTTTATTGGAAAACTAGATTTAATTACATATTATTTTTCATTTTTACAATTGGATAACCATCTGTAGTCCATCACTTTTAGTTGACTTCTCTTGGGAGATGGGGATGACCTCTGTGGTAGTGACCACTTTCCAACATTCCTAAAAAGTAGTACTATACACCCAAGCCTAAAGGGATAGACCTGAGATGGAAATTCAGTAAGGCAGATTGAGATATGTTTCAATCCCTCTGCAAATCAAATTTATCAGCTGATCATTTTGAAAGAGTAGCAGAATAAAAGACAAAATCAAACAATGATTATCCATTTATGGCATGTAATTACATAAAGAGCTAAGTTACTAACATAATCCAGGATGTTGATGGGAATACATTACCTAAAACTTTAGCAATTCCTAAATGTGTCAGCAAACCATGGTTTGATGATGCATGCAAGGATACTGTCAGGGAATGGAGAAAGGTCCATATAAGATTTCAATGCCAATCCAACTTCTGAAATACTGTACATTCTGAGCTTAGAGAGCAAGAAAAAAAAATCCCACAAAGAGATTCTCTGTCTTTAGCTTATACTAGGGAATACTCCTCTGTTAAATCTGTTTGAAATATGATATGGAAGGTCATTTGCAAAAATAAAAGCAGCTGTGTTACCCACTTTAAGAAATCTGATAAATTCGTCACTACCCTACCAGACAAATCAAACATTTTGGCCAAAACATTTTCCAGAAATTTTTCAGCAGAGAAATATTCTGAAAACTTCTACTGTGTCAAAAATCTGAAAGAAAAGGTTTCTTTAAATTTCATATCTGCTAATGCTGAGGATTACAATTAACCTTTAACTCTCAGAGAACTACAAGACTGTCTTAATGGAGCTCATGACACTTCAGCAGGACCAAATGATATCCACTATCAGCATCGGAAACACTTGCTTGATACATCTCTCAATACACAACAAAATAATTTCAATAAAATGTGGGCAACTGGCAACTTACCACCACCATGGCATGAATCAACAGTGATGCCAGTATTCAAACTGGGGAAAGAACTACATCAACCCTTCCAACTATCATCCCATTGTACTAACAAGCTGTATTTTGCTGAACAATGGAGTGAATGGTAATTGACAGACTCCTCAAGTATCTTGACAGCCACTTCAGGTATCTTGAATCCAACAAACTACTATAAGACTTTAATGTGGATTCACATGCCAGAGAAGCTCAAGTGAGCATTAAGTCAGATTTGAAACATTTATTAGAGAAACTTGATGACATAAAGATATCTGTTTTGATGTTGAGAAAGCTAATTATGACACCAATTGGAAGTATGGCATAATAAATGACCAATTCAGGCTAGGTTGAAGGGACCACACCTGCCTATCTTTACATCCAGTTTTTTTCAAAGATAGACATTTCAGAGTTAAGTTAGGTACCACCCTTTCTGAAAGATATACTTGGGAAATGGGTGTACCTCAGGGCAGCATATTGTCAGTCACCCTTTTCAAAATCAAACTTAACAACATAGTCAAATTGCTTACTCCAGGAAGTGACTGCTCATTATATGTCAATTACTTTTTCAGAGTTCAAGATACACAGTAGCAAGTTGCAACTTTGCTACTTGTTTTATGGTTTAGTTTCCTGGTGAATAATCTGATATACAAATTTTGCTTCCAAGCATTTTGAAAATTAAGAAGTCTCAGTGACAAAGAAGTTTTAATTTTACTGATAAAAAGATCTTTTCCAACACCTTTCTTTTGATGAGGATAAATGTCAGAAGTGAAATCCAAGCTATGTATATGGTATTTCCCTGGAATTTTCTAGCAAGTGTCTTCTCAGTGATGATGAAGATAAACATGTACTAACGAGAAGAATTTTTTGTTTCAAAAGCATCTATAAGATATAGATCAGTGGAATGTGTGCACAATTCAGTGTCATTTCCAATCAAAGGTATTAGCCGAAAATTTGATCCATATGAGTGAGTGATGACAGAATAAACGAACTAACTTGTGTAAAAAGTAAAAACTTCATTACATGGTTAGCCATTTGCTGCTGGATTAAAAGTGAGTAGCAACAATGTACTACATGCTTCTTCATGATTGAGATAGAAAAGTATGCGTATTATTGAACGTCAACCAGGAGTTTACTGGGTAAGCAACTCGGCCCTGGACTTATCTGCTGGGACAGGCCCAGGTTTTTGCTTACACCAGTAAAACACCGGTAAAAACGGATTTTTTTGACTGCCCACCGGCCCACCGATGCGGCGGTCTGCCGGGACAGGCCCGGGGTTTTGCTCACACCAGTAAAACACTGGTAAAAACGGATTTTTTTGCGGCGGCCCACCAGGATTTGTCCCGGTATGCCCAATGGCCAGTACACCACTGACGTCAACTATAGATATATTTCAACAGAGTTCAGAAATTGTTTGAAGAATCTAAAGCTGTATGCACTTCTGCAAATTGCATCAAATTCATGATGACCCCAAACTCCGTCTTAAAGATAAAGATTCTCTTGTCTCTGCTGTAGAGGAGTCTAATTTTTAGGACTTATTTTTACCATTAACTAAATTTCTATGCTCATATTTGACACCTTGGCGACAAGTGTCAAAAATCACTGGATTTAATACAAGTTGTGGCAAACACAGATTGGAGAGCAGACCAGTAGGTCCTACTCCAGTTATTCAGGATTTTAGTAAGATCTCAACTTGGCTATGGGTTGATTGTGTTCAGTTCAGCTTGCAAATCTGAACTGCAGATACTTGATCCAATACACAATCATGGATTTGGCCTTTGTCTGCGAGCATTTAGAACTTCATCTTCAGACATTAACTTCTATGTTGAGGCAAAAAAAACATCACTTTATCTGAGATGAATGAAATTGGCTTTTCATTATACTACAAACTATCCTCTAATCGCTCTCCACCCACCCACCCACCCACCCCTTCCCATGATGTTGTCTTTAGGTACAAGCACCAAACCTTGTATGATCGGAAGCAAACGTCATTCCACTTAGTTGGATACAAATTTTTTCTCATCTAGAAGTTACCAAAATCAATTTGCCAATACTACAGAATTCTCCATTCCCAGATGATACAATTTGCAAGAATTTGATCTAAAATACAGACATGCCATAAATGGATAATCATTGTGTGATTTTGTCTTTTAATCTTTCTGTTTGTTTATTCTTTGACTTGTACATTTATGCTGTTGGATATATCATGATTGTGTTGCTTAATATTATTTTACTCTAAATGTCTGTACATGTACCTTTTGTTAGTTTATTAGAAGGCTTCAAGGGGGAATAGCTTTTAGCTAATTGTGGTACCCTCTTTAAATAAAGGATGATGATGATGATTATTTTTATTATTATTATTATCGCCTTGGTTATTAAAACCCCCAAATTAATATATGATCTTTGCCAATACAAAAAGTCCTCTACCAATCCTCTCTTTTTTCAGAGTAAATTCATTGAAATCAGAGCCTCCTATTGTGACCATACATCCATGTATACAGATTGTTCTAAAGATGTAGACAAGGTTGCAGCTTGCTGTTGCAACATTCCATTACACCATCTCGAGCCATTTACTGGATAAAGCCACCATTTTTAGCTCAGAAATTACAACCATACTCAAATCTCAAGGAACAAATTTTGTCATCTTTTCCGATTTCCTTTCCAAAGCAAAAACCTTGCAAAACCATAAGTTTGACAACCCATTCAAATCCAAGATCTTACAGAAACATTATTTTCTGATAAAATCTGGAAAATGGGCCCCCATCCAAGCATACTTTAGATGTGATGGATGGGGGGGGGGGGGGCATTATTGGAGTAAGCTGGAGGCTGAGTATATATAAACTAACGTTTTCACCCAAGTGCTTGCTTGAGAAGTGCCTATGTGACACAGGTCATATATAGGCAGCTGTTCCCACTCCACATGTCATGTTTTAAAACCTGTTTTTTGTTGGCTAAAAAGAAATAACAATAGGGTGAGAAATGTTGTCAGTTACCAGGGAGGGTTTTTACATGCTCAGCCTCCGGCTCGGTTACAATAATGCCCCCCATCCATCACATCTTAAGTATGCTTTGATGGGGACCCATTATTTTTTGTAAGCCTTTGGCCTCGCATGTACAAATTAGCATGATTAAAGAAAGACGATGAAAAACACAAAAATCTAATATAGTTATTGCATATGTAATGCCGCTTGTATGAAATTCTTATTTAAATTTATATCCCATGAATAAAATATTTTAAAATTCTTGGCCAAAGTCCAATCTGCTTCTTTTAAGAATTCCCCAATGGGAAAATCCACTCCTATAGGCTGCAGATGTCAATGCTAAATGATGTGAATGGACTTTTAAATATTGGATATAAATGCCAGACATTTGTAGTGCTGCTTTGAACTACCTATTAACATGCTACTTTTAACCACTTTAAAAGTCCAGAAAGAAACAATCAACCGATCACATTTCCATAGATTCCGAGTACTATTTAGATAATGGTCCCCTCATCCTTGCATTTGTGAAGGATGAGGAGCATTACTGGAGTAATGTCGGAGGCCTCACATGTATACATAGCATGTTATTCTGTCATTGGAGGAAGCAGACAGTCTTCAACGAAAAGGTTCATTTTTTACAAGTTGCATGATGTATCATATAAAAACTGGACACCTGTAGCATGTGTTTCATAGTTTAAAGCCAACAGTTTTGTTGCAGAGGTAATAAAGGGAGGGGAGAACCCCTTTGTGGTAAGAACTTAACCTCCAAAAAAGGAAGGGTGGGTGTATACATGCACAGCCTCCAGCTTTACTCCAATAATGCCCCACATCTTCAAAAATGCTTGGATGAGGGGACCATTATTTTCCATAAAGCCTTCGGCCTCACATGTATGCATAGCATCTTTAAAGATAGACCACAAAATAGCAGTCAATCATCAAAAAGGAAAAATGTATTCAGAATTGCTCAACATTAATTCACCTGTAAATCAGAATCAAAACAAATAATACCATTACTTCATATTAATTTCTATACGGTCATATACTCCGTTAAATGGTGAAGACAAACAAATTCAAATGTATTTAGTGCAAGTAATAACTGACTCTGCAAACCCTTTATTACGGTCATGAATATCGCTCAGAAAAAAAATTCTTTGCCGATGTCCAGTCTACAGTTTTCAAGATTTCCTGTACATCCAGGCTTGAAATACCTGTGTACTCTTTTTTGCCTGGAAAGTATATTTTTGAGGTTGTTCACAATGAAACTGGTTGCTCTCATTTCTTTATGTACAACTTCTAAAGCGCAGACTTTAATATTTTTGAATTTATGTAATATGACTTGTATAACAGATAAAGAACTGTTCAGATTTTCTAATTTGTTGAAAACTTAAAGACAAGGTAAGAGTTTCCAGTTAGATTTGATTCATTATAATGATGAGAAGCAGTGTACATTTTTGCAATATATTGACAGGATCAAAAATATTCGGAAAACTGCTCAGTTTTTTGTGTCTTATTCATATAGAGCTGTGACAACTAGTACTATTGCTAGATGATTAAAATAGTGTTAGAATGATCAGAGATTGATACATTTAAGTTCAAAGTGCATTCTTACAGAGCTGCTACGGCATCAGCTGCAGGAAATCTTGAAAACAGCAGACTGGTGTACATAGTTTTTGAAAAATTACTCTCCTTAGCATCCATTGTGTGAAGAGTGAAAAGTTTCTGGAAAGAAAATCTGCCTCGATAGCATGTTTACCAGCAATATGGACTGCTGATATAAATATATCCCTTTCCAAACACCATTCTTACAGCCGCCTAGGCAACTGATCCGATGGCATTCCACCCATATCATTTAAATACACATACATTGTCAGACTGAATCACAATATGTTCCTTCTTATGATATGAATAAAAAGCTTGCATGGCATACAAAATTGCTATCAACTCGAGGTAACTGCTGTGAAAGTTAGCCTCTATCTTTGTCCATCAACCAGAGATTGACCTTTCTGAACAGACCTCATAAGCTCCCCACCCTGAGAGTGATGCATCAGTTTGAATAGTAAAAGCAATCTTCTTTTGTCCGATTAATTTACCATTCTTATCCTCAACATTTTGGTACCACCATTTCAGTTCCAGGAAACTATGTTCAGATTGTTGTATTTTATTATCAAAATTGTTGCTCTTGTCAGGCCCCTTAATTTTATCGCGTTCCAGATATCTGTGGTGCATTGGGGCTTCCAGAACTGCATAAAAGGCATTTATGAGCATACCAACAAAAGATACAAATTCTCTTACTACATGTATAACATATTTTGTATTCTGAAAGTTTCATGGCGAGATTATGAATTTTTTCCTCTTTCTCATCAGTAAGAAAAATTTTGAACTGCACCGAATCCAGCACAAAACCAAAAAAGATGGAGATGGAATAAGCACTGATTTCTCCACATTCATTGTGAAACCTAAAGATTTAAGTGTTTCAATCATAATCACTGCATTTTGTGAACTAACGTGACTCACCATCCAGATTCAACCAGCCATCAATATAGTAGGAACACCTAATGCACTGTTGTCTGAACCATGCATAAATAGGTTTAATGATCATGGTGAACACCCTTGGAGCAGAGGAAATACCAAAGTTTAAACAAACAAATTGAAAAATATTCTCATTCCAAATAAACTTCAGAAACTTCCAATAATCTCTATGTATTGGAATACTAAAGCAAGCATCCTTCAGATAAATGCAAGTAAAGAAGTCATTATCCTGGATGAGATCTAAAACTGTTTTAAATGTTTCTTGCTTGAATGTTCATAATGAATAAATTTATTGAGATGTTTCAGGTCGATAATTGGTCAGAATTTTCCATTTGGTTTGGGTACAATAAAAATGTTGGAAACAAAGTGATCATGCTCCCCTACGGATGGAACTATGCTTCTTCGGATACAAATTCCTTTATTTCATTACTAACAAGGGTTCTCTGTTTATCAGAAAAAGGAAGTTCTTTTGGAAAATGTGATTGGAAAGGCATGGATTCAAACTCTGTTTTATACCCTGAGACAGTCTGTTAAATCCACGGATCACTTGTGAAACTCTTCCATATAGTAATTCATTGTTTTAGCTTCTCACAGAACTTACCTCCATGGGTTTTAATTTGAGGTCTTGTTTGGGGCACTGGTATAAGCAGCTCTACTCCTCCTATTGACATTCTGGTATTGGTACCAGTAACTGCTTTTGGCATTGTAGGGTTGTGACTGATATCTCGCTCCTTGGTTGGAACCTTGACCTCTCATGGGCCCACTGCCCTAGCACCATGGCCTCTCCTGAAACCCCTTTAAACCTGACTGTAATTTTCTTTTGCAAGAGCAAAACGAGTGTCACATCTTTAACTTCTCTAACAACATCATCCCCAAAAACCATAGTGTGGACATAATATGTACCTCCTTCTAAGAGGGGGCAATATCAATGTTGCTATATGGCCCTTCATTTTCAACCTCTGCATGTAATTCTGATAGACTTTCACCAAAAAAGCTATCAACAATTTCTTGTTCATTAGCCATATCTGGAGGCATTCATGCAAGCCTAATTTAAGCTTCAATGCTTTGATTTCTGTTTCAGACAGGTTATTTAAGTCTATGACACTGAACTTCTTAGTCTGTCCGACATTTTGTCTTTTTAAGCTGCCAAAGCAGGCTTACATTTTGCCGACTTTTGAACCTAAGTCACAATAGAGTTCAGTTTTGTGTCTGTATCTTCTGGACCAAAACCCAAGAATTCTGAATTAGCCTTGGGGTCAGTAATTGAGAGGACTTCGTCCTCGTCTGTAGCCATTGCAAATGAACAATAAAAAAAAATACTGCCAAACTACAGCGAGTAACAACTATAGCTTGGACTACATCCTACGTTGGTTAGACTGACACCACAGTACAAACTGAGCACCTACCAAATAAAAATCTTACCATTCTGTTGCAATGGCAGAATAACTATGAAACACATAGTTCAGGTGTCCAGTTTATATATGATACATCATGTGACTTGTAAAAAATGTATATTCTCTTTGAAGAGTGCCTGTTTCCTCCAATGACAGAATAACATGCTATGTATACATATGAAGCCGATGTCTTTACGCAAAAATGATGTAAAAGTGTGTGCATAGGACAAAGTTTTTCTTCTGAAAAATGAGGGATTTTCAAACAAAAACTCTTCACTTGCCTGGAACTGAGTAAAGTTGAAAAATATAACTGAGTAGCAGTGCTTGATATATGCATTTTATGAATATTCATATAAATCAATGTTTGTGCCCATGCTGCTGTGGACAGTGCTAACTAAAGAAGTTACTGTTTTAAATGACATCAGCTTAAACTCTATCATCTGTAGAAGAAACAAATTACTTACAACTTAAGCACATGACCAACATCCTAAGTAAAAGCATACTTTTCTAAAGTAGATTCAAAATTAAAATACCTCTCATGAACCTTGGAATTAAAAGTGACTTGAACACCAATCTGACCTAATAATTATGGAGTTTGTAACAGCATTGACTTGTGCATACTTTACAACACTGTATTATTTACCAAGTGTCATACTGTGCATATTTACAACACTATATTATTTACCAGGTGTCATACTGTGCATATTTACAACACTATATTATTTACCAATTGTCATACTGTGCATATTTAAAAGACCATATTATTTACCAAGTGTCATACTGTGCATATTTACGACACTATATTATTTACCAGGTGTCATACTCTGCATATTTACAACACCATATTACCAAATGTCATACTGCTTTTTTGTGCCTTCCCCACTGGAGTTGCAGATGAGATTGATAGCTTTCACACAAACCAGGTTGAGTTGGCCAATATGGGATTATTATAAGAGCTTTAACAACTTTGTCACTCATGATCTTATTCATAATTTTTCCTATAAAGGAGGAAATTGGGTGGTCCAAATTCATGGTAGTTTTTGGAAAAATTATCCAAAATTAAATGCTACTGGTTCTGGATTCCATGAAACAAATTTATCAATTTGAAAATTTAGTCTAGAAGCAAACAGATCAAAGTCTATTTGAAAAAAGTGAGTGCAAAGACTTCTGAGAATTTCACAATTTAAAAATCCACTCAGTAGAATCTGAAAAATTCCTAGAGTAAGTCTGCAGAAGTATTATCAACTCATGGTAAATAGTAGATGGCTGAAATGTAGACATCTCTTTTGAGGCACCAGTACCAAGTAGATTTAGAAATATCATCCATTTTCCTAGAGTGCATTCCACACATGTTATTAATATAGAACAATGTCCATGTATTGTTTGTTTGAATACCAGTATGTCTGTTCATTACTAGATAACATATAGATCACAAGGCATAGCAGATGGCAAGAAGTTTTAATTAGTTCATGCATGATAGTTGGATTCTTCAACTGGCCAGTGGCCACCAATAGACTGATTTGAATCTTCTGAAACAGCTCCCACCCATCTTTGGATGCATCTGTCTAAATAAAGAAGTCAGCTGGTCTGGGTGTGAGTTTTTTACATTACATTTTATGTTTTCAGATCACCATTTTGTCTCTGTGTTATTGTTTTCTGACAGGTTTATATGTACATTATAATCCTGGCATTCTGTAAGACCAAGAACTTTAAATCTTTCCAGAAAGCAATAATCTATCAGTCCTTACAAAGCTGAAAGGCAATCAGTCAACTTGTAAACCAATAAAAGATGCTCTCTGATGAAAAAGAATGTCTTGATGGACTTGTGATTGGCAATGTATATGATTTTTTGGACTGTGTCATCTGTATGGAAGACACTGAATTATACTGAATCAATGAGAAATCCAGAAAGAAACAATTCTCTTAGACCAGATAAGGTGAGACTTCTTGTAATTAACCATAAATCCTAGATATTACCTTTTCCAGCACTAAATTTGCATTTTCTAGGCATAAGGTGGGGAATATGTTCATATTGGTGATGTCATTAATGTAGTAGGAGTGACGAATACCCTGTTGACTGAACCATAAGTACAGTAGTTCAGAACATTTTGGTAATGACCCTCGTTGAACTGGAAACCCCAAGTGTAAAGAAGCAAATTTATATAGTAATCAATTCCACTGAAATTTTTACATATTTTTGAAAATCTTTATGTATTGAAACACTGAAATATGCATATTTTAGATTAATGGATTTTAGAAAATAATTTTCCTGTAGTAGTTCCAAAAACAAATGAAAACTTGTTTAAAATGTTCATGAGTGACAAAGTTTTGGAGTCAGATGGTGTGAATGATGAGATGTCGTCCTTGTTGGAAACCTTTATATGACCTGTGTCACACGATTTTATTTCTCATTAAAGAGCGCCTCTCAAGCAAGCACTTGGGTGAAAATGCTAGTTTATACATGCAGGGCCAAAATAATTTATTCTGTATTCTTTGCTGACTTGTTGTTATTCGTAAGGGTATGAAAGGGCAGATAAAGCAGTCAAAGCTGCCATGCAATCACGCGTTTCAAATGGACGATTCCATATAGTGACTTCAAATATTGTATAAATCGGCATGTTTTTTTTTGTATTTGGCAATATTGTGGAATAAAAGCTCCACAAACAAGCTTGGGAACATCAAAGCCATCATTGGAGAGAGGCATCACTCATAGAGAACAAATTACAGAGATGAGGTAGAATTGTACTAACTGCGTATTGGCTATACATACCAGATTCTTGCATGGTGAATTTTGACCAAACTGCATACTTTGCCAGTATCACCTGACAGTGGAAAACTTTTTGTTGTGTGTATTGACTTCAACCCTGTGTGACAGAAGTGTTTTGATGTGTACTAAATTAGGTAGCTTTTTGATGATGTATCACCAGAGAAAATCTTGGACTTTTTAAAAGAATGTGATTTACCCAGTATATAAAAAAAATGTACCCAATATTTTTAGTTTTTTTTTTTTTTATATAGCTTTACTGGTCATAGACCAGAAGAGCTTAAGGGATGGTTTTCACCAAAAGACTTCTTCTGATGTCTACTTTGTCCTAAATGAAAATGGTGCGAAGCTGACATCCAATATGTGCACCACAGCAGCTAATTTGAAAATCTTCTTATCACTGAAGAATATCAGAGATGGTTTCAACACTCAACAGTTCAAAGGAAGAAATGGTCTTGAATTCCTGAAAATTCTTTTCACCCAGTAGAGCGTCAGTCTTTTCGAGGGACTCTTGTTAACCATTATCTTTTGTTTTATATATCTTTTAAAGAATTTTAGCATCTTTTCCTTTTATGTTGTATCTTGTAACATTGCATACATGTATTAACATTTATTTATTTGGGAGGTTTTATCTTCCTAACAATGTTTGGCAGTTTGTTCCTGCACATTTTTTAAATTTAACTTTTAATCAGCACTGCATAGCCAGGTTTGTGTTGATGTGTCATTAACCCCTATGCAAACATATATATAATTGGTTTAAACAGTATTTATTTGGCAGAAGTCATCGTTGAAAGTACATACAATTGAACAAGAGATTCAGGGGAATAAGCAACAAGCATAAGCTTATTTTAAGCTCTCTTCGTATTAACAATAATATTTACTTTTATAGTGTGACTGTTGTGATTAATAAAGGTATAATAATATATATATAAATATATATAATATATAGTATTGCAGACATTGAAACATGCTAATGAGGTATTAAAAGAAAATTGTACATACAATATTGTAATAATGTCAGACAGTAACTTGTAAGCATTTACAGCAGAAACATGTTACTGTATACTTGCAAATCAACAAATTGGATGATTATGGAAAGACAAATCTGTTATAGACATTGCTGGTGCCTCAGGAAATTAGATTGAATCATTATTGACAGGATAATGGACTTAGCATGTACGAGATGTGCATTCTGTATAATGGTAGCTTGATTTGACCCAAGTTCCCTTCTAAAAATTCCTTTTAAAATGTCCGTTATCATAAAAGATGGCATGATATCACACACTGCACATCCAGGTACCGCTCACAGGTACAAAATAATGCTGGCACATAGGAAAATAATGCAAGTCTGTTATTGTTACATGTAAAGCTGGCAAATAAAATATTATTATTCAAGTCAGAGTAATTTCTGGAGTAATTTACTGATGCCAAATTGAAATGCATGGTGAACTTTACACATGAGATGGGGGTTATGGTGGGGCTATTTTGTTTGTACACCTCAACATAACTTTTTTTCCAGCCATTCCATTGTCTGATGATAGTTCTTGGATGGAGTATGTTCATGATGTTCATACCATATGGATGGATTATTTTCATACCATATGGATGGATTATGTTCATGATGTTCCTACCATATTAAAACTGTATGCTATCTATCCAGTGATTATAAGGTATAAAAGAAAGAAAAATCCTGTTCCATGCTCAGTTTGATTAATTTAATAGCTTAGAAAGTTATAATTTTGGTTTCATATATTTTTTTTATAAAGATTATGTTAATCAATTCAAACTTTTCAGGTCAAGATTTCTAAATTTCAATTCTGTCTTCCCTCTCCTCTCTTACTTTTTGTACTGGGCTCTATATTTATGTTTCTTTGCTTTACTAGCAAGCTTAAGAAAACCATTATTTGTAGGAATTGAAATTACACCTTAGTCTTCACAAAGTGCTAGCAAAAACAAGATCTAGCTTCATTATTGTTGACTTGATTAATACTCAATGAATGTCACCAATTCTTTATTGAACTGTTGTGCCCCTGGGCAATGCCTATATGTAAAGCAGTGACAATGATCATCTTGTTTTGTAATAGCAGCCATTATAATTCATTCAACAACTTGATCAAATTCCTTTTCATCCACATAATATTAAACTTATTCTCCCTGTTGGAAATCCAACCCTATAGTATCATTTTCTCTGTTTGCATAATGTATTAAAGGTGATGCTTGAAAGGAGCATTTCACCACTGGCCACCATATCCCCAGCTCTACTCCCAGGAAAGAGATTTTGTGGGTGAGCAGTGTTACCTTGCCCATAGGTGTGTTGTTACATCTGTAATTATTACATAAGCACTGGATTAAGATCTATTTAAACTTGACAGTAAATCAAGTCCTGCTAAGAATCTGGTGTCAGAAGTGGGATTGTGAAATAGATACAGTATCATAGGATGAATTAGTAAAACAAGGTGGTATAGTTATAATTAACTTCAATTTTTCTCTTCTTATGTAACCCATGTTTAGACCACCCAAGCCCAAAAAACTTGCACTTTTGATGTCCATATTTTAGAACTTCATATTCAGTAGAATGCATTATTTCTACATGTAAATGCAAAATACATGTATATCTAAAAGCATCTAAGTCATACCAATATGTGTGAAAAATACTGTTTTATTACTTTGTATAAAATGTTCTTACTCAATAATATAGAGGAATATTCCATTTCAGTGGCAATATACAAATAGGACAATTACATGTTTTTTAAAATATATTTTGGTTACTTTCAGTATATTGCCGGGTTGTCAGTGGAAGAGTAACTTGATTTTGACAAAATTATTACATGAAGGAACATTAAACTTGGTAAATAGTATCATCATAGCACTTTTTTTCAAGTTCTTTATCTATAGAACTCTGATTTTTTTGTAAGTAGCATCGAAGAAAAGTGGGGGACATAGTATCTGTACTTCGTCCATCCGTCACATTTTTCCTTCCCCTCTAGAACTTCAAAGCTGTTTGAGATTAAGGGTACACTTAAACATCATCACTGGCAGATGTGTTGTGTACCATATTGCAGGTCCCATCTTCAAGGTCAAGGTAATGGCTCAGTATATTTTATGTTTTCCGTCCCACTTTCCCTTCTGCTCTATAACTCTACAACTGTTTGAGATTAAGGGATGAAACTTGGTATACTTTTGCATCATCACTAGAAAGTACCACATTCTGGGTGCTGTATGCAAGGCCAAGGCTGAATATTTTGTTTTCCAGCACTCTTTCCCTTCCACTCTGTAACTTTAAAGTTGTTTGAAAAATAATGGATGAAACTTGGCATACTTATGCATCACATACTTGGAATATTCCCAGACAGTGTTGGGGGATTTTTGAGACTCAAAAAGTGTGTTTTGAGCTCCATGGGGGTGGGTCAGTGCATGTGACCCCCAAAAGCGATGTAATTCAGTTGAGAATAAGCAATCATTTCATATGAATCTATAGAAAATTATTGGAAATTCAAATTCAAATAAAAGAAAAAAAACATATCTGTTTTCTTTGAACCATTTAATACACTTACAAACCAAAAATAGTTGCTAGACTTAGCACTGTCAAATTTTGTCACCACACATAATACTCGCACATATGTGATCACACTCACATAATCCCAGCCACACAAACATTTAATAAAAAATATACCAAGTTTATGTCTTTAAAATCCATTGGACAGTTGAATATAGTCTTCATTAGATGCGATCTTTGCTGATCTCAGCAGTTCAGTAGGGGGTTTGAAGGCAATGCAAGAGTCATATGTGTTCATCTTTGCACTCAATAGAGACTGGATGGTACTGTTGATCAAACTTCCCACAAGATGCAGTTGAATTTTTCTCAGCATAGAAAATGATTTTTCTGCATCTACATTGCTGTGAGAGCATGTCAAACATGTAGTGGCCATTCTAGTTTGGTTATCAAATCTAATGATTTTCCTGAAGGTAGATGACAAACTTTCTTTACGACATGGTCATACACCCGGATCAAAATAGCAACGGTCTGGTCACCTCTCTTGTCATTAGATTCATCAATCAGGACTGAGAATTTGTTATTTTGGCATAACTTGGTTTATTGTTTGCCCAACGTTGGTGCAATTTAATGATATTTGCTGTTTTTGTCCTTTTGCAACTAGATTTGTTAGCAATATTGCTATCTGCAAACATTTCCTTACTCACATCTGAAAAATGATCTGCAACTGAAAACGACAGATTGTGTTCTGCATCGAAATTGCAGAAAAGCACTTCAACTCAAGTGACATGGTCTGTTGATGATGATTTAAACATGTTAGTTACTTTTGGGATTAAGCACTGCATTTGTACATTGTCCCGATGCTGCATTGTGTTTGCTATGTTGACAGATGTTGTACACTCTAGAATGACTGATGTCGATATGGTTTTTGCAGTATGTGCAAAGAGTAAAATGCTCCCCCTTGCTGTTGCTCCACAATGTCAAACTCCGTCAGCCACGAGTTCTGAAATTAAATTTTGCTGAGCTTTGCTTGCTTTGCAGATGGCTCAGTCTTCCCTGAATCGCAGCTGTTTTGACATTTTGCCTTCAAAATTGAATCATGCTTGTACACTATTCCAATTTCTTATATAATCATGTTATGCACTTGATAAATGGAGTAAAATCTGACTTCAAAGAAACATTACCGCTGATCATGAACATGCCATTAATCTTTAATAAAGATGGCTTAAACATTCTTATTCAAGCAATGATGTGTAAAAACTTTTGTTCTTTAGCAACCATCTCTTTTATTGACCTAAGTTCAAATGAATTGGGCTGTTCAACTTTGTGTATTTTACCTTTGTATATTAACTGAATCTCCCACAGCAGTGTTTAAAGGACTTAACACAGCATCACCCTAGCTATTGTCAGCCAGTTAAGAAATCTGTGAAATGTTAGTTGTTTATCTTGGACTGCTTTACCTTTTAATTGCTTCTATCATGACAATTCAGCTGTATGAACTGCCTTGAGGATAGTTTTACATGAGCTCTTAAAGCAGGACTGTTTTCTGTTTGTATATACTACAGGTATATATCGTGGTGGTCAAGAAATGTCTCCATTTCTCTCAGTCTCTCTTTATTTTGTTGTTGCTAAGATTACTAAATTTTGTGTTTTTTGAAACACGACTGTGTTGGGTGTGGTTTGGGAATCAGAAATTGTGTTTTTAGCATGACACATTTTGTTATGGCAGGTGTGACATCATAATTAGAAGGTGTGTCCATACCACATTTGGGATCCAATCATCAAGGTCAAGTCACGTCTCAATATTTTACATTTCCATCACACTTTCCCTTTTGCTTTATAACTTTAAAGCTATTTGAGATTAAAAGTTGAAACTTGGAACACATGTACATAATCACTAGAAGGTGTGTTGCATACCACATTGGGGGTCCTTTCTTTAAGGTCATGGCTCAATATTGTATGTTTTTGATCACACTTTCTTTACTGCCCTATAACTTTAGAGCTGTTTGCGATTAGGAGATGAAACTTGGTGTACATATATATGTCATCATTAGCAGATGTTTAGTGTCTTGGGAATTGTATCTTCTAGGTCAATGTCATGGAGTTATATGTTGTACATTTTGCAATAGTTATTCCGGTATTAAAATTATGATGATCTAACCTCCGAAATGGCTGCCTTGATGGCCATCCAGAACATTTTTATATGGTTACTTCTCCTAAATGGATGGTCGTATCGACATGGGTTTTCACTATAACACTATTATATCACAATAATAACTGGTTCTGAATGAAAATGGTGTTCATCTGACCTCCAACATGTCACTATAGTGGTCATGTTGAAAATCTTGTTATCACTACTCCTCTTTATATAGGGCATTTTCACGAAACCACTTCTTGCAATCTTTAATTGGTTCTGAATGGAAATTGTATAGATCTGACCGCCAGCATATCTGCACTTTTGTGAAGGTCAGTTTTGACAACCAGACCTAGTTGACTTTGGAGTCAAGACAGAGGTCACTGCTTGCATTTTTTAACTTCATTGAGCTTATGATAATACTAACTTGTACATATATAAGATAACTTTGATCAGATTTAGTTTCATTCCAATGAACAAGTTGATAGTCTGCACTCAGACATTGATTTTAAGGTCAGAGGTCTGGACTCTTGTTTTTAGCTGTATTGGCTTGTGAGCATGATAACACAAACAAGTATGAACATATTTTTATCATATCCAGTTATTGGATATATTTGATGAATGCCTTGAATGATACCACTTAAATAACTGTTTTTTTTTTTCTCCAAATTATTAATTATAGATTTAACCAAACTTAGCTTAAGGGTATATTATTACATTGAGACAAGTTGAGTGATTGTCTCTCCATGATATCAGGTTCAGGGTCTGTGGCCATGACAAAGAATTTTGTCCTGCACTTACAAATCTTGTGAACATGCTAACACAGAAATATAAGAAAATATTTGTGTTACCAAATTTGGTATGCTGGAGTTTTTCGAGAATATCAGAGATGGTTTCAGTAATTGGCAGTTAAAAAGAAGAAAAGTCTTATATTGGATTCCTGGAAATTCTTTTTGGCCAGTATAGCATCAGTCCCTTTAAGGTACTCTTGTTTCTACAAATACTCTTCTTTTTTTCTTTTTTAAAGTGTACAAATTTAAGGTACCAATGAAAATTATCATCAATACAAAAGAAACAAACTATTTTGTACAACTGAAGAAATAATACAAATTCTACAAAAGTTCAACATATTACAGTGTACCGGTACATATGTTTAGAGAGTCAAATTACAGGATTGTAGATTTGTTGAATCTGATTCTAGGTGTACTTGCCATAGAATTAGGGTCCTATTCTATATAAATTAAGGTCTCATTTTTATTTTCTTTTGTAGTTCAGTCCTTTTCTTTCTTTGAAAAAGAAATTTGATGAAAAAATATGCCTCTATTAAAAGCCTTATAACAACAGAGCTTTAGTAGTTTAAGAACATCTTGACCTTGCTAGGTCTATTACAGAGTTTAACTAGACATAACTAATTCTCTTTGTTGTTTGTAATTACAGTCTGTACTTGCTTTAACTTCTTCGCTTGCTCAGGACAATAGTAATAGTATACTGTTTAATACAGAGTTGGTTACTGGTTGTAATCTTATCTGACATGCTGGAACTAAATAGAGTTGTACCACAGTAGACTAAAACCCAAGCTCCTAATTATCATATGATTTATTGTGTGTGCTTTTGGATTGAATGGGGATTGACTGTTTTTGTGGTCTTTTTTCTGTACTGGAATGGAATATCTGAATTCGTTTTGAGGATCATTCTTCAAAAAAGGGAAACATTATAAGATCTGTTAGAAAGATACTAGCCTATGTTTCTATAAACAAGATCCTTTAAAAGCACACTTGAGACAAAATGGGCACAATTACAGTTCTTTGAGAAAAGAATGGATTAACAATTCACAAATTAGCTTCTGTACAAAACATATCCTGATCATGATATTTTCTATCATTGTTCACCATCATGTGGGGATATATTTGATGCACGCCCTGTTCAGAAACTCCCTATCAGCAAAAAAAAAAAAAAAAATTAAAAAAATTAAAATAAAACCAAAACTGGAAATCTTTTTAAAGGCAATCTAGAATATTCTTAATTTATTGTTTATTGTAGTTATTTTTGAAAAATATTGGAAATGAAGAAAACATCCCACTGGAAGCTGTTCAGTATGTATAACATGGATAGACTGGTTTTAGGACTTTGGATCATGTCTGGACTGATTATAGGGTTTTGGATTATGTCAGCCATTGAAAAATAACACAAACAATTTTAACTAGATTAGAGTCAGACTTTAATCTTCTCCTTTTAAGGTAATTTTTAGTAAATTTAAAAAAAAAAGTTTTCATGCTTTTTCATGGTTTCAAATAAGTACATAGAATCAGATCTTGATGCAAGGAATGTTTGTATGTATTGTTTATTTTTTTGGATCACTTGAGCACTCCCATGTCCTTAATTTTTTTTCTAAAGCCTTTATAGCTCCACATCAGATACTGAATAAAAGCTTTTTAAAACTATGGATTTTAAGATTTGTTTGTCAGAAATTTTAGTGTTTGTTATTTCAAATTTCAATTCATCTTAAAAGTCAGGCCCTTCATAAGATGACACATCCAATAATGTATGTTAGATTAGTAGCCCCTTTAATATTTTCAACAAGAGACCACTGAATTCCTCATTTCTTCCATGGTTGCTGACTTAATGGTATGAGTCTATAAAGTTTGCTGTATGATTCACCCAATAGAAATTGATTTTCTTTGTCGAGGGCTTTGATATCATGAAGCCTCTCAGACATGGGGTAACATACTTGCCATGCCCTGGATATAGTCTGGAATCTCTGCATTTTCATAGCACTCTTGGTTGGCCTCAGAAATCTCCATTCCGGCAAATAACGAACAATTCTACATATACAAGTTAGCACTGCAAAATAAAGAGCATGGCTGTTATTGGCATTTAAGTTTCTAATTGCATTAATATCTGAGTTTTTTAATTGGTATCCCCTTTGAGGCAGCATCTTTTTTAATTGTTAGCCTCCATCACCCACAGATTTGTTTTTTTTTTTCTTTTTTTTTTCATCAAAAACTTTTGGAAAATATCTTTCAAAAGACTGACACAAAGCCATAACCAAGCAGCCAAGATGTTCCAAAACCTTTATTCAAATGTTAAATGGTGTAATATGTGATATTGTATAGTTTTGTGCTTGAGGTGGTCCTTGCAGGACTTGCGATGCTGACCATATATACTTGCGTATAATCCAATACCAACTGCAAACTGCATAGACTCAGATCTGCCATTGCATAATGCAGATCTGGGTCTATGCAGTTTGTAAGGACTAATCAGTAGAACAAACAACATAGACCCTGATCTGCCGGCACATTATGCGACGGCAGATCAGGGATTATGTTGTTTGCATTTGGACTGTGCTTATATGCGAGTATATACGGTACTTACAGCTACACTATATTTTTATTTCAGAGGTGCCATTTTAGGACTTGCTTATCAAGTCAGCAGTTAGGTGGCAGGGTAGTGATGTAGTTTGAATTTGCTCTAGAGTAAATTAGGGTGGCATTCAGTAAGGAATCCAGAGAAATTAAGAGAGTGGAGCTTTCCTTTTGAAGCAGTATGGAAGGTCACTTACTGACTAGTCTAGATGAACTTGTCCCATTTTCACTAATTATTGAATATTTTCCCCCTAATATTGAGATTTAGCATTAATCTGCTTATGATTCATTTGACAGATCTTGCTGTTTTTGTCAGGGACAAAATCATTAGAAACGATGAACAATAATTCTTCAAATTTATGAACCTGTGAATAATTGTGTTCTTGAAAAGAAACTGACAAATTACCCAAATTAAAGGAAATTCTCAAAATTTCCTCCGAAATAGGAAGGCATGGTAGCTCAGTGGTAAAGTGCTGGACCCACAACCCAAAAGATTGAATCCGTCCTGGACTGACTTAGGTCAGCTGTTGTAGTGTGTTGGTGTCCCTGGGCAAGGCACTTTACTCCCATTGCCTCAGCACAAAATATTCATTGATATGCTGTTGTGCTATTAAAAACCAACTAACCAACCAACCAACCAACATCCTCAGAGATAAAACAAGACTTTAGATTAATATGAATCTAAATCTGTATTCATGCATGCATGTATGTATGTATGTATGTATGTATGTATGTATGTATGTATGTATGTATGTATGTATGTATGTATGTATGTATGTATGTATGTATGTATGTATGTATGTATGTATGTATGTATGTATGTATGTATGTATGTATGTATGTATGTATGTATGTATGTATGTATGTATGTATGTATGTATGTATGTATGTATGTATGTATGTATGTATGTATGTATGTATGTATGTATGTATGTATGTATGTATGTATGTATGTATGTATGTATGTATGTATGTATGTATGTATGTATGTATGTATGTATGTATGTATGTATGTATGTATGTATGTATGTATGTATGTATGTATGTATGTATGTATGTATGTATGTATGTATGTATGTATGTATGTATGTATGTATGTATGTATGTATGTATGTATGTATGTATGTATGTATGTATGTATGTATGTATGTATGTATGTATGTATGTATGTATGTATGTATGTATGTATGTATGTATGTATGTATGTATGTATGTATGTATGTATGTATGTATGTATGTATGTATGTATGTATGTATGTATGTATGTATGTATGTATGTATGTATGTATGTATGTATGTATGTATGTATGTATGTATGTATGTATGTATGTATGTATGTATGTATGTATGTATGTATGTATGTATGTATGTATGTATGTATGTATGTATGTATGTATGTATGTATGTATGTATGTATGTATGTATGTATGTATGTATGTATGTATGTATGTATGCATGCATGCATGCATGTATGTATAGAGTTTAAGTACACATCAGCATAGTTCTGGAAATATATGATGACACCTCTGTTGCTTGTCCGACTGTAAATTTACCTAGCCACCTTTTGAATTAAGTTTAGTCTGCAACATCTTTATTTATTGTCTGACGAGGAAATGATCTGTAAACTAGACCTAGTGAATTGGAGTTTTATTTTGTTTAGGTGTTTATTTGGCAGTTAAATGGATAAACAAATCAAAGAAAAGTTGATATAATGATATTCGAGAACTCCTATAACAAATGTCCAGTTGCTTATAGTATGTGCTGGTCAAAACCTTTGATTTACTGGACATGTCTGGCAAATACAGTGGTTTTAGAATCTCTGATTGATATATATATATATATATATATATATATATATATATATATATATATATATATATATATATATATATATATATATATATATATATATATATATATATATATATTTATATACCGTATTTGCCGGCCTATAAGTCGATACTTTTTTACCTGGAAGTCTGGGCTTCGTCTTATACTCCAAATCGACTTATATATGGATTATGTCATTGAAATTGCTTTACCATATGTTATTGTAATATTTCGTACGTGAAAATCGTTGCATACAATGTACCAATAAATAATACCTATAAATAATACATGTACAGACCATCTTAATCATTTCCCCAATTAATCTGGAATAGCATAGTGATGCCATTAATATTCATGAAACCGGAAGTTACTAGTGAAAGTGACGAAGCCAAGGTGTTTATCTGGCTTCGTCTTATACTCCGCTTCGACTTATATATGGATGAAGGATTGAAAATTGACGAAATTAGTGAATTCGACTTATACTCTGCATCGACTTATAGGCCAGCAAATACGGTATATATATCAGGGATCCTTACATTTACCCGAGTGCAATCTGACATTTTGATGGACTTCATAGACACACATGAATTTATGAATTTGCTATTTGTAATATAATTGTTCCTTAACAAATCCACCAAAAATGTTTTTCGACCCCTCTATAGATCTCATCAGGTGGTAGCAGGAAACTTCAAGTTTATCCCTATGATTTGCTATGGATTTTCCCCCATAGTTTTTTTTATCATCTTTTTTTTAACAAAACATATTTTCACAATATTCCTATCACCGATCACATAGCACTGCCACATTTACACTATGGTAAATCCACTCAAAGTTTACTTAAGGCATTCTCTTTGTTTTGTTGATTCAGATGTCTGTTTCGATTTCCTTCCAAAAAAAAGTGTCTCCTAGACTTGTCAAAAACCCTTTAACTGAATGATTGCCCTAGGGTCAGTACTAATAGACATTGGACATGTGTTTTGTGTTAAGATGTGTCAGAATTTGATCAAGTTTGACACAAAGTATATGGCCACCACTACTAAAAATAGAAAATCCTTTGAATGACATCTCAAAACCTACTCAACATATATTACAAACAGAATTTGACCAAATTTGACAGAAAGCATCTTGGCATGAAAGGCTTTTCAGTTTTTGCAGATGCTGCCAATCAACCATCAGATATGACTGCAACTAGTAAAAATAGAGTAACTTTTAATAACTTCATCTAAAAAGCTGCTTAACAGAATTTGAGGAAATTTGACAGAAAGCATCTTAGCTTGTAGGCCTTTCACATTTGTTGAAATGATGCTGATCCACAAACAAATATAGTGGTCATTACTGAAAACTGAAAAACATTTACACCACTTAATGTGAAAAAAATGCTGAACAGAATTTGACAGATTCTAAGAGAAAGCATTGTGATGATGTTTATGTGATGTTAAATATGGATGAATGTATAAAAAACTAGAGAAACATTGAAATGTTTGTTTTGATAACATATGCAATCAACAGCATTGGAAGAAATTTCTACAGAAAGCATTTTACTGATCCAGATTTTTTGGTCAGTTGCTTTTGTACTTGGCTATTGGGCAGATGTCAGCCAGGTGATTGATGTCAGGCCTACTTGGGCCTCTTATTTTTTTAAGGGCTTCTTCCTTTGTGTATGCTAGAAAGCATATATAACAACATGTGTTGCAGGTCATTTTGTGGATTGGAACTATATAGATTTTTTGTCTTTCCTAGGTTAAATGTACTAGTAGATAGAGCTTACATTCATGATGTAACGTTTTGATATTCAGTTTTCGTTTAATAAAATTAGATGGATTAGGTTTTCTTGTACTTCCTTTTGAGCTAAAATGGAGTTTCAGTGTTCTGTCCTCTGATATGGAACTTGTTTTGAAGCGTTGGACTTTTTTGCATGATCCAATATGACACTCTGCTGTCATTGACATTCACTCCACATAGCAATGACATCCCAAGCTAGATATGCAGGTTTTAAAAATACACCAAGTTGAGATGTTCTATCTGCATTGTTTATTATTTCTAAATTGCTTTTCCTTGTCTGGACATTGGGTGGCATGAACCCCAGACAAAAGTCGGCTTATGTGCCATTGACACCCTGCTATCTCAATGTCATTTAGGACTGCCTGATTGCTTTATTGATATTATGAATATTTATGAGATGGAAAGTTCCAAATGGGAAAAAATTAACTGACTAGCTTTTGTAATCAGCTCGTTTATTTTCGTAATTGTACTGGTTTCAGGGACCTGTCGTACCATATTATCCATTAGGATAAAGGTCATTCCTTAATTATTAGTACAGCATCACTGAGCTGATTGGATTTTTTGTAAATGCCAATGGGAAGGAACAATCATATTAAATTATTAGATTTCTAATGAGTTAATTTTCTATGCAACACAGCAAAGGGCATTGAAAACTGCTGTTCTGATTTTGTATAGAAACACTAATATGCAAATTAAAACCGTCAGATTGGATTATCAAATGAACTGAAGGTTACTTAATACAGGACATGATTCCAATTAAACACTGAAATGTCTGAATTGTTCCATTGATTGACACTAAGAGGTCAGTTTCAGATTCAGGCTGAGCTTAATTAATGTACATCTTTTGAGGCTATAGAAAATGACTGTAAGACATTTTGTCCGGCGCCATTCTGTCCGTTTAGCATAGAGATTATTACTTAGGTAAAAAAAACAAAAAATATCAGTCCCTAAGAGAACAGCATCTTCATGGCACCATAAATATGAAATATCAGTTCTATTTGTACATTATTTGCATCCATATATTTTCATCATGAGCAGGGACAGTTTTAGAGGATTCAGTTGCCCGCTCCCCTCCCATTTTTTTTTCTAGTAAAAGTGTACACTTTTCAGTGCAAAATTGAAATCTGACCATTTTATGCTAAACAAGCATTGACCACCTTTCAAAAATTCATGGTGCTGTCCCAATGGGATATTTTAACCTTGTTTTTACTAGCGCTTATGCATTTCTGAATATATTATTTTTATTACATTTTCTTGTTAATTAACTAGTGTTTTTATCCTTATTTACATATAAATATTTTCATGGTATATCTGTTTGTATTTCAGGTATCACTGCAGAACTATACTATGTCAGAACAGGGATCATCAACAACTATGCCCTTTCCTTCAACTTACCAATACCTGTCAAAATCAACACCCTTTATTTTACATGGCAGAGTCTGCGCACCCCACCCCCTGAAGTAAGTCTTATCTATATAAAAAATGTATTATTTTGAGAAGAAAAGAAAATATAAATTTTAAACAGATTAAAATCTCTGATTTTGAAAATTGACAATTAGTATCCATTAGTATTGGCAAACAGATAATGTGACTGAAGCTGGTGAGATTTTTAAAGTTTTAAGCTGAAAAGATAACTTTACAAACTTAAGTTGCACATTCAGGGAATAAGTTTTTATGATGAAAGCTTGTTGATGGTGCCATAATGGATTAATTTCCTTTGATAACTTTTATGTCTGTTCCTTGATAAACATAGTGTTTTTTGTGCAAATAAAACATACCCTAATAAAACTCAAGATTTTTCAGAATTTCTTGTCAACATAGAAGTTTGATGGATTTTGTTAAGTTATGTAAAGTAACATTTTTAAAATGTATGGTTTGGTTGAAAAGAAAATATCAGTTGGACATACTGGGAATGTGTTTTATTGTTGTTTTTTTCCAGATGTACTACAGCATGAAGATCACTGTAGACAACCCTAGGGCCCTGAGACAACCTGTAGCAAATATTGATAGTGATGGAAGAGTTCCCAATACCCTGTCAGGTATTACTGGTATCTTCAAATTGGAAACTGTGATTTATTTACCTTTTGTTTCATAGCAAAGGAGGTTTAGTTATGAAAGATCTTTGTCATGTCCATGAATATACTTTAAAATCAGAAAATTTTGTTGCAATGAAATTGTGTGATGAGTGACAGCTGTTTCAAGGAGACAACACACCATCCTTTAATAGATATATGTACATCAGGAGCATATGACAAGCTTTTTTGTGGGTTTTACAGCTATTTAGGACCCCACATTGAGATGTGGGAGCCCTATAGCAATCACTTTTTCCATCTGTCTGTCAATCTGTCTGTCTGTCCATCTGTTCACATTTCTCGTAACCACCAAAGCTCTGCAACCCATAATGGAATGATATTTGGTGAATGGATTGCCTATGACACAGAGATGTATCTTAAAGGTTACGTCGTTTCATGTCCAATTTTTACAGAGTTATTGACCTTTTTCAATCAATTTTAAATCTCCCCTACAGCAATTTTAAATCTCTCATTGTAACCAGCATAGCTCAGAAACCACTCAACATATTCTGATGCAGTTTGGTGTGTACATTTTCTGATGCAGTTTGGTGTGTACATTTTCTGATGCAGTTTGGTGTGTACATTTTCTGATGCAGTTTGGTGTGTACATTTTCTGATGCAGTTTGGTGTGTACATATTCTGATGCAGTTTGGTGTGTACATTTTCTGATGCAGTTTGGTGTGTACATTTTCTGATGCAGTTTGGTGTGTACATTTTCTGATGCAGTTTGGTGTGTACATTTTCTGATGCAGTTTGGTGTGTACATTTTCTGATGCAGTTTGGTGTGTACATATTCTGATGCAGTTTGGTGTGTACATTTTCTGATGCAGTTTGGTGTGTACATTTTCTGATGCAGTTTGGTGTGTACATTTTCTGATGCAGTTTGGTGTGTACATATTCTGATGCAGTTTGGTGTGTACATTTTCTGATGCAGTTTGGTGTGTACATTTTCTGATGCAGTTTGGTGTGTACATATTCTGATGCAGTTTGGTGTGTACATTTTCTGATGGACCCAGATGTGCCTTTTATGGGTTTTGTCACAACAGTGACATTTTTGATTGAGTAATGACCATTGACAATGAACTTAACATCTACACATGGGCTGTTGCTTGTAACTGGCTCAGCTCAAGAACCATTAACATATTCTGATGCAATTTGGTATGAACATTGCCTCGTAGAGCTAGATTTGTCTTTTATAGGTTTTGTCTTGTCAACTGCATTTTTTAGCTCTATTGGTGATAGTCCAGAAGAGCTTAAGGGATGGACTGTTGTCTATTGTCAGTCTGTCATCTGTTAGCACAAGTTTGTTATCACTACTCCTTGTAAACTTCTTGTAGGATTGCCTTGAAACTTTACACACACATTCATCCCATAGTCTAGTTGTTCTTAAATAAAAATGGTGCTGCTTGGACATCTAATATGGCCACTGCAGTGGCCATCTTGAAAATCTTGTTATCACTACTCCTCCTGAGTGGATGGCCATATCAACATGAGGTTTTCACTAAAAGACTTCTTATGATGTCTACTTGGTTCAAAATGAAAATGATGCCGATCTGACAGCCAATATGGCTGCCACAGCAGCCATCTTGAAAATCTTGTTATTGCTACTCCTCCTGAATATATGGTCATATCAACATGGAGTTTTCACTGAGAGACATCTAATATGGCCACTACAGTGGCCATTTTATAATTCTTGTTATCACTACTCCTCCTGAGTGGATGGCCATATCAACATGAGGTTTTCACTAAAAGACTTCTTATGATGTCTACTTGGTCCAAAATGAAAATGGTGCTGATCTGACATCCAATATGGTCGCCATGGCAGTCATCTTGAAAATCTTGGTGCTACTTCTACCGAATGGATAGTCATATCAACATGGGATTTTCACTAAAAGACTTCTTATGAAGTCTAGCTGGTTCTAAATAAAAATGGTGCCAATCTTACATCAATATGGCCACCATGGCAGCCATCTTAAAAGTCTTGTTATCACAACTCTAATTGAACAGAAAGTCATGTTGATGTGGAGTTTTCACCAGAAGATTTCTTATGATGTCTAGTTGGTCTTAAATGAAAATGGTGCCGATCTGACGTCCAATATGGCTGCTACAGTAGCCATGTTGAAAATCTTGTTATTGCTACTTCTCCTGAATGGAAAGTCATATCTTGAAAATATTGTTATCTCAACTACTCACCAGATGGATGGCTATATCAACATTGGGTTTTCACCAGTAGACTTCATATGATGCCTAGTTGGTCCCAAAATGAAAATGTTGGCAGTCATACATCCAATATGGCTGTCATGACAATTTTCTTAAAAATCTTGTTGTCAGTTCTCCGTCTGAATGGATGATCATTATGACAGGTGGTTTTCACTGAGTCCTAAATGAAAATGGTGCCAGTCATAAATCCAATATGGCTACCACGATGACTGTCTTAAAAATCTTGTTGTCACTACTCCCCCTGAATGGATGGGTTTTCACCAAAAGACTTCTAATGATGCATGCGTTGTCTATATGAAAATGGTGCCAAGCTGACATCCAGTATGTGTACCACAGTAGCTAATTTGAAAATCTTGTTATTGCTGAAGAAAATCAGAGATGGTTTTAACACTCAACAGTTAAAAGGAAGAAATAGTCTTATCTTGAATTACTGGAAATTCTTTTTGCTCAGTAGAGCATCAGTCTCTTTGAAGGACTCTTGTTTTATAGTTATGACCCATGACATTTAACTTCATTTTTTCACATGGCATGTTGCTTGTAACCTGCATAGCTCAAGAACGATTGTGATGCAATTTGGTATGAACATTGTTTCACTGACCTAGATGTGCCTTTCATGACTTTTGTTGCATTAGCACTGTGAGAGAGTTATGACCCTTGACATTTAACTTAATTTCTTCACTTGGCATGTTGCTTGTAACTAGTACAGCTCAAGAACCATTCAACATATTCTGATGGAGTTTGGTAAGAAAATTGTTTTTTTAGACCTAGATGTACGTTTTATGGGTTTTGTTGCTTCAAAACCATTTTGGACACGGTTATGGCCCTTGTCAATCAGCATCATATCTGTAGATGGAATGTTGCTTGTTTTGATGAAACCTTGAATGAATTGAGTTTCAAGCATTCCATGTTACCATTTGCAGGAGGCATGCCCCCTGAATGCCCATCTTCTCCAAACTTTGGTTTTACAACATAGGTTTCTCTGTTAAAGGCACTACAGAGCAAATTGTATTGAGTGGGGCCTTTTGTGATGCACCCATTGCTAATAGCACTAGTTTCAGATGAAATTTTACAGGAAACCATCATAGGGTAGGATTAAAGACTTACTTTCCCACACAAATGATGTTTCTCAGACATGTCACATATGCAATTTGGGCTTGCACAGAAATCCACTTAAGTTGAAGTAATTCAGGCTAGGGAAAAACTTGTAAGTCAAAGCTTGACAAAAACATGCATCCCACCCAGACACTCAAATTATGATTGTAACATTGCCTTTAATTTACATACACTGTTTTGTTAGAGCCAAGGTATAGTGATCATTCAGTTGATTGGTCTGCTCATCTTTAGATCTTTACACTAGATCAATAGTCAAGGCCTCTCTGCAAGGACTTGATCACTGGGTATTTTCCCCCATCTAATTATAGATTTGACCATTGACTTCTTATAAATTGATACAGCTTAAGATTACTCATATGTATCATTAATATCTCATTTTGTGAATATTATTACTCAATCAAGCATTGTCCTACCATGCAAAGAAAAACTTATATGTATCCATACACATGATATTACAGGTTAGAGGACAAAAATATCGTTTTAAAGGTTGTAAACTGCACATACCGTTTTATGGTTTAAATCTACTGCTTTTCAAAATTATAAGATTTTTTTAAAAAATTTAAAAAAAGAAGCAGAAAAAAACAATATTTTTTTTTACACATTCTATCCCCACATTACAGAAACAAGTGGGAACCAGTCTACTGAGTATCGGAAATGTTATAGCACAATGACCAGTGCAGTGATGCATGGCTGAGTCATCAGATTAAGAAGGCTAACATGTGTACACAACATGATGTTAATTGATTACCTTACTGTTGTAATCTAGAGAGTTAAGGCCAAATGAACAAAGTTTTTTTGAGGTGTTATAAGTAATAAAAGGATCAAAGGTGGTCTATGGTGGCTTTCGAGTCTTTGAATAAAATTCGGCCAACCTTTGGCGGAGGTGAGATATAAAGGAGAGACTGACCCAAAATTTTTGGCAGAAACACTTAAGTATTTTTATTTTTTGTTTTCATTAATAGTTATTGCATTGTTTAAGATGTTTTTAGAGGAATATTTAAGGGCAGCTCGTATATTGTTTGCTTCAGTTCATGTCAAAATGCAGAAACATGTGCTTTCTCCCAGTGCTAAAAAACCACCAGCTAAGAAATATGAGGCCCAGGAATACATCTGAAGTCCAACTTGGAAACTTCCTTCTCGTGGTGAACTTAGCTTGGAGGAGTACTGGAGAGCAGTCATCAGCCCTAAATACTTAGCCACAGGAAAATTGTAGTTTGAAGTTTTTTGCAGGCAGAGCGTAGTTGTTGTGTCATTGCCACATTCTAATGCAAATACAAAGAGGACAATATCAATTTTTTGCAAAATACAAAGTGATCGAAGTGGAAATCGAGACCAGAAAACTATTGAGAACCTGTCAAGTGTGATCTTGTGGAGGAAACTGAAAATGCTTGCGGATTTTATTTAAAAAAGCTTTGCAGTGAACTATGAGATATACAACTCTTCCTTTTTCATTTACCATTAACAATACACTGACTTGTATTAATTAATTATTATTGTAACATTTTCCATCAGAATCTGATTCATGTTCAAAACTTGCTGTCTTATTATAGTATGAAGAGAATACATATTATGTCAAAAAATGCACTTGTTTTGTTTTCAGTCTCCTTAAAACATGTAAAATTTATGTCGATAAAAAAATCTACTGGTTTAGAAGCCAATCTACTGATTAAAATTTGTAAATCTAATAGTTTGATATCCTGGTTATGACATATGTAGCAATAATATCTCATTTTATGAATATTTTTACTCTATCAAGCAATGTCCTACCATGCAAAGAAAATTTAAAAAAAATTGGAACGATACAAAGAATAACATTATTACATGATATTATGCACTGTTCTTTGTTGAATATCACTGTTTGCTTCTTCAAGAAATCCTAAGTCATTCTGAAATTAGCTATCTGTTTTCCAGATCAGGTTGCAACCAGTTAACAATCAAAATTATGGAAGAATATAGAGTTGTGAGGGGTTTCAAAGATGAGATTGCTGTTTAAATTTGATGACAATTATAGGTTGCAGCTTGGTGAAAAGTTTGATAAGTACTTTTAAACTGAGATATTACTAAACCCTCTCTGTTGGATAGATTTAGATATTTCATCAGTCAACTTGGTAACAAAGGTAGGGTCAGCTAAGATTGACTCAGATTGGATCTTGGCTACTCGGAAAGCCAAGAAAATATAGTAACTATGGTTCCTTCAGTGAATTGATTTTCCCATCTTGGAACAGCTAAATTAATTAAGTGATTGGAGTGTTGGACAACCCATTAAAAACTTTGACACCTTTTATTGGTTTGTCTATCAGATTTTCAGACATTCTGCTCTTAAACACACATCACATTCTGGACATCACTGTCAGTTTTATTAATTTTGTCAGATTAAGGTCAGAAATCAGTAGGACTTCAATATATCAGTGATTTTATTTATTCATCTTCATAGGCCAGCCATACTGGAAATTACTTGCTTACTTGTAACTTGTACAGATTATCAGCAAAAACTGAATAGATTGTACACAGTTTCTTGTAGTCAGGGTTTGAAATTTCCACTCATCCACTTGCATTTACTAGTGGTGGCTGAAGAAGGACAAGTAACTTTTTCAAGCTCATCTGATTGGATGAGTGGCATCTTAAGCAGATTCAGTATCATTTACAGTGTAGGATGAGTGAAATTGATGTAGGACAAGTAAAAGTTTGAAGTCATTTGCCCAAAACAAGTAGCCAACTGAACAATTTTCGAGCCCAGATAGTACTTAATTTACCATGGAAAATAATGCAACCTCTAGCAGGTCTAGTATTTACCACCTTGAAAAAAATTTTGGTGCATCACCATTTCCACTGGAGATATAATAGACCTTTCTGGCATGTTATCTCATTAACCCCTGGAGATTTTTTTCATTTTCGCGTGAAATGGGGGTAGGCAACGCAATTTTGGGGTTACTTCTGAATGCAGCAAAACACATCTGCTTAAGAAAGTTTATCGTTTAGCCGGATGCTTAGGTGTATCAGAAACATTGTTTTTCATTGGCTATTATGCTCGCAGATGTGCAGAAGGGTAAAAGTTGGACTTCTTTTTTTTCTTTCTTTTTTTTTTCGTATTGGATCCCTGATTTTTGTGTCCTGGCCCCTTTTTTCTCCAAATCTCAAACTTATCCTACTTTTTGCAAAGGTTCATCTGTCTGTGTGCAGTTCAGATGGGTCTGCTTTAGATCTAAGGCCAAAAAGTCTAAAATCCGGACACAAACTCCGGTTCCGCAACTGTCAATTTTCGACCTAAAAAAAATCAGGTCTCAAAAAATGCATTTTGTTCGCTGTACTTTTTAATGCGAGTAGAAAGTCGACATTATTTGGTATCATTGTAGAGCTACATCTGTCTACTTTCCTGCAATACCATCCACTTTAGTGTATCTTAAATAATGTTGATGTTACAGAGCTCTGAAGTAGGGTACAACCTCATGACGCGTAAACATGGTGCTAGGGGTTAATGAGTTAATAAATCTTGATTAGCACTTACCTCAATACCAATGGGCAGCAGCCGAAGGGCTATCAGCTCAGGACTTGTGTAAGTAGTTGTATCATGTTATGTTATGTGGGTCAGCATGTGGGAAACATGCCCACAACCTGGACTAAAATATAGGACTAACTTTTAGCAAGAATATTTTATCAGTGGTAATATCTCATCTGTTATATGCAGTTCTAATGCATACAACATAGTGCCATTGTCATAATACATGATCGCTGCCACTGTGCTGATAATGAAGATAAACAGCTGTAAGTTTTATTTTTATTTGTCAAAAGTTATTTATCACACATAAATTTCTTGAAGCATACTATAAAGGGTCTATTCATAGTTACTGTTCTCATATAAAAGCAACCCCCTGCCCCCCCCTTAAAAATAGCCCCCCCCCCACCTCCCTTACAAAAACGCCAGAGGGTGTATTCCTACTCTATGTGAAAATCCTGGAGATATCGCTGATAGTTCATTGACATACTGAAAATAGCAGGTTACACTTGACAACCATTATAATTTCTGTTTCCTATAACACTAGTTATTCTTGCAGGTACTGATTTAATTGCCCCCTGTTGGCTTGGGGATGTAGAATAGGCTTGATGTGTCCACCAGCATGTTGTGAGAGTTGACTAATGGAGGCAGGAACCATGGTGGCTCAGTTGTTAGCATGCCAGACTTGTGACAGAAAGGTTGCAGGTTCAGATCCTACCATTGGATCAGCCCAGACCAGCTACCAAAGTGCATCCACGGGCAAACAACTTTACTCCATTTGCCTCTGCACTAAATAACCTGTTTGTGTTGTTGTGCCATACAATACCAAACTAATCCACACTAAACTGATCCAGTCTCTCTTTTTGATGGATTCTGATATAATTTATCAATCAGCTAGGCTCACTGTCTTAGGGCCAGTTAAGATTACCTCAAAGTGGGTCATGGCTATTGAGAAAGTCCAGAATTGAGTACAACTGTCCTTCAGTTATTTGATTTCTTCCGTTGATGAACAGCTAAATAAATTAAATACCGTATATACTTACTTATAAGTCGAGTCCAACTGCAAACTGCACAGACACATATGCCATCGCATAATGTGCCAGCAGATCAGGGTCTATCCAGTTTATTATGTGTAATCAGTGGAACAAACAACATAAACCATGATCTGCCAGTACATTATGCGACAGCAGATCAGGGTCTGTGTTGTTTGCAGTTGGATTTTACCAGTACACAATATATATGTAAATTGGTTTGTACTATCAGAATCCTTCTGAAATAACATTACAAATCTTGGACATCTCATCAGAATTTTGAATGTAATTTTCTTGTATCTTTATCAGACCTAGGGGCACATATTAGTTGGGTATGTGCATTTGTCGGGTATGTACATTTGTCTTTTCATGCCCAGTAAGTGTATATATGATTTTGGGATGGGGATCTCAATAATTTCCCAGATATGACCAAGGGGCCAAGTCCCTTGGGTTATGGATTATGAGTATTGGATATAATGCTAGCAGCTGTTGTACTAAAATTATGCTCAGGATACTGTCATCAGTTTGTCAGTTTTGTCAGAACCAATTCAGATTTCTATAGACTTCAACCAAATAGAACAATAGTGTGTTTTTGGGTCATCAAAGATTTTTTTTTCCAGTGTCAGAGGCCATCCTTCACATTAAATTTATTGATGTCATATGAAGCAACATCTGAAACAAATTATATTTATGTTTGCAGACAAGATTGATGGGAACTTGAAATCATTTTAAAGTAAATATATTTGGTTGTGTAAACTTTCCCTTGGTTTCATTTCGTCCTGTTTCAAACTGAACATAAACATAAAATTGAAAAATTGAACAGTAAAATGAACAAAAAATTGAAAAATTGAACAGTAAAATAAACAGCACTGGAGTTACATTCAAAAAACGGAAGAATTTTTGTTTTTTAGAGTACAAATAATTTAATGCGTATATGACTTAAATCATTCAGAGATGTTGTATCGGATCTTGAAAGTTAAAATACTTTGCAAACATTTGTGTGGACAAGATTAAATGTAGGTCATCATGCTGATAAAAATATAGACTACTGTTACTGTGATTGGTCACCAAATGCATTTACGACTGGTACATAACCATGTATTAAAGAGTATTTATCTAGTAGTTTGGGCATGGGGAAGAATGGTTTATGGTATTTTTTCCCCCCTAAGCATTCTCTTTAATACAGTATTGTAGTAGTCTGATAACAGTAGTCAAACTTGTTTTATGATTGATGTTTATTTGAATTTATTTTATGCAGGATCAAAATAAACTGATTTTATGCCCCTTACGTTTGACCATTATTCTGGGATTGATTTATTGTGGCCCACAAATGAATCAGTGCTCAGATTTATCTGATGGGTTTCTGTATTGCCTTGAGATCAATACAAAACAAATTAGTTCAGTGTGATGCAAAACAAATTAAAATGACTTTCCATGATCCGAAAATCATCCCTGCCTAGCTCAGATTTTGACAGTATTACTTGGACTTGAACCTTTCTAGTGCTACATGTACAAATTTAACATAGAAACTATTAAAACAAATACTCACCTGGCACCTCTGTCATAAAACTACACTGATTATTTCAAGCAAAAAAGGTTTCTCCAACTTGGAAACCTTACTCGAAACCAACAAACACAGCTTTTTTGATTGGTCAGAATTTGTCTAGTAAGATTTTGATTGGTTTGGCTTGGTGTTTTACAGCACAGCAACACAAGTAGGTTATTTAGTGCCAAGGCAGTTTGAGGAAATTGCCTTGCCTGAGGACACACCATAGTGGCTGACCCAGGCTGATCCAATGGTAGGGTTTGAACCTGCAACCTTTCAGTCATGAGTCCAGAATACTAACAAACTAACTACTGCAGCTCCTGACTACATTTGGTGCCTCTGATGACATGGAGGTAGGCACATCTGGGGTGTAGAATTGGCTAGTAGACTTCAAATATTACATCCAAAAACCTGCAGGAGGTAGTTAGATTTGAAGTCTACTGGCCTATTCTGCATCCCCAAGCCTGCAGGGGATAGTTAGATTTGAAGTCTACTGGCCAATTTTGCATCCGCAAGGCTGCAGGGGGTAGTTAGATTTGAAGTCTACTGGCCTATTCTGCATCACCAAGCCTGCAGGGGGTAGTTAGATTTGAAGTTTACTGGCCTATTCTGCATCCCCAAGCCTGCAGGGGGTAGTTAGATTTGAAGTCTACAGGCCTATTCTGCATCCCCAAGCCTGCAGGGGGTAGTTAGATTTGGAGCCTAGTAAAGGTTTATTTGGAGTCTAGTAAAGGTTTATGACACAGAGGCCAGAAATAGTACATTATATATAAAATGGCCAATTGTAATTTAGTTTGAGTACCTTGATAATAGTGCATTTTCTCAGGTATAATACATGCCTTAATTGTAAACGGCAGAGTTCGATCAACCATCACATATTGTGCCAGAATATCAGGTTGTATGATATTCATTCTTCATATGATTTCAGCCTGTGCTGTTCTTGATTTGGTACATATATTGTAGCTGTCATGGTGTGTAGGCTACATGGGGAAATTAGCCGTAGAGCAAACAAACAAACTTTTAGGCTACATATTTAATGGTTACCTTTCACTACACCAAATTTAAATTCAGATTCTCTCACTGATAACCATTTCTGCACTCTTATATATCAAGCTAGCTGACTTCACAGAAGACATCCTGATATCATATTTCTCTAACTGTCTTGTGTGTTTCTGATACAGAAATCTTTGTTTCCTGTGTTAAACTACCGGTAAACCCTTAATCTCTCGATAATGATTTGTCTAGAAGTTGATTTGTTAACATGTACATGATTACTACATCTCTGATCACACTCACACTCACTTTCAACCTCTGCAGCAAAATATAAATGTGAAATAAATGTGCTTTGGTGTAGAGGCCTGGCAAAGATTATCAAAGTTTAAGTGTAAAATCTATATTTCTATTAAAATTGTATACAAATTACTGTTGCTAATTAGAGCCACTTAATCTACTATCTTGTCCCTAATATCATCAACATTTTCAACATCAAAAGTTTATTCTAAGAACTGTAAAAAGCCTTTTAATTAATTTACATAAACACACATGCCTGTTGTTTTCTCTACTTCATAGGCCAGGGCTCGAATTGAGAAAAAAAAGGATTTATGTCAATTGGGCAGTTGGAGTGAGTGTACTGTAAAGATTCTGCTTGTATGTTTTAGACTGCAGAAACAGCAAATTTCTTGAAATGTGGATTCTAATCAATGTGACTATGTTAAAAATTGGAAAAATTGGAAACAGTTAAATCACATCAATTGTCCCTACAACACATATTATGCACAGGTAGAAATGGTAATGTAGTGTCTTAGTCGGAATCTGAATGACACTCCGTGGATGGGTGATGTCAGAGCCAATTGCCTATTGAAAAGTCCAAATTTGGTTGCCTGAAACATTGGACAGCATTTGCCAAACTATGTTTCATAACCAAGTGTCCGTAGAAAAGCATGACTTGCAGAGGTTGTTAGAGTTGGGTATTGTCAGAGGTTTCATATTGTGGTACAGGACTGTGAATTGCAATATGTATTGCAGTATCTTGGGGGAAAATCGGAAAAAGTGCAAAATAATATTAAAGAATGAAGAAGAAGTCAAAGTTTTATAAAACTTTAATTTCTTTTAAATCTGTTTAAGTGAACACTGATTTGGAAACAGCTTTACATGTGGATGAGTCCGGGCTACATGAGAAGAGCTCTTGTTTAATTTCCATCTTCTCGACTGTGGACACATTGGTGGCTATGATGGAATGATGTGAGCAAACATGAGCAGTCAAGTTTGTCATCCAACCAGCAAATTTAACCTCTACATTACATTCCTGATGAATGGCATGGTTGTTGATTAATTGTTCCATCTTTCTTGGAGAATTTTCAGCCAAAAATGCTGTCAGATGAGTGGTTTTGCCATTTTATTGGTGTTTTAGAACAACAGATATTGAAAAAAAAAAAAAAAAATGTTAACGTAACAAATGAAGAGTTAAGTAGAAGTGTTATTCATATACTATTTATAGGAATACCGTAAAAATGGGTTCATTGGCAGACTGTACCGTGGAACATGTTCTGGCAGGATCCATACCAGAGTACACCGACATGCCAGTAAAAGCGAACACCCTTAGAAGTCATTAGCCCAATTATTTCCTTATATGTTAGGTATTTATTATGACTCTCATCACTGGTATGGTCTTGGTTACAAAATTGTTTGCCCATACCAATTTTGTCTCTGATATTAAAACTTATTAAATGGGAGACAACATTGGTATGGAAAATATTGCCGAACAGAGACTAAATGAGTATAGTTACAGTCATAAATGAGTTGACATTGCAAGAAAAAAAATAGCTATCAGTCTCTGAAAGTTGCAGATTTCCATGGAGTCTTGCTTACAAGCTGTTGAGGGCAGCACAATTTGGACTTTTCAAGTTTTACATGGCTTTGACTGCTGGAAGTTTAGCTTCTTGTGATTCAAGGAATTTTAATCATCAGAGCCAAAATTTTACAAGATATGGTTTGGGCATGGAGGAGTTTTAGAATAGTTTATTTGATTTAAAGGAAAAACTGTTGCACAGAAAGTAATTTTAAATTGATCTAATGTTTTCATCTTAAAGAATTTTTATGAACTAATGCTTAGGTTGAATCATCATGTTGATTTAAACAAATGTGTATACTTTTTTATTTGGAATGGTACAGGATGTGGCATAAATGTGATCATATCAGTTTGTTTTAGAGGCTTTGAATTTTTTTCTTGAAATTTATACTATCAGTCAGAATAACTACAATGTAGTGTTCTTTCAGCATCCAACAGTGAATGTGTAGAAATAGTGCTTCTTCAGTTACTATTAGGATTTTTTTGTAGCATCAAATTTCACAGATTTTAAGAAAGACTGATTTAGTGTTTTAAGATTCTCTTTTTAGAAAGTATTGATGAAATAATTGTAACCATTACAAGTTAACAAGAATATATTTTGGCTTATGGTGCTAAGAATGTCTGTGAAGAAGATTAGAGAATTTTCTGTGAATACTGAAATATAGACTTACACAGAGTCCCCTTTTCAAGATATCTTTTTTGAATACTTAATAAATGATTTCAGCAAATGTATTTTTTCACAGTACTTCCTCATTATAACACTGTCCATGGAAGCCAAATAGTATACTGCCTTATGGTGAGATCACCTTATAATGAAGTACATAATACATGATTCCCTCATTATAATGCTGTCTGTGGCACCCATAGAATATACTGCCTTATGGTGAGATCGCCTTATAATGAAGTACATAATACATTATTCCCTCATTATAATGCTGTTTGTGGCACCCACAGAATATTCTGCCTTATAGTGAGATCGTCTTATAATGAAGTACATAATACATTATTCCCTCATGATAATGCTGTCAGTGGCACCCATAGAATATACTGCCTTATGGTGAGATCACTGTATAATGAAGTACATAATACATTATTCCCTCATTATAATGCTGTCTGTGGCACCCATAGAATATACTGCCTTATGGTGAGATCACCTTATAATGAAGTACATAATACATTATTCCCTCATTATAATGCTGTCTGTGGCACCCATAGAATATACTGCCTTATCGTGAGATCACCTTATAATGAAGTACATAATACATGATTCCCTCATTATAATGCTGTCTGTGGCACCCATAGAATATACTGCCTTATCGTGAGATCACCTTATAATGAAGTACATAATACATGATTCCCTCATTATAATGCTGTCTGTGGCACCCATAGAATATACTGCCTTATGGTGAGATCACCTTATAATGAAGTACATAATACATGATTCCCTCATTATAATGCTGTCTGTGGCACCCATAGAATATACTGCCTTATCGTGAGATCACCTTATAATGAAGTACATAATACATGATTCCCTCATTATAATGCTGTCTGTGGCACCCATAGAATATACTGCCTTATTGTGAGATCACCTTATAATGAAGTACATAATACATTATTCCCTCATGATAATGCTGTCAGTGGCACCCATAGAATATACTGCCTTATGGTGAGATCACTGTATAATGAAGTACATAATACATTATTCCCTCATTATAGTGCTGTATGTGGCACCCATAGAATATACTGCCTTATCGTGAGATCACCTTATAATGAAGTACATAATACATGATTCCCTCATTATAATGCTGTCTGTGGCACCCATAGAATATAGTGCCTTATGTTGAGATCACCTTATAATGAAGTACATAATACATTATTCCCTCATTATAATGCTGTCTGTGGCACCCATGGAATATACTGCCTTATCGTGAGATCACCTTATAATGAAGTACATAATACATTATTCCCTTATTATAATGCTGTCTGTGGAACCCATAGAATATACTGCCTTATCGTGAGATCACCTTATAATGAAGTACATAATACATTATTCCCTTATTATAATGCTGTATGTGGCACCCATAGAATATACTGCTTTATGGTGAGATTGCCTTATAATGAAGTACATGATACATACAATTTTACTACCACTTAATGAAATGGGAACTTTGGCTACTGTATATACTCACGTATAAACCGAGTCCAAATGAAAACAACATAGACCCTAATCTGCCATCGCATAATGAGCCAGCAGATCAGGGTCTATGTTGTTTGTTCTACTTATTAGTCCTTACAGACTGCATAGACCCAGATCTGCCAGCATATTATGTGACAGCAGATCTGGGTCTATGCAGTTTGCTGTTGATATCGGCTTATACGCATGTATATATGGTATATCCTCCTTATAACAGGAAGGGTAATATAATGAGGAGCATTATAGTGAAGCAGTACTATATATTACATGTTGAACTTTTCAACAGATTCTGCCATAAATCTTCAGAAACACCAATAATTCAGCAATTGGTACATGGAAAATCAACTCTAATCAGCTTGCAGACATACAGAAGCACAGTCAAATTAAGTTATTTGCCAAAAATGAGACTGTTAGCTGCAGATTTAAAGCCCCACTCATTTCTTTGGCAGACTGCTAATGTAGAGATCTGACGTGTCATCTGCTGTTGTCCGTGCACCATGGTTGCACTAAACGAGATTTATGTTGAACTCTCTAAAACACGGTATTTTTAACATCATTAAATTGAAATGAATCTCTAATTTCAGCATATTAGTGATATAAAAGTTTGGCACATTACCAACTTGGAAAAATACATTTTTTTGCAGTAATGATTGTACACGACTTACAGAAAATTCATGTGTTCTTGTATGCAGTACTATGTTGATGCAAACAAAATGAATAATTGTAATTGCTTTGTTCCAACACGAGGGGATTATCATAAGTTGCTGCCAACTGTGGCAGATGTTGAGATAAAATTATAATTAAACATCAATAATAATTTTAAAAAAAAAATCCTCAGGTTCGTCTATTCACTCGTTACTGTAGTATACCTAAAAATGGCGGTTACTTATATATAACTCTTCTTCTGGAACCTTCTGTTTGGGCAGTTTGCATTTGTAACATACAGACTATGATCTTTTTATCACAGATTTAATGTAAATACATGTACAATTTTAATGAAAATTCATTCACTTGTTAAAGTTTTGGAAAATTGTATACTTGCTTATATTTTGTGATTTACAGTAAGTTATTTAATTACACCTGATCCTGGAAAATGTAGCAGTAGTTCAGAAAGCATAGCAACTTCGTGTCAGTTAACTTTCAGGTATGTTCTGAAGTAGTTAATTAAAGTGCATGCCATGTTGGACATATGTGAGATTGACTGTTAAATCTGCAGTGATTGTACATTATTGGCAGTGTTAGACCATTATCTCAGACCTGCAGAATGTAGGAAATGAGTAGCTAGACTTTTCAAATTCCAACCATGTCACTAATAATCTCTCATTGCCAAGCCTTCTGACATTAAATACAGCAGAATAGAACAATTATTAGACCGAAAACCACAGTCTTTGCTTCTATCACTTGCTAAAATGTGGCTTTCAAAGCACTTGCCAAATATTCTCAACAGTTTTTGAGCCAGAAACTGGATCTAAGCTCAAATTCAGAGATTATCGCACTTATACAGCTTTTTCTTATTAAAAGTAAGGTTTAAATCCTAGAACATGGAAGATTGTCTAAACAAGGGTATAAATTTACCCCAGGTATAACATCCATTCTTGGTCCAATTTCAAGTTTTATTTAGTCTGGTTTGGTTTGGTGTTTTACGGCACAGCAACACAAGTAGTTATTTAGTGCTGAGGCAATTGGAGTAAAGTGCCTTGCCCAAGGACACACCTCGGTAGTTTACCCAGGCTGGTCTGATGGTAGGATTTGAACCTGCACCCTTTTAGTCGCGAGTCCGGCATGCTAACCACTGAGCCACTGCGGCTCTTTTTTTAGTCTGTATCCAGACAAGTGGGCAGACTTGCTACATCCATTATGTATCTGTGTAACTGGTGCTTTGATTGGATGCATGAAAAAATGTTTTCATTTGTAATGTCATAATGTTTACCTATACATCATACAATGAATTTTAAAAAGTTAGGGAAAACCTAGCAACAGACAACAACATGGCATCAATGGTTGACATTAAATTATTTTTAAAGGAAATAAATAAAATCAATATATTCTCAGTTCCTAAAATTGAGGGGAAAAAATCCTTTCACTGCAATAAAACAAACATTCTGGAAGCAATCAGTTTTTAGATAATAAAGTTATTCCTCTTATTATGAGAAGAGTATCCAAGGGGTGTAAATCTTTCTGGAATAAATTTATAAGAAATTCCTTTTAAAAAAAACATTAATATGGTGTAATACTCTGGTTCTGTCTGTGAGAATGAGATATGTATGGTTTAAGTTTTGTGTCAGCAAGTTTTGAGAAATAATTGGTCTGACTTTATATCCATCTTGTTTTAAACTTGTTCTCATTCTCATTTCTTCTTAATACATTTGACGTCTCACTAGATAATTATTAAAAGGTACATGTAGTTTGATTTATTTCAATGTTCCACTACCAGGGGTCAGAGGAGTTGAACCGTATAGATATATTTAAATAGTTGACAGGAAAAAGTTAACAAAAATAATGCAGAACAAATTTGAAATCAAGTAGAAATAAACAAAATTTACCCATCAAATTTTTAGTAAATATGTTTCTTTCTGAATATTTGAATCTAGATATTCAGCTTTCTCATATCTGGATTTCTGCAAACTCTAGTTGATGCATGAAATGTAAACATTGAAGCAAGCAACTATATAAATTCATTGACAATTTGATGTTAGCCACAAAGACGATTCATTCAGTATCTGTGTTGTACTTTTATTATGATCAATACTCAGATTTGTTTTCTGCTCCAAATATTGAAAAGTTTCTTCTTTCCTGATGTAGGGGCCCCAGGTGGCTGAGTGGTCTAAGGTGCTTGCCTTTAAAGATCACCGACATCTCACCTCTGCATGGGTTCAAGCCTCGGCTCGGCCAATGTGGGTATGTGAGAAAGTTTGCCAGTAGCTTCCCGTGGGTCGGTAGTTCTTCCCAGGGTTTTTGTGGGGTCTAATCCTCGACCACATATGATGACCACCATGTATAGCCTACCATGTGTTGAAAATGGCTATAAAACCCACTAAAGCACACAAACTTTCCTGATGTACTTTTTACTAAGTAGTAATATACGTACAAGTATGCATATTAATCCATGTTGCTAATGCAAGTGTCAGTGTTAGACATTGGGATGATTATTATACATGTATGTCACTCATGATCACATATAACTCGAAGTTATAACATTTATATGGTTTATTTCAAGCATACTTTTCTCTGATGTTATTACCTCAAATGGTCATAGGCCAGAAGAGTTTATGGGATGGTTGGTTGTCCATTTTCCATTAGCACATGTTTGTTATTGCTACTTCTCCTAAACTACAAGGAGGATTACCATGAAACATTATACACACATTCATCCCAAGCTGGTCCTAAATTAAAATGGTGCCAGTTGGACATCCAATATGGCAACCTCAGTGGCCATCTTGAAAATCTTGTTATCGCTACTCCTCCTGAACAGATAGTCATATCAACATGGGGTTTCACTAAAAGACTTATTATAATGTCCAGTTGGTTCTGAATGAAATTGGTGTCAATCTTACAGCTAATACAGCCACTATCTTCAAATTTTTTGTATTGTTACTCCTCTTGAACAGAAAGTCATATCAACATGGGGTTTTCACCAAAAGACGTCTTATGATGTCTAGCTGCCCTAACTAAAAATGGTGCCAATTTGACATCCAATATGTCCACCATGTTGGCCATCTTGAAAATCTTGTTATTGCTACTTCTGGATGAATGGTCATATCAACATGGGGTTTTCACCAAAGATTTCCTATGATGTCTAGTTGGTCCTAAATGAAAATGGTGCCGATCTGACACCCAATATGGCATCCTTAGCAGCCATCTTGAAAATCCTGTTATCGTTGTTTCTTCTTAACAGAATGTCATATCTTATGATATCTAGTTGGTCCTAAATGAAAATGATGTCAATCTTACATCACCACTACATGTACATTGGCCATCCTGAAAATCTTGTTATTGCTACTCTTCCTGAATGGAAGGTAATATCAATATAGGGTTTTCACCAAAAGACTTCTTAAGATTCATTATTGGTCCTCAATGAAAATTGTGCCAATCTTACATTCAATGTGGCCACCATGGTGGCCATCTTGAAAATCTTGTTATTGCGCCAGAATATCAGAGATGGTTTCAACACACATCTGTAAAAAGAAAAAACGATCTTATCTTGGATTTCTGGAAATTCTTTTTAAGTCAGTGGAGTGTTAATCCCTTCAAGGGACTCTTGTTTATTTTATGTTAAATTTTTTATGTTCTCATCTCTCACTGTATTTTAGTGTTCAAGATAGACTTCCAGTGCACAGGGATGTTAAGTACAGAGGTGAATGTCAACATTCAAATGAACATCAGCATTTTTTCTGTCTCCAATAGCACAGTCCTCAACTTCAAGAGGAGAAAAATGTGTCTTAAAGGTCAGTGACAACTCTTTTCATTGTCTTGACTATGTGAGCATGCAGACAGCAAGACATACAGTATTTTTCCAATGATAAGCCTATCCCCAGACTGGTCCCATGAGCTTATCATCACAGACTGGTCCCATGGGCTTATCATGGGGGGAATACTGAAAGTATGACTCCATGGTGGTTTAAGCTGTGTAGTGTCATCATTTTGAACAAAGTTAACATTTTGTGTTGAACTTTTATCTTAAATTGCATGAAAGTAATGAAGCAGAGTCTTTCCAGTGGCCTAAGTTTTTCCCTCTTTTCCATACTTTTTTGTCAGACTCCCTGTTTTTTGCTACTTTTTGCAAAATGGCCCTATTATCCCAACTTTTTTAACATTTTTGTGTTGAACACTGATTACACTGGGCATGAACAGCTGTAGCAAAGGAATTCAGATATGATCTTTGTGATGTGAGCTGGGTGTTTAAGAAGATAGAAGTAACCTGGACTAAAGAGATGGCTAATAGGTAAGAGCATGCTTTTGTCCAAGTTTGTGAAGGTAAGTCAAGTAAAGGTTTTATTGTCAGTAATTTACATAAATTTCATACTATTTTTCATTATGAAAGATCTCAATTCCCATACTTTTCCATATTTATTAAAAAGTAGGCCTACTTTATCCCTACTTTTTCACAAATGGTTGCTGGAAAGACTGGAAACATACCATGTTTCTCCATTGATAAGGTAATGCAGAACCTATTTCCAACATTTAGAAAATTAAAAAAATTTTAGCATAAGAAAACCTTGTCCAATGATGAGCACACCTGCACTTTTCATCAAATTTACAAGGTAGGCCCTTTTTGTTTAATTACCATGGCCAAAATACTGTAAATCAAGGCCAGCTGTGTAGGTGAGATGAAATTATCTGCAGTTAACATGAGTCTTTGGTGGAAATGTAGAATAAGTCTTTGGGGAAATGTAGAATAAGTCTTTGTGTAAATGTAGATTAAATCAGTCTTTGTGGAAATGTAGAATAAATCTTTCTGGAAATGTAGAACAAGTCTTTGTGGAAACTAAGAGTAAGTCTTTGTGGAAATGTAGAATAAATCTTTGTGGAAATGTAGAACAAAGTCTTTGGTGGAAATGTCGAACAAGTCTTTGTGGAAGTGTAGAATAAATCTTTGTGGAAATGTAGAACAAGTCTTTGGTGGAAATGTAGAATAAGTCTGGAAATGTAGAATATATCTTTGTGGAAATGTACAATAAATCTTGGTGGCAATTTAGAATAAATATTGTTGGAAATGTAGAATAAATCTTGGTGGCAATGTACATGTAGAATAAATCTTGGTGGAAATGTAGAACAAAGTCTTTGTGGCAATGTAGAATAAATCTTGGTGGAAATGTAGAATAAATCTTGGTGGAAATGTAGAACAAAGTCTTTGTGGCAATGTAGAATAAATCTTGGTGGAAATGTAGAATAAATCTTGGTGGCAATGTAGAATAAATCTTGGTGGAAATGTAGAACAAAGTCTTTGTGGAAATATAGTAATCTGTTGTTGGCTTTAAATTTTTCCCTCATAGAAATATATTTAAGATGTTCAATTGGAAATCACATGACTTACTTTTTATTGTTACAGTGTTAACTTTACAAATGTTTTAAGCTTGAGAAGTCTACTGTGCACTTACTGTGGAGATCAAATTTTTAGAAGCAGTTTAAGTAAAGATAAATGGGAATCTGAAAGTAGGCAATAGTATCAGCTGCAGATAAGGAAAAACTATGATTTTTGAGACTCAGACTTCAGATTTTAATCTGACCTTTGGGTATGAGTATGAAATTGTATAATGGCAATATATATATATATATATATATATATATATATAATTTTTTTAAAAACTATTGTTTGCAAATAATATTTACACCTTTTGTTCATAATGAGCTCTTGAATGCACTTTGATTTCATATTTAAGGTGCATTTCTTTTGATGCACCTCTCTCTTTCTTTTATGAAGTACATACTTGGAGTGCATTGCCACAAGGCAAAAGTGGAAATTGCAGTTTTCTTCCCAGCAATGCCACATATAGTTCCTGAAGTCAGAAAACAGTCAGCATACCATATGTACTCACTTATAAGTCAAGTCCAACTGCAAACAACATAGACTCTGATCTGCCATCACATAATGTGCCAGCAGGTCAGGGTCTATGTTGTTTGTTCTACTGCTTACTCCTAACAAACTGCATAGATCCAGATCTGCTCGTGCATTATGCAACAGTAGATCTGGGTCTACGCAGTTTGCAGTTGGAATCGACGTACAAGCGTGTATATATGGTATTTATATAGTCTACTATTTTGAAGTGTTTTTCACTGCAGAAACTTTCTTCAAAAAACAGATCACATGGAATAGTCTGAAAGGACAAAAATAATATGCATGTTGCATCCTTTGTGATTGCACTTTACAGTGGGAATGTAGTGTTTTATTAAAGAAAAGATGCTGCCCCATTAATGCAGTGTAAACATGTTGTAATTTTTATCCCATGCTTTTCGAAGAAAAGGATAGGGATTATGTTAATCTACCTAACCAGACTTTGTGTGTGTGTGTAATGTCATGTAGTCTAGGCCCTAATCAAAAAGATAAAAGATATAGAAAATAACAGTTACTGTTAATACTCACTTATAAGTTGAGCCCAATGGCAAAGCAACATAGACCCTGTTCTGCCCACACATAATGTGCCAGCAGATCAGGGTCAGTGTTGTTTGTTCTGCTAATTACTCCTAACAAACTGCATAGACCCAGATCTGCTGGCGCATTATACGACTGTTGATCTGAGTCTGTGCAGTTTCATGTCGGACTTGACTTAAAAGCGAATATATTTGGAAGTTTTTATTATCATTCTCCAAAACTGGTTCTTTTTTGAGGACCTGATTTAAAAAAAAAGTCACCATGAGGCTTGGGCAGAAATGTCCATTAATTAAATGTTATATGTTTTCAAGGCAATAAGTCAGCTTGTTGTCAGTTAATAATTCATTTTTTCAAGCAGTAGAATACTGGTGTTGGGTGAAATTCTATAGTATAGTTTTCTGAAAGGAAACAATAATTTTATAAATAAATAGTTTCAGAGAAAACTATTGAAGCATGGAAGGATAACACTAAAAATGAAGCAACAAAAAATCTAGGACAAAATATGACACATTTTCCAGTACTTTTAATAACAGAATATTTAAATGTTTTATATTTTTTAATAACTTGTTATATCACCTTTGAATGTTTTATATTAAATTTCACAAATATCTGGCTTCATGTTAATTTTGGGCAGAAAATGTATGTATGTATGTATGTATGTATGTATGTATGTGTGTGTGTGTGTGCACATGTGTGCATGCGTGCGTGCGTGCATGCATGCATGTATCTATGTATGTATGTAGTGCCGACCAAAGGCTAATTTAGCAAAAATGGCAAATTCATGCACATTGCTAAAATTCACAGGAAGACAAACGCCTCCAACCAAAAGTAAATATTGATCATGACACAAAAGATAAAAAGTAAAGATGTTGCAAAAACATCTCCCCAAAGGCATGTAAAACAAAGATAAAGGCAAAAAAAGGGTAAAATCCTTTTTAGGAAAAATGGTTCCTTTGAGTTGATTACGCTTTTGACCTATAATATCTTAGTATATTTCTGTCAGAAATCCCATTTGTACTAATATGTAGTCAGAAGATTCAGTATATTACTAGTTTAAGAGGCCCATTCCTTTAGCTAATCAATTTCACAATCCTCAGATTTATAATTATCTGTAACTAGAATGCAGTATGACTCCCTTATTCTTTGATGAATGTTGCTATTATGTGTACTTGGCAATTTTTGTTTTACGGTAATGATAGTATCTGCAGATCAAGAAAATGTCTTATGATTCAATGAGTTAAAATATACAGTACTCCCTCATTATAATGCCGTCCATGGGAGCCATAGAGTATACTGCCTAATGGTGAGACCACCTTATAATAAAGTACATGATACAGTACTCCCTCATTATAATGCTGTCCATGGGAGCCATAGAGTATACTGCCTAGTAGATCACCTTATAATAAAATACATGATACAGTACTCCCTCATTATAATGCTGTCCATGGGAGCCATAGAGTATACTGCCTAATAGATCACCTTATAATGAAGTACATGATACAGTACTCCCTCATTATAATGCTGTCCATGGGAGCCATAGAGTATGCTGGCTTTTGGTGAGGCTGCCTCATAATAAAGTATATCATACTTATAATTTTACTAACACTTAATCCAATGGGATCCATGACCATGCTTGCCTTATAACAGGAACCATGTTATAATGAAGAGCTTTATAATGAGGAAGTGCTGTACAAGTTACAGTGTCCAACCAATTGACATGAATTAGTATTGTCATTTGTTCAACATGTTATTTTGCTAAACTTCATAAAAAGGGTTGTTACATGTGTGTAGTATGATGACCAAGAAACCCTATTTTTGAGCTGAGTAATAAAAATTTTGGTTCGTGGATGTGCCAAAATATATTTTTCTTTTTATTGTGCTATTTATACTTCATAACAAAATTGCCCCATAGCGAGGATTTCAGCAGTGGAGAAACAAAGATCACTTTTGTCCGCCAACGTTAAGTACACCAGTAAACGAATATATGTTGTACAGTAAATTCCCAATGCCTACATGTTAATACATTTATCTTCAGACATCACAGAGAACATCATGTATTTCTTATCTTTAAATGACATATTTTTTCTTCTGATACCAATAATTTTCTTCGTATTTTCTTGTTGAATTAATTTCTGCATCTATTTTTTAAATCTCAAATAAATCAAACACAAATGTGTTACAGCTTGGGCAGGTAAGACCACCTATGACTATTTGTATTGAAATGGATGCATTATTCATCAATTCAGTAGAATTTGAAAATTCTTGGATCTTATGTTTTTTTGTGGTTTGACTTTTTATCAATGAAAGGCCAGAAATCTTGGATATGATTTATATGCAAAAAAAAATAGTGTATATTGAGTAAATTTAGCTGCTTTATCAAATCAGCATACATAAACTAGCATACCTTCTTCATTAACTCAGCCATTATTGAATTTTAGGTAAAAACATAGTAAACTTTCAGGATTTATCACACCTTTTGATGCATACAAATTGATTATCAGATATTTAATCATGCATGTGCACCACTCAAGAATGCGGACTTTGTACACTGTGAGTGTAGATGTGGATTTTTTCAGTTATAAAATAAAATAAATAATTTTACTAAGTGAAAGTACACCATTGCTGTCTTGGATTCAACCGTTATTAATGCAGTTATTGCTCTTTGCTTGCTACCTATGCAGCCTTTTCTCACATAAATTGTTTCAACAATAATTCAAAAAGACTCATTGGTTTTTATCCCTACTGGTCATAGACCAGAAGAGCTTATGGTATGGTCTGTTGTCCGTCCATTGTCTGTCCATCTGTTAGCACAAGTTTGTTATCACTTCTCCTCCTAAACTATTTGCAGAATTGCCATGAAGCTTTGCACACACATTCATCCCATGGTCTAGTTGGTCCTAGATGAAAATGGTGTTGCTTCCACATCCAATATGGCCACCACAGCAGCCAGCTTGAAAATCTTGTTATCACTACTTCTCCTGAATGAATGGTCATACCAACATGAGGTTTTCAATTAAAGACTTCTTATGATGTTGAGTTGGTCCAATGGTGCTGATCTGATGTCCAATATGGTCACTATGGCAGCCATTTTGAAAATCTTGTTATTGCTACTGCTCCTTAATGGATGGTCATATCAACATGGAGTTTTCACTTAAAGACTTCTAGTTAGTCATAAATGAAATTGGTGCTGATCTGATATCCAATATGACATCCATCTAGAAAATCTTTTTATTGCTACTCTTCTGAACGGAAAGTAATATTGACATGGGGTTTTCACCAAAAGACTTCATATGATATCTACTTTGGTCCTAAACGAAAACAATGCTGATCAGGGGTCTAATATGGCTGCAACAGTGACCAGTTAGAAAATCTTGTTATCACTACTCCTGAATGAGCATGGAGTTTTTGCTTAAATACTTGTTAAATTGTTTTGTTGATCTTAAATTAAAATGGTACTGATCTGATGTCCAATATGTGGCCATCTTGAAAATCTTGTTTTAGCTACTCTTCTTAAAGGTAAGGTCATTTTGACTTGGGGTTTTTATCAGAAGAGTTCTTCGAGTGTCTACTTGGTCCTAAATGAAAATGACTAACCCTCAATATGGCCACTATGCTGGTTATCTTGAAAATATTGTTATCTCTACTCCCAAATGGATAGCTATATCAAGATGGGTTTTTTCACCATTAGACTTCTTATGATATCTAGTTGGTCCTAAATGAAAATGGTGCCAGTCGTTCATACAATATGGCTGCTGTGATGGCTGTTGTGAAAATCATGTTGTCACTACTCCAATTGAATGGATGATCATTATGACATGGGGTTTTGATCAAAAGACTTATAATGATGACTACTTTGTCCTAAATGAAACTGGTGCCAATCTGAAATCCAATATGTCCACCACAGCAGCTAATTTGAAAATCTTGTTATCACTGAAGAATATCAGAGATGGTTTCAACACTCAACAGTTAAAAGGAAGAAATCGTCTTATCTTGAATTCCTGGAAATTTGTGTCACCCAGTAGAGCATCAGTCCCTTCAAGGGACTCTTGTTTGTAAAGTGAGAGAATTTGATGGCTGCTGCTGTGTATGTAGGATTACCATTGCCATATAATATATATCAGGTGTTTTGATGTAGGGTTTATTTGGGAAGACAAAAGATTTGTCTAAACAAAAACCTCTACAGTTTTCTGGATGTAACTTTTGTATTGTGTACTTTGCAAATACATTCAAATACAAGCTCTAAAATAAAATCACAACTGTCTCATGACTAAATCTGTCAACATTTCCTTCACCAAAATAATGCAATATATGGCATTACACAGATGAAAGTGCCTGTTATTAGGCAGAGAAAATGCATTGAAGAAGAGTAGAACACTCCCTCACTATAATGCCCTTTGTTATAACATGGTTCCTGGTATAATCTGCGTATGGTCATGCCCTTTGTTATAACATGGTTCCTGGTATAATCTGCGTATGGTCATGGATCTAATTTCATCAAGTGGTAGTACAATTTTTATGTATAATGTACTTCATAATAAGACAGTCTCACTATAAGGCAGTATAATCTATGTTTCATATGGTATTCTGAAGACAGTGTTATAATGAGAGAGTGCAGTAGTTTGGGGCTTCACTGACATTTAAAGAGGAAACATTAAAGATTTTGCTACGGAGTTTTGATCCTATTTAATGAAGAGGAGGCAGAAGATTTTGCACTCTGGCTGAACTGGTACACTATATTAATCCCAGCATTTAATTTCCTATATAGAGGAGAGGAGGCAGAAGATTATGAACCAATGTAGAACTGTTACACTATATCCCAGCATTTAATTTCCTATATAGAGGAGAGGAGGCAGAAGATTATGAAACGATGTAGAACTGTTACACTATATCCCAGCATTTAATTTCCTATGTAGAGAAGAAAAGGTAGAAGATTTTGCACTCTGGCAGAACTGGTACACTATATTAATCCCAGCACTGAATTTCCTATGTAGAGAAGAGAATTTAGAAGATTTTGAACCATGGTAAAACTGGTACGCTACATTAGTCTCAGTGTTGAATTAGGCTGCAAGCTGTTTTGTGTATAATAAAAAAAACATTTATGCCCTGATCTACTAACACTTGATGAAATGATAGGATCTGAGTTGATACTATCATACTACCCAAAGTAGATTACTGATAAGGGTAATATTTCATGGAGTAGTACTAATTATTTGCTCAAGTTGCTCCGTGGGCATTTGGTTTGGTTTGGTATTTATGGTGGAGAAACACATGATGGTTATTTAGTGCTGAGGCAGTTGGAACAAAGTGTTTTGCCCAAAGACACACAGTGGTAGCCAACCCAGGCTGATACAGTGGTAGGATTTGAACCTGCACCTTCAGGTTGGGAATCCAGAACTATGACCACTGAGCCACCATTAATGGGCATTTGAAAATACTGTATATGTGCGTTCCTGTGGTGACATGCAGTTAAATCAGCTGTTTGTTTTGATGTAGCATATATATTCGCTTGTAAGTTGAGTCCAGCTGCAAATTGCACAGATGCAGGCCTGCCATCACATAATGGACTGGCAGATCTTGTTATGCAGTTTGTTAAGAATAATCAGTAGAACAAACAAAATAGACCCTGATTTGCTGGCACATTATGCGATGGCTGATGAGGATCTATGTTGTTTGCAGTTGAACTCGACTTACAAGTAAGTATAGATGGTATTATGAATGAGACATGCATAGAGATTGTTTTTATGCTCCTACTGCATGTAGCAAGGACATCTTGATTTTGCCCTGTCTGTCCATCTGTCTGTCCATCTGTTTGTACATCCATGCATCCTTCCATGCATCCACCCATCCATCCCAAGATAATGTTAGCAAGATTGTGCAAAAACTAATCAACATAGACAAATTAAATTTGGCAAGCATATTTGTTTTCATATGTTGATCGCCTGATGAGGATATTAGACCCTTAAAGCATTTTGAAACTTTTGTATCAATATTTTCTGAACTTTTTGGACGTTTTTTGTTGTTGTTGAAAATTGTGTTAGTGGGAGTTAAGCAAAACTACTTAAGGTAGACAAATGAAATTTGAGTAGGCTTATTTTTATTTGTATGTAGATCACCTGATTGAATTTTCAGGACATTAAAGCAATTTTTCAATTTTTTTTTTTACACATTTGTGAACTTACTGGACTTTTACTTTATGAAAACCTTGTCAGCACCATTAAGCCAAAGTCACTTGAGGTAGACAAATAAAATGTGGTAGGCATTTTTGTCTACTTATTTAAGTGACCTAATTGGATTTGTATGTGATTAAAGCAATTTTTCAAATTTTCTTAAGTTTATGAACTTTCTAGACTCAGACCTCATACATATTTTACAAATATAGCCGTCTTAATGAATCTGTGAAAGCATGTGAAACATAGGGATCTCTCATTTTGTTGGTATATTTATTTTTGGAGTCACACCAGGTTACTTTTGCAAAAACTATTCATTATTTTTAAAAAATGCACTGGTCAGGTACTGATCAGCTCTTTTCTTTTGCAAGTGAGGCACCATGTTTTGTCAGTTGCTTTAAAACTTTAAGTGTTCCATAATTTTGAAATTAATAACATTCAAACTTAAGACTTAATGACCACCCAAACATTCACAATTGCACATTGTAAGTGGAAAACATTTATGCATGTCAATTAAAAAATTCCTTGCACTTGATATCTTTAATGCTCCTTGTTAGATAGTATTCTCCATTCTGGTCTACAGAGGCTGACACAAATGAAAAAGAAACAAAACAAAACAAAACATTGGGCAGGTTTGCATCATCAGACTGGTTATTTTCCTACAGCAATAAAAGTCAAAGAAGCTCTTGGCCTCTTGAGCATGATGGCACAAATACTGCAAAATAAGTGCCTGCCTAGACAGAAACTAGGATTCCTGAAGAGAATAAAGACTTCAACTTATGATAAGGTAATGGTGCATTGTTTTTGTGTTTTTGTATAATTATACAAAATAAGTCACTGATGGTTGCTAAAACTTTCCCCTAAACTGAGATTTTTTTTTTATCATGCTCTCCCTTGTTTTGGTAATGAAAACCAAATAGCACCTTAGAAGATGGATAGTAATGACATGGCCTAGTGTGTTTTTGATTTCTTATCTACTTGCACACTTGAATGTACATGTATTTGTATGCCTAATGTATTTTTATTCAGTAGGATCTATTGTACATCTTTTTAATATGTTGTAATCAATATTTCAACTTGCTATGTGGCTTGTGACGCAAAACCAGCAAGTGTAAAAGCGGACCAGTATGTTTGGTAGGAGTTTTACTGTTTGTTTTGATAGTTGCTGGCCCAAAGTCCAACAGGTTCTGAAAGGTAAATTTTGAACACTTGTGGCAATGTAAAAGTCTGTTCTTATAAGTGAATATTTTCTCCATGTGAACTGTCTATGAGAGATAAATACAGCAGCTCAAGTCATAAATATGTTACAAATGAAGCTCACAAAGATGATGTTTTGTGATGAATCTTTGGTACTTTGTAGACAGAGAATAAATTGGCCATGTCATGTTCCCAGGAAAAGGCATACAAAATTTAATTGCTTTTTGGCAGGTCTTGGAATCTTTGTGCAACAAAAGAACTAGAATATGTAGTTTTTATGAACATTGATTGACAATTTCATTGTAGGCAGAAATAGAAGGGTGGAGTTTTTCATGGAATGCAACTTGTAATTAGATGATTTAAGTAACTTAGACATGGTTTGGACAAGGCAGACAAAAAGATTTTCTCTGGGAGCACAGATTGAACATGTTGATCACAATCTTCTTGATTAACTACCATAGTCTAGACCCAATTAGAGCAGGGTGTACAAGTCATTTCATAGTCTTTTGCATGGTTTCCTCAAAGACAGCATATAATTCAGCAGAGTCGAAAGGTATGCACCATGGCTTCAGTTTCAGCAAACATCTCAAGTAAAATTCTTCTTTGAATTGAGATTTTTTCAATGTTTTTCATATTGCTCTAAATTTTGTCTCCATAAGAAACTGTTTGCACTAAACATTTGGCAGACAGTGTGGATTCAAATAAAGTTATGATAGATTAAAATAAAGTTATGATATTTGGAATTCTTGTGGAAAGAGTTATGACTATTCTGTGAAGGCAAGTTGAAGATTTCTTCAGATTTCAGAAATTCCTCAGCTCCAAATTTTATGGAATAAAAACCTGGCACCTTATGGCACCAGTCAAACATAAAAATTCTTTTTTCATTCAATTTCACTAGGTGAATATTTGACCACAATTGTGAGTGTCATAGACAATCTCAAATTCAGGCACAAAACACCCCCAACAACAACAAGACCAGAATTACTTTTGAAATAAATGTCAAACTGCTTTGTTTCAACTCTTAAATAAAAGATATAAAGCCTTACTTGCATTATACAGTGTTGTTAAACTTAAGTCGTGTGTGAAATAGTTCTCTCATTATTTTGAATTGGTATAACGGTGACCTGTTCTGGATTGTGTATGGTGAAGCACAAGCTTGGCAACTGTTCTGGCTATATAAGAGCAGCGATTTGCAATTTTTAGCTCTGCCCATTCTTGGTTCTTATTTTCTGTCACTTTTATTTCCTCCACTAGAAAGACTATATGCTTTTACTATATTGCTACCTGTTCCTTTGAACTTGCACCAATAAAGACTTGTTGGATGAACATGCATACAATGTAAAATTTAATTGAAATGTCATCCAGATATTGGAAAAAAGCACAAGTCTTCCAAGGCATGTTTTTGTCCTGATTTCAAAAGTGTTAAACTTACACCATATAAATATATGATATTTATGTCACATGGACAGAGCCTAACCTTAAGTAACAGAAGGTTTGTTCTTAAAAAAAAAGAAAATCTCTAGTATTTGGTCTTGGACAATAAGCAGCGTATAGTGGAACTAACCTAGTAGACACCTACATATGAAGGATACCAGTTTATAAAAAAAACTGTTTACACATCCAATTTGTTAATTTTCATATAATGTTACCCATATATGAAGGACATCTGGCTATGAAGGACATTTTTTGTGATCCCTTGAGTGTCCTCATTGACAGGTTTCAGTTGGTAAAAGAATCAAACTTAAACATTCTGCATATAATTGTACACTGTATCTGTGGAGACAATCTTTTGAAGAATAGGAGCATTATACATCCAACAAAAAGCCATGATTCAGCATAAATGCTTCAGAGATAATTAATGAAGCTTATCTGACTTAACAACAGGTTAGGTCTGTCATTGATGATGTTGATTAACAGATTCATACCTATCTGGAAAGTTACTTGCATTCAAACTTTTTGTTAGTTATCTTGTTACAACATATGCTTTACATCATTGTTGATCTCTGATCTCGGTAAAAATGCTTGCTTGTCTCAATTACATGATGACACATTCAGCTACACCCAATGGTTGAATAATCAAGTCATATAAGTATTCACAGCAGTGTTTTGTATTTTACTTGGGTTATTAATCTATTAACCTTTTTCCAATCAGATCATATAACTAATAGAAAAAATTAATTGGTTGATTTTGTTTTAGTAACAAAATTATAGCAAATAACTTTAAGCTTAAAATGTATCACATGAGGTCATTTAAAACAAAAACATGTATGTTGATACGATATTGTTTTCTTAGAATTTAATAAAAATTTAATTGTATTTTAACTGCCTGTATGTGATAATTAACATTATTTGAACCTTACTAATTTATTGTACCTTGCTTAGATATAAATTTATAATTAATGCAGCCTAGATGTGTTCATGACTAAAATTGTCAGGACAAATGTATAATTAGTTTTAACTGAAAAGGAACCTGAGCTTCATCAAAATATCACAGTGCTCATTCTGTATATAAGCAAAGTCCTATACAAAACTTTGATCATTCAAACATCCATCACTGGATGAGTCAATGTCACTCAAAACTCAGCATCAGTACTCTGCATCTGTGCTCAGGATCACTGGAATACTCACCATCAATACTCAGAATCACTGGAATACTCACTGGAATGCTCAGCATCACTGGAATATTCACTGAAATGCTCAGCATCAATACACTCAGCATCACTGGAATACTCAATGTCATTAGAATACTTATCATCACTGGGATACTCAGCATCAGTGCTTAGGATCACTGGAATATGCACTGGAATGCTCAGCATCAATACACTCAGCATCACTGGAATGCTCAGTATCATTAAAATACTTAGTATGATTGGAGTACTGAGCATCACTGGAATACTCAGCATCACTACTCAACATCACTGGAATGCTTAGCATCACTGGAGTACTTAGCATCAATACATTCAGTGTCACTGGAATACTCAGCTTTACTGCAGTGCTCAGAAGTACTGCAATACCCAGCATGAGTACATGTCATCACTGCAATACTTAGCATCAGCACTCAACATCACTGAAATGTCACTGGAATACTCAACATCACTAAGTTTACTTTTTCAAACTGAAAACTCAAGGAAATAGTTATGACCTGCAGCACTTTGAGTTTTTGAACTGCAACTGTACTTGAATAAAATGCTCATCTAATATCAGAGTTCACAGTTATCAGTCTTTTTTTAAAAATTTATTTATTTTGAAAATACATGTGTATGTAGATGCAGACCAGTACTGAGCCTTCTTCATTAAGACACTGAAAATTTATAATCAGATATGAATATTTTCTAATGTAAAGCTGTAGACTTTTTGTATAAAGTCAAACATGTGAAATTTCCTAGTGGCAGATTAATTCTCCCAGTATCTGCAATGTCAATGATTGAAAATTCCTGTCTCCCATTAAAAAAATATATGCAATGAAATCTGTCTTGAGAGATCACGTGTTCTGCACACAAAAAGTGGTCTCTTAAGACAGATGGTCTCTCATAATAGGTTATCATGCTATATAATGAATAAATAAATTCTTGCAGCAAGAATATGGTTTCTCAGGACAGGTGGTCTCATAGCAGTGATCTTTCAAGACAGGTTTTACGTATACATGATACAAAATTTTGGGTCCAACAGTATATACTATCCATGTTTGTGCTGGTTATACTGTTTAGATATTAGTACATTTTGATCAACCTGATGCCTGCATTGGGACGAAATATTTTAAAAGTGCCTTAGTGATCTGGCAATTCTGAAAAATGGCAGGTGCAAGGCACTTCAGACAAAAGATTCATCGCTGAACACTTCAGAACTTACCAAATGTAGAAAAAAGAAATTATGGCATGGGTGACTAGAAGTTACATATCGGCTAAGATGCTTGATAATTTGGCAAATGACATTTTGACAGAAATTTATTGACACTGTTATAGTTATTGAAGTGTCGTGCGCCAGCTTTGGTGCATCTCGGTTTTCAAAACATGGGTCGATAAATAGAACTGTGTACTTCTATCAGTCTCTACTGTTGTATGCCATTATTGGTAATCTTGTTTCAAGTCTGACTATATCTTTAATCTGTTCCATCAGCTTGCAGGGCATGATAAAACAAAATCACCAGTTTTTAAAAAAAATTGTTGTTATTGAGGTAGTTGGGGTCTGAATGCAAAAGTTTAGATTAGGAAGTAGATACAGTTGGGAGGGGAGGGGGTGCCCACAGTTGGGAGGGTGTGTGCAATATAAATATAAAAAATACTTTCTTGTTCGAAATTATTGATGAAGGTGTTGATACAAATGGTAATTACATCATCTTAGATGCAAATATTCAGAGTCAGTAGTACCTTTTGGTCCAAATGAAGATATACCAAATTTCTTTCAAGATATTCAACATATAATTGAAACTTTTTGAAGCTTCTCAGATGAACTGGAATGCCCCACAAAATTATATACTGGATACTTTGAACTATTGAAATAAAACATAATCATAAATCTCAAAATTGTATGCACAATAATCAGCGATGTTTAGAGAGGAAAAAAAATCAACTGCTTTCTAATTTTCTCAGATCTACAACATTTTCTTGCAGAGGCGGGTATTGCTTTTAGTTACAAGTTGGATCATTCTCCTGTTATGGTATCTTTTAAATTTATTGATCAAATAAGGGGGGACCTAGATATTTAATAGCAGCTTATTAAATGATCCAGAATAAATCAACCTCAATTAAAGCTGTATTAATAATACCATTGAGCAAAATCAATTTGATCAAATGGAAATCTCCAGTGCACACTAAAATGTTTTTTTTTCTATAAATGATCAGTTTCTTGGGGAGACCCTAAAATTGTTATTGTAGAGGAAAACTATTTTTTAATCTTCATACAAACAGAAGAAAGAGACAGAAACTCTTGAAAAAAGACTAGAAGAATTTTACACTTCAGGCTTTATTGAAATTGTATAGTAATTAAAATTACCATATATACTTGCGTATAAACAGGGTCCAAATGCAAACAACATAGAACCTGATCTGCTGTTGCATAAAATGTGCCGGCAGATCAGGGTCTGTGTTGTTTGTTCTACTGATTAGTCCTTACACACTGCATAGACCCAGATCCACCCATACATTATGCGACGGCAGATCTGGGTCTATGCAGTTTGCAGTTGGTATCGGCTTATATGCGAGTATATACAGTACTGAAAAAGAACGAAAATGAAAAGATTTGCATGAGTAAAGGGTATTATCATGGATCAAAGGGAAAATGGAAAGTTGAGGGAGAAAAAACCCAACATATTTTTTGTAACCTGGAAAAAAGAAATTATGTTGATAAACATTTTTCAGAGATTGAATCAGATGATGAAAATGAAATTACAGATCTTAATGAAATGATCCAGGAACAAAATGTTACTATCAGAATTTATATCCTTCAAGAAACACTGTAATTAATAAACCACATTCAAATTTTGTCTTGACCACGATAACCCGTATATAACAATACCTTCATTTTTAAGATTCTGAGCTGATGGAAGAACAACTAACAATGCATGAATGTACCTCAGCATGAAAATGGATAATAGTAATTCACCTAGTATTGATGGTTTCACAGCCAAATTTTACAAGTTTTGTTTTTGCCTGATCTTGAACATTACTCGCTATAGTAAAGTCATTGAAATCATACTCACATAAATAGTTCTTGTTGAATGTGGATGTGAAAACAGCAACTGTAAATAGATTACAAGAATTTTTGGGAAATAATTAATAAGTGAAATCCAATCCGGTTTATGAAGGCCAGATTTATTGGAGAGTGTACTTTGTTGATTTTTGATATTATTGAGAATACTGAACAAAAAAGATAATGGATTGATAGTGCTTTTGGATTTTGAAAAGTATTTGACTCCGTTGAATGGAATTTTATTTTTAAAACTCTTGAATATTTGGGATTTGGCCCATGTATCACACATTGTTTTAATTGTTTGTGTAATATCCAGTTGTATTGTAAATAATGGTCACATGTCATCCATATTTCCTATTGAGCAAGGTGTAAGACAAGGAGATCCCGTCTCACCATACCATTTTATAAGTTCTGTTGAGTTACTAAATGCTGAGCTAAAAAATCAATTATCTATTAGCAGAATTGAAATTAATATTTCCTAATTAGTCAATACACAGATGATGAAAAACTAATTTTGAGTGATGATAAATATTCTCATGATAATTCCTTTGTTTAATTGATTGTTTGCTTCTTGCTCTGGATTAAAGGTCAGTTTCTTAAAAAACTGAAGCTGTTAATGATTGGTGTGGAAAGGGGCTGTGGTGAAGACAAGATGACTGATAAGACTATAAGATGGAATCATGATGGTATTTTTAAATTATTGTGTATAAAATAAATCCTTTGTAAAGAAGATTTCACAATAGATAATTATCTTGAGAAAATACAGTCAATTAAGAAACTTTTTGACAATTGGTCTTTTTGAAATATATATATATATATATCTCTGAAGGTATGTCAATTCGCCCCATTGCAAAATTGTCCCCGTCAGAAACGCCCCCACTTTTCACAAGATCGCCCCCATTTCGAAAATTGCACCATGTTAAAAAATGCCCCACTTTTCACAAGATCGCCCCCATTTCAAACTCACATCATGTCACAAATGCCCTCACTAAATTTAATTTTATTTTTTACATGGTATTGATTTTGTTCTTGCCTTTTTTATTAGTTCAATTATGTTCATTTATAGATCTATGTTTGAATAATATTCTTTTAATCATCTTTTTAATCATTGTTAATGCACCCGCCGATAATTAATACTTATGGATCATTAAGGATAATTAGAATGGATTGTTGTTACTATTATAATTCTTTGCTGAATTAAACCTTGATTGATTTTGTTCTTCCCTTTTTTAATTAGTTAATTAGAATTAGAATGTTTGCTGCTTACACTCTGTACAGTCACTAGCCATTGTGTTTATGAGATGATAGAGTGAAACTAGGTTATATATTTTCATTTTTGGCTTGCCCAAGTTTTTTATTTCAAAACAAGTTTGCACCAATAAATTCTCAATTGGCTTTGAAGGCTTGTAGCTCATTGTGATCTTTCCTTTGCAATCTTGGTTGACGCTTTGTCTTTTTGTGCACAAAAATAATCATAACACAGACAAAGGTTTAATTCAAAGCAATGAGTATAATTAAGCCACATCAAAGTTTATGTTTCTATTCTTTGCAGTCTGTGTAAAACTTTTTGTTTCAACAAAAGTGAACAGTGGATCAAAGAGATTCTTGCACGAATCATACATCAAATACGATAATTAGCTGGAGATCACATGTGTGCCCGCGGGGAGTGGTCAGCTATCACACCTAAATCGATTCCTATACAAAATACCCCCCCAACCCCCAGCCTTACATACATGCATTTATTCAGTTCAAACAAATAGGTGTAATTAATCAAGTTCGTGCACCATCATTTTGATTCGTGTAACTTTTATCCTGTCGTATGCTAAAAGAATATAACTTCAATGTTTTTAATTAATATTGAATCTAGTTACACTAACAAAGTAAATATGTAAATAAAGAAACCACAAGAGTTTGTTCAATATTATATATTCATTTTTTATAACAAAAAATATATTTTTAACCACCTTATTAGCATGTTCCCCTGGTGAAATCTTCAAATATTACTAAGGCTGCTTATGTTTCTGAGGTTCTTAGGTTATAATAAATGCAGAGAATGAAGCGCATGGGGCGTTATTGACTGGAATGGGGGTGATTTTGTGAAAAGTGCAGGCATTTTTGGTTGGACACAATTTTGCAATGGGGGCGATTTGGTGAAAAGTGGGGGCGTTTTTGTTAGAGTGAGTTTTCAGTGGGGTGTTTTGACTTTTTTCATATATTAAATACATTGAAACTCCTCAAAACTAAAGTTTCAGTATACCGGAATTGCCTCAAGACCTAATTTTTTTTTAGTCCTGAATTTTTCCTTCTTCAATATCATCGTTATTTTCCCAGTAAACTGAAACCCTCAACTCCGAATACTGAAATAAATTTTGATCCAAAATTTCAATTTTATGCTTTAAAAAACCACATAAAACCGCAACTCAGTTCAAACTTGGAATATATTTTAGCTGCTAAACTCCTGACACACGCTGGAACAGATTATTTATGCTTAGCATGTACTGTAGTGGGCTGATATGTGAGACAAAGACCCAGAAAATGTCCCAAGGGCACACAAGGTCAAAACAAGAAATGGAGTCAATAACACAAGCCACATTAGTTAAAGAGAGATATAAGAAAAAACAGACAGTGCTCCACACCTTCTTCAAGTCAGGCTCTTGAAGTGTGAACATTATGAATTATTCAGAGTATTTAAACATTGTAGAGTATTTTCATAATTCTACTGGACTTACAGTAAAGTTATAAAAGTATCTCATTCCTCAGATGTTTCTTGTAATGAGGACCGTGTTTTTATGTGGAACAAATGTATTCATGTGACGGGATGTGATTTTTGGAAGGAATGTATATTGTTCAGCTAATTCTTCACAAAATACATGTATTTAAAAAAAAAAAAATGTGTACACTCTTACACACACAGATGCTGATGCTCTCATAATTACATTCTGTCTCTCTCTCTCTCCTTCATCACGTAAGTGCTTAGGAAAAGACTTTTTTTTCACATCTACAAAAACCTCAGTAAACCAAACACTTCTCAAAACCGAAATATTTTTGGGTCCAAGGGTTTTTGGTTTTGAGGGGTTTCACTGTATATTCAAAACATTAGCTTAGTCTATCCGTGTTTATTTGTTAGCTGTTGTACCAGACCCTCCAGAACATTTTTTTTCAACAAATGAATACTATTTTCTTTGAGAAACATTTGGATTAACCCATTAGATAGTGGCAGTCAAAATATGCCTAAGTTTCTTTCTTTTTGAAACGCTTTGAAATTGTCATGGATTTTAAAAAATTTGGACCCACTTAATCATTCTAAATGGAAATTGCTTCTCTAGGAAAGTCTGGAGAAATTTGAAGGAGATAAGATCTGGTTCCAAGATAAGTATGGATTGCATTTTCTTTTTGAAAAAAGTTTACTTCCTTTTGGAAATGTATATTTTTAGCTTGGGGACAACTACAGGAAGACTTAACCTCTGCCCAAGAATCCATTCTTTCACGATGATTTAATGATTCAATTAAGGTAGATGGTAAAAACACATTTTTTCCAGGGATGGTGTAAAAAGGGAATCTGTTTTTAAATGACATTGCTAATTTAAATTGTGAGTTTTTATATATTAAAGACCTCATGGAAAATTTTTATATTAACACCAGCTTTTTTCAGGTAGATGCTTTAATCGGCACTATACACAGACAATAGAAATATATCTATAAGGAACCCAGTAAAACAGGATGAAATCAGTTATAAATATGTTTTTCTCCCAAAAATGACAGAAAAAGTGACAAAAACTTTCTACATAATCTTTGTTAACAAAGTTAAATCAAATCCAGAAAATTCCTAGGAAAAATTATGTTGGCAATTGCATGAAACCTTCTCTGTAGAAGATTTACATAAAATAATATTTTACACCATTCACTGATGATACAATTCTTCAAATATTTCAATTTAAACTTTTGCTTAGAATTATCTTTACTAATATTTCATTGATGAAATTCAAATTGTTTGTGACAAAACTCTCTACAATTTTGTAATGAGGCGAGAGAAACTGTAGTTAATTTATTCCTTGAAATGTATACATTTATATATTAGAAACTTGGGGCTTAGATTTATCTCTGAACATAATAAGAACCTCATTTAAAACCTGATACTTCCTGTTTAGACTTGCGCAGATTCTGAAAGTGTTCACTGTTGTATCATCATTATAAAAAAAATGGTATATTTCTTCTTGTAAAATTAAGAATACTGTTCCAAGCATTATTGGAGCTCTTAATTTTTTTTATGTCACAAAAGTATTTATTTATTTTCCACTTTTCTCTGCACCTCAGAAAACTCCAATAAGATAAAAAAAAAATGGTAAACTATTAAAGAGATTCTTTTTTTAAATTTTATTTTCTCTATGATGCCAGAGATTTAGAGCGACTGGTCATAGACTAGAAGAGCTTATGGGATGGCTTTTTGTTCATCAGCAGTCTGTTCATTAGCATACATTTGTTGTCACTACTCCTACTAAACTACTTGGAGGATAATCATGAAACTTTACACACACATTCATCCCAAGGTCTAGTTGGTCCTAAATGAAAATGGTGCAGCTCAGACATCTTGAAAATTTTGTAATCAACACTCCTCCTGAATGGCTGGTCATATCAGCATGGGGTTTTCACTAAAAGACTTCTTATGATGTCTAGTTGGTCTGAAATGAAAATGGTGCCGATCAGCATCCAATCTGGCCACCACCGCAGCCATCGTGAAAATCTTTTAATTGCTGTTCCTCCTGAATGGAAAGTCATATTAACATGGAGTTTTCACCAGAAGACTTCTTATGATGTCAAGTTGGTTTTCAATGAAAATGGTTCCAATTGGACATCCAGTATGGCAGCCACAGCAGCCATCATGAAAATCCTGTTATTGCTACTCCTCCTGAATAGATGGTCATATCAACATGGGGTTTTCACTACAAGACTTGTTATGATGTCTATTTGGTCCTACATTAAGATGGTGCTGATCTGACATCCAGTAAATTGAAATCATGTGATCAGATTTTGTGAATCTCCTGATATGACCTTTCTGGGCTGTCACATGTATACAGTGGTCAGAATGGTCCATAGAGAGTTAAATTTCTCATTGTTTCCCATGATGAAGTGCTGGGAATCTATAATTGAACGCTTTTTATTTATTTACTTTATAAGTAGTCAATTTAGATGACAATAATGAAGTTCCAATGAGGACAAAATGTTATTTTATATTTTTTTTCCCCATACGACTTGCATATACACAGAATATTACACATTATGGTCAAAATGTATTGTATTGATGTAAGAATTGAAGCAGAAAATGGGGTTGGAGTTGATTATATGTCTGAACATTGCTCATGTCTTACATCACTTGTAAAGAATGTAACTTGGGATAAAAGAGAAATGAATTTTTTAAAATGTTTTAACTATTTATGACAAGCAGTCACTTACAAAACATCTCCTAGAAGTGGAAAAGTGTGAAGCACTCAGTGAATGGTTTCAGTTTATAACATCATTAAGTACAAAGTCTATGAACCTTGTCATTTGCATTTGGTGACTGGTGTATTGAATGGAACAGTTATGTAATGTTAATTAGTGTGGACATGATTCCTCTCATCTTTAAGCTCAACAACATCACTGAACCAGGATTGTACCAGATGTTAGTGGTATATATAGAAGTGTCAGATGCTGCAAGGAACAGATGTTTTGCAGTCAGTTTGGTTTGGTTTGTTTTAAGGCACAGCAACACTAGTAGGTCTTTTAGTGCTGAGGCAGGTAGCGTAAAATGTCTTGCCCAAGGATGCAGCATGTTAGCCGACTTGGGGTGATGTAATGGTATGAATTATAATTGCTGTGTTTTGGTCACGAGCCCAGCATGCTGACCACTGAGCTCTCGTGGTTCCTGTCTCCATTAGCCACATTTTTACAACATACAAGATGGTGCTTCAGGCCAATTCTATATGCCCGAGCATGCAGTGGGGTTTTGCAATCAAGCAAAGAAAGTTTCATGTCTCTTTTTTGGTCAGGGAATGGTGCTCTTGAATGGGGGAAAAAATCAGCACATCAAAAATGATTAGTTCGTAGTAGGATAATTTGTTTCAGGAAAGAAAGCTAGGAAACTGGCCCTGTAGTTGCAAAATGATATCTAGGCAGAAAAATTGAAGTATGGCTCTTAGACTTACAAAGTCAATTTTTTTAAAAATAAATTTTTCAAATATTAAGTTTTTTTTTAATAGAAAGTGTAACAAACATTGATGTTTTTTCTGCAATAATTATAATATCCACAGAATTCTTGCTAGTGAGAGTCCCTGCTTCAAGGATCTACAGTTTCTGCTCTCTACGTTTTCAAAATAGGTCTACATTTTCTCTGGACCATACATTTAAAAAAAAAAAAGATCAGCTTTTAATCTGTCTTCCTAGTTCCATTTTATAAAGTTTCTCAGAGACCTCAGCATTATATTGAGTGGCCTATACAAAGGAATTATTTAGCTTTATTTTACAATGAGAAAAGAGCTGCTCCATATGAATGGTTTTCATAATTAAAGGAGGATAGTGTGTACTAAATATGTTGGCTCAAAATGCCAATTACTCAACTGATCACGTAAAAGTGTCAATGAGCAAAAGCTACTTTTATGAATTAAACACATATAGAAATGAAGGATGAATCATTTAGAATATTGATTTTCTTTTCACAGAAAAAAATTTAAATTTCTTGGCCAAGAATTAATTTCCTGGTTTGTCCAGGTGCTCAGCTGGTTTCTGATTATGAAGAAGTCACACTTCATGGAGTTATGTTTGACTTGGGATGGGGACCTGTCAATAAACCAGCGGGAAGTTCCAACACATTTTTATGTATAATCCACCCAATATGGATTTTCTTTCTCTTGATAGTTATGTTATTGTTGTAAAAATTGACAGGTTGCAACTTTTGTCGTAAAAATATAGAGCCAATAAATTTCTCAATAAGTCATACTCATGCAGTGTTCTGAAGGGTTTTATTCAACGATTGCAGTATTGACTGACTTCAGGAATGGTGTTAGTGTGTGAGATTAGACTGGCAGATTTTTTTCACTTCCTTTATTTGTATGTCATATCAGTTTAGTGTTTTGGTTGAGGATTAGTATTCTACAAGTAAAATAAAATGTTCTCTCTGTGAAAAAGCTTGTAGATCATAAAGGAAAATATCAGAAAGAGAAATAAAACTAAATTTACACCAAGATGAAAATGTAGTCCCTCATTTTAAAGCTCCTCAGTATACCATTGCCACACATATAACATGGTTATGATCACGGATGCTATTGAATTTGTTTTATCATTGGTACCTAATTTATATCATTGTAATTTAGGTTTGACTAATGGGAAACAATTATAATATGATTTCATGTCTTAAAATATCATATTTTTGTGTTACAATGCACTATTACTGTACAGCCTTGTTAGAGCATTCCTCGGTATAAGGCTCCCTCACTTATAACACAGGTCACTTATGGTTACCATTAACAGTATTATGATGAGGGAGTACTGTATTTTAGGTAGGAAGAGTAGGAAGTTAGGAGCAATTTTTGGAAAGAAATGCCATCTTTAACATAATCGCAGCTTTTTATTTAATTTTTTTAGCATCAGAGGTTACTTTTATTGGGCTCTGAGAACAAACAGTAGTAAAGAATGGAAATAAATTAAGTAAGGAAACTTAGTTCATGGCTCAAGAATATGTCCTCTTTGGACTGCAGACATTTACCGTATATACTCGCGTAAAGCTGATACCAACTGCAAACTGCATAGACCCAGATCTGCTGTCGCATAATTCGCTGGCAGATCTGGGTCTATGCAGTTTGTAAGGACTAATCAGTAAAACAAACAACATAGACCTGATCTGCCGGCACATTATGCAGCAGCAGATCAGGGTCTATGTTGTTTGCATTTGGAGCCAGTCTATAAATGAATATATATGGTAGTTGTAGGGTCTTGTTTACAGCATTAATACAGCTTTAAGAGTGCTTAGGTGCTAAAGAAAGAATAAGGAAAATCACGGTTCATTACTATATTGACTTGGGATAAGATTACCAGGGTTGTTTTAGAAAGGAGCTAAATTAGTTTATACTTTCAGCTCACCTGGTCATTAGTCCAAATGAGCTTATGGTTATGTATGGCACTATCCAACCCATGTTAAGCATCATGCTTTTGTCAACGATTGTTTCTTACAAGTTTGGAGGCCATATTCGGATCAGATTGTGATCAAACTTGGAATATGGGCTTACATCATTAAGATCTCTGAAGAGTTTGATAGTGAGATCCACACATATTAATGAGGTGATCTTGCATCTGATTGACTGAGCTTGTCACCACTCTAAAGGTCATATTTCTGATCAGATTTTCATCAAACTTGGAATAGGGGCTTATATCATCAAGATCTTGGATGAATTTGATAATGAGTGAGATTCATTCATGTAAATGAGGTGATCATGCATATGATTGGTTGAGTTTGTTACCACTTTGGAAGCGATATATCTGATCCAGTTTTGATCAAACTTGGAATATAGGCTTGTATCATTAAGATCTCACATGAGTTAAATAATAATTTAGTGACTCTATTTATGATAAGATTTTTGTCAGACTTGGTAAATAGGATTATAATATCATCAAGATAACAAATGAGTTGTATTATGAGCAAGATCTATGCTTATTAAAGATGCAATCTTGCATCAGATTGGATGAACCTCTAACCTTTTGAGAGACAGTATATCTGACACAGTTTTAATAAACTTGGTTAATAGACTAACATTGTCAAGATGTTGGATGAGTTTTATTTTTAGCAAAACCTATGCATATTTATAAGGTGATCTTACATCTGATTGGCCAGATTTTTTACCACTTCAGAGACTGTATTTTTGATAGGATTTTGATCGGATTTAGTAAATAAGTTTATGTCATCAAGATATCGATTGAGTATGATTAAGAGTGAGATCCACTCACATTAATGATACGATCCTGCATCTGACTGGCTGAGCATGTTTACATGCTGGCGACTATATTTCGGATCAGATTTTGATCACACTTGTGAAATAGTCTTTTATCATCAAGCTGTTGGATAAGTTTAATGATCAAGATCTATATATATATTTATGAGGTAATCTTGCATCTGGTTGGCTGAGCTTGTTACTACTCTGTATACCAAATTTCAGTCAGATTTTGCTTCAATTTTGTAAATAAGCATGTATCATCAGTGTCTTAGAAAGGTGCTATAATAAGTGAGATCTGCTCGTATTAATGAGATGATCTTGTATCTGATTGGCTGAACTTGTTACCTCTCTAGAAGCTATATTTCCTCATCCAAATTTGATAAAACTTGGTAAATAAGTTTATATCATGAAGATTATGGATGAATTTGATTTTGATCAAGATTGAGAATATGTATATTCATTATACCTTCATCTTTGGAAATATGTTTTATCAGACTATTGTAAAACAGGTAAAATTAGCATGATATAAACTTTGGGATATAGTGTACATAGGGTTATGCAGAAGTGAAATGAATAACTGCTAAGTTATGCAAGCCAGGTGAGAGATATCAGTACTATGTTGGCCTCTTGTTGCCTTCACTATTTTTAGCCATTGCATGGCACTATTTAGCCAGGATTTCAGCTATTGTGATATTAAACCATATACATTACTACATAATTCTTCTTATTGAAGTGGTAAACTGTTCAGTTATGCAAGTATGGGTGAGTGCTAAGAGATCCACTTGGGTCTCTTATTTTATAGCAAAACCTAATTATCACAGTTTATAATATAATAAACTTGCCTTTGTTTCCCAAGAGACCAAAATCATTTAAGTAGCTAACATTAAGGAATTTGCCCCCCCCCCCCCCTATTTTGCATAAATTACGTTAGTGACAGGGTTGATTCCTTTGGTAGTATTTTTTGTTGATCCTTTGGTAGTACAGGGATCATTATGACCATGGCCTGGAAAGATATATTTTAAATACAGGAGTTGAAAAATCTTGAAAAAATGTAGTTGCCCAGTCAGGCAGGTACCAAAAATTTGTACTCGCCCAGAACACTCTTACTCAACCAGTCATTATAGAAATATAAAAGTTAATGATGTTAATGACCTAAATTCAGTTGTGTGAAAGTTTATTTTCTGAAAATTATTCGGTAACTTTTCTAACACCGTTCACTGACTACTGCATCACACTTTGGTGGTCATGAGATTGCAGATAACTATGAATTACCATCTTTGAACTAAGTAAAAGAATTCCATAATTTTTACCCCTTATATACTGTGACTGCGCTAATGTGAAGCTACCAACCAATCACTGCAAGTTTAGGGGGGAATTTTCCAAATTACTATGACTTTTCATTTACAGCATAAGATCTAGTTTAAGGTCCTTTGAAAAATCGTACACTGTATGTTCTTGAAACATAATTAATTTCTGGTCTACATTAAACAGGCTTGTTTTTATATTACAATTAGACAACATTTATTGAAATATGTGCTGCAGAACCAATTATATATATTTTTATGTCATCTAAGCACAATGTTCAAACACAAACAGAATATAAAGTATATTAAAGACAGGAACCACAATGTTTGTAATAAATAAAATAGGCACTAGAAAGATGTGTAGACTCTAGCATTATTTCCCAAGTGTTACTTTGTGGGTCCCCTCATCTCAGTTGGACTTCGAGTGCTTTGCAATGCCTTCTTGATATCTGAGTGCAACAGAAGTACAAACCTGTCAAACTTTATATACAGTTTGCAGAGGAACATATGTACACTTTAACAACCAGAATGGTTAAAAGCTTTTGAACTCCTTGACAATTAAGCTGTAGGGGATTTCCTTTCAGAATAACAAAAACAAACCGTAACAATTACAACAACATTGCGAAAATCCTTTTATATAGTATGTCTTCATCTTTATTGACCATATGTTATACATGGAATAAATACATTGTATCTGCCTTCCATTGTTTTGTTAATTAAGGCCTTGGTTTATGGTTCTTAGATATTTAGATATCTCAGGATTTGTTTTTTTAAAGCAAGTGTTTCAGTGCTTTAATGTATTGCTATTTTGCATGAGAACACACATGATTTTAAAACTGTATTGTATAAAAAATGATAATATAAACACAGTTGTATATGATGACAACCAAAATAAATGTCTGTGGCCTAACCACCATGTTTAATGTACACCTGACAACTATTTATATGAAAGCCATTGACAATGCACATGTCTTACCTCACTCAACTTGCTATTGTTTTCTTTGCTTTAAGTCCTTTTACTTCTTATTATGACTAATTCAGTTTGTAAGGCATGTCTTTGGTGAATTCCAGTATATTTGACAAATTAGGCAAAACATCTTTAGGATTGTTGTGATATTGTATCCCAAAGTTACTTATATGTATGTGATGAAAAAATGGATAACACAACCAGACATACTTCCTTGACATGTGCAGATGATGCTTTTGTAGGATCTACAATGACACTGGAACTGGACAGTGGCATATAAACTTGGAACAATGCTTCTTTAAAAATAAAATGTTACACATCAAAGGTTCTGCTAACAAACACGTTTTTCAAAGTTAAATAATTTAGTATAAGAAATGCTTTGTCAGCATTATTGGCAAACCAACCTGATGTGTAACATGTGGTACAACCAATTCTCATCAACTTTGGCTAATTCCTAGCGATGCCACATTCTATGTGGAAATCATACATGCTTTAGGAAAAGAATGAAGAAAAATCCTACCAAACAGTCCAGTTATGCCGAGATGTGGAAATATGTAATTTAATTGGCGAGATGTGGAAATATGTAATTTAATTGGCGAGATGTGGAAATATGTAATTTAATTGGCGAGATGTGGAAATATGTAATTTAATTGGAACTAATAGCTAATGTGTGACTGACAGCCACTTGCATGTTCATTTCCACGGTCACCTATTTTGTTAACATTTACAGGCAGTAAACTTAACTTAAAGCTGTTTACATGCGTAAATGTTCCAGCTTTAGACTTCTGTATGTTCAGTCATTAAACTTGAAGGGTGTATTCATATTAGAGGGCACAACTCACCATTGGACTTCATGTGGAAATGCAGTTTATTGAAAAAAAATTGGTGCTATATTTAAAGTATTTTATATTTTTTAAACTTTGTCTTATATTTTATGTACCTTTTGCAGAGTTTTCATGTCTTTCCTATTGTATTGTAAATTTATTTGGAAAGGTTTAACTTCCTACAGCTTTTTTGCTCATTATAGATGTATGTATTTACACTTTTAATTGGCACCATATAGTTAGCATTGTGCTGACATGCTATTAAATCATAATGTATGTATGTATGTATGTATGTATGTATGTATGTATGTATGTATGTATGTATGTATGTATGTATGTATGTATGTATGTATGTATGTATGTATGTATGTATGTATGTATGTATGTATGTATGTATGTATGTATGTATGTATGTATGTATGCATGCATGCATGCATGCATGCATGCATGTATGTATGTATGTATGTATGTGGGATACAGATGTACCCTATTCCCAAACACCTTAGAGAAAACAATTATGTGCTTTATCCCTCATCTAGACTTGTCTCTAGTATTGAACAAGATTATCATAGCTCAGCTTTATTCAGCATATTACTGTGTATCATTTCTTAAAGAGAAGACAGCCAATCATAAATTAACAATTGGCAGAAGTTGTGCCTCTATGAACCCAATTTATATTAGTCTGGCAATCACAGTACCCAAGCACACCAAGATGTTTTGAGAAAATGTTCCTAAAAACCTATAAAGTTTCAAAAATTTTTCATGTAGAGTTTCCACTTGAAAGGTCAGTAGTGAATACCTTGTTGTAAGTTGAGCCCTAACAGTTGTTTTTGTCCAAAGCCCAAGTTAGAAGTGTTGAAAGTTGGACTGCAAACAAGGCTGTATTTATGGTTAAGAGGATGCTGAGAAAGAAGTGCTTTATGAACCAGACAGGAGTTCCAGGCTGTTTTGTTAGCACCTGTCAAGGCTTATTTTATTAACACCTCCGATTGATTGGATTAGGTTACACCAGTTTTGGCAACCTCCTCCTCCCATTGTTAATCCCTAATTGTGCTAAAGGATCACCTTTCATCTTTAATGGGAGGGAATCTTTGTAAAAACATTGGAAGAAATCTCAAGTGATGAGGTGGAACTAAACTTTATTCATAAACCTTAATTACACAAGCATCTTCAAAGAACAACTTGGGGAAGATGCAGTGCATATCAGGCCTAGAATTTAGCATAAAATTCTTTGTAAGCAGAAGGAGTAGTAGCTTGAGAAATTGACTACTCCTGCTGAATTTTCACTGGTGACAACTTTAGTAGCCGTCAGACTAGTGAAATCATGAAAACTACTAGTCCGACAGGAAATGTACTACCTTCGGGCTAGTTGACTACTTCTAATTTCGAGTCCTTCATTTTGAGAATAAGTGATGAAAATAATAATCCATTTTGGCTTCAGGAATTTATTAGTACAATATAAATATTGACAAGTATGCAGATCCAATAAATAGTTCTTTAAACAATGCAAGTCAGTGACAGCCAGGATAGTTTCATGGCAATGTTGTTTTTGGTTGTTGGTTTTTAATAGCACTTTTAACACATTATTGACTGTATCATGCCAAGGAAAAGGGGGTTAAGTGCCATTCCCAAGGACACACCAAAGCAGCTGACCTGGACTGCTCTGGGCAGGTATCGAACCCACTACCCTTGGATTATGAATCTGGTGCACTACCAATTGAGCTACTGCAACTCCCTTTTGTTGCTGACATCAGTGATATCTTAACAAGTTCAGATGTTATAAATAAACTCATATAAAAATTACATGTCTGAAAACTAGACTGGCATACTGCACCTTATTATCTTGCAAATTAGACTGGTTTACTACACCTTATTATCTTGCAAACTAGACTGGTTTACTACACCTTATTATCTTTCAAACTAGACTGGCTGGCTTCACCTTATTATCTTGCAAACTAGACTGGCTTAATACACCTTGTTATCTTGCAAACTAGACTGGCTTAGTACACCTTATTTTCTTGCAAACTTGACTGGCTTCATCTTATTATCTTGAAAACTAGACAGGCTTACTTCACCTTATTATCTTCAAAACTAGACTGGTTTACTTCACCTTATTATCTTGCAAACTAGGCTGGTTTACTACACCTCATTATCTTGCAGACTAGACTGGCTTACTACACCTTATTATCTTGCAAACTGCAGGCTATATTTTCTGTATCCCTTAATAGGACAATTAGTGCCACAAATATTGTTTCATACTGTATACATAAATGAAATGCTGACAGGACTGCATGGGAAAGGTCATTAATCTGGAAGTTATGAATTCATGGTTGATATTATTTAGGACACATACAAGTTATGTCAATTTCAGAGTGCAGACTGTAGTTATATAGCCATGTCCTCTGGCATTATTACAAAAGTCACATTAACTCTGCATTCTGCAGGGTTTTGTGCAGTATAAATACATTTTTAGTGAAGATAAATTAAAGATAACACCTTGCATTTTCCAGCTCCACTGCACTTATTTTGTCACAGAATTTAGTCTGCGAGACCATACATTGCATACTTAGATGAACCCATTTCCTCTTCCTCTTCAATTTACATAGAAAAAGAGATACAGTATATATCTTGTACAATAGGTACTTCTTTTACAGGCACTTAAGGAGCAGTGAATAGCATGCCACACTCGCAATAGAAAGTGTGTGGGTTCAAATCCTACCATCAGATCAGTCTGGGTTGGCTACCATGGTCGGCATGTCCTTAGGCAAGAAATTTTACTCCAATTGCCTTGGCACTAAATAACCTACTTGTGTTGCTCTGCAGTAATACACCAAACAACACACAATTTACAGGCATGTATCACCAATTGTAATGGGGGCCCCGAGTGGCCGAGTGGTCTAAGGCGCTCGCCTTTACAGATCACTGACATCTCACCTCAGTCTGCATGGTTCAAGTCTCGGGCTTGGCCAACGTGGATATATGAGAAAGCTTGCCAGTAGCTTCCCATGGGTCGGTTGTTCTTCCTGGGGTTTTCTCTGGTTCTTCCTCCACCAAATATACTGGCCGCCATGTATAGCCTATCATGTACTGAAAAATTGTGTTAAACCCATAACAAACCATAACAACCAACCAATAGTAATGCTTAGTATGATGTTGCATTACAATATCATCGCAGTAGTGGCCAGTGGTTGAGTGACACCCGTGCGTGCTGTTGTACATACCACACAGAGTTCAAATTTTGTTTTTTTTTATATTTCATGTTAGATTTGAAATAATAACTTCTAATGAGGCATTTATTGCAAAAGATTAATACCTGTTTTAGTGTTGTGATTTTTGTTACAAAATTCTGAGCACAGTGCCGGTTTTAGTGTTGCAATTTTTTGTTACAAAATCCCTGAGCATAATGCCATAAAATTGCACATAGAAAACAGGTATTTATCAGCTGTACACATCCATATACCTCTTTTCCAGTCAGGGTTTTTGAAGTTATGATCAGGTCATATTATTTTATCCATGTATGATTATTTCATGTAAGCAGCATGTTCCAGAGACTCTGACATCTATAGGGAGGGTATAATCAGTGCCAATTAGTCCCAGGTTAGATGAGCTTAACTGTTCACATGTAATTATTTTGTGATTGACACCATTAACACATGATAAGATTGGTTGGCAGTTCATTGGACAATCATGCACAATTCAGATTCCAACTATTTCCTCCTGAAAATCTCACTCCCAATTAATCCAGTTTTCTACCTCAGTCATGCCCTTGCCCACTTCCCAGATATCCCAGCCAAATTCCTCTTGGATATAAACACAATTTTATGTGTGCATATATATATATGTGTGTGTGTGTGTGTGTGTGTGTGTGTGTGTGTGTGTGTGTGTGTGTGTGTGCATGTGTGTGTCAAAACATGTATGAAATTGTATGTGATATAGTAACTTTCTATATAGATGTGTTGGTTAATGATTTATATCTGGTTCATCAAGGTAAACTCCTACACCTGTAGCAACAGACTGATATGGCATCCCTACAGGCAGTATACTCATATCAACTGAACCTGTGGATTTTGATTACAGTGTAAACATTATGCTGATGTACCATAATGATCAGGCTTATGGAGTGGATTGGAAGGGATTGTGAGTCTTAGAAGATGTATATATGTCTATATATTTATCCAAAGGGGATGTATATTTTCATGCACCTAGCCAAAGGTGGTATGCTGGGTGCAATTGCAGCCTCCAAAATTTCTCACAAATTGGTGATCACTAGGTGGCCCCAGAGAACAAAATATTAATTATTCAGTTGAATATTGGTTTAATGTCTATAGTTCCTCAAGGAATATTCAATCATGCATATTTCAGCAATTCATGTACAGGTATCATACAGGATCATTTATTTCATGGGAAAAATTAGGTTTGCAATTTTTTGGTGTCTCTTTCACTTTAAACCAGATTTTGGGATTCTTGGATGCAGTTAGTGTACATTTTTGTTTTCTTTAATCTATAAAAACACATTTACAAAAGTCTGTATGTAAAAATTGATAATTTGTATAAAACCTTATTTTTTTATATAAGTTTGTTCACTGCAGTCATACAAAAATGTACAATGCCACACTCCCCCCCCCCCCCCAATTTGCTTTTCCCATTGGTGTCAGGTGGTAAACTTTTGATGGATTTTGCATCCCGTTAAAGGGACTGTTTATGTATTTAAAAAAAATTGTAATATAGAAAATGTGATGGAAAACATGTTATCTCTAAATAGGTCTGATAATGTTATGAACTTTCTGTTAAATACAATTGTAAAGCGCAGGATGGCAAATATCTGGTATTGAGAAGAGAAAAAAAATGTACTCATGCGGACTGAATTTGTCTCAACTTACAGCAAATGTTAATGTTGATGCTTGAGGGGCACTCAGAAAGAAACATATAGGACCAATATGCAGTATGTGCAGCCTTGAGAACAATTGCCTTGAGAATTTACCTGTAATAGTGCATGTGATCTGTATTTTACTTTAAATACCAGTTAGGGAATTGAACACAACAATTATGTTTTGTACACCTTTGGTTCATTAGCCATCAAAATTTTCCAGGTAATAAAACCTGTTCACAAGCTTCTGATTTCAGGTACACACTAACATTGTTTTCATGGATACACATGCTGGTTTGTTTATTTCTCTTCGATACACCTGTGGCAACCACATATATGCTTAATCATTGTTTTACATTCAGCACAGTCTGGACAAAAGTAGGTCAAACTTTTAATAGCATCTTAGCAGGGGCACTTTGCTACAGTGCACTTTACAATTAGTTAAAAAATTGCAAAGCCCATAACTTTATATGTGTGGAAAGACGGGTCTATTTCTGTGTAGTTTTCTATGTCAAAATTCAATAAAATATGTAAACAGTCTCTGTAAATAATTGCCAATTCTTGGTGCAATGGTTTGCATTCATAATAATGTTAAATTTATATTTATGTGTCCTTTTCAGTTGTTTTCTCAGAAACCACTTTTTGAGTAATAGTTTTAAGTCAAGTAATATCTGAAGTTATCCAGCTTTCAGTTTCATCTCATGCACATCACAATTTGGAACAATTTATTCAAAGTGTGGTCTAGTTAACCTGACCATTCCAAAGCCACAATTTTCACCCATCACAGCCATAGGCCTGACATTAATGCATCAGTAGTGGACTGGATTTGTACCTCTGTCACAGGTCTTCCTTCACTTCCTGGTTCCATAATTGACCTCAATCTCAGTCTGGTGTGGCAACTGTCAGTCAACTACCCCATAACAGAATTTATAATGATCCACTGACCAGTCTAATCACTTATCTAGTAAATTTTCACTTTTTTAAATTAAATTTTGTTCTCCATATGGAGGGTTGGTAAAACAGTATGTTAGGTTGGTAAAGCAGTAGGTTAGGAGCTCAGTGGGTCACTATGTGGACTGTAAAATGTGTAACATAAAATATTGTTAAATCTTTACAACTTTGACATTTCTTTTCCAATTTTATTATCTTTAAAAGTCCTTTGTCAATCTCTTTGATTATTTTAAGGTCCCCCCCCTTATTAAATAGCTATGCCAATTAGTGTGTGTGTGTGTGGGCACCACCTCACCTGTCCAATCAAGTGTACTATGGTAATTTTTTAAATACCTGCACACATTGTCAGAACTTGCCATAAGATAATTTTTGGTTTGAAGTTTACTTTTTTAAATTTATCTCACAATGTGCTTACAAAACATGGATACTGCATTTATTTTCAGAAAATTAACAGTAAATTCATGATAATTTTATAATTTTTTCTCCTAATTTTTGTATGATTGGTGCTAAGACTGTACAGAATTCTTAATTATGAAAATGTCAGGCCCACCCATATTTCTTTATATCATGTGAATGTTTTTGCACACTGAACTGTTACCATGCATTTCCTTACAGCTATGAACCTTATCATTTTATCAACTGAAATTTTCCAGCTTCAGTGTGGTTTTAGGAAATTTAGTGATTACATGAGCACTAAACCACCAGTAGTCCTGCAAAAAATGAAATAATTTACTGGTAGTGGTGTGTATCCATTAAGCATTACACTGAATTCCTTGAAAAAACTCATCTGGCTGTATGTGTTTAAATTGGGCACAAAATATTAGGAGTGATGAATATAAATTTGGATAAAGCATTAATACACAGGATCGGAAAGATATGATTGGGATCAAAGGAAGACATTTTTAAAATTGAGAAGGACTCTTTTGTATTAGATAACAAAGTTGTTTCACTGATTGTAAACAGATAGTAAAGAAAAGTTTTATAAATAATTGTTTTGGCCATCTTGTCCTCATGTTTATTTCAGTTTTATTTTCCAAGAAAAATGTAAATGTTTATGGTTACAAATGTGTGTAAGTTCTTTTTCAGCCATTAGTAAAGTAGGTTATTTAGATTTTTATTAAGAAAGATTCAATGAAAACTTCATAAACAAAATGAAACTTTAAAAAGTCTGTTAAATAAGTATGAACATGTATAATTTCCTCATGCTTTACAGTGTTGCCCTTAGACCACTAGGTAGAGCAGGCTGCTGGTGATCTGTCAGGACATTTTAAGTGTATTAATGTCTCTTCTGAGGGCACCCTCTCCATGTCAGAATGCATTTTTATGTACTCCACTGGTACATTTAAGATAATATTTGTGCTGCAAGTGAAAAATAGAGGTAAATGATGCCAAGTTCATGCCCAAAATGCACAAATTGAATGTTACCATATGCCATGCATTAAATCTCCAGAGGGGAAGCTGTGGTAGCTCAGTTGGTAGAGCATTGGACTTGTGATCAAAGGGTCACAGTTTCGATACCCGTCCAGGCCAGCCTTGGTCTGCTGCCTTGGTGTATCCATGGGAAAGGCACTTAGCTCCCATTTTCCTTGGCATGATATGTCCAGTAATGTGTTAAAAGTGCCATTACAACCAACAATAAGAAAATCAAAAACAAAATTAAACATCCAGAGATTTAAGACAGTGCTCATGAAGGGCAGGGTGTACCCCAGAGATGATAGGGCACCATCTAGTGAAGGCAGGGTTTAGTGCTGTTCTAAAACAGGTAAGGGATGACACTAAATAAAGTGTATGATCATATTTACATAAATCTTATTTACCCTTGTAAAACATGAACCATACTGTTAACAGTTTAGATCTCGATCTGCCAAACATTCAGTATTGTCACATAATGTATCTACAGTATTGTCACATAATGTATCTACAGATCTGTAGCCATAAATAGAATGAACAGTAACATTGGGAATCGTTGAAATTTAAAGATTGATGATTGGTTCATCACCACCAATCAACCATCAGTTTTAATTGGTTACAAATATTTTTTTTTTTTTATGGACAGTGTCAATTTTGCATGCTCGGCAATGGTTAAGTTACTTGTATCATGCAAACTCAAATCGTTTACTGGCACATTTGTTCTCTGGCATGTTGTTGGTGGTTGGGTTGCACTAAACAATAGAGAACTATATTAACTGGAAGCTGTTATTCACATATTTTACATTTCCTGGAAGATTTTGTCCCCAAAACACAAACATTTAAGTAAAGAAAACTTTATTCATTTGCTTTCAGTTGTGGAAAGTTTAATTAAATGTTTGTTCATTGTCTTCCAATCTTTGAGAATTTTGATTAATTGTCACACCAATAATGAACAGTGTAGACCTTAGATGAGATCAGTTGATACAGTTACATGATGGTAGACTCTAGTTGAGATCAGTTGGTGCAGTACACAATTGTAGACCCTAAATGAGATCAGTTGATGCAGTACATGATGGTAGATCTGGGTGTAGACCCTAGATGAGATGAGCTGGTGCAGTGCATGATGGTAGATAATAGTGTAAATCCTAGATGAGATGAGCTGGTGCAGTACACGATGTTAGATATGGGTGTAGACCCTAGATGAGATGAGCTGGTGCAGTACATGATGATAGATATGGGTGCACACTGTGTTCAATTGGATGCATATTATACATAAGCAGGTAGATGTGATAACTCCGCAGCGCATTAGACTCGTAATCCAAGTGTCGATGGTTTGATACCCGCCAAGGCCAGGCTGGGTCAGCTGCCTCTGTGTGGTCTTGGGAAAGGCATCTAGCTCACATTTCCTCAGCATGATATAGCCAATAATTTATTAAAAGTGCCGTTAAAACCAACAACAACTACACAAGCAAAAGTGGTATCTTGTTTGTAATTTGACCCACATGACCCATCTTTTTATTTGAAAACAACATGAAAAGCAGTCTCAGTGTACAGTAAAACAGTCGGCAGGTTTTCGAATTGTAAGTCATTATAGTACTCCATTACTCCAAGAAGAACAAATCATGCGCTAAAAATGAGTTTACATATATCTAAGATTAACTTTGATGTGCAGATTGAAGAATTACCGTATATACTTGCATATAAGCTAATACCAACTGCAAACTGCATAGACCCAGATCTGCTGTCACATAATGCGCCGGCAGATCTGGGTCTATGCAGTTTGTAAGGACTAATCAGTAGAACAAACAACACAGACCCTGATCTGCCAGCGCATTATATGATGGCAGATCAGGGTCTGTGTTGCTTGCATTTATGCTTGGATTATACACAAGTATGGTACTTCACAGTTGAGGCAGTTATAGGGCTCTTTCATTTAAGCAATAACAGTTTTATTTATCAGGCATGTTTTTAATTTTACAAAGTTTTACTTGGACATCTTGAGAGTATAGCTCTACATCATGTACCATGATGCAGTTTTTAAGTGTGACGTATACAAGGCCGATAACATTTAGAACCAACCTTTGTTTTAAGGTGCTTTCTGAGTTTACAAGTTTTCTTTCTTGAAAGAAGGGAAATTTGGGACCATAGAACTATTTTTCTTTTACGGGGATTTTGTTTACAGTATGTTCTCACGTACAAGTTGGATGCAATTACAAACACATAATGTGCTGACAGATCAGGGTCTGTGAAGTTTGTTCTGACTTGTATGCAAGTATATACAGTAACTGATGTTTTAGTCTTGAAAGGTTTTATTGTATGCTTAATGCTGAATTTTACAAATCAAATAGAGGATATTTTCTTTTTCTCCTTTAATAATTATATATTTCATCGTGTGGTATCAAAACATTATATTTTAATGAGTGGACAAGCCAAAAGTTCAAATATATCATTCTTTTGTACCAGAGAATGAAGTATATCTGGTATTTATGCAGAAAAAGATGTTCTTTTTTATTATATACCAAATATGCCCATGAATTAAAGCTTAGACGGTTACACCCACTCTTTGGCCCGTTCCCCCCCCCCCCTTATGTAAGTTCACCTAAATTTTAATGGTATTCATAGGCTGATGGTAGGTCTAGGATGACCTTATCTATTGCAATCAGTTACATTTTTTGTTAACATATTGTAAACTATTTTACCACAAATTAAAGCAAGTCTGATTTAACAATGCATTGTGCCAAGTTTTTAATATTATTGACAGCATAGTACAGTGGACATAACATTGTAGAGAAGCAAATGGTGCCGACTCAAATATCTTTGGCAAAAAATAATTTACATGTCTGAAAGGTAATGCAGTTTCTGTTACTCTAGCTGACAAAATCTTCATTTTTCTTGCTGCAAGTATAACTTCTTCAGGCACACACAATCAAACATTGTATGACATGATGGGAAATCTTGTATTTTAATATATAGAGGATATTTTCTTTTCCTATGTTAATACTGGATATATTTCATCTTGTGGTACCAAAAATGATATATTTTAACTCGTGGCGATTATTTCATGATGTGGTACAAAAAACAAGATATTTTAACGAGTGGCGAATCAACTAGTTAAAATATATTGTTTTTGGTACAACAAGATGAAATATATCCCGTATTTACACAGGAAAAGAAAATTTTCTTTTTATTATATACCAAAACTTGCTCAAAAATCTAAGCTTAGAAGATTAAACCCACTCTTCAGCACAACACCCACCCTCCTTTCGTAAATTCAATCACTCTCATAGGTTGATCATATAAATATCAGTGACTTAAGAAAGCAGTAGGATTGGAATGATCTAATCTGTTGCAGTGAATTACATATTTGACATTTTGTAAACTATTTGATCATATCTGACCGCAAAGTGAGTCCGATTCATCAATGCATTACAGCGGGTTTATCATAGTTGTCAAGGAAGTAAGGGGAAATAACTTCATAGAGACGCGAATGGCGTAGAGTCAGATTTCTTCAGCAAAAATTAATTTCCATGTCTGAAATGTAATGCAGTTTATATTTATTTGTTCTAGATCACAAAGTGCTCGTTTTTGTTGCTGCCGGGTACAACTTCTGTAGGAACACACAGTCAAGTGTCTCATGGCATGATGGGAAATCTTATATTTTCACATGTGAAAATATAAGGATATATTTTTCACATGTGAAAATATTGGAGCGAAAAAAATATGAAAATTATTTCGCCAATAAGTTTCTATATTTGACGCTTAAGTATTTAATAAAAGAATATATTTTTCACATGTGAAAATATAGGAATGAAAAAATATAAAAAACAGTTCATCAAAAATTTTCTAAATTTCACACTTAAAAATTTTAAGTAACATTTAAAAACTTGAGAACAAGCTTAGGAAGTCTGCTTCAGTAAGCCTTTTTTTTGCATAGGTTAGAACTTAAGGGATTGACCTCTTACATAAACAGAAAGCAGGTGTTAACAATATACCACCCACCTGCTGTTTTACATGCAAGTTAATCCAAACCATGGCAGAACATCTGCTGTCAGTTTCCATAATAAGATACAGTGTTCCCCATGCCTTCTTGTTGTAAGTCTTTAATGCTAGTGTGATAGGTAAGGTCATCACCTGATTAGATTGGTGATTTGTTATTTGCATGCACTTCTGAAGGATCTAGTTTCAACACAAGTTGGATCATATGATGTAAAGAACTTGCACCTTTTCATCTAAGAAAAAACAGCAGTACACAAAGACAAATGCAATTTAAACTACATCAAGTTGGTAGAATATTTCTTCTAGTCAGTATAAAAAAAAGCTGCCCATTGTAACTTTGCTAAATTTACCTATAACCTTGTGTTTATCATAGTAACCTTGATCTATGACCTTTTTGCATCAGTTACAGAGCTATGATTGGTTTTGTTTGGTGTTTGTACAGCACAGCTACAGAAGTAGGTTATTTAGTGCCAAGGCAATTGAAGTAAAGTGCCTTGCCCAAGGACACACCCAAGCTGATCCAGTGGTAAAATTTGAACTCGCACCCTTTCAGTCTTCCATGCTTTGTATAAATATTTTTTGCAACTGTATGTAGCAAGTGACGAGTGTGACCCCAATGACCATGACCTTTTATTGTAACAATTCCAATGCTATCAGCAAAATGTCAATACAAGTTACCCCCATTTCAGAAACATTTTTATGTGAAAAAAAAAAGGTTAACAGATGGATGAAGAATTAATTTGGAAATGGAAATGACAATAGACAACAGTATGACACTGCATGTATCACTCCTGGTATCATATTTTAAATGCAGGTTTAGTTTGGTTTAGTTTGATATTTTATGGCACAGCAACACAGGTAGGTACTAGTGTCAAAGCTATTGGAGTAAAGTGCCTTGCTTAAAGACACACCATGGTAGCCAGTCCAGGTATATACTGTGGTAGGATTTGAACCAGCCTCATTTTGGTTGCAAGTCCAGCATGCTTGCCACTGCGCCACTGCAGCTCCTGCCTCCATCAGTTGCCTCTTACGATATGCACGAGAGTGCATCAGGCCTATTCTTTATCCCTGTGCTTGCAATTTTAAAAGCAGGAAAATTACCGTATTTATTGCTCTTTGGAACACAACATCCCCTCAAAAGTAATGGAGGGTCTGACAAATCTTGTGCCCAGAACACAGGGGCTACCAAAATGGTGGATCTGGATAACCATATGTTGAATTTAGTTAGCCCAGTTAGCTATTTTATGATGTCATGACCTGTTCTACATTTTTTGTCAAAACATAACTATAAAGATATCTCTGTAGAGGAAAAAAATTGTGATTGGTTGTAAATAATAATGAATGAATGAATGTAGCCTTAAGGTTAAAGGTTCATATACTCTGGGTCAGGTGTCGGCAACCTATGTCATGCGTGCCAGTGGTGGCACGCCAAACTCTTTAGAAAGTGACAAGTCTTTGGAATATGACTTGCCTCATGGCACTCAGCACTCTAGACTCTATACAATTGAGCAAACCTGGCACAGCAATTCGAAAAGGTTGCCGATGCCTGCTCTGGGTGATTGAATAAAACTGGGCTACCAAATTCTTTTCTAGTAAGTCAACAGACTACATATGATTTGTACATTTTGTTTTAGCTAGTAACAACAGCTTTTAGGATTTTTATGTTGCTTTCAGCAAACCATATCTTGACAGTTCCCAGTGCACCATTTTTAAAGGAACCAAGAAAGCGTTGCTTAAATAACATCATGTTAGTGGTCTCTTGGCTTAAACTACAATGATTCTCTCATGTGGCAGAGTAACTCGTATTTTATTTTGGGGGATACACTCCCACAATAACTGTTTTGGAAAAGTTCCATTCACTTAGCTGGTGAAGTCTTCCTTGGCAGGCAGTGCAGGTGAATTAATACCTTGGGCAGAAAACTTTGGACATCTTTTACCAGCAGAGTCCAAAGTATATTAGTTATCTTGTTCTGCTTGTCAGGATCAAAAGCAAGCTTTATTGTTTCACCATCTTTACTCACTTGTATGGGTTTTTGATGCCACCACTGTGAAAGCAGAAGGAGGCATATTGCTTTGCTGCTGTCCGTCTGTGTGCCTCAAATCCATTTTAGCATAATAGCACAAAAGTTATTGGACTTGGATCCATGCAATTTTTCACATTTTATCATGGTCATGGGTACCATATTTACATGCTTAAAAGTTCTAATCCAACTGCAAACAACATAGACCCTAATCTTCCACTGCATAATGTACTGGCAGATCAGGGCCTATGTTGTTTGTTCTACTGATTACTCCTAACAAACTACACAGACCCAGATCTGCTGGCACATTATGCAATGGCAGATCTGGGTCTGTGCAGTTTGCAGTTGGACTCGACTTATAAACAAGTATAGACGGTAGATGACCTGATTAGATTTTCATGCCATTGCAGTATTTTTTAAGAAAAATTTACGCATTTTTGAACTCTCTGGACTTGGATATTTTAAAAAACAAAACATTGTTCACACATTTAAGCAAAAACCACTTGAGGTAGACTTCACTTGGCTTATTTGTATTCACTTTTAGATAATCTGGTTACATTTTCAGGTCCATTTTTTGGCACGTTTTTGAACCTTTTTTAGGTAGACAAATGAAATTTGGTAGACATATTTGTATTCATATGTAGATGACCTTGTTTGATTTTTATGCCATTATATCAGTTTTTCCTGGGTTTTTTAAAACACATTTTTGAACTTTCTGAACTTACTCTTTTTTGACAAAAACCTTTTTTGCACATTTTGAACAAAATTTGCATGAGGTAGACAAGTGAAATTTGGTATGCATGTTTGTATACTTAAATAGATGACCTGATTAGATTTTCATGCCAAAATATACATTTTTCAAATTTTTCTCCATAGCAGGAACCCAGACTATTGAGATCTACTCCCCATCTTCCCCAGGAAAACAAAAGTACAGTCAGTATATTAGCCCATGGGGTGTTTATCCACATCCCTATATTTGGCCCCTGGGTTATATCTTTGAAACTGTTAAGATCTCCACCCTAGATACATTTGCAGGAAATGAAAATGTGAATTCATAGGTTTAACCAACATGCCTTTGAAGTGTTTGTTTCCTCGAGTGTGTGTGTATATATGAATTTTTGTGGGCTACTCATATTTTCCCAGGGGGTAGGGGGTGGGGGTGTTCTGACCCAGTTGATAATCCTTGGGTTGAAAACTATTGAAATCCCCGCCCAATAACTTTACGAAGACCTATTATACATGAAAAGACAAATATACATCTGCAAATGACATTGGCTCCAAGGTCCATCTTTGCCCTGAGGGACCTAGTCAAGAAGCTAATTAATGTGGGTATAGGAGCCAAAACAGGAAGCGTGGGGTTATGTGTTTTACAATTACAGAATTCTTGTCCAAATAGATTCAGATCATGTGTATTATAGTGTTTTCTTCAATAATATTTGTTGCAATTGTAGAGGAAGTGACTGGTAGCAGATATTTTGAATGAATACTAAATTAAATTATAATAGTAAAGCTAATTTGTATACCATCCAAGAAACTGTTGTATTTATCAATGGTGGTGCTTTCAATTTGACAAAATTAGACCGCCATGCGAGACTGATATTTTTACCTTGCCAAGTGCAGGCTCCCTGGATCAGCAAGGATGACTTAAGCAAGTGAATTTCTCATCATCATCTGTCAGTCAGGACTATTAGCAGGAAGTCAAACACATTAAGAACACTCTTGGCAAGGTACTAATAATGCACCTCTGTCATCACAGACATCATCCCCAACTGTACTGCATATGTCACAGATGACATGGCCACATACTGTTCAGTGCACCATGAAATTAGTAGCAAATAATGTTTTAAGGATTTTACATGTGTTACCTCTGTCTTTTATTTTCTTTATACATTTTACAGAATTTTAACATCTTTCCATTTTATATTTTATGGTGTTCTTTGTGTTTACATTTATTCAGAAAGGTTTATCTTCATAATTTTGTGTGCAATTCTTTTATCACATTTTGAACTTTACCTTTAGATGACACAATATAGCCACTATTGTGCTGAGGTGCTATAAAATGCTACTACATACATACATACATACATACATACATACATACATACATACATACATACATACATACATACATACATACATACATACATACATACATACACATACATACATACATACATACTTGCAAATAACTGTACACACAAAATTGGACAGAATAGGGGATTTGTGAAGACTTTTGAGCAGGTTAGTGTGCAGCAAATTTTGAAAATTAAAGTCAAGGTCCAATTTGGAGTCAAGTACATAAAAAAAACTGTATGCCCGATATGAAAACTGAGAGTCCATGACAACATAACTGGTTCTTAAGAAAATGAGACTTTCTTTACTGAAAGCTATTTTTAAGAATATATTTTAAAACTGGAACACTTTTGTATTGTTGAAAAAAATTACTGTTTGCTCTTTTGAAATCTTTATATGAATATTTGTGAATAATTAGGACCAACATAAATGTTTTGAATGGTAGATGATGAAAGTAGTTTTCTGGTAGGGGTTGGGGATGTACATATGGTTTTATCACTAATGGCTAAATTTGTGTTGTTACTAGAAACAGAATTCCCATTGAGTTGCTATCAATAGCAACACAGCTTGTCATCAGGTGATCAAGGTTGTCTGGATGGATTCAACAAAGTCTAGAGAGGGGTTCCAGCTGTGCTCAAATATGAGATTTTGTTCTTCATCTTCTTTCTTCCTGGACTTCTCAGCCCTTGATATTGAGAAAGCAAGATTGAGAGGCACCTCTGTTACTGTATATACTCATAAGTCAAGTCCGGTTGCAAAATGCACAGAGCCAGATCTGACATTGCGTAATGCAATGGCAGATCTGGGTCTTTGCAGTTTGTTAGGAATAATCAGGAGAACAAACAACGTAGATCCTGATCTGCTGGCGCATTATGCAACAGCAGATCAAGGTCTATGTTGTTTGCGGTTGGATTCGACTTATAAGCGAGTACAATATGGTACATTTTTTGTTTGTTTGTATATTCAGCTAAATCTAGCTACTCGTTTTTGTCTTGCCTTACTCAGAGTAAACTGTGAGACATAGCAAGCATGGTGTTGTCTGTCATTGGCATCAGCATCAACTCAGTGTTCCGATTTTTGTGCAGGCCCATAATAGGCACTACACAGCATTCCATGAAAACCTTGTCACATTTGTCACAGATTATTTGCTGTATATACTCGCGTATAATCCGATACCAACTGCAAACTGCATAGACCCAGATCTGCCATCGCATTTTGCGCCGGCAGATCTGGGTCTATGCAGTTTGTAAGGACTAATCAGTAGAACAAACAACATAGATCCTGATCTGCTGTTACATTATGCGATGGCAGATCAGGGTCTTTGTTGTTTGCATTTGGATCAGGCTTATACGTGAGTATATACGGTACCTTTGTTTTCGGAACAACCTATGTTCATAACATATTGCAAGTTCAGACTAGTCCCTCTCCATCACAATCTTACTATCACTTATGAAAATACAGTCATTGGAGTTGAAGACGCACCACACCCTGCCAAGCGCATGATTATGGTAATATATTAGAACACCTTAATATCATTTCAAAGCTGCAATTTGTAAGTGTAGGGACCGACCATTTAATCTTCTGGGGATGGGGGGAGGGGGGCCTGGGGTTTTGTTTCTAACCAGGATATTTTGTTTTGTTTTATCTCAAGATAAAAAAAAATTGTTAAGCTAATATGATGGATAGAGTTCTTTTTTTCTGCAAAATGAGAGCAAGAGTATTTTTTTAAAGCTATTTGGGAGATGGAAATATTTTCCCCCAAAACTCTGAGGCCCTTTGCCCCCCTTTCCCCACAAAATTTCTATGGTCAGTTCCTAAGTCTGAAATGCCAAAGATGTTTTGAAAATGCTGGAGCGTGAAGAAAGCTGGTGGAGAATGTTCCTGACACAAATGTCATCAATACTTTTTTAAAAAAGATCTTTCTTTCCTAATATTCTTTGCTACATTGCATGCACTGCTAAATATTTGACTCCCGGGCAGGATTGCTGGAAATAAGTTCTTACAGGTTGAGTTATAATTTTACATGTTTTTATGTCATTTTTAAGCCATGTTTGGCAACCCCCCCCCCCCCCCAAAGTGCAGTTGGTAACAAATACATGTTATATTGTTTGTTAAATGCAATCAGTCAGTTTGAAGCCTTGTTAACCCCAGTTCATCAAAAAGTGCACAACGGCAGACATAACTGTTTGCACTTGACCATATTGTATTCTTTATTTCAGTCTTTTTAAACTGCGACATTCATTGCTGGACTTTTTTTTACAAGTATGGTGTCTCAGATTGGGCTGATAAAATCAAAGTTCTGGTTGTCTTATTTGACACTGCAAATTTGAGAGAAAACATTGAATTAACAAGCAGGGTCTCCCTCTAGGATCATTGAGCAAGATTTACAACCCCTCACATAATTACATGGATTATTTTTCAGCAATTGTCCTGTTTATCCATTCTACAATACAAATAGCTGGATCATCCCCCTGTACAATTAGCAGATATCAAGTCTCATTGTGGCCCAGGGAAACTTGACCTAAGTTCAAAGGGGGACAAGAGTATATCATTGATACACCTAATTGGTCATGGGTCATATCAGGTCATGGCTGGGTAAAGGAAGGGTTAGTCCTTTGTATTTGTTGTATCTGCTTGTTTGGACCAAGTTAAGGGAAAGAATTATTATTGAAAAACTATCATCTGATGGACTTGCTAATTGGTTGTAATTTGTCCAGTTCAACAGGTGAAGGTATACAAGGCTATATTGGTTGATCTTACCATATATATTCACGTATAAGCTGGGTCCAAATGCACACAACATAGACCTTGATCTGCCATTGCATAATGCGCTGGCAGATCAGGATCTATGTTGTTTGTTCTACTGATTAGTCCTTACAAACTGCATAGACCCAGATCTGCCGGTACATTATGCAACAGCAGATCTGGGTCTATGCATTTTGCAGTTGGTATTAGCTTATACGTGAGTATATACAGTAATTAGATTTCTTTACATTTCAATGCATGTGATTTGGAATAATTGCATGCCCTCCTCCAGTTAATTACTGTTGAAGAATGTTCATTTGTATTCTTTAGAGGGACAGTTCAGTTCACATTTTTCAACTTGACTCCATGTTGGAGAAGTGTATGAGTATTTGTATCCATTATTATTTACTTTTTGTATAATGTGTGAAGGTAATCCTTTTTCTTTGATAATATGTCTGATGCACCCAACTGCATTTTGTAAGAGGAAACTGATGAATGGAAGAGCCATAGTGGCAAAGTGGTTAGCGTTCCAGACTTGCAAACAAAAGGGTGTGGGTTTCAAATTCTACAATTGGACCAGCCCGGGTTTACTCTAGTTGCATTTGTGCTAAATAACAAATTTGTGTTGTTGTGCTATGAAACACAAAACCAAACCAAACCAAATTCTTTGATAATTGTGAAAAATTACTTACACTGGCAATAAATACATTTTTTAAAAACAACCTAAGCACATCACTTTCAGAAGTCAACTGAATGCAATAAAAAGCTTCTGAGGGTATTTTAATGCTTGAAGGGAAATGAACAGTAACATAAGCTGATATTAGTTGCCTTCACATATTGTAGTTTTGTATTCCTCGATGATTGTGGAAGGGGCATATAATACAGAGATGCCAACTATTCCAATTTGGGCGGAATCATTCCTATTTTTAACCTTAATTTACACCATTATGATCACATCTATAAGATTCCGATTTTCCAGTCAGATAAAATTGTACATAGGCAACTGCACCTTCAACATTGGTACATGTATTTTGATTTAGATTACTGAAACCCTTTTAATGTCTGATTGCAGTTCATTTGCAAAAGACTCAAAGCACTTGTTTCACAAAAAACAGTTTAATTGCTCAATCTGTGCTTTTTCTGGCGATGGTGGTACAATTGAAAGCAATCAAATATTGAGCAATCAGAAATCACGTCAGCTTTGCATCCTGTTTAACCAAAGAAGTTGTAGAAAGATGTTGGAATGAACAGTAGATGAGGATCGTACCACTTCTAAAAAACAGTATACCGTATTTACTGACTTTTTAGTCAGGTCCAATTGCGCATTATGCGATGAAAGATATTTGTCTATGCCATTTGCAGTTGGATCTGACTTATAAGCAAGTATATGTGCTATGCAACCGAAATTCCAGACAGGATATGCAAGATATCAATATTGGATGAATACCATGCCTCTGCAGTCTTTTCTCAACTGAGTATCACATGGCGGGAAAGATTATTGTAGGAAGCACATTTTGACCAAAGAGCACTGCGTGTCACTGAGTTTTATTGCTTAAAATAAATAATCGGATACAAATTTCAGGCATTCCTATTTTCATGTTAAGATTCTGATTTTTAAAGCAGACATTGCTATTACACATTTGTAGGGCTTGGCATCTCTTTATAATGTTACCATTGTCCAACCATCTGTATGTTTATTGATCCATTTAAGTTTTGTAGTGACATTCATATTCCATGAATACATTTATGAAGGTTTTATTTCTGACACTGAGAAATGGTTTGTACTGCCAAAGAATTAACAAAGCTGAAACTAGGAACAATTTCAGCAGTTTTGAAACCACAGTTGTTAACCACAATCTGAACAAGTTTTGAATTTTCTTTGCTTCCAATCAAATTTCCATAATGTATTTTGAACAAAAAAGGGTTTGATACTATTATTTCGAGTTATGTTCCATTTGAAGTATCATAACATTACAATGGTACAACCCTATTAACAGGGGCCCCAGGTGGCAGAGTGGTCTAAGGCACTCGCCTTTACAGATCACTGACGTCTCACCTCTGTCCATGTGGGTTTGAGTCTCGGGCTCGGCCAACGTGGGTATGGGAGAAAGCTTGCCAAAAGCTTCCTGTGGGTCTGTGGTTCTTCTCGGGGTTTTCTCGGGGTTCTTCCTCCACCAAATATACTGGCCACCATGTATAGCCTATCATGTGCTGAAAAATGCCATTAAACCCATAACAATCAACCAACCAACCCTGTTAACAGTTCCAGCACAATTTGTTTGTAGTCTTCCTATTCATGTTTTAAGCCTTATGGTCATTGAGTACTTTTAAGGCATAGCTGAAAAATTAGTGATGGGGCTTGGAACTGGTCAGTTATACCTGTCCAGGTTTGAGGTCGGGTCAGGCTATCAGAATAATCAGGAATGTAACTGATTGACCAGGTGCCTATTGAGAGATCTGGTCACTATCTCAGCCAGAGAGAAAAAGACGCAATTCAATCAGTCCTCTTTTTATACCCCCTACCAGTGTTGTGCCTAGAGCATAGGATTGCAGGAAACCTTTTTTTTTTTTTGCAACTGTTCCATTGAAAACATGGTATTGCATACCCTGTGGCATGTTGTAAAATCCTAGCTGGCATTCCTATAATTTGATGTTTGAAACTACAAATGTAGGCTCTGTTGGTTATTACCTGTTATTTGTTTTAAGGTGATAGACTGGTTCCACTTGTTCTGCCTGCCAAACACACTGTACTCTTTACACAATAAGAAAACCAGACTTTCAGTATAGTTTGGTTTACTGACAGAAGTTACTAAACATTTGATTGATTAATGATGTGCCCACTAAATTTTATAATGTTCCCTTTAAAATTACAATGGGGGATAACTTGTCCCCTGACAATTTCAACATGTCTATAAAAATGCTCTAAAAATGCATCGCATAATTGTTAGCTCAAATTTTCATAGACCAGAAGAGCTTATCGGATGGTCTGTTGTTTGTTGTCCATCTGTCGTCTGTCATATGTCTGTCCATTAGCACAAGTTTGTTATCGCTACTTCTTTTAAACTACTTGGATGATTGCTATGGAACTTAACACACACATTCATCCCATGGTTTGGTTGCTCCTAAATGAAAATGGTGTTGCTCGGACATCCAGAATGGGCACCACAGTGGCCATCATGAAAATCTTGTTATCGCTACTCCTCCTGAATGGATGGTCATATCAACATGGAGTTTTCACTAAAAGACTTGCTATGAAGTCTAATTGGTCCCAAATAATCTGATGTCCAATATGGTCACCAGAGTGGCCATCTTGAAAATCTTATCGCTACTTCTCCTGAAGAGAGGGTCATATCAACATGGGGTTTTCATTGAAAGACTTCTTATTATGTCTGGTTGGTCCTAAATGAAAATGGTGCCGATTTGATATCCAATATGGCCACCACAGTGGCCATCTTGAAAATCTTGTTATCACAACTCTACTTGAACAGAAAGTCATATTGATGTGGGGTTTTAACCAGTAGACTTGTTATGATGTCCAGTTGTTCTTAAATGAAAATGGTACAGATCTGATGTCTAATATGGCCAACACAGCAGCCATCTTGAAAATCTTATTATTGCTACTCCTCCTGAATGGAAAGCCATATCTTGAAAATATTTTTATCTCTACTCCTCTCCAAATGGATGGCTATATGAACATGAGGTTTTCACCAGTAGACTTCTTATGATACCTGGTTGGTCCTAAATGAAAATGGTGCCAGTTGTACATCTAATATGGCTGCCATGATGAATGTATTAAAAATCTTGTTGTTACTACTCCCCCTAAATGGATGATCATTATGATGTTTTTTTTCACTGAGCCCTAAACGAAAATGGTGCCAGTCATACATCCAGTATGACTGCCACAACGACTGTCTTAAAAATATTCTTGTCACTATTCCCCCCTGAATGGATGATCATTATAATATTGGGTTTTCATCAAAAGACTTTTAATGATATTTACTTTGTCTGAATGAAAATGGTACCAAGCGACATCCAATATCTGTGCCACAGCAGCTAATTTGAAAATCTTGTTATCGCTGAAGAATATCAGAGATGGTTTCAACACTTGAGAGTTAAAAGGAAGAAATTGTCTTTTCTTGACTTCCTGGAAATTCTTTTCACCCAGTAGAGCATCAGCCCCTTCGAGGGACTCTTGTTTTTTTTAAGGTGTCCTCACAATTCTTTGACTTGAATGGTAGTGAAGAAAAATTTTTTTAAGCTGCATAGAGACAAAGTAATTTTTAATGAATCCTTGACATATTGATGCAGAGACTTTGATGTCCAAGAAACAAAAATAGTGCTTTAAAGTTACAGAAAACCTTTGTGCCTAGTAATGGTAATTTTAAGAGCCCACACAATTTTTGGGATTGTTTAACATTAAATGTAGAGACAAGTACAAGAAGATTTTCAACAAGTGCAAGTCCATAAGAAATTTCTCTGGTGCTGTAGTTTTAGATGCCTTTTATGCTGAATATTAAATACAGAGACAGTCACACTCTGCTTTTGAAATCATTTGGGAATAGTTATAACAGAGGGGAGCTTGACTGGTGCCCTGTTTTGTGTGTGTGTGAAGGTGATTGCAGATGGGGGAATTCAACTGTCAGTCACTTGTCACTGTCATTCACACATGAGCAGTTTACAAGTTCAGCAATCAGAATAGATAAAAAGTTCACATTTGAGGTCGGAAAAGTTGTCAGGGTATGCTTTCTGTCAAAATATAGATATTACATGGAGAACATTCCAACAGTATTACCAGGATTCAGTAATGATGATTGTACCATACTCAATCCAATGTGGGGAATTTAGAGCTTCCAAAACAGGGGAAATTGCTCATATAATTGTTAGACAGTGTATACTCAAACATATCCATCACAAAGTAGTGCAAAGATGAACTGGATCATATCATTATTTTGTAAAAGTATGTTGAAACATATGCCCAGTTAGTGTTTGGAAAAACAGATTATCAGACTGACCATACCATAGCTTTTTCTTGAATTGCAGAATCCCATTTATTTTTCTTGCTTTTTTTTCTGCAGAAATGCCAATGTATGGATTCCAAAGGTGTTACAGTTTTCTGGATTTGTAACTGGTGGTGGTGTGTGTGTGTGGTGGGGGTAAAAATTCAGTTTAATATACTAAATTGCTTTTTTTCCACCTTGGCACATGGCTTTTTATTATTTCCATCGGTATAAACTTTGTTAATTTCCCCAGACTTGTATTTCACCTGGACATATTAATGTATCTGACATGAAGTGTGAAACAACCTGGCTTAGTGGTTAGCATGCTGGACCCATGACTGAAATAGTGCAGGTTTGAATCCTGCCAAAAGATCAGTCCCCGTTGGCTGCCATGGTGTGTCCTTGGGCAAAGAACTTGACTCCAACAGCCATGGCACTAATGATGTACCGTATATACTCGTGTATAAGCTAGGTCCAAATGCAAACAACATAGACCCTGATCTGCTGTCGCATAATGCACCGGCATATCAGGGTCTATGTTGTTTGTTGTACTGATTAGTCCTTACAAACTTCATAGACCCAGATCTGCCCGCGCATTATGCGATGGCAGATCTGGGTCTATGCAGTTTGCAGTTGGTATTGCATAATATGTGAGTATGTATGGTAATTGTGTTTGTATGGAATAAAATACCAAACACCTGGCTTGAGGGAGGAAAGATTATGCATATGAGAATAAGTGAATTAACATGAAAACTTCATTTAATGTTTTAATTGTTGACATAACAGAATATTTTTGCAGATGATTCATGCCTTATATTTCCTTCAAAACATTCGGGAAAAGTGACTATTCTAGAATTTATAACTTGTGCAAGTTATTAAATTACAATTTAATGCAACTTGAGTGTCACATCCTTTGTAAAATTATGTCTTCAGATGTAAAACTACACGATACTGACAGAAAATGACTTAAATAGCTGGCATGTACATGCATTGCTTGGGTTATGAAGAGTGGCCTTAATTAGTTCGCAAGCCCCACTTGAAAAATTTGAATATGTGCATGAGCCGTAATTAAATATTTAATGGCCACAATGACTTTTATGAACCATAATGTCATATTATATGTTTCCAGTGTGCTGTTATGCAAGGAAGAATATGTTTATCAAAGTGTCAAGGAATAAATTCCTGCAAGTTGTACAAGAAAGTTATAATCATCCATTTGTAATTTTTGTTGTTGCTTTAGTATTTATCCTGCTGTCAGTAAATGTAGAAGACCATACATGCTGGTTTGACGTTTTATGTTGATGAATGAAGAAGGTCTATCAACTTTATACACATGCATGCTTCCAGTGGCCCTTAGTCTTTACATGAGATATCTGTTTATTAAAGTGGAGAAACAGACATGGGTGATTATATAACCCCTATATGAGTTGGCCTGCACGATTGAACTGTGGATTATAGAGGTGCAAAATGAGCATGTTAATGCTGCACCATTCTAGACCTCTAAACTCTTAGAATGGTTACAAGTTTTTGTCTGTGTCAGTTAATTGACCAATTTGTGTGTAAGCTATAAGAGCAAGTTTTTATTTTTACTATTATAATTTTTTTTCATAAGATATTTATATTGCTGTCATAATTACTGGCTCAGTATCAGACTTATCAAATACATATATGATCAAAAAGATCATTTAGGTGTGTAGCATAGGTATGTATAATTTCAAATTTGTACCAAGTAACTTTTGTTTTGTGACTTTTGAAGAATTAACCGATATGGCATTTCAGTTTGTACAAGTGGAAGAGATTATAAATGTTTTCTTGCTTTGCAAACTTCATGTAAATTTCAAAACTTTCTAGAGTACTCATAAGTTATTTAGGAAGTAATAGATTGATCATAGCGATAACCAAGTGATTACATAACATTGAAAAAATGTCAATTGATTTACATTTCAAATAGAGTTTTGTGCTTCAAAAGAACTCATCTTCTATGAGAAAAATATGTTTTATGTAAATCTCCAATGATAAGCCTATATGCTAAATAAAAATTTGAGTCTCCCCACATTAACAAAATTTTAGACGATTTTAATTAAATGAAGTAGCATTATTCTTCAATTAGCCCTCCCCTCCCCTCTCCCCCCACCTCCTCTTGATTGTCACAAAACTTGTCGAATCGGCACTAATACTTACAGCATGAGAATTATTGCAATAACATATTTGAGATAAAACCCACAATTTATGCTTTAAAAAATTATCATTTGGATAATTTTTATGATGTTAAAGCTCATTATAACAGTTGTACACTGGATGATATCAAACACAATGTCCCCATCATGTGTATGTATATTTTAGAAGAGTTACTTTTCTTAGTCTTTGTTTGGAACTCTTCACTTTGGAGGGTCATTCTCTCTCCCAATATGGTCACACCAAAATTAACCACCTTAAAGATCTGTTTTGAGACTGAAGCTCCAGGGTTTTGGGGCATTGCTGAAAGGTGGAAAGGTACAGGGAAAAGGTGTTTTTGAGACTGAGTTTCTGGGGTTTTGGGGCATTACTGAAAGAGGGAAAGATGCGTGGCAAAGGTGTTTGTTTTTCAAATCTCACAGTGTGGAGAAAATTAACATTCACCAATATGTCTTTCACCTGCTTGGCTTAACAGGGTTGACGGTTATTTTTGATCACTGTTAGGAAAGCCATGTGCCAGCTGAAACGGCTTATGAAATTGACTGCTCCTGTGTGCTCTGAAAATGAACTTGACATAGCACATATCACACCAACTTTGCCAGTTCTTGAAATACAGATATGAATTTTCACAAAGTAGGCAGTACCATATTCTGAAAGTGCACTTACAAATTTTTTTAAAATATCCAAAACTTATAAAAGGTATTAACTCATTTTATGTTTCAATTTACGTTAAAAGTTTCGAAAGTAAATATGTTAATACAGAGCCAGCAATTTTCTGAAAGATGCACATCAGAAGCAAGGGCCAGCTTTGTACTCACAAATCAACCCCTATCATTAAGACGTCATAATAAAGTAAATTGAAATTGTTGGTTCTTTACTCTCTCCTTAAGATATACAAATTCCTTTTTTATAACTGGGTTTACCAGTGTGGATAATTTAGGGAATACCTACTCTTTTAAATTTTTAACCCTGTGTGAAAGTCTGGAGCAGAATTTTATTTAACCCACTAACTTACTGTATATTCTCGTGTATAAGCTGATACCAACTGCAAACTGCATAGACCAAGATCTGCTGTCACATAATGCACCGGCAGATCTGGGTCTATGCAGTTTGTAAGGACTAATCAGTAGAACAAACAGCATAGACCCTGATCTGCCAGTGCATTATGCGACAATAGATCAGGGTCTTTGTTGTTTGCATTTGGACCCTGATTATACACGAGTATAGATGGTTAGTGGTAACGATATAGTAGACATGCATGGTGAGAAAATCATGATGTTATAGGAGTACCGTCTATACTCGCTTATAAGTCAAGTCCAACTGCAAACAACATAAACTGATCTGCCGTTGCATAATGCACTGGTAGGTCAGGGTCTATGTTGTTTTGTTCTACTGGTTAGTCTCAACAAACTGCATAGACCCAGATCTGCCAGAGCATTATGTGACAGCATATCAGAGTCTGTGCAGTTTGCAGTTGGATTCCACTTACAATATGTATGGTATTTTAGCAGCTACATCCCTCACACAAAGGCATGCTAGGATCAAGACCTGTGCTTTTGAGTGGCTTTTTTAAAAGTAAGTTTTGTCCAAAAAATAGTGGCATGTACGAATTAAGGCATGTGCAAGTATTACATCAAATATGGTAGAGGGATTTTATTGTTCATGGATCCATTGCCATATTAATGACTTGGGGATGACAAGATTAATAGCAAAGCTTGCACAAGTCCCTTGAAATCAATCCAATCCTTATTTCAAGCTATAATCAGTAAGAAAATATTTCCAAAGCCCTGATGGTGTAATCTATGACCATTTTTCAAGCAAAGATTCAATTTTGCACATCATTGAAGATTAATTTCCCCGAACGACATTTTCCTGATGAATTTCTAGTAGATTTGAATGAGATTAATCTGTGTAAATGCCTTTTACAATGAAATTTTCTTGATGAAATTATACTTGGTCCAATTGCATCTATCATGACATAAAAAAAAGTTATTTAGTCAGAAATTAACAGCTGACTACGAAGATGCAAATATGATGATGGTAACACATGAATTACTTTTTAAAAGAGATTTAACATCAGCTATATAAAAATATGGAATGGGAAAATAGGTCTTGAGGTACAAACAAAGGTCTCAGATGTTGAAATTTTTTATCTCAATTAAAATTCTAGTAATACTAGCACTTTGTCTGACTTGTAGTGCTAAATACTTTATATATTAGCATTACATGGAATGATTTGTTAATTATGATGTGTGTTCATTATCATCATATAAAGAGATTTTGTATACTTTATGTGTTTTTTATTAATAGGTAATATATTTTAATCTATTTTGCAGATGATTCCCACTTGTTTAGAGAGCTGTCAACACCCCTGCCAAACCTCTATCGTGGGCAAAACCTCTCAAGTAATTTTCAACAGGGTAAGTATATGATCTGTATATGAACAATTATCACTACCGTATGTACTCACTTATAATTCAAGTTCAATTGCAAACAACGTAGACCCTGATCTGCCATCACATAATGCACCGGCAGATCAGGGTCTATGTTGTTTGTTCTTCTGATTACTCTTAACAAACTGCATAGACCCAGATTTGCCAGCGCATAATGTGATGGCAGAACTGTATCTGTGCAGTTTGCAAGCGAGCATATGAAGTATATTGTTTTTTTTTTGCACAATGCTTTGTTAGCATAATGAAATATGATAAAAATGATTTGCCATTCGGTAGAATAACACTTAGCAAACTTCACATTGCAGTTTCATCAAATAATGTAAAGTCTTTAACATTATGTAATAAATAGAATCTACAGGTGTTTGTTTTGAATAATACAAGTATTCCACTTGCTGCAAGTAGCTTGCAGCATATACAAAACTCTCTCACTATATTGTCTTAAGTATAACAATGTTTGTGTTGTAAGGTATGGGCATGGATGGATCCCATTTCAGTAACTGGTGGTAAAATTATATGTATCATGTACTTCATTATAAGGCAACCTCACTATAAGGCAGTATACTCTATGGATTCCATGGACAGTGTTATAATGAGGTAGTACTGTATTATTCAACTTATTTTCCAGATTGCTTATCAAATGAACACTTGTGTATGATCCTCAATTTGTCAAACGACTATTGCATTATTAAGGTTCACAAATCCATGTCATATTTTCTCATATTACATATGTAATAACACCCCATGACATAACAAATGATGCATCCAGATGTACTTTAAAGCCATTTCACTACATTATATTTGAATTTTATTGAATAATTGTTTTGATTTTTTGGTCATGTGATAAATAGAAACTCACATTTGTGCTCATTTCAAACTTGTCAAATAATTTCATTTTTAATGAGACTTTTGTAAGATCATCAGTATATAAAAAATTGAATCGGTTTTATTGTAATTGTAAAATAGAATCTAACTTTTAATAGCAGGTGCTCTTAATGGTACAGGTGATGGCATTTAGTTACTATGTCTCTCTCCCCCACAATCAGAGAGTAGGAGACATATTGGTGTTTTGATGTCCGTCCATCCATTGTTTATCCATCACACTTTCTTGTAAGCAAGATAGCTAACAAATTTTGATACCTTGGGTGAGTATCATGACCTGATTACCATATATACTCGCATATATGCGGGGTCCAAATGCAAACAACGTAGACCCTTATCTGCTGTAAGAAAAATCACTTCCACTAGACAAATGAAATTTGGTAGGTTTATTTGTATTTTTATGTAATTGACCTGATTAGATTATCAGGCTATTTTCACAATTTGTATATGCCTGCCATAAGGTGGAGCATATTATGTTACATTTGTCCATCCATTTGTCTTGTACCAATTTCATTTCTGCACAATAACTCAAGTTGTCCACCATCTACAGTTACTAAACTCTGAGGATGGCTTGCATTGTGTTCTGCAGTGCTTTTTACCCCTAACCCCACACCCTTTTTTTTAATCCAAGATTTTATCATCCTAGCCAGGGGCTCTGGGTGGCCAAGTGGTCTAAGGCGCTTGCTTTACAGATCACTCACACATCTCACCTCTGTCTGTGTGGGTTTGAGTCACGGCTCACTTACATGGGTATGTGAGAAAGATTGCTGGTAGCTTCCCGTGGGTCAGTGGTTATTTCCTGGGGTTTTCTGGGATCTTCCGCCACCATCAATACTGGCTGCCATGTATAGCCTTTTATGTGTTGAAAAATGGTGTTAAACCCACAGAAACAAAAACAACAAATCCTCCTAGCCCCTTTTTTGGACAAATGTAAAAAATATCAAATGTCTTAATTTTTGCAAAGCTGAAGGTTTCTATATCCTACTTAAATTGACTGAGCTGTTTCAGTCAAAAAAGAGGAAGACAAATCTGGACCTTCACCAGAATTTAATCACTGATTACATAGCTCACCTCTACAAAACTTTTGGTAGCCTCTAGCAGCTATAGTTAACATTGATTATCATGCAAAAAATCAATTAAGACTAAAGTGATATTAACCAGGGCATAAAAGATATAAAAGAAGAAAAGATAAAATCATTTTCAGTGATATCAAGGTCGAGGTACTATAAGGAGTTAATAAAAAGCAAATAGTAATTTCTTTTACTTTTTTTCTCAAATCATTGTTCATAAAAGCTGCCTCAGAAGGTATTATCACTACTGGATGGAAATTGCAGGCTTTGAGTAACTTGGATTGACAGCCAGTGTGATCACTATTGCAAGCATGGTTCACACATCTGTGATCACCATGATTAGCCATGAAATGCATACAGTCCACTCTTCTAATACCTACTCATTCAGGTGTGCAATACACATTTAACCTGTTGAGACTAATATATCACAATATACAGTGTATAGACATTAATATGGACAGTTTACAACTAAATAAATATATTTATTTATGCTTTCATCTGCACTGGTCGGAAAGAGCCTTCAGTGTTAGTATGTATAAAACATTAAAATATCTATGTCGACATCAGCTAAACACAAATAATTAAATTATGTTAGTAAAGCATTAACTGTAAAATGTAGATGCATCCATTTCTCAAGTTCCATGGTTCTAGCATGAACAATACCAAAGAAATGAACTTGAAACACAAAATTTCAACAAAGTCACTGAAGCATGAAATATAGGCCACATACTTCATTTTGCAGTTATGGTTTAGTATTTATAAATATGTATCCCTTCTCCAGGTTTCAGGATTCAGGTAGGATAGTATGCATATAGCATGACAAAAATCTGTGGTCATTAACTAAATCAAAAAACTTGACCAAAGTCAGTAAAAGGTGAAATATAGGTCAGAGTGACCTTCTTTTATAGTAAGGGTGTGGTACTAACAGAGATGCATATCACCATCAGATTTCATTATTCTGGCATAAACAGTGCCTGAGAAAATAACTTTAAACACAAAATTTAACCAAAGTCAGTGAAGCATAAAATATGCTTCAGTGTGATCTACTTTTGCAATGTGGGTGTAGTGCATCCTTTCATCAAGATTCATGATTCTAGGTAGGATAGTCTGTATATACAGTGCTATGCAAAAAACCCTGTAGTTATGGGCTAAATGCAAAAACTTAACCCAAGACAGTAAAATGTGAAGTGAAGGTCACAGTTACCTTCTCGTATTGCAAGGGTGTTCTACTAACGGAGATGCATATCATCATCAACATTCATGATTCTAGCATGAACAATGCCTGAGAAATTAATTTCAAATACATATTTAACGAGAGTCAGTGAAGCATAAAATATGAGTCATACTGACCTACTTTTAAAATGGGGGACATATTACTCATCAAGATGCATCACCTCTCTAAGTTTCATGATTTTAGGTTGGATAGTATGTACACGCATGCAAACAAACTCTTGTCAGGAGCTAAGGACAAAAACTGAATATATAAGCTAGTAAAATGTGAAATATAAGTTACAGTGACTTTTTGTTGTATGGGTGTAGTATTAGTTGAGATCAATAGTTTTCTGCTTTAATGGTTCTACCGTGAATAGTGCTTGAAAAATAAAGTTCAGACGAAATTGAACCAAAGTCAGTGAAGTGTGAAATGTGGGTCACAGTGACCTACTTATGAGATGAGGGTGTAGTATTCATCAAGATGCATCCCACTACCAAGTTTCATGACTCCAGGTTTAATAGTATTTATACATGGTGCAAAAGACCTATGTCATAAGCTAACACAAAAACCTAACCAAGAATGAACAAATAATGTACATGAATGTACAAAATTAATCCTCTTGTCCCCTCCTCAAGGTGTAGGTGCCATGAAACCAACTTGAAACTGTTGCCTAGGACCTAGGAAGAAAGAATGATTTAAATACTGAGAGGCTGTACATATGTATATGTTTTTATGTATACCAACACTGGGGACAGTACAATAGCTCTCCTCTTTGTAGAGGCAAGCTGAAAATTGGTGACTTTCATTTTATTCACCTTGCTAGATTTTTCCTTTCGTTCTGTGAAGTATCAGTGTCACAGAATTACATTAATGGGGAAAGTTGGGATTTGGCTGCTGGGTGGATGGGGGTAGGCTTATGTCTTTGCTTTCAAAACCAAATTCCTTCTAGCATTTGAGATTGAGATACACCAGCAGCTGAAGGAAGTTATATACTTACTGTGACCTCAGATGGATAACCACTAAATCCGTGTGTGTTGCCACAGGGGACTTAATCCTGGACTTCATGTGTTCAAAGCAAGTGTTTCACCATTGCACTGCTGATCAAAGTCTAGTTTGAAACATTGCACTGTTAGTTCCAAAACTGATAATTGGTTGAATTTTAAATATCAATATACAGTCATATGAAGGTCTGACAACCCCCCGAGTGGATCAAAGGAGGTAATCATATACAGGAAAAGGTTCTAAATCTAGATTAAAAAAAGGATAGATAGATATATAGATAGATAGAAAGAAATAAGTTTGGTTAGCATACAAGTGTGATGACAGTTATGTTGAATTCTCATTTTCAGAGACAAAGCAGCAATCGTCAAATACATTAGGAGCCTCCACTCACGTTTTCTACATTGCCATTGGCTGTGCATGTGCCTTCATCCTCCTTATAGCCCTGGCTGTGGCAGTATACTATCTTAATACACAGAAAACGGGGTCCAGAGCCTATGCAGAAAAAATCAGGTATTCAGAAATCCTGTTTTATAAAATATATTGACTGTTTGCAGTACTTTTTCCAAACATATATATAAGATGTACTGTGAAATCATTTATTTTCGTGTGTATCATTTTTTTGTTGTCGTAGTTTTTCAAAAAATGACCTTTTCATTGGTACTTAAAACCATGGATTAGGCAAGATTTCCCAGTGTATCCACAGAAGGATCATTGGTCATTTAGTGTTTAAATTCCTCGTTTGTTCATCCATGAAGATTGGTACCCCATGAAAAATAGTACATTCATAGTATTTTGTATGAAAATCTGTGACCAGGTGATGAGATAACTGTATGTACTCACTTGTAAGTCAAGTCCAACTGCAAACACATAGACCCAGATCTGCCATCACATAATGCACCAGCAGATCAGGGTCAGTGTTGTTTGTTCTGCTGATTAATCCTAACAAACTGCATAGATCCAGATCTGCCAGCGCGTTATACGCCGGCAGATCAGAGTCTATGTTGTTAGTTCTACTGATTAGTCCTAACAAACTGCATAGACCCAGATCTGCCGGCGCATTATGCGTCGGCAGATCTGGGTCTATGCAGTTTGCAGTTGGATTCAACTTATAATTGAGTATAGATGGTTTTTAATAAATATAATAAAATTTTTTTTAAACAGATTAATTTATTCCTCTTCTTTTAGATTTTTCAATCCTTCCTTCTCTCTTAGCTTGCTTTCATTTCTTTCCTCTTATTGTGACATGTGAATTAATTATCATATACCATTTTATGTGCCTCCATGAATGTGGTATGGTCATATATAGCATTTATTCTTGGCTAAGTTTTGCATTTAGGTCACAGTAGAGGGACATTTTTGTTCTCTTAGCACTTAGTAATGTTTGATCTCTTATTGCAGTTAATCATAATGTACTTCAAACATGTGTCAGTTTATTAAGGTCAATAAAATTGTAACTTTAATTTAAAGAAGGTACTCCGGTTCGCTTTTGTTCGTAGTTCTTTCTGTGGTAAAATATATTATCATTGCATGTACATTTTGTATTTTTTGGCATTATAATAGGGATTAAAATATACAAGGCTTATGAACATTGAAAAAGTTTATATTCAGAACAATATTTCTTTAAATTTCATGGCTTGTTTTTACCAAATTAAAAAGGCATTACCTACAAATGATGGCATTCCAAACAAGGAAATTTTAAATTGTATAATTCATTTGCTAATGAAAAAATGTGAACGTAGAAGAAGATTTTTAGAAAAATGAAAGTTAATGCTTTAAAAGAAGGAAGTAAATACAATTCTCATAAACCTTTCTTTGGATTGTAAAAGGTATTTGTTTGCTCCACGCCTTTTTCTGAGAACTCCATTTCTCCCAGTAAGCGTTTCCACTTTCTGTTCACCTGCATAGCATGCAATGAGTAGACCTGATAAATACATTGCATCGTCTGAGAGAAAACATGTGGAACATCCCACTGCACATTTTCCCAAGAATTAATTAAAACTTGTATCCATTGCAGTACTTTTTTATTGACTACAATTATTAAGACTTTTTACACCACATTGTTTGTATACTTGCTACTTTGTTTACCTGCTGTATGCATCAGATGGCTCAACCCTGTCAGTTTGACCTGTGATTAGAATAGTTTTATAGGGTCAGTACATATAATAAATAGGTATAGTGATTTGCATGTATTAACGTGAGTGATTCTGCCATACTGTGCATACATGATACATGTACTGCAACACCTAATTCTTAAATGGTGTAGGCCTTCGTGAATATTCAGACTGACAGGTGAACTTGTATCTTCATGCTTTTTGACCTGTGTGCCCATAAGATGCAAGTATAAATTAATGCAAAAATGGGATTTAACAAAAAAATCACCTTGCTGTTTATTTCACTGGTTTTAATTTTTATATGTCTGACATGCTTTCAGAGACAAGGAAAATGATAGTAATCATCACTTGCACAAAACTGAAACCTATTGCTAATGCTTCTTTAATGAACATTTAACAAAGGTGTGATCACTGACCTCGTGTGGGCTTGTGGATGTAGAATAGGCTAGATGCACCCTCCAATATGTTGTAAGATGAATGGGGGCAAGGGCTGTGGTTGCTTAGTAGTTAGCATGCAGAATCATGACCCAAAGGATGTGGGTTCAAATCCTACCATCAGATCAGCCCAGGTTCGGCCACCATGGCGTTCCCTTGGGTAATTCGGTACTTTACTCCATATACCTTGACACTAAATAACCTCCTTGTGTCACTGTGCTGTACAAATAACAAACCAAACCAAACCAAAACATATTTTCATTGAAGAATTACTGTCATGTTTATTCTTAAATAATATAATGTGTCCTTGGGAAAGGCACTTAGCTTCCATTTCCTCGGCTTGATACATGTATAGCCAGTAATGTGTTAAAAGTGCTGTTAAGACCAGTAAAGACAAAAATAAAAAAAAATTATTCTAAAATGAAAAATAGGATTTATCTTGAGCAGTAGATGCCTTATTTGGAAGTGCGTGTCACAAAATGTAAGGTTTAGTGTTAAATAACATTGCGACGTCATTACAGGAGCGCACAGCCAATGGTTGAGAAAAATGCTTGCATGCAGTAGTACTAGGTCAGTAGGGTGCAATCAGCGTAAATAAGCTGAATTTTGTTTCTTTTTTCATGTTAGAATATCAAAATAATTACTTGAAAACAAGTATGTTTTTACAATGGTAATTACCTGTTTTAATGTTGCAGTTTTGTAGCTCTACTGCACATTGACCAGAACTGCTTATGGTATGGCCTGTTGTCTGTTGTCCAATATCAGTCCATTGTCATAAGTTTCTTCATTGCTACTCCTCCAAAACTACTTGGAGGATTGCCATGAAACTTTACGTGCACATTCATCCCATGGTCTAGTTGGTCCTAAATGAAATGGTGCTGCTTGGACATCCAATATGGCCACCACAGTGACTAGTTTGAAAATCTTGTTATCTTTACTCCTCCTGAATGGATGGTCATATCAACATGGGGTTTCACTAAAAGACTTCCTTTGATGTCTAGTAGGTCTTAAATGAAAATGGTGCTGATCTGACATCCAGTATAGTCACCATGGCAACCATCTTGAAAATCTTTTTTTATTGCTACTCAAGAACGGAAAGTCATATCAACATGGTTTTTCACCAGAAGACCTCTTATGATGTCTGGTTGGTCCAAAATGAAAATGGTACTGCTCGGACATCCAGTATGGTCACCATGATGGTCATCATGAAAATCTTGTTAATGCTATTCCTTCTGAATGGATGGTCTTATGATGTGTAGTTGGTCCTAAATGAAAATGGTGCCTATCTGACATCCAATATGTCCACCATGGTGGCTATCTTGAATTTTTTGTTATAGCTACTCCACCTAAATGGATGGTCTTATTGTCATGGGGTTTTCACTACAAGACTTCTTAGGATGTCTGGTTGGTCCTAAATGAAAATGGTCCACTTGGACATCCAATATCGCAGCTACATGTATGTTGGCTTTGAAAATCTTGTTATTGCTACACTTTCTGATTGGATCATCATATCGACATGGAGTTGTCACTAAAAGACTTCATATGATGTCTAGTTGGTCCAAAATAAAATTGTTGCTTATCAGTGGTGGCCATCTTGAAAATCTTGTTAAAATTACTCCTCTTGAAGGGATGGTCATATCAGCTTAGGGTTTTCATTAAAACACTTTTCACTGTGTATAGTTGGTCCTAATTGAAAATTATGTCAATGTGATCTCCCAAAATTTGACAAGTCCCATAACAGCTACTTCTAAATGAATGGCAATACCTACATTTTAAAAAAAGAAAGAAAAAACCCCATCTTTCTTGCAATATATAGTTATTCCTATGTTAAAGTAATGCTGATCTAACCTCCAAAATGATTGCCTTAATGGCCATATGGACATGGAGTTTTCACTAAAACACTATTATAACTATATGTACCTGGGTCTGAATAAAAATACATTACTTGCTATTATTGCATTGTGAACACTTTTCCTGGCACTAGTTCCCAATCCAAGGTGAATTCCCTTAGAACAAAAACAACATAATCCCAGTCTGATGTCTTAGTTACTTCCATTGTTAAGAATATTGTCATTCACTTCAGTATACTCCCTTGCGAAGTGATGCTTCATCATATTTTATCCTGTCACTAATAACTAGTATTAGGACAAGTGTTACCCTCATGAAGTGTTGCTTCATCATATTTTATTCTGTCACTAGTAACTAATATTAGGACAAGTGTTACCCATCCCAAATTTATTCTGGTTTATTGTTTGTTTGTTGTATTTTCTCCTTTCAGCATGCCACAAGGAGTTGGCAATTGCAGCCATAAGATGGCTGCTTGGGATACTCACCCCACCTGCTTGGTGTGTGCTATGTGTGCTTGCATAGACAGATGTTCTTTCCATGCCTTATCATCAGATGAGGTGTGGGATTTAGCAGAAAATCGCTGCACTTATCAAGGCAGGAAGAAAGGACCTGTCTCTTCCTCTTCATCACAGGAAAACCCCCTCCATTCCCAGGAGGCATCAGTGGTACCTTTAGGGAAGTTGCCAGCTCCTGTAAGGGAGGTATCCATGGCACCTTCTGATGCACTGACACTTCCAGGTGTAAGGAAGTCATCAGCTCCTGTTAGGGAGGGATCAGTGGCACTTCCTTTTTGTAGGAAAGTCGTCTACACCTGTGTGTAAGTCCCATTTTCCTGGTGCAATGGAAGCATGGTCATCTTCTCACTTGGGTAGACCTATGTTATCACTAGTTCTCTTGAAAGAATGGTCATATCGACATGAGGTTTTCACTAAAACACTCCTCGCTGTTTATAGTTGGTCCTAATTGAAAACAATGCCAGTGTGACCTCCAAAAGTTTACAAATCACATAATAACTACTTTTCCTAAATGGTTAGCCTTACCAATGTTTTAAAAAAAGAAGAAGAAAAAAACGCCCTTCTATCTTGCAGTATATAGTTATTCCTATATTAAAATGATGCTGATCTAATGTCCACAATGGCTGCTTTGATGGCCATCCTGAAAATCTGTATATGGCTGCTTCTCCTGATTCGATGGTCTTATCGACATGGAGTTTTCACTAAAACACTATTATAGCAATATCTAGCAGGTTCTGAATGAAGATGGTGTTCATCTGATCTCCAACATTGCACCATAATGGCCATCTTGAAAATCTGTTATCACTACTCCTTTTGTATGAATGATTGCATGTGGTTTCAACAGCACTAATACATTACTTGCCATTATTGCATTGTCAACACTTTTCCTGGCACTAGTCCCAAATCCAAGGCGAATTCCCTTCACCAATTTGTAATTGGAAGTCTTAGAACAAAAACAACATAATTGCAGTCAGATGCCTTAGTTACTTCCTTTATTCAGAATATTGTCCTTCTTTTCCCAGCACTTTGTGTGGTTATCACATGTCTCTGTGCGCTCGACAGTTTTCATCAGTCACCGTGTATTTTGGCATAATTGCCATCAGTTGTATATATTTTTATGTTGAAGTTGATATTTTCTCCCCAGTCCTTGCATAATTTTTCTGTATATGTGTCCCTGTTTGTTAAATTTGAGGTTTTCAATATATTAGATTACGAAGTGGTGCTTCTTGATATTTTATCCCCTCGTTAGTAAACGGTGTTGGGATAAGTGTTACACACACCAGATTTGTTCTGATTTGTTGTTTGTTTTTTGTATTTTCTCCTTTCAGCAATTGCGGCCTTAAGATGGCTGCTTGGGACACTCACCCCACCTGCTTGGTGTACACTGTGTGTGCTTACACAGACAGATGTCCTTTCTATGCCTTATGGTCAGATGAGGTGTGGGATTTAGCAGAAAGCTGCCACACCTATTGAGGCACGAAGAAGGGACCTGTTTCCTCCTTTCCTTCACAGGAAAACCCCCTCCATTTCCAAGAGGGGTCAGTGGCACTTTTAGGGAAGTTGCCAACTCCTGTAAGGGAGGTGTGCATAGCACCTTCTGGTGCACTGACACGTCCAGGTGGAAGGAAGTCATCAAAAACTTTGTTAAGGAGGGATCAGTGGCACTTCCTTTTTGTAAGAAAGTCGTCAACACCCATGTATGAGTCCTGCCTTACTGGTGTATGATCATCTTTTCACTTAGATAGACCTACATTCAGGTTGAGATCTTGTTCATTGGACTCCAGTTCCCTGAATAGCGACTTGGTCATGTCTTTATCACAGGACTGGTCATTGGCTGGTGACTGGTGACCAGGCGCTGGGTACCAGACACCAGTCACAAGGCAAGACAATAAGTTCAGGTCACCAGGGTATTGGTCATCCTGCACTGGGTTTTGACATTGGGCACCATGTTTTGATCATCAGATGAGGGAGAAATATAAGGTTGCCCTCCTCCCCCCCCGACCTTTTTATTTTTTATGTTTTGGTTCAATCCCTACAGGTATCAGGCACATGGCTTTGAAAACCAATAGAGGAAAAGAACTCGGGTCAACATCTTCTCCCATCCCCCTTGCCCTTTGTTCCTGTTTTTGCTGATATTTGCAGAGTTTTATGAATAGGTGAGATCAGATTCCAAACCACACAATATGGCAATACAGGTATGGGGTTGATAATATCAGACTCAGTCCTTAGGGATCCCAATCATCCAGTAATTCAATGACTGGTTGATGCACAGTATTTTAGGACATGCCAATGGAAGGGACTTATCGCTTTTTTTGGAAACAGTAACTCATTTAGACCTGATCCCTTTCAGAATTTCCTTTATGTGGGGGTGAGTTCTTTCACTCTGGTCAAGGGACAGTTCATGGTTGCCCAACAGAATCTCACAGATACTATCTCTCATAGTGAGACTGTTTGAGAAGACTTTGATGTCTGTTTGCCTCTACCTCCCTCTCCTGGCGACTCTGAATGCAGCACCAAACTTAGTTCCTTGACAAAGACTTCATATGTGTCCTCTCCAGTTCCTGCTGCTAGAGAACTGGAGACCTTGCTGGAACCCCCTGTCTGCTCTGATTCCATTAGGATCCAAATTTCATCAGCATCTGAGTTGGTGGTGATATCGGGACAGGTTTTTTGGCCGGAGTTTCAATCCATGCCCTGGAGCCTCACTCTTTCCATTATCCTGATGCCTCAGATTCAGGCTGGAGGTGCTCACCTAAAGCCTTAGGGGATAGTCCTACAGGGCTTGTGGTCTCGGGAAGAATCTTACAATGGCATAAGACATCATTGCAGCATGGTATGGTTGCAACATTGGACATAGTCTGCAGCATGGTTGCTACATCTGATGTAGTGTATCTCAGACATCACAGGTTCACTTATGTTTCTTCTCTCTTCATGGAAGTCTAGAATCTCCTCCAATGGACAGCTTAGGGGGAGATCACTCTTAGAACCTGCCACATTGCAGGCAAAAGAAATGTTTTGGCAGAGAGTAAGCCCAGATCGGGACAAGCAGTCCTCACAGAATGGTCTGCACAAGACAGTAGCAGAGGCACATTTTCAGCTGACTTGGTAGACTTGTTTCTCTTTATGTGTCTCCAGTCCCAGACCAGAGGACATAGGCGGCAGATGCCTTATGTCTGAAGTGATATTAACTGTATGCCTATGTCTTCCCACCTTTCAGAATAATTCCTTGAGTTCTTCACAGAGTCAGGACCTCCATGTCATGGCTCATCCTGATAGTTCCCCTGTGGCCCCAGTGGTCGTTTGTCAACAATCTCCTTGTGGCCCCAGTGCTTGTTTGTCAGCAATCTCCTCAACTTGTTGGTAGATGCCCCCAGGGAATTACCACTGAAGAGGGATTGGCTGTTGCAGCACAGAAGCTTCCTCTTGCACAACAGTTCGCAGATTCTCCATCTTCACGCCTGACTCACATAAAATGATCTCTCAGTCAAAATAGTTTTTGAGCAGGGTTGCCAAATGCATCACCAAGGCTAGAAGGTAATTGACTTCCAAAGTTGATGTTGCCAAAGGGAGAATATTCTATAACTGGTGCAGTAGAAAGCACATTTTATTTTCAAGGAAAAAGACTGTTCACTCTCCACAATTATGGGCAATAGGGCAGCTCTCTCCAATACTCTTTAAGTTCTCTATGTTCTCCACTACAGGGTCAGACACCCATTTTTCAGAACTGATTAAGTACTTCTGGATTCAGAGACTAGTCTCTTGTTCTTTAATGCCTATGTGCAACCTTTCATGCATTCTTTGGTCGTTATCTAAACCTCATTTATAAACCACTGAGCGAAGCTTCCTTTGAGAACCCTATCCTTAAGATGGTCTTCCTTCTCTCCCTAGTGTTGGCCAGGAGTGGGGTGAAATTCATGCCTTGTCTGTGGAACAGGTTATGATAACTATGATCTGGTTTCTCTTCTTTGCCAACATGAGTTTGTGGCCAAGAATCAGCTACCTTCAGTAGCCCCTGATCCAATAAAAATCCCCAGTCTCAGTGGCATCTGTGCTGGGGATGATCAAGATAGGCTCCTTTGCCCAATTAGGGCTTCACATTTCTGTTTGGATAAATCAAAAGGAAAAACAAAAGGTTATAACTGTCTTTTTATCCCTCTCAAAGGTACCTCTGATATTTCAGAAGTCACCATCACAAGGTGGATTATTCTGAGTATCAAAAGAGCTTGTCAGTATCTCACTGAAAGATCTTTCTTCATGAGAATCAAATCCCATGAGATTAGGCAAAAAAAAATATGTGTTTCCTATTGGACTGGTTTTAAAATTAGGGTAGACAGGTATTTTATAAATTTTTTTTAACATTATATATAAATCAAATAATATTTCAAGCGCTTCAAAGTATTGGGAAAACCGGCTCAATTAAATGCACAAATCAATTTCAGCAATGTGATTTTTTTTTTTTTTTAAAATTGGGTGTGTGTGTGTGTGTGTGGGGAGAAGTGCTAGGGTCGGCAACAAGAAACAGGGACGGTCGGCCGAGTGGGAACACACATTTTTTTTTTCGCCTTCGTGCTATTGCTGCATCGGACCTTTCTTAATCATTCTTCTCTGGATGATGTCATGAAAGCCACCTTCTGGTGGTCTCGCTCCACCTTCTCACTGTTTTACCTTAGCGTTGAACCAGAGCAAAAGCATTTATGCATTAGGTCCAATTGTGTCAGCCCAGCAATTTGTCAAGCCATCCTCCAGTCTGCAGTAGAGCACAATACTGACAGCAAATGGTAAGTTTACTATGAGAGCTTATTTTGGAGTCATCAGCTTTCAACTGGACTGGTACAGTCAGCAATGCAATAGTAACAGATAATGTATTACTGCCATTACAATCTAGTTTTTTGGGGGGAGATAAAACTAATTTTAATTATGTAATACTTACCTGATATTATTCCCTAATTTTTCTCCTCCCCGGTCTGATGTCCTTTTAGTCTCGGTCCCAGTCAAAGAAGGACAATATTCCGAATAATGGAAGTAACTTAGGCAACAATACCTTGGACTGGGGACTAGCCAGGAAAAGTGATAGTAATGCAATAATAGCAGGTAAGTATTATGCAACTATAATTAATTTTATTCACAAAAATCTACATTTTCACTAAAAGACTTCTTGCAATATTTAATTGGTTCTGAATGAAAATGGTGCAGATCTGACAACCAGCATATCTGCACTTTTGTGAAGGAGTTTTGAAAACCAAACCTAATTGAACATAGAGTCATGGCAGAGGTCATTGCTTCCATTTTTATGCTTCAATGAGCATATGAACACATTGGCTTGTACATATTCATATAGACTCTGGGTTTTAGCTGTACTGGTTTGTAAACATGATAACACAAGCAAGTATAAATGTTTTTTTTTTATCAAATCCAGTTTGTGGATATATTTGATCAATACCTTGAATGATAACACTTAAATAAGGTTGTTTTTTTTTTGTTTGGAAAAAAAATAATTCTAGATTTAACCGAACTTTGCACATGGGTGTATCTTGACCTTATCTGGGACAAGTTTAATGTTTTTCTATCCATTGCATTAGGTTCAAGGTCAATGGCCATGACAAAGAATTTTGTCCAGCACTTGCAGGTGTCTAGTGAATATGTTAACTCAGACATATAAGAAAATATTTTTGTTACCAAAATTGGTATGTTGGAGTTTCTCAGGAATGTCAGAGATGGTTTCAATACTCAGCAGTTTAAAAGAAGAAATGGTCTTATTTTGGATTCCAGGATATTCTTTTCAGCCAATAGAGCATCAGTCCCTTCAAGGTACTCTTGTTTACATAATACCCTCGTGCTGACTTGTTCATATATTATTTCAAATTACAGCATAGGAAACAGGTATTTATCCGTTGAAATAGATAGTTATTACTTTGTAACTCAGATTCATTCTTGTCATTATTAATTGCCTTTTTTTTTCACAGTGACACAAGTAGTTCCCAGGCTCTCACACAACAGACCCAGTCCTTTCTTAGAGCAGATACCCCAAATAAAAGTATTACCAGTTCATGTAAGTGTTTTTCATTTTAAACTTAGTATTCTTTTTGAATTTGGTATTGTTATGCATATTTTTCAACCATATGTAATTAGTATGATATACTTGATAGTATATATAACATGCAGTGTCAGAATTGAATATATTTTATTTTCATAAAATTATCTCTCAGAATTTCACAATATTCTTCAACTGAATCAATAAAAACTTTATAAAATTTCATGTATTGAAATATTTTTTTTGATCATGATTGAGTACCAATATTTGAGTTTGAGTGTGCACACAGATTGAGGGATTTTGTGAAGAAGGACTGGTCAGCTTTGCATTATCAAGTCTCAGAAATAAAAGAGCTGATTTTATGCCCTGCAAACATTGTCTTCTGTTTTAGAAAAATGCAGATAAAAAAAAAATTGCTTAGAACCTAAACTTGTTATTAGTTGAATGAAGATGTTGAATTTCTAATGGTTTCTGATTAACTTGCTATTGCTATGAAAAGATGAACAACACTTAACATGTAAACATGCATACATGTTACACCTCTAACTTGATAAATCGTAAAGGATGTGATCCATAAACATCGACTGCAGCAAAGGTGAAAAAGTGAGATAGCAAGAGAATACAAACTTTAGTTAACAATTGGGGGAAAGGGTGGAGTGGGGTGCTTGCAACCTTTGTAGATACATGAAAAGTATAATCCCCATTGTCCTACACAAATATTCATCTAATGGGATTTTAATTTGTATGGTTACTAGATGAAGAAGTCATTGTCCTACACAAATATTCATCTAATGGGATTTTAATTTGTAATGGTACTAGATGAAGAAGTCATTGTCCTACACAAATATTCAGCTAATGGTATTTTAATTTGTATGGGTACTAGATAAAAAGAAGTCAGTTAAAGTTAATAAATTGATGAGAGACATGCAGTGCTCACAATTTCATGTGTCAGTAAAGTTGGAGTTGTTTCCCTTTTAAAGTCAGAACACATGTATCCATCGAAAGCAAACACTGATGAACTAATGTTTCGTAGCTAAAATTACGCTCATAATCTGCTGGAGCCAAACCCATCAATATATTTGCACTGGTTAATTCCTCAAAAATAGTGATTTAAATTTTACCATATACTTCTACTTCTTGTTTGATAGTACATGGCAATGATAGAGTACAACCCTATATTGTTTGTACTAATAAAAACAGTAGGCACACAATAGTTGCATGGTCCTGGAATGCTTCATCCAGATTGAAAAAAAAAAAAACCAGAAAGAAGGAGAAAGGATCTTGCAAGTTGTTTTTGAATGAATCGCTGTTAATTTTGAAAAACAATCAACAGTTTAGCCAAAGTGAATATTTTGGGAGTTGTCTACAGTGATTTTGACAAGAAATTAGGCTCACCCAACACATGAATGATATTGTGATGTCAGCACCTTTCATGTATTGTAATTGGCTGAAACAATTAATCTCTTGATTAGCTTGCCTTGCATCTTTGTGCCAAAGTACCATTAGGTTCTCAAAATATATCCAGCTTAGCCTTTGAGTAAGCACTTAATTATGTTCTCATGGAAGTGCTCATGGGCGTCAGTGTGACAGTCTTTTGACTCTTTTCTCATTTGAATAAAAGGTGTGTCAAATTTATCATGATTACATTGAAATTGAATTAGGAAATAAAATGAAAACACGAATTTCGCATGAAAAGACTTCTTTAATTTCTATATATTTCATTACAGTGCTGCCACCAGTAGGCATTTCCCAACATTTTCATTGATTGATATTTCTTTGGATATTATGTTATTTATTGAGAAAATATTTTTATTAAAGAACAGAATATATGCTTTCTTATTAAAATTTGAAAATTTCATGAGGTCCATTTCAAATTTCTACACAAAAACTACTGTTTTTAATGATAAAATGAGCGATATATTGAGCTTTCTTTCATTTACCAATTTTTTAAATTTTGATTATTTAATTTTAAGAAAATAGAAGTTTATTTTTTGCCTTTTCTATGAGAAAAAAGGTATTCACATCTGCCTCAATGTTAGAAGCCAGTTCAAGAGTTGTCAGAGTGTTTTAAAACAAGGGAGCAGTGAATAAATTCAGAAAGCAAAATGCCAAAGATTGAACATAAATACTGGAGGATTCTCTGGAAAAATTATCAGCTAACAAGGATTTCCTTTAGCAGATAGTTTATATATTACCATATTATGAAACAAAAGATTGTAAAGACCAGACATCTATGGAGTAGTTTCTTATAACAAGTCCATCCATCTGTCAGCCAAAAAGTAAACAAATTACCATTATGTATTTGAAATATGATCTTGTATAACATTATTTGCTACAATGTGTAAATGCTGGAGATCTGTGGAGGAGAGCTAAAAATTGGTCAAAATTATATACAGAAAACTGAAGATTCATGCCAGTGCTGGAGATAATACATCTGTAAGCTGCATGGGGTAGTCATTATGCATCCTTTTGATTCTGAAATTGAGTTGCAGCATTAAAAGTTTCTGTACCATATTGCTTGTTACATGTAAATGCAGTCTATTAAAGAGAGACACAAAATCTCCTTTCTTTTCACTACAAAAGGTTCAAGGGAGATAACTTCAATTTATTTTGCCCTTAAATTACTTCCAAGGCAGTTTGGATTACCTCCCCTGTTCAGAGAGGAATCACTTTCAAACTATGTACTTGAATTAGAAAGTAGAATTGTGTATCAATATTACCTAAATAAGCTTAAACCACACTGGAAATAGAGCAATGAACAGTAGAGCTATTTAGCTTTAGAAAAGAGAGACCTGCAAAGTTTCTGATCTATTGTTGACACTCTTGCAAGTGTTTCTATTACAACTGCAATAGCTCACTGCAAATTCCCCCCAGTTTTCACTGCATATTCATATCCCCTTTCCTTCCCACCCCATAGTACTGCCTCTGACTCACCTATCCCTCAACCCCAACAGTGACCCAGGAGTCATAATGTTAATCTGTTCACATACATGGTTGTGTCTTCATGCTATTAATGCATATATGAAGTTTTTGTAATTGAAATTATTTTACATTTTACCTTTGATCCCCTCCCAGGGACCACAGGTAGAAAACAAACAATGACACCCCTCTCACAGATGGTAACCACAGGGGCAAAATAACTAGAAAGTTTCCAGAATTTTCCCTAAGTGGTTTAGGAAGAGATATAACAGACAGACAGATAGACTGATGAATGGATGAATGAACAGATGGACAGAGTATCAAAATATTCCTGACACTTTTTTAAAAAATGGGGGAATAATAAGACTGTACCATCACTTGCCAATGACATAGGCAAAGTTGCCACATGGTCCATACATGTAATAGATAAAGCATATATAAAACATGTAAAAGTTACACACATAATAAAAACATATGTTCATCACATATATAAAACATACCGGTAGGTGAAATATATACAATTCATATATGTATGCAAAACACTTAATTCCTATGTGGGGGCCATCACTTTGTCAAACGTTTTAAATTTTTGTGTGTGAACCATGTATGTTTAGCAAATGTGATATTCAGCAAATGTTTGATATATCACTCATGGTTAACATGTATGGGAACTTTACGTGTAAAGCAAATGTTGTGATATTTTTTTTTCATATTTAGATCCAAACATATGTTTTACATAGTTGACTTGTGACTTTGGCAGTGTAATAGAACAAACACAAATGCAGTTCAGGGGTTGAAAAATCTCTAAAATCCACTTGCTCAGTCAGGCAAGTAAAACATTTTTTTATTCACCCCAGAATAAACTCTTACTCAGCTGTTCCTCTGGTAAGTGTTTATTAGCACCGAAGAGTGAGAGCAAAGTACTTGTATAGGCTTGATCAGAACAAATGGAAAACAAACTTCTGGTAGAAAGTATAAAATTTCAATGAACAAAGTCAGCATTATTCTCAGCAAAACATCCTTTTCATTTAAGAGAACACTGGTTAGCCCAGAATCAGTCTGATTGGGTGACTGATTGCAAAATTCACTAGACTGACAGAATTTCACTCACCATTGCAAGTTCGGTGAGAGAATTTTCAAACTCTTCAGTTCGATAAAAAGACTAGAAGCAAAAAAAATTTTTAATCATATTAATCCTGATGTTAAACTGATAAAACTTCTAGATTAACTTTTCAAATTACAGCCTTCAGGAACTACCCTCGGGGAATCTCGCCTATACCACAGTTACGAGGGTCAGAGTTGACACTACAAGAAATGATCAAGCCACAAGATGTGAAGTCTCTCTTAGGAGAGATTGCTATAGAAAGGAGCAGAATCTCTTTGTCAGATGTAATTATGGAGGGTAAGTAATTTTTAGCTCTACTGGTCATAGACCCGAAGAGCTTATGGGATGGCCTATCATCTGGCATAGATCCATTATCATAAGTTTGTTATTTGCTTCTTCTGCTTAACTACTTGGAGAATTGCCATGGAACCTGACACACACATTCATCCCATGGTCTGCTTGGTCCCAAATTAAAATGGTGCTGCTTGGACGTCCGGTATTGCCACCATAGCAGTAACCTTGAAAATCTTATTGCTAATTCTCCTGAATGGATGGTCAGTTCAACATGGGGTTTTCACTAAAAGACTTCTTATGATGATGTCTAGTTGGTCCTTCCCAGGCCAGCCCAGGTTGGCCACCCTGGTATATCCTTGTGAAAGGCACTTAGTTCCCATTTCCTCAGCATGATAGAGCAAATAATGTGTTAAGAGTGCCGTTAAAACTGACAAAAACAAACCTAAATGAAAATTGTGTTGATCTGAGGTTCAATATGGCCACTTTGGCAACCATCCTGGAGGAGTAGTGATAACAAGATTGACTTTCCATTCTGGGGGACTATGGATAACAAAAATTGTAAAGATTACTGCCATAATGGCCATATTGGAGGTCAGATCAGCACCATTTTCATTTAGGTCCAAGCTGTAAAATGATTGTGTGCTGTAAATCATTATATTCTTTTGTCATCATCAAAAATTTATTTTGCATTGTTTTGCCAAATTCATGAACTTTTTGCTTATAATATTTCTGATTGACTTTATGATTCTGTTGCCATAGTGATAGTTGGTTTCAGAAAGTAGGCAAACATCCCATGTTACTGTGTACACTCACTTATAATTCTAGTCCAACTGCAAACAACATAGACCCTGATCTGTCATCACATGTTGCGCCAGCAGATCAGAGTCTATGTTATTTGTTCTACTGATTACTCCTAACAAGCTGCAAAGACTTAGATCTACTGGTGCATTATATGATTGCAGATCTGGGTCTGTGCAGTTTGCAGTTGGACTCGACTTATAAGCGAGTATATACAGTAGGTGCTTGAGTTATATGTTCACATTAACACACACAGATATATAATGTTCAGACTTCTTAATTTATTCAGATTTTTACTTACTATATTGACGCAATAAATATTGGATATTTCCTTTTGTTGAAAAAGTGACAAGTATTTGTAATATAGATCTATAAATAAAGTAGAAGTGTATGTTTAAAAGATAGATTTAAAAATGATTGGAGAAAATTGTATGATTGCTTTCTCTCTTAGATGTAAAAACATTTCAGACATCATATAATATTTTCTGATTTTATCCAGAAATAGTGGAAATTTGCTTGCTTTTCATATTAGCATTAATTCTTTGACTTTACAGGAACCTTTGGCAGAATTTACCATGGCACATTATTGAGTGAGGATTCAAGCCAATATGGAGAAAATGAATTTGGAGCAGACCAAGAAATAGTTGTCAAAACAGTCACAGGTAAGAGAATTCAATATTACAGATATCATGTGCATTTAAAACATGTATAATTTTCTAACAAGTTTCGGCTTTCAAAGGCGAATTTATAATCCTTTTGGATGGAAACCGGTCAGACATAGTAATTTTTTGAGTGTTCCTAGATTATGCTTAGAGTAATGTTGAGGATATTTGCTGAGACTTGTATGCTAAAACAGTTCATCTCCCTTGTCAGATTTTCTGATCATTGTACCTTCTGTCCCTAAGTATAGTTAGTATTCAACCATTTTGACCCAGATTCTGGCAAGGTTGTGCCAATATTTTCAATCAGATCTAGCAAGTGGTATATGAATGAAATATCAGGAGGTGTGACTAGAACAATTTTCTATTTTACTTTTTTTATCAACTGCACATATCTTAAACCTTCAATCCTTTAACTCATTATCACCACATGCCATGTTTACGTGCTATGAGATAGTACCCTAGTTCCGAGCTCTGTGACGTCAATATGTTTCATGATACACCAAAGCGGGTGGTATTTCAGAAAAGGAGAAAAATGTAGTTCTTCAATGATATCAAATAATATAGACTTTCTACTCACATTAAAACATACAGCGGAAAAAACATAATTTTTGAGATCAGATTTTTTTTAGGCTGAAAGTTACTGGTTTCAGAACAGGAGTTTGTGTCCAGACTTAAGACTTTTTGCCATTAGATCTAAATCAGACTGGTCTGAATTGCACATGGACAGATGAAACCTTTGCAAAAAGTAGGATAAATTTGAGATTTGGAGTAAAAAAGGGTCCAGGGCACGAAAATCATGGGTCCAATAAGCAAAAGAAAAAAGAAAATAGCCAGTCAAAAACAACATCATTTATACACTTAAGAATCCAGCAAAACAAAAATCTCTCAGGAACAGATGTGTTTGGATGCAATCAGAAGTAACAAAAAGCACTTTTCCTACCCCCATTTCAGCTGAAAATGAAATGAATCTCCAGTGGAAAATGAGTTAAACTTGGACAGTATTTGTTATTGTATTTTGCTGTATTGATGATTTTCAGATATCATGTGAGCCTTTACATATTTTTCTTGTACAGATCAAGCAAGGATGGACCAAGTTCAACTTTTCTTGTTAGAGAGCTGTATGATGAAGGGGCTTGTTCACCAGAACATTTTTCCAATAATCGGGGCCACAGTTGATGGACTTGGCCAACCCCTTACCATCTATCCCTATACCTCAGAAGGAAATCTTAAAAAATTTATACAGCAATGTCGCACATCAGAGTGTGGTTCGCATTATGTAAGTTCACAGTAAAAATGATGCAAGTATGTATGAAAAGAAAATAGCCAAAACAAAGCGTTTCTTTTTTAATACTTGCATGTTTTGCAGATATGTTGTGATAGATCATGTCTGTTCTTCACTTTGTTCTTGTGTCAATGTGTTTGTCAGTTTCCCAGGTATCTTGAGTTCCATCTACATAGACTGAGGGAGGGTGATCATATTTGGTACAATGTTTTATGAGGATGAATGTGACAAGGAAGGTTTTGGATCTTGAATGAAGCCACTAGGGGTGGAGGGTGTGGGTATCAAAGGTCACATTTTCTTAGGAAATATGTACTCATCCTTCTAATCTGAGCTCCATCTGCACTGGATATAGTCAAAAATGAAAAAAGTGCAGGTGTTTGCAGTGGTTTTCATCTCTGGTTCTTATTTTCTTTCGGCATGCTTATGGATAAAGATTTATCAAACAAAGGTGGTCTTTTGCAGTGTGCTGACCAGGAACACATTTTGTATTTGTCCAGGCATTTTGTTTGTTATGGTTGAGTAACATCATTGATCTGACCAAAGTATAATCCAGGTTTATCCTTGATTAACACAAGCAAAATGGCAGGCACAAAGGGCCAGCATATTTAGATGTAGTTTACATACTAAAGCAAAATGGTGGACAGAAGGTTGCCATCTTTATTTCTATTCAGCTGTTTTGACATGTGAAGAAGGTCCATTTATTTGGAATAGTTTACCTAAAGATAATGAAAGAAGCACCCCCATTAAATGCTATTCAGTGATGAATAAGAAAATGCCTACATGATACATCTGTATGATTAATAAGTACATTCTTTCATTCCTCCACAGTTTCTAACTTTTCTATTTTCATCACAATATCTTATTGTTATCTTTCCTTTTCTCTCTTTTTTTTGAAATTTTAAATGACTGTGCTATATAGCATCTATGTACATTTACTTCCAATTTTTGTTTATAATAGGGACCCTCAAGGGAAGTAACTTTGTAAACTAATTGGGTTACCCTCAGAAAATAAATACTTTATTATTATTAGTAGCAGTAGTAGTAGCATAAAAATATATCATACAAAACGTTTATCCAATAATGCCACAGTGGACAATCCAAATCATGGTGGCTCAGTGGTTAGCTTGTTGAACTTGCAACAGAATGGTATGAGTTCAAATCCTGTCCAGACAAGGCTGGGTTGGTTGCTGTGGTGTGTCTCACAGCAAGACACTTTTCTCACATTGCCTCAGCACAGTATAACTTTTCAACTGTCAGTGTATTGTTAAACAGCAACCAATCAACCAACAGTAGACAACCTTGACCATCCTCTCACTATATACCCCTAGACCTCATGAGAAAACTTGAAAAATTCCAACAAGAATGTTGTATGTCAGAGTGTAGATCATATTAAGTAAGCTAAAAGCATTACCTTGATTGGGGGAGCCTTAGTAACTCAGTTGGTAGAACTTTGGACTAATAATCCAAGGGTCGTTTGTTCTAAATCTGCACAGGCCAGCCTGGGATGGCTGCCTCAGTGTGTCCTTGGGGAAAGGCACTTAGCTCTCATTTCCTTGGCATGATATAGCCATTAATGTGTTAAAAATGAGCTAAATACCAACAAAAACAAAAAGACCCAAATAACTCCATAGCATAGTGAAATATCAAAGCAAAACTGGAAATGTATATGTATGTAATGGTTCTACTTAATCAGTGGATTGTATTGACTTCTCTCTGATGCAGATTTTTCTCATCATATAACTTAATTTGTTAGTGTTTTCATTCAGGCACTTTCTACCCAGCAGCTGGTGTATATAGCCATACAGATTGTCAGAGGAATCCAGTTTCTTCACAGGAAAAAAATCATCCATAAAGATATTGCAACAAGAAATTGTGTGTAAGTAGCTGTAAATGTTTGGATTTGTAACCAGGCATTTTTATGCCTTACTCGAGTATAGATCAAGTCCAATTGCAAGCAACATAGACCCTAATCTGCCATCACTTAATGCAGCTGCAGATCAGGGTCTGTGTTGTTTGGTCTACTGTTTACTACTAACAAACTGCGTAGACCCAGATGTGCCGGTACATTATGCGATGGCAAATCTAGGTATATGCAGTTTGAAGATGGACTCAACTTATAAGTGAAGTATATATGGTATATAGTGTTACCATTGTCCATCCATCTGTCTGTCTGCACATACATCCATCCAGTTAAGTTTTACAGGCACTGTGGTGGGGCATTTTTGTCCCAGTCACTTATTTTAAGTTTTAATCAGAAATAGGCCCAAAATATTTTATGTAGTAATGTTACCTTCTTGAACCATTCTTCTACCACTCAGAAAATGTTCACATCTTTATAAATTTACAACCTTAATACTGTCTTATCTATTTCCAGTAGATTATCAACCTTAATACTGTCTTATCTATTTCCAGTAGATTACCAACTGTAATAATAATACTGCCTTATCTATTTCCTGTAGATTACCAGTCTTAATACAACCTTATCCATTTCCAGTAGATTATCAACCTTAATACTGTCTTATCTATTTCCAGTAGATTACCAACTGTAATAATAATACTGCCTTATCTATTTCCTGTAGATTACCAGTCTTAATACAACCTTATCCATTTCCTGTAGATTAGCAACTTTTTGAGCATGAAATTGTTGCACTTTGTGCAAGAAAAGTAAACTTGAAAAGTATTACAGGCTTTAAAAGTATTACAGGCTTGAAAAGTATTACAGGCTTTAAAAAATATTACAGGCTTTAAAAGTATTACAGGCTTTAAAAAATATTACAGGCTTTAAAAGTATTACAGGCTTTAAAAGTATTACAGGCTTGAAAAGTATTACAGGCTTGAAAAGTATTACAGGCTTGAAAAGTATTACAGGCTTGAAAAGTATTACAGGCTTTCAAAGTATTACAGGCTTTAAAAGTATTACAGGCTTTAAAAGTATTACAGGTATTACAGGCTTTAAAAGTATTACAGGCTTTAAAAAATATTACAGGCTTGAAAAGTATTACAGGCTTTAAAAGTATTACAGGTATTACAGGCTTTAAAAGTATTACAGGCTTGAAAAGTATTACAGGCTTGAAAAGTATTACAGGTATTACAGGTTTTAAAAGTATTACAGGCTTGAAAAGTATTACAGGCTTTAAAAAATATTACAGGCTTGAAAAGTATTACAGGCTTTAAAAGTATTACAGGCTTGAAAAGTATTGCAGGCTTGAAAAGTATTACAGGTATTACAGGTTTTAAAAGTATTACAGGCTTTAAAAGTATTACAGGCTTGAAAAAATATTACAGGCTTGAAAAGTATTACAGGCTTTAAAAATATTACAGGCTTGAAAAGTATTACAGGCTTTAAAAGTATTACAGGCTTGAAAAGTATTACAGGCTTTAAAAGTATTACAGGCTTTAAAAGTATTACAGGCTTTAAAAAATATTACAGGCTTGAAAAGTATTACAGGCTTTAAAAGTATTACAGGCTTTAAAAAATATTACAGGCTTTAAAAGTATTACAGGCTTTAAAAGTATTACAGGCTTGAAAAGTATTACAGGTATTACAGGCTTTAAAAGTATTACAGGCTTGAAAAGTATTACAGGCTTTAAAAGTATTACAGGCTTTAAAAGTATTACTGGCTTTAAAAAATATTACAGGCTTGAAAAGTATTACAGGCTTTAAAAATATTACAGGCTTGAAAAGTATTACAGGCTTGAAAAGTATTACAGGCTTTAAAAGTATTACAGGCTTGAAAAGTATTACAGGCTTTAAAAGTATTACAGGCTTTAAAAGTATTACAGGCTTTAAAAGTATTACAGGTATTACAGGCTTTAAAAGTATTACAGGCTTTAAAAGTATTACAGGCTTGAAAAGTATTACAGGCTTTAAAAGTATTACAGGCTTTAAAAGTATTACAGGTATTACAGGCTTGAAAAGTATTACAGGCTTGAAAAGTATTACAGGCTTGAAAAGTATTACAGGCTTTAAAAGTATTACAGGCTTTAAAAATATTACAGGCTTGAAAAGTATTACAGGCTTTAAAAGTATTACAGGTATTACAGGCTTTAAAAGTATTACAGGTTTTAAAAGTATTACAGGCTTGAAAAGTATTACAGGCTTTAAAAAATATTACAGGCTTGAAAAGTATTACAGGCTTTAAAAGTATTACAGGCTTGAAAAGTATTACAGGCTTGAAAAGTATTACAGGTATTACAGGTTTTAAAAGTATTACAGGCTTTAAAAGTATTACAGGCTTGAAAAAATATTACAGGCTTGAAAAGTATTACAGGCTTTAAAAATATTACAGGCTTTAAAAGTATTACAGGCTTGAAAAGTATTACAGGCTTGAAAAGTATTACAGGCTTTAAAAGTATTACAGGTATTACAGGCTTTAAAAGTATTACAGGTATTACAGGCTTTAAAAATATTACAGGCTTGAAAAGTATTACAGGCTTTAAAAGTATTACAGGTATTACAGGTTTTAAAAGTATTACATGCTTTAAAAGTATTACAGGTATTACAGGCTTTAAAAGTATTACAGGTATTACAGGCTTTAAAAATATTACAGGCTTGAAAAGTATTACAGGCTTTAAAAGTATTACAGGTATTACAGGTTTTAAAAGTATTACATGCTTTAAAAGTATTACAGGCTTGAAAAGTATTACAGGCTTGAAAAGTATTACATGCTTGAAAAGTATTACAGGCTTGAAAAGTATTACAGGCTTGAAAAGTATTACAGGCTTGAAAAGTATTACATGCTTTAAAAGTATTACAGGCTTGAAAAGTATTACAGGCTTGAAAAGTATTACATGCTTTAAAAGTATTACAGGCTTTAAAAGTATTACAGGCTTTAAAAGTATTACAGGCTTGAAAAGTATTACAGGTATTACAGGCTTTAAAAGTATTACAGGTATTACAGGCTTGAAAAGTATTACATGCTTTAAAAGTATTACAGGCTTTAAAAGTATTACAGGCTTTAAAAGTATTACATGCTTGAAAAGTATTACAGGCTTGAAAAGTATTACAGGCTTGAAAAGTATTACAGGCTTGAAAAGTATTACATGCTTTAAAAGTATTACAAGCTTTAAAAGTATTACAGGCTTGAAAAGTATTACATGCTTTAAAAGTATTACAGGCTTGAAAAGTATTACATGCTTTAAAAGTATTACAGGCTTTAAAAGTATTACAGGCTTTAAAAGTATTACAGGTATTACAGGCTTTAAAAGTATTACAGGCTTTAAAAAGTATTACAGGCTTGAAAAGTATTACAGGCTTTAAAAAATATTACAGGCTTTAAAAAATATTACAGGCTTTAAAAGTATTACAGGTATTACAGGCTTTAAAAGTATTACAGGCTTTAAAAGTATTACAGGCTTGAAAAGTATTACAGGCTTTAAAAGTATTACAGGTATTACAGGCTTTAAAAGTATTACAGGCTTTAAAAAGTATTACAGGCTTTAAAAGTATTACAGGCTTTAGATTACAAGATGCAAGGGTTGATCCAAAAGTTTGTGGATCCTGCAAATTAAAATAAAGCAAACTGAGGCACATGACTCAATCTTCATCATTTTTTGTAATTTTGTGAACATATTATGTCTGGTTTTATAATTGGCGGATTTGTCTTTTGTTTTCTGACAGCAATCCAGGCCAGTTAATTGTTTAAATCCTAAAAATTGCCTTGGGTAAAGAGGAAATTTTGTCTGGTGGCAATTCCAGTACTTTGATGTGTAATTGCCTTCTACTCCATAATATTAGCACATATTACCGTAGCTGAGTAAAAAATGTATTTTGGGGGGGGGGGGAACTAATTTTAATTATACAATACTTACCCATCACTATTGTGCAGTTTTTACTTTTTCATGTAAAAAAATCATCTCTTTGATGTGAATACATCCTCCCACAGGGTGGAGAATTGTCAATAAGACACGGTTTACTTGTGCACCTCACTGCACCTGTGCAGAACAGTCATCTTTTCATAGACGACATTATGCCAGGACATCAGAGCAGGGTGGGAGGAGGGCATTCGGCAATAGTGATGGGTAAGTTTTGCATAATTAAAATTAGTTTACCCCCCCCCCCAAAAAAAAACTACATTTTAATAGCAGCAATATCTTACCCATCTCTATTGTGCAGCTGAATTTATGAGTTAGGTGGGTAAGCTGATTTGTTACGCTGATCAAAAACAGAAAAATTAAAAGTACTTGCCATTTGAGGGAGAGATCAACTTTACAAATTGTTGGTGCCCCTCTGGGCAGCTATGGGTCACAGAGAAAAAATGCCTGCGCTTTGTTGTGCTAACAAGTGGAGGTAGAAGGAAGAGAAGGTAAAAGGTCAAAATGCTGCCTTCATGACATACTCCAAGGAAGAGTGATTTAGATAGGCCCAAAAGGCAGTGACGGCTAGAATCTTATCGGCTTCAAGTTTCATAAAAGAGAGGTCTATATCAGTATTGGACTGATAAGCTCTTTTGATTTTGGTGACAATCCACCATGAGATAGGGCAGGATGAAATAACAACAGAGTCATCCTACCCTTTCTTTTCCCTTTCAAGGCATTTAGATAGAAATGTAGTGCCCTAACTGGGCATAAAAACCTATCTTGATCATCTCCAACACAGATTTTACTGGGAATCTCTGTAGATGATGGAGCTACCAAAGGTAACCGATTTTTGGTTAAAAATCCCAGCTGATGAAGGAGAAAAACTGAATTGTAATTGCCATTAAACCAGAGACAGCCAGTGTTGACAGACAATGCATGAATCAAGTAAAAGTGAGTAAAAACACAGTCTTGAGTGTGAGGTCCTAAGAGGAAGTCTCACTCAGTGGTTCATAGGGGTTTTGGTTAAGGACCATAAAACACGATAGATTCCATCTGTGTGTAAGAGAGCACGAGACAGGTCTCTGTGGCTCAAAAAACTTAATGAGATCAGCAAGGTGCGAATCTGAACTGATTACTGAGCCCTGAGAGAATACAAGTGTGTTGGAAATGGCAGCTCTGTAGCTCTTGATAGTTGATATTGAGCATCTTTTGTTCTTGAAAAGGAACAAAAGGAAATCAGCAACGGAAGTTACAGAGGGGCAGCTAGGATCAATGTGTTTCCTGCTGAACCAATCATAGAAGATTCTCCACCTGGCATCATAGACCTTGGATGTCAAAGCTCCCCTGGCCTGAATGATGCAACTGGCAACCTGGCCCAAAAACTTGGTCTGGTGGATAGATCGCCTGAGATCAGCAAAGCGTGAAGGTGGAGAATGTGTGGGTTGTTGTGTAGGAGGGAACCCCTGTGTTACAACAGAAGATCCCTCCTGTGAGGTTGAGACCTGGGTTGATCTATCAGTAGGTCTAGAAGATCGTTGAACCATGATCGTTGGGGCCACAGTGGGACTATGAGAATTTGACTTTTTGTAGTAGGTAGCAGTCTGAACAGTGTAAAGGCAAACGCGAACAGATGATACCACTGGAAGATGAATGCATCCACTGCCTATCTCTGGTCTGGGACTGGAGATACATAAAAGGGAAGTCTATTGTTGAGCCTGGTCGCAGACAAGTCCAAACAGATGATACCACTGGAAGCTGAATGCATCCACAGCCTATCTCTGGTCTGGGACTGGAGATACATAAAAGGGAAGTCTATTGTTGAGCCTGGTCGCAGACAAGTCCAATAGAGGCTTTCCTGATAGTGAGAAAAGGGACTCTGTTACGGAGCAGTAAAGAGTCCATTCCTTGAGGACTGATTCGCCTGACCTGGACAGACTGTCTGCTAAAACGTTCTTCTTCCCTGGAATGTGGCAAACTCAGAGGGTAATGTTCTCTGAGGTGGCCCAGGGGAGGAGTTTTTAAAGAGAAGGGGCATGTATGCCTCCTTGATGTCGAAGATATGCTATGATGGATGTGTTGTTGGAGGAGACCATGACACATCGACCCCTTACTCTGTTGATGCTCTCTTGCAGTGCTAGAAATACAGCTTCCATTTCTAGGTTGTTGATGTGGAGGGACGATTCATCCCAAGTCCAATGATCCTGCAGAATTGCACTCTCCGGCTCTGGATGAGCACCCCAACTGGAATCTGATGCATTGGTGAACAGATAGGAGTGGGGGTCGGGTGCATGCATAGGGACCCTGGTCGGGAATCTGTCCTGATTCATCCACCAGTGCAAATGGTGATGAAAGTCTGGTTCTAGAGGAATCAGAGCTGATAGAGAATCTCAGTGTGGTTTCCACCTTGCAAGAAGGAGAAACTGTAGACAGTGCATATGGAGACACCCTAAGGGAACCAGATGCACTGCAGTGTTCAAGGTTTCCAATAGGGACAGGTAAAGGTGAGCAGACAATGACGTTTTTACTCTTAGCGCCTAAGTTTGGTTCATGAGGAAGTTCATCCCCATCTAAACAAAGTCCTGAGATGGAATGAGTTCTGACTTCTCAAGGTTGGGTGAAAGACCCAACTGTGTTAATGTGGACCAACAATAGAACAGATCCTGATGGAGGGACTGAACCTGAACATTGTGGATCAGCCAGTTGTCGAAATACTGGAGAATCAGGGTTCCCAGTAATTCGAGATAGGAGGCTACTACTCCCATAATTTGGGTACAGAAGCAATTCCAAACAGCAGAACCTGGAATTGAAAAACTTCCTGGTCCAAGTAAAACCGGAGATATTTCCGATGTGGAGGAAATATCGGGATGTGCAAATAGGCATCCTGAAGGTCTATGGAGACAGTCCAATCTGATGGACACATTGTATTCCGGCATGAGGAAGTGGTCTCTATCTTGAAATGTTCCTCCAGAAGAAACCGGTTTAACAGGGAGAGATCGATTATGATACAAAATTTTCTGCTTTTCCTCGTGACCATGGAGATTTGGGAGTAGATTGCAGGAGACTGATTGTTCAGGACCCTCTCAACTGCCACAATATGCAAAAGGGTGTGTACCTCTTCCATTACTTTTGCCAGATTGGACTGGTGAAAGAACATGGGGTCCTTAATAGAAGGATTTGTTCCCAAAACTGAAGTCTGTAACCCTCACTCACATATAGAAAGGACCCACCCATCATCCATGATACTTGGCCAAGCCTCCGAAAAGAGGTCTAGATAAGCACCTACGGGAACGTTTGGGAGAGGAATGCATGGCAGGAGAGGCAGTGATGTCCATAGTGCTGTTCCCCCCCCCCTCCTTGGGAAAGGATGGCTGGTTGGAGTACTTCACGGCGGATGTGAAGATGTTCTGCCAATAAAGCCATTGCGACAGAAAGTGAATGCCGGGATGTCTTGGCTACAGCTTCTAGCACGCGTTGTAATGAGGCTGAGTTCAAGAGTGTCCTCCTTTAGCATGCTAAACAAAGTAGCTGAGAAGAGGTCAGCATGGGTAGCTATGGTGACCAGAAGCTGGAATTTCTGCTCAATGGCTTCAATTGTTTTAATGGGAAGGCATGCCCAGGCTCCAGTTGTAATACCCACTTGGGATGCACCTGCATCCAACTGGATAGGTTTAATGGGCCACTTCAGGGAATGTACCCGGTAACCAGAGGCACAGACCAAAATAGAGGGAGGAACAGACCATCCTCTACGCCATCTTGGCCTGTGGAGAACCTCTGTGATATTTCCTCGATCGTTGACAAATGCGGAGGAATCAGGAGATATGGTTGTGGTTGAGTCCCGGAGATCTCTTCCAAAATGGAAAGGATCTTCTTGGGCTGTGGCCAGATGGTTTCGGGCACAAGTCCGCTGGTAGCAGGTGGTAAATGAATTATCAAAGACCAGATCTCCTCCTCTTCATCCAACTGAGAGGAGCTGGTGGGCCTGATAGCAGGCGTCAGTTGAGCTTTTTCTACCTCGAACTCATTGGAGTCGACAAGGATTGATAATGCATCATCATCTAGACCACGAGCAGGAGAGTGGCTGGGCATCACTATGTGCTTTGGAGGAAGTGACATAGGAGCACTCTGCACCATTTCCCATACTTGTTTGGCATGGTGAGTAAGGTCTCTGTGTGTTCTAGAAGTTCCAGGAGGAAGACGAGACCGCTTGTCTTTTCGTGGATAATGCTATGCTTCCAGCCTTCCTGGTGGATGCCACCTGACGAGGAGGTGATGATGGGACATGAGCCACGGCATCACCTCTACTCAGGGTCTAGGGTCCAGTAGCCCAAGGGGACATAAGGGAACAATTAGCCTGAGGTGGAGGGCCCCACATCCCGTACAGATTCATTGGGATAATAGGACAGGGGGGATACCAATCCGATCCACTTTCCTAGTCTGGACCCACTGGACAGATTCCCAATCCTGTACAGGGTATGATGGTAGAGTAGGGAGTTGGGGATCTTGGTCAGATCCCTATCCCCAAGCCATGAGGCCTCTGAGTGATGACCTGTATAAAGTCGGTGACCGGTACGAGATGACCGGTGGCCAGTGACCAGTATGATCTTACCTGGAAGAAGTGACTGGTGACTAGTCACTGGTCAATGACCGGTCAGGCGACATAGACATGTATGAGCCTAGTTCATCTTCATCATTCATCAAGGTGTGGTACAGCTCCTCCCATTCGAGAGGGCATGACATGCTACCCTGGAAATGATGAGTGCAGTGCAGATCCTCCCTCTCGGAAGGGTGCGACACACACTACCCTGAGATGAGCATTGCACTTCCTTCCTCATGAAAAGCAGCAAGAGGAATTTTCTGTCTTCTCACTCTCCTATTCTTTTTTTAATAAGGAAGATGTTCAATTGTTAACCTTTATTGTTCTCTAGGAGCAATGCAAAAATAGATGGTAAAATAGAAAAAACAACTATTTAATTTAGGGAATTACGAATTCCTATTAATTGAGGTATGGCCTATGTTGCATTATAACTTAACACACAAGACTTACTTGAGAATCAGTTGTATTTTGAAAAATAAGAGGGGTGTACCCTAACCTCCAAGGGTGGGATACAACGTGGTAACCCAAGAAGACCTTTCCAGAACTAATTACTGAAGAAGGGCTGGGGTTACTGGCATAAAAAGAGAAGACAAGGCAGATGAATGTAACACTAGATGAAATATCACTGAAAGGAGAACCGAATGTGGTTTAAACTTCTAAGAAGCAATTTTTCTCTGATCATGTTATGAACAACACAATCATTAAAATGGTGTCCTTGAAAAGATGATTGTTCTGTGCAGGTGCAGTGAGGTGCACAAGTGCACCATGTCTTATTGACAATTCTCCACTCTGTGAGAAGATGCATTCACATCGAACGGACGAGATTTTTCAACATGAAAAAGTAAAAGCTGCGCAATAGCAGTGGGTAAGATATTACTGCTGTTAAAATGCTGTAATATAGAGTAGTCTCTGAAATAGAAATGCATAGAAGAAAAAATGATTTGTTCTAAATATATTTTCCTCCTGGTACAATCCTTTAAAATAGAGAGAATTCACTGGTAATCTACATGTAGGAATTGTAATCATGAACTACAAGAATTAAAACACATCATTTTAACTAACTAAATAATGAGCATAAATTAAATATACAGTAAAACATCGATTATCTGGATGCATCGGGGGCATAGATTTTGTATGGATAATGGGTTGTCCAGATGACCAAATTTTCTTCAAAAAGTATAACTGTGGATGGAAGTGTTGGATTAAATGTATCCATTAATGATGTGTTTGACTGTATATGTATCAGTATTTAAATAAATATTAATATTTTGTTGACCTTTGACATGTTTAAGAGCAGAAAAAGTAAGAACAGTAAAGACATTAAGATACTTTAATTAAATACTAAAATTCATAACCAAAGTGTGTATGTAAAATTGAACAAGCTCTTACTTGAAGTCCATGAGCAAAGCATATCCTATTAGCTGAATTTAAACATAGCTGAAATGCCAAAGGGTTTTGATCAAGGTAAACTCAGCTGATATCGATACCATTCACACCTTAATGTTTGGCCTGATTGCAAATATTTATTTTGTCTAAATGCTGTAGTACACATACCTTATCATGGATCTGTGTATCACATCACCTTACTCTGCAAGCAATAGTATCCAAGAAACTGAGCTAAATGCAAAGGTTCAGCAGGTCACTGGAAGATAAACATAGGTCACTGTGACCTAGTTTTGACTGAAGGTTGTACTGCTCATGTACTGACATACCAAGTCATATCACATTTCAGGCAGTAGTAGCTTAGAAACTTGAGATAAACACAAGGGTTAACTGAGATCACTGGAGATAAAAGTCACAGTGACCCAGTTTTGACTAAAGGGGTGTAGCCTTACCTACGTGTTGATGCCAGACATAAGTATGAATGGGCAGATATCATCAGTCTATAGACCAGAATTGCTCAGCGATCCAGCTAAAACATTCTACTTGCATGATACTTTTACACTGTACTTTCTTTGCTACACTGTAAACGAGCTTCAAGATAGTGTTCATGACTAGATAAGCTCAGAATACTATCATACCCTTTACTTCATATTTCAGAATTGACAGTGATTTATCTATAAGAATAACAGACAATGCTCTGTCCCGAGATCTGTTCCCAGGGGATTATGACTGCCTGGGAGATAATGAGAATCGTCCAGTCAAATGGCTTGCTGTTGAAGCTATTGTGGAGAGGCGATACTCTACAGCCAGTGATGTGGTGAGTTGCCTTTCAGGGCACAAGTATCCTAACTATATATAAGACTTTATCTAGTCATTTCAGTTGGACAAACTTTATGTCATTCAACTGTCCTTTCTACATTTTTCAGTAGCTTTCTTTCTGGATTCTTAAGCTAGAAATTGGCTGAGGCACCATTCCATGCATGTTGCATGCAATGTACTAGTGTTAGAATGTCGTGTTAAAAATATTTTATGCCACTGTGTGTTATAACACCTAGGAATATCATCAAGCTACACTGCTGAGAAGTAGAAATTCTGTGGACTTGTATGTGTTTTTTAAGACTGTAAAACTCTAGTATGGACTAGAGATTACATGTTTTGAACTGTTTCATAATAAGTTGTGCCTCTTGCTGCTGGCAGCTTATGGCACCTTGCATGATTGAAATTGTTTCATGCCACATGTGGGATTCTACATATATATGTATATTGAAACCTCATGATTAAACCTTAAGTAAGTTAGTTAAACCTCATGATTAAACCTTAAGTAAGTTAGTTAAACCTCATGATTAAACCTTAAGTAAGTTAGTTAAACCTCTGAGAAAGATTGAGCTTTTCTTTTTCTTTTTGCAGTGGGCATTTGGTGTAACCCTATGGGAGCTGATGACCATGGGCCAGCAGCCCTATGGGGACATTGATCCCTTTGAGATGGCAGCCTACCTCCAGGAGGGCTACAGGATAGCCCAGCCAATGAACTGCCCTGATGAATTGTAAGATGATCCCAAATAATATATATATATATATATATATATATATATATATATATATATATATATATATATATATATATATATATATGACAGCTCTGTCAGATAGCAGTGGAAATAGTTATTATAGTAAACCCTCACTATAACAAACCTACTATTGCAAATGCTTTGATATTTCCTAAATCTCGTGATAGATTCTGATCATACTTGGCATGAATCATGATCAAGTGAAGAAAATTCATTCTATGACATGTTCGCTCACTCCTTTTATCTTAGGGTCAAGGTCATAGAGAAAATTTGCATTAATGTTTTGGTTACGGTTTTTTCATTTGCATGTATTTTCTAAACCCCTTAATGGATTTTCTTCATACTTGGGATAAATCATAATAATTCTAGACCATTCATTCAATAACATGCTAGCATGCTCCTTTTACCTTGTAGTCTGTCACAAAAATTTGTGTTAAGGTCTTGGTGAAAGATTTTTCATTTGCTTATATTTCCTAACCCCTTGATAGAATCTCATTATACTTAGCATGAATTATTATGAAGCTAAGATAATTTATTCTGTGACATGTTTGCTCGACATTTGACCTCAGGGTCAAGGTCACAATCATAGAACATTTGCATTAAGGATTTGGTTAAAGTTTTTTTTATTTGCTTATATATCCTAAATCTTTGTGGATTTTCTTTATACTTGGCATGAATCATTATGAAGCCAAGACAATTCATTCTACAACATGCTTTCTATCCCCTTTGACACTGTGGTCAAAGTCAAAGTCATAAAATTGTGTTCAGGTTTTGTGAAGTTTTTTGCTTGCTTATATTTCCTGAACTCCTTGATGGATTTTCTTCATACTTGGATTGCATGAATATGATCCTAAGACAATTCATTCTGCGACACGCTTGCTCAATACTTGACCTTGGGGTCAAGGTCACTGTTATATACAATTTGCATTAAGGTTTTGGTTCAAGTTTTTAGTTGGCTTATATTTCCTAAACCCCTTGATGATTCTCTTCATACTTGGATGAATCATTATGAAGCTAAAACAGTTCATTCTGCAGCATGTGTGCTTAACCTTTTCACATTGGGGTCAAGGTCACATGTTAAACAGCAATGCTTTGATCATGGGCTCAACATGCACGTCATGTCATTGTTTTATTGGGATAAACTTATGTAAAACGATAAATTAATATTTAAACATTTCTGTTTTTATTAAAAATTTAGGTGTGAAAGATAATTTGTAAATTTAATGTCAATTTTAGAAAGGAAGTTCCAATCCCATTATGATTTGTTCAGAGCAAAATTGGGGTCAAAATCTTAAATGTAAATTTCTCAGCTGTATTTTAGACTTCCATCTGGAAATATTTCAAGTTTCAGGGGTAAAATAATTACAAAGACGTTGTACAGTTAGTTACAAAACCATATGCAGAATCTGCAAAATGGTATTAATATATTCAGGTAATGTTAGTAACCGTGCAACAACACAGTGACATCGACATTATATGCAAAGACAAACAGACAAGGCAAAGATTGTGTCATGATATGTATTGTATTTTCACTCCTATATTTCAATATGTATTGTACTGTCATTCCTATATTGCAGTATGTATTGTATCACATGCTAACTGTATAATACTTATCATGGTATGTATTCTATCATCACACCAGTATCATGATACGTATTATATCATGACCAAGCAAGCGATGCACAGCTGTATCATATATCACACATCATAGTGCTATTTGAATGGGTTGTATAGTATTTTGCAGAAACCTTGATATTTTCACCATGCAAGTTTCGAAACAACCCCCTGAACTTATGTGATTGGTTCGTAGCATCACATTGGCAAAGTACATAGTGGATAGAAGAAAAAAAAAATTTTGTACTTTGTTCAAAGATGGCGGTTGACAATTATCTGCAGTCTCATGATCATCAGTAGTGTGATGTGGTAGTCAGTGAATTTGTAGGGGATGAAGGAACAGAACCAGTAGCTTAGAAAAGTGGTGACATTCTGTTTTGCAGCAGATTCTTCAGGAAGAAAAAAGTTGTCTTAAGATACTAATCAAAGTTGATACATTCTCTCTTAAGGCCTTCTCAAACTGCAGTGATGTATGCATACTTATTTGTACTTTCTCTCTTAAGGACTCACAGTACTAATTATAGGGAAGAATGGGAACCAGTCTAGAGATGGTTGAAGATAAAATAGAGTATATATGGGTTTGGCTGGCCAGGATTGGTTGATAATGAAAGTAAAATTGCAGTGAAAAGAATCTTTTGAGAGTTTATCCTAGTTGTAACTGAAAAAAATAGAGACCATGTATTCCTTTTACAGACCTGAGTTTGGAAAACTCATTTCTGAAATTAGCACCTGACTCATTGGTGCAGAATTTAAGGCACGTTTCAAACACTTGTAAATCCATAAAATGCCGCTGCTCATATCGCTTTCTCCACAGAGAAGCTTGCATCAAGGATATGTCTGTACTGATAATTATAGGTTTGATCACGAGCATTCAGAAATGTAAAGTTATTGAATTTTTAATATCATGGTGTTTGCATAGGTTTATTATGGGGGCTGAATTAGTACCGTGAGTCCTTAAGACTTTCTAAAACTGCAGTGATAAATGTACATTTAATTATACATTCTCTCTCAAGACCTTGTCAAACTGTAGTGATATATGTAAACTTATGTTTACATTCTCTCTTGAGGCCTTCTCCAACTGCTGTGATATGTGTTCTTATTTGTAGTCTCTCTCAAGACCTTCTCCAACTGCATTGATATATGATTCATTCTCTCTTAAGGCTTTCTCCAACTGCAGTTATATATGTATAGTTGTTTATGCATTCTCTCTTAAGGCCTCCAACTGCAGTGATATATGTACACTTATTTGTACATTCTTAAGGCCTTCTCAAACTACAGTGATATATGTACACTTGTTTGTTCATTCTCTCTTAAGACCTTCTCAAACTCCAGTGATATATGTACACTTATTTGTACATTCTCTCTTAAGGCCTTCTCTAACTGCAGTGATATATGTACACTTATTTGTACATTCTCTCTTAAGACCTTCTCTAACTGCAGTGATATATGTACACTTATTTGTACATTCTCTCTTAAGACCTTCTCAAACTCCAGTGATATATGTACACTTATTTGTACATTCTCTCAAGGCCTTCCCAGAGATTCCGTTACACTGGTACATGCCAGTTGTACCAATAAAAGTTGCCCCTGTACTGGAAAAAAATGAGTGTAGGTATTTGTGTACCACCAAATTGTAAACGTGTTTTAAGTCATAAAACTGCCTCAGCATCAAAGTCAGTCAAAAGTTGACTTCTTTTCGTTTACTACTACAATTATAGTCCCTTATCCCGGCTGACTTTGATCTGAGGTGGGTGCAAGCAGTGATGGCGGTTTCATCTTCACCTGCAGCATGAATATATTGATTGCTGTGCAATGGTTACAGATCATTAAATGCAAATGGAAAGAAGCAGAAAGATGGGTACTTTCATTTTGATTGTTTTGGGCATCTGCAGTTAGTCACACACAGCCAGTTAGTGATTGATAGCAACAACACAGCACCAAAAGGAGTCTTCTTATCTCTTTGATGGCTTATCTCTTTGATAGCTTCAGGTGGTGTTTTTCCTGTATTGTTGTTTGATGGCTTCAGGTGGTGTTTTTCCTGTATTGTAGCTTTCAATAAGTGTACAAAATTGAATGCTGGAAGAAGTCGTTTGAAAGAAGAAAGAGTGACCAGACTGATGCTATTAGCAACAGAAACTCATGACATTGTCCAATTTCCATTTTAACGGGCAATTATGTATTTCATTTGCATGCGTCAGCATTGATACTAAATCAGTAACTATTGTTTGAGTCGTGTCATAAGTGCTTGAATATTGAGACATTTCTTTGTTAATGGAGCTATTTCATTTTTATATCATTTGTTCTTTTATTCTTCCGGTTCAAAGCAAATTAATAACCACATGTTCGTTTGCTGAAGGACTGGATTGTTTTGGATTTTGCTACTTTCTATTTTTTTATGACTGTATGTCGTGTGATCTGTATGCCATGCTGAAGTTGGAGAATTCCACTCACACCATGCCAATAAAACTAAACTTTTTAGATGGTACATGTAAACACCTGTAACTATTTACTTTATTAGTGAACTCTGAACTACAGCTGTTATTGTGTGTGGATTAAGTTGGTTACCGACAGTGACCATATTGAAATGGGATTACACTATTGCTGCGATGTTGACTTAAGACATCGATTATCAATGCAGCTCCTGTAAAGGTGGGACATTTGTTCACTTCATTGTCTTTTTCTAAAGTATTGTTTACAACGAGACCCTCCCTACGTTATATAACTGATAAACCATGTTTAATGAGATTGGTTGATTAGCATCTGTACTGGTAAAATTTGGCTTTGTACTGACTTTTCCCATTCTTGCAGGTATGAGGTACCAGTAATTGTGCAACCCTAGTGGAATCTCTGCTTCCCCAACTGCAGTGATATATCTACGCTTATTTGTACATTCTCTCTTAAGGCTTTCACAAACTACATTGATATATGTACACTTATTTGTACATTCTCTCTTAAGGCCTTATCAAACTACAGTGACACTTATTTGTACATTCTCTCAAGGTTTTATCAAACTACAGTGATATATGTACACTTATTTGTACATTCTCCCTTAAGGCCTTATCAAACAACAGTGATATGTGTACACTTTGTACATTCTCTCTTAAGGCCTTATCAAACTAGTGATATGTGTACACTTATTTGTACATTCTCTCTTAAGGCCTTATCAAACTACAGTGATATGTGTACACTTATTTGTACATTCTCTCTTAAGGCCTTATCAAACTACAGTGATATGTGTACACTTAGTTATGCACAATATTAATGTATATGCAGTGAAATGTGAATGTTTGTTACTGATAATTGAAGTGCAGGGCTGAGCAAATCCCATAGCCCGACGTCCCGGACTATTCAATTTTGAAGTCGGGCAAGTAACATTTTCCAAGTCGCTAGTCCAGGACAAGTGCTTTTTAAAAAGTCGGGCAAGTCTTTATTTTCGTGCTTTAATCACTATATCTACCTTTATTTGGCCAATCATGCCCTCTGGGCATACTGAATACTTGATTCTACCCCTCTTCATGTATACATTTACATTCTGTATAACACATAAATGTGGTCAGTGATAAAGTTCGAATATGTGCACATTCTGTTACCGCTTGACTGCATATTGAGCTAAGCGACCAAATTATCAGCAAATCAAAACATGTCAAACAAAAGAAAGCCAGTATGATCAATTAACAGTGTTTCAAGCGACTTTGTTGCATTGATTTTACTCAAGCCAGATCCTCACGAATGGCTCACTATGATTTTAATCCAGCAAGTCAGTGTAATTAAATTAATGCAAGGTACTTTACCGACATCAGTGTTGGTTTCCTTTATGAACTGATTAAATGACAGTAATGATTCTTTAAGTTTTAATTGATTATACAGATGATTAACTTCCACGTGCGATATTGCGTTTGAAGTGAACAATTACGATAATTAATGAGCTGTCTCTGTTCGTATTTAAGAGAGAAAATGTATGTTATGATCACTTTAGAAGTAGTTGTCAAGCAAGCTGATAGTTACTCTGTGGATAAAATGAGTTTGCTAAATTATTTTCGCAAGGAAGGCAATAAGGGCGATTCAGAGAAGGAAAATTTTTGTGAAAGTGGAGGGATAAAACGTAAGACTGCTACTGAATGTGCGGTAGCTATTTCTCCAAAGAGACATAAGCAGAACCTTTGAGATGCTTTAGAGCATTTGACTACAGGCACTTTCCTCATGAGAGGGCAGCTCTGTTGAAATATGGGAGGGAAGACTTGCAGGTTCTTCTTAATCATCTTCAGGGCTGAGCAAATCCCATAACCCGACGTCCCGGACTATTCATTTTTGAAGTCAGGCAAGTAAAATTTTCTAAGTCGCTAGTCCGGGACTAGTGGATGAAATAAAAATTTGCTCAGCCCTGAAGTGTATGCATATTAAATGCCATTACAGTTTATTCTGATTTATAGTCCTGAAGGAAAGGGTGCTAGTGTTGTCAATCAGAGTTTTTTTGTTGTTGTAATAATACAGTTTATTTCATGTTTGCTGTTTTGATATTCCAGGTTTGCTGTGATGGCCTGTTGTTGGGCAATGAACCCAGATGAGAGACCCAAGTTCTCCCAGTTACTTGCCTGTTTACATGACTTTTACACAGCTCTTGGAAGATACATCTGAGGCAATGAGACTTTGCAATCAAAGGGAGTCAAATGATAGCATTGGGATTGCTGAATGGATAGTCAGATGGCTGCAGGAATGTTATTCACATTTATGTGAAAAAGATGATGATGATGTTGATGGGGTTACTGGAAAGAGAGAATGTCAAGGGATTGATCTGTAAAAGAAATTGTAAAAAATTACATTCAGAGTGACAATCCAAAAGTTTATTTAAACCTGGCACTATTATGAATGCTAGACAATTCACTTCAAGGTACATATATGTGTAATGTACTTATGTTACAATTGTGAAATTGGTATATATAATATTCATGGTTTAAAACAACCAAAGATGATAATTCAAAAATATTATTCATAATTCATTGTTAAAAGTAATTTGATAATCTGAGAAATCTTAGATTATAGTGTGCGTATAATCATCATCTCGTAATAATGTCAACAGCCTTGATAAATGGGCAAGTCTGTGGTAATAATGTTGACAGCCTTGATGTATGGGCAAATATGCTTTTCATGTTTTCATGAAGACAACTTGGTTGACAATCCACTCTTTAAATTTCTATGGACAACCTGAGAAATGAACAGTTATACCTCAGATTCATAGCTTATATACCATATGTACTCACTTGTAAGTTGAGTCCAACTGCAACCAACATAGACCCTGATCTGCTGTCGCATAATGCACCGGCATATCAGGGTCTATGTTGTTTGCTTGAATGATTAGTCCTTACAAACTTCATAGACCCAGATCTACTGGCAGTTTATGCAATGGCAGATCTGGGTCTGTGCAGTTTGCAGTTGGGCTCAACTTGTAAGCAAGTATAGATGGTAATGAAAGATTAAACTTTTGTCAAGTCAGCATATATATCACTTGTTTTTGCTAAGTCTGCAAATATAATTTATTAGTGCTCCATTTAAAAAGTGCATTTGCATCTGCATGATGCTAATTGGATTGCATTACATAAACCACTGTGTTAGTGCACATGTATGCAGAAGTTATCATAATTGTCAAGATTTGATATGCAAAAATATGGATAAACCTTCTTTCTTAAGAATTTGTACGTGAAAAAAGGAATATATAGAGCATTTTCAGTTTATGAATAAAAGGAGACTATTTATTGATAAAGAACTGTTTGTTGATTAACAAGTAAATATCTTTTATTTTTGGAAAAAAAACTTCCAGATAATTCATAAGTCTGCCATTTGGAGGTCAAACGAAAAGATTTTTTTTTTTGCATTCAGTTGAAAACCAGTGAGCTGTTGAAAATATGCAGGTGCCATGTACTGATGCATATTCCTGATTTTCACAGGGAACCACAGTATCTTATTTGACAATGGGTCGGGCTCATAATCCAAGGGTCACATGTTTGACGCCTGCCCAGACTAGCTGCCTCATTGTGTCCTTTGGAAAGTAACTTAGCTCCCATCTCCTCAGCTGTTAAAATCCAACAAAACAAGCTGATTTTCATGATAAACATACAACCTCTTTCAGTTTCTAACATTTGTATCCATTTACTTATTAATCCCATGTTTTGTCAGTTCTGAAGTATTTTGAAAAACCCAAATACATGTCCTCAAGCTACTTTTTAGAATGTTTACCAATATTGTAATATGAATCACATTGTACCAAATCAGAATAATTACACGTGTTTGAAATAGTCTTTCAAACTGGCATTTGTAGTACATTTAGCTGATAAAACTACATTTTTTTTCATTTACATTTGTGTCATTGAGTTTTAGCAGTGTGACTAGTTTTGTCTCTTGCTTGTTTTGACTGGTTTTTTATCATTTATAGTATTCCTATATGCGTTATATTAACGTACCCATAAATCCTATATGATATACTGCTTCATCTGCAGCATTATTCAAGATCAGGAGTTGATATCATATTACATTGAACATATATATTGATAGTCCATATGTGTAATATCTTCTCACGTCTTCACATATTGTAATGGCATAATGTTTTAATTGTTAAAATCATATGTGCCATGTAAAACCATTACAGTTGTGTTTGGATATTTTGAGTGTGTTCATTTATATATTATAAAGAATATTGTATGTGTACTATGCCAGTTGTTTTAAGAAAAAATCATCATGAAGTAAATGAATTTGTAAGGGACATGGGCTCTTCATGTACAATTCACAGTTATATAATATCTTCAGCTAGAATTAAGAATTCATAATGCAGTGATTCACTTGTATTAACTACTGTCAGATCGAACTGCAAACTGCATACACCCAGATTTGCCGTAGCATAATGTGCCGGAAAATCTGGGTCTGTGCAGGTTTTTTTTGAGTGATCAGTAGAACAAACAGGGTCTGTGTTGTTTGCAGTTGGACTTGACTTATAAGCAAGTACATTTTGTATGTGATACATATTAATACATGTATGACCTCATTCCTCACAGATCTTTTGAATGGTGAGTTTGACATAGACATTCTTCAAGCTGTTGCTTAAAATTCATATAAACAGATGAAAGGAGCCTTGATGTTTGTATATACACCAAGGAAACCACCGGAGAAACATGTTCTAAAAATAAAAACTAATTTATTTTCATTAAAACAAACCTGTATGATCATCATAAACACAAGTATATTTCAGTCTTAATTACTGGAGTAATTGAGTTTTACACAAATTTCTTAAAGCTTCATATTCTGTAAATGAGAATACCAACTTACCATATATACTCGCGTATAGGCCGATGCAAACTGCATAGACCCAGATTTGCTGTCGCATAATGTGCCGGCAGATCTGGGTCCATACAGTTTGTAAGGACTAATCAGTGAAACAAACAACATAGACCCTGATCTGCCGTCGCATAATGGTCCTCCTTATATTTTAAGCATTGTTTAATGAGAAAGCTTTTTCTGTTGATCAGCCCACCACACTTTTTAAAAAAATACAGTGGTCCCTCACCATAAAACCCCACAGAGTACCACTGCCCATCTTATAATACAGGTTTAGTCGTGGATCCATTAAATTGGTTACATTTTGTATTTTATCAATGCTACTTTCATTGTTTCAATTTATTTGAGTTCATGTCTGATGAGAACCATGTATAATATTGGTTCCCATCATTAAATAGCCCTTTTTTGTGTCTTTATTCCCATTGGGACACAGCCTTGTTGAAACATCCACCAGTATAAGGCTCCCTTACTTATAATGCCAGTCACTTGTATGGCTCCCATAAACAGTATTATAACGAGGGGAGCATGCCCTCGGGTTTATCATAGGAAAAATAAATATAAATGTTTAATTTATGTTATCACAATGTAATGTATATGTATTTGATTGTCTTAGTGAATCCTATTTATTGAATGCCAAAGAGATTTGTGTAATTATTTTCATTTATCTGTTGATGAGCTTTCAAAAACCTTGTCACAACATGAACATTTAATTTCCAGTCATTGTGTTGAAAAGAAAAATGATAAAATCCAGATTTTGGTTATTTTCATCAAACACACAGAAAAAGCTCATGAATTAACAGGCATCAAAACTTGTGAATCTGCTTCTTAGTTACCAAATCAGAACATGATTGAACTACAAAAGTGCAGTAATTGTATAATTAGTTGAAGAACGATTTGTTTATAAAACTGTTTCAAGCAGATAAGAGGTCTCCTTTTTCTTCACAAAAATACCGTCTATACTTGTGTATAAGCTGGGTCCAAATGCAAACAACATAGATCCTGATCTGCTGTTGCATAATGCGCCAGCAGATCAGGGTCTATGTCATTCGTTGTACTGTTTACTGCTAACAAACTGCATAGACCCAGATCTGCTGGCACATTATGCGATGGCAGATCTGGGTCTATGCAGTTTGCAGTTGGTATTGGCTTATATGCGAGTATTGACGGTAGCTAAAGTTGTCATGGATTGTTCATTGTGCCAGTTTGTATTTCTGGTTAGGGTACATAGCATTGAAATATTTATGTTCTTGTTGGCAATCACAATGAAAAGTTAATCAACAGGTAAGAATGGAGTGCAAATGTGTACATATTTCCTAGGATATCTCCATCATTATCATCATCATCATCATCATCACTACTGACACCACACAATCATCAGATTCTAAAGCATCATACTGTTGACCACAAAACCATTGATCATCAGTTCTGTGATTGTGTAGAATTCTCTTTGTTTCTCAGAGGAGCTTGTTTGCTTCATGAGGAGCCAGTATATTTGTTTGCAATTGATAACTTGCTATGTGTTTGGAATACAGAGTAAAATAAAATGTATTTTATGATCTGGTCCTAGATTGTTAAATCTTGTTGAACATAAAACTCAATTCCAAGAGCATATGTCCCAAATTCATATATAATACTAATACGTTTCTGAAATGTAACAATAGAAATTAAACAAAAGACATTTTTTAGTTTTATGATTCTGTCTTTGTTATGGATTACAGATTGTCAAAATTTTGAGACCAACAAGTTTTGAAAATAAATGACCTGCATGGACTTGCCATACTGTCAGATCTATAAGTTTTGCTGCTTCAATAATCAAGATATGAAATTATTAAAACATAATTTCCAAGCAAATCCATGTTTATGGTTACTTTGTCTCCTGTCAGACTATATTGACATCAAGTGCTTTCTTTAGCCATTATAATATGTTACATTTGATTCTTACCGGTATATGTTTCTTTAAGGTGCCAAATACATAAGTACTTGTAAATAAAGATGTACCTGTTTTCCAAAGATTGTCATATTAATTCTCAAGTTTGTTTTGTATATGCCAGAGATATCAATTTTTTTAATTTGTTGCATGTATTCAGCGATTCAGATAGAAACCATTTTGTGTGTCTTGTGCTACAAGTGAACTACTGTATATACTTACTGATACGTCAAGTCCAACTGCTAACTGCACAGACCCAGATCTAGGTCTGTGCAGTTTGTTAGGAGTAATCAATACAACAAACAACATAGATCCTGATCTGCAGGTGCATAATGTGCCGTTAGATCAGGGTCTACGTTGTTTGCACTTGAACTCGACTTATAAGCAAGTATATTTGGTAATGTATTTATACAAATTCTGCTTTTTTATTAGTGAAAATATGATGGCCAATATGGCTGACAACATTTCAAAGGGAGCACAGGAGGAAAATTAAAAAACTTTTCATCCTGCTAATCTCTTTATGGTTTATTTTAATTCTGAATTTTACTGTGATTAGAAATCATTCATATATACCCGTGAAAATGATGATTGTGCTTGTATTTGATGTGACTGATTATCCTCATTTCTTCAGCAATGTTTTTGAAGAATTACAGTACTTGTTGATTGTCTTTTGCACATTTTTTTGCATCATTGGTAGTGCAAAATTTGGTCCATTTTATTTTGAAATTTGATACTTGCAGTAATATTGAAGTTGGTGCATTTTGACAAAGATTTTATCTGAAATTTATTGTTTTTTGACAGAAGTGTTTCCATATATATATATATTTAATCATTTTAGTTTTATATTTTTTCATATGAAGGACTCTTTTGAGTGTATTTTGAGCTAGTTTGTCTTTGTTTTCATATCCAGGGGGTACAACTTCAAAAAAATGTTTCAATTAAGGGGTACAACTTCGAAAAAAATGTTTCAATTGATTTGTCACATTTTTGTAAACATAATTTTTACACATACAGAATATTGCATGGAGATATCAGAAAGAGAATACTGTATAAATTCAATTACAAGTCGAGTCCAATTGCAAACTGCACAGACCCAAATCTGGCATCACATAATGCACCAGCTGATCTGAATCTATGCAGTTTGTTAGGAGTAATCAGTGAAACAAAGAGCACAGACCCTGATCTGCTGGCGCATTATGCAATGGCAGATCAGGGTATATGTTGTTTGCAATTAGACTCTAATTAAATGCGAATATATGCAGTAATGGTAAAGTTTTTTAATCCAAGATCTTCATGATTTCTTTTGTATTTTGATGTAAGTAATTGGACAACTATGTTGGGAAAAGTGTACCTTTTGATGACTCGTCAGTTGATTATAAAATTAATTTAGTAATAATGAATGTTACTGGATACTTTGTCCAATATTTAGTCATATCTGCATGTTTAAATATCATGAAGACTTCAGGAATACCTAAGATTGTATAAAAATTTTGAAATCTCTGTAAATGACTAATTTTGCATTTTTTTTCTCAATATTCAGCTCAGATTTTACTTAGAATTTTAGGAAGATCTACACAAATGAGTTTCAGAATTTTACTCAAAATTTTCATTTTTTTTTTTTGTGAGAGTTTATTAGCAAATCCAAACATTTTTGTTCGTTAATTTTGTGTCATATATGTTTTGCAGTCATATAGGAAATGAGTGGCCTAATTTTACACAAATAGCAACTTTTAGCATTTCATTATTAACCTTCCTTTCAAAAGTGAAAATTTTTTGAGCACAGGTAAAGTGCTTATTTCAGAAAATATGTTCCTTTGTTTATTCTTATGCAGAATTATCCTTGAATGGTTGTTAATGAACTTGAAGGGAAGTGAAAGTTTGAGTTGAAAGCATACACTTAAATAACAATGTCCTGTAGCAATAGGCTGGACACGTTCATGACTTACAAAGATTTTATGATAATGTAGTCTAAATCAGTTTTGTTTGTTGCAATATGTATGTATGTATGTATGTATGTATGTATGTATGTAGGTAGGTAGGTATATGCATGAGGCAATTATTGCAAAATACCCTCAGATTAATGATTTGTGCTATTGATGTCCATGTCAGCTGATTTATACCCATTTTTCAGCTACATCACAAGTATGTATTCGTATTAGCATGTTCCCTTAAGTTTGGATTTCAGTTATTTAAATATTCCTGAAGAAATAAAAAAGACAAATTAAAACTCCTCAGGTTTGTGGTCATTTCACTTAACATCTGTCTTCAACAATTAGGAAATTTTAATTTTCTGAAAGTAATAGTTCTCCAATTGATGTACATGTTGCTTCCTGACCAAAGTTTCTTTACCTGATAAGTCTTAAAATCACTAGGTAACACCATCAGAATTATAGAAAATAGAAGAATTATGATGTTGATCATTTTGTACTTTTCTTGAACATGATGGCTATTGTTTCACCCTGCATCCAATACAAAATCAGTGTTGCAGGAGTCGCCCTACATTGTTGAAGATGGATTTTCTTCCTCTGTATACTTTTGGATATTTTTTTTGGATAATGTAAGGATATGTGCACAATTAATCACATGTAATATGCCACAACAGGACTCAAAATTATTGAATATCCACTTATCCAAGATAAGTAAATTTGCCTACATATACTAAAACTAAAAACCCAGCCCTCACAATTCCATTGGAACAGTAAAACTTTCTGCAAGTAACTATTTTAAGTTAATCAGTGGTCTTGTGTCAGATGTATCAGATAAAGCAAGGGATGGTATTCCGTTTCATTGTTAAATTATGTTTATTTGTTAACTGAGTACCTGCCAAGACCTGGCACTTTACAAGGTACAGTGAATGCCTGTGAAAGAAATTGCCATGTATTCTTCCATGCATCAAGTAAATAAGGGTGCTGATTTTCAAAACAGCATACATGCCAAACTAGCCTGGTACCCTCGCCCAGTGACGTTTTTTTAAAAACTGACGATATAAAATGATCTAGCGAATCAGGCTAGTTCCAAAACTCGGTGAATCAGAAGAGGTCATGTTGGTAGACTCAATAAATAACGCAGACTTGTGCAGATTAACAGGTTTTATTTTTATATCATTGTTGATAAATATTGATTGCAGTGTGAGGTGACAATTAGCAAGATGTGGAAGTTCTTGCAAGGTGTGTAGCCACAACCAAAAAGTGAGAAAATGATAAGAAAGAGTACAATCGTAAATATAGTCATGAGAATTGTGTGAGAAAGTACCAGATGTTCAGGGAAAATGACTATGAATGGCTGAAATATGACCCAGAAAAGGATGTGATGTTGTGCACTTTCTGCACTTATTTGGAGAAATATGAAAAGGCATCAGGTACTTCATTTGTTGACAGTTGTGATTTTTCCAAGATCAGTAAATTTTAGGCAGGATCTGTAAAACTGTTATTATGGTGATTCTATAGATTATTGAAAAAATCCTTGTTTCAAGCTGTACCCTATTATTATTATTATTATTATGTTGTTGTTGTGGTGGTGGTTGTTCTTGTAGAGAGGATCACTCTTATGATGATATCTGGCATTCACCAGTCTTAAAATCTGGCTAAAAATTCCTGTTGACAAAGGAGAGAAACAGATTCGTAATTCCCATTAACTGGAGATGGTCAGTGTTGACAAACAATGCATGAATCTCGCTGCGTCTTCTTGCAGATGCCAAAGCGAGTAAAAACACAGTCTTGAGTGTGAGGTCCTGAAAGGAAGCCTCACTCAATGGTTCATAGGCGGTTTTGGGACATCAGCGAGCGGGAGACAGGTCTCTGTAGCTCAAAATACTTAATGAAATCAACAAGGTGCGAATCTGAACCGATTGCTAAGTCCTGAGAGAAGTTTAGTGTGTTGGAAATGGCAGCTCTATAGCCCATGATAGTTGATAATGAACATCTTTTGTTCTCGAAAAGGAACAAAAGGAAATTGGCAACGAAAGTTACAGAGGGGCAGCTAGGAAAAATGTGTTTCCTACTGCACTAATAAAGGAAGATTCTCCACCTGGCATCATATACCTTGGATGTCGAAGCTCTCCTGGCATGGATGATGCAACTGGCATCCCGGCTCGAAAACTTCTTCTGGCAGAAACTGCCTGAGATGAGCCAAGCTTGAAGGTGGAGAATGTGTGGGCTGTTGTGTAAGAGGGATCCCCTGTGTTGCGACAGAAGATCCCTCTTGTGAGGTTGAGACCAGGGTTGATCTATCAACAGGTCTAGAAGATCGTTGAACCCCGATCGTTGGGGCCACAGTGGGGCTATGAGAATGATATGGCAGTGGAAGTTCTGACTTTTTGTAGAACTTGAGGTAGCAGTCGGAACGGTGGAAAGGCGTACGCGAACAGACGATCCCACTGGAAGCTGAATGTGTCCACTGTCCACGCTCTCTGGTCCGGGGCCGGAGAGACGTAAAAGGGAAGTCCGTTGTTCAGCCTGGTCACAAACAATTCCAACAGAGGCTTTCCCCAGAGTAAGAAAAGGGACTCTGTTACGAAGCGGTGAAGAGACCATTCCGTGAGGATTGTTTTGCCTGATCTGGACAGACTGCTCGCTTAAACGTTCTTCTTCACCGGAATGTGGCGAACTCGGAGAGTAATGTTCTCCGAGGTTGCCCAGCGGAGTATGTTCCAGACCACCACGCAAAGAGAAGGGGCCTGTATGCCTCCTTGACGTCGGAGATACGCTACGACGGGCGTGTAATCGGAGGAGGCCATGACACATCGAACCCTTACTCTGTCGATGCGCCCTTGCAATGCTAGAAATACGACTTATATTTCTAGTTGTTTATGTGGAGGGACGATTCGTCCCGAGTCCAATGACCCTGAAGAATTACGCACTCCGGCTTTAAATGAGCATCCCAACCGGAATCTGACGCGTCGGCGAATAGATAGTAGTGGGGGTCGGGTGCATACATGGGGACCCCGGTCAGGAATCTGTCCCGTTCATTCACAAGCGGAAATGATGATGAATTGTCTGGTCCAGAGGAGTCAGAACTGAAGGAGAACCTCTGTGCGGTTTCCACATTGCGAGAAGGAGAAACTGTAGACGGAGCATATGGAGACGTCCTAAAAGAACCAGATCCGCTGAGGCGTTCAAGGTTCCCAATACGGATAGGTAAAGGCGAGAAGACAACGATGTTTTTGCTCGTAGCGCCTCTTGAAATGTCAGGATCCGATCTGTCCGATCCAGTGGAACCTGGACTAAGTTCTGGTTCGTGTGGAAGTTCATCCCCACGTAAACGATGTCCTGAGATGGAATGAGTTCCGACTTCTCGAGGTTGGGTAAAAGACCCAACCATGTTACTATAGGCCAACAACGAAACAAATCCTGATGGAATGACTGAACCTCAACATTGTGGATCAGTCAGTCGTCGAAATACTGGAGAATCGGTGTTCCTAGTAATCGGAGGTAAGACGCTACTACTCCCATAACTCGGGTGAGAACTCTGGGCGCGGAAGCGATTCCGAACGGCAGAACCTGGAATTTAAAAACGTCCTGGTCGAAGCAAAACCGGAAGTATTTTCGATGTGGAAGAAATATCGGGATGTGCAAATAGGCATCCTGTAGGTCGATGGAGACCTCCCAATCTGACGGACGCATCACGTTCCGGATGATAAACTGATCTCCATTTTGGAATGTTCCTCCAGCAGAAACTGGGAGAGATCGATTATGATACGAATATTCCGGCTTTTCTTGGTGACCAGGAAGATTTGGGAGTAGAATGCGGGAGACTGATCGTTCAGGACCCTCTCGACTGCCCCTTTCTGCAAAAGGGTGTGCACCTCTTCCCCTAATTTCACCAGATTGGACTGGTGAAATAGCATGGGTGTCCTTGATAGAGGGGATTGTTCCCAAAGCTGAAGTCGCTAACATTCGCTCACAATAGAAAGGACCCACCCATCGTCCGTGATGTTTGACCAAGTCTCCGAAAAGAGTCATAGACGAGAACCTACGGGGACCTTTGGAGGAGGAATGCACCGCAGGAGAGGATGCGAGTCCCTCGGGCTGTCTCCCCTCCCCCTCCTTCTTTGGAAAAGGACGGCGGGTTGGAGAACTTCCTCCTAGTGGCTCTTCGGCGACTTCCACGTCGAGGACCCGACTGACGAGGAGGAGATCTCATGTGAGGTTATGCATCGGACTGGGTCTGCATCTGTTTGAATAATTTAGCAGGTGGCCCCTGGGAGCAATTCGCATTAGTACGGTTCCTGACTGATTGCGATGGGTCAGGAGCGGTTGTGAAGGATCTGTGTTGATGATCCTTCAAATCTTGTGAAGCCACGGTAGGGAAGAGTTCTCCAAAGAGGCTTTTGGATTCCAAGGCAGCAGAAGGTCTTTACTATGTTTAAGTAAGACCTTCGAGGAGTCCAGCGCAACGTCGCGGCGGATGTGCAGAAGTTCTGCCGATAAAGCCATTGCGACAGAAAGTGAATACCGGGATGTCTTCGCCACAGCTTCCAGCACGCGTTGTAATGCGGCTGGGTTCAGAGCGGCCTCCTTCAGTATACTAAAAGAAGTAGCCAAGAAGAGGTCAGTATGGGAAGCTATGGTGATCAGAAGCCGAAATTTCTGCTAAAATGGCTTCAATTGTTTTAATGGAAAGGCATGCCCAGGCTCCAACTAGGGAGGTTTAAGGGGCCACTTCGGGTAATGTACCCAATAACTCGAGGCAGAGACCATAGGTCTCAAGGTAGTGCAAGGAAAAGACCACCATCTACGCCGTCGAACGACGAAGAAGAAGCAGGAGATGTGGTTGTGGTTAAGTCCCGGAGATCTCTTTCAAAATGGAAAGGATCTTCTTGGGCTGTGCGTCAGATGGTTTCGGGCACAAGTCCGCGGGTAAGAAGCAGTAAACTTCATTTACCGCCTTATCAAAGGACCATATCTCCTCCTCGTCATCCAACTGAGAGGAGCTGTGGGTATGATATGAGGCGTCAAATGAGCTGTTTCTACCTCGAACTCATTGGAGTCGACGACGACAGATAACGCATTATCATCTAGAGCACTCCGAGCAGGAGAGTGGCTGTGCATCACTAAGTCCTTTGGAGGAAGTGACATAGGAGCAATCTGCGCCATTTCCCGTACTTGAGTAGGGGCTCTATGTGTTCTATAAGTTCCAGGATGAAGACGAGACCGCTTGTCTTTCGTGGATAATGCTATGCCTCCAGCCTTCCTGGTGAATGCCACCTGACGAGGAGGTGATGACGGTACACGAGCCACGGCATCACCTCTACTTAGGGTCCAGGGTCCAGTAGCCCAAGGGGACATAAGGGACCAATTACCCTGATGTGGAGGGTCCCACATCCCGTACAGATTTATTAGGACAATAGTCTGGACCCGCTGGGCATATACCCCATTCCTATACAGGTTATGATGGTAGAGTGGGGTGGGGGTGGGGGGTCTTGGTCCTATCCCTCTCCTCGTACCATGAGATAGTCATGTGTCATATATATATATATATATATATATATATATATATATATATATATATATATATATATATATATATAATCTTTTCAATTCGTCAAATTTGCTGTTCAAACAATAACAATTCTAGTTTATTGGCGTAAATACCTGTGTACTGTTCTGTCGTCGGAATATAAAGAGCCTGAAGACGCGACCCAATCTGTTAGTTTGAAACTGATTGAATGATTCATCGGATGGATTTCTTCTAAAGATAAAAAAAAAAAGTAAAGAAAAGAAAACTTAATAAATAAAATACCCCACTTTTTCGCCTATTTGGATGAAACTTTTACATATTTTTAGAGAATATCTGAAATCTCACAATAGGGGGAAAAGTGCAAGATTGCAGAAAGCATCAACGAATTTGAAATATTGTAACAATGCAAAATTAAGAAAAACAATTGGCCATCTGAACAGTTAAAGGGCCACCAAGAAAATTTGGCTGGCTGAGTATGCCTTAATATTGCTTTTGGAACAAAACAATTTTATGTTTCAAATGGTCATATAGGAGGTCCACTGAAAAATGAATTCAGTTTAATTGTATCTGCTACACTTTTTCTTGCAAACTGATGCCGACCCATCCCAGGGAGATCACCGCCCTTGCAGATTTCCTATTTTCTATTTTTACAACAACAACAACAATAATAATAATAATAATAATAATAATAATAATAATAATAATAATAGCAACAATAATGTACGATAAAACAAGACGCCCTATTGATCATGAAATACGCGTTTAAAGTGCCTTTTTGGTGGATAATTACCAAACCCGATTTAGATCCTTGAGGAAACACTATATACAGCAAGGAAAATTAATTAAAAAATAACTTACACACACACGTGAAACTGCAAATATATCTGTAAAAGATACAAAGCATGACATGAAAATTAAAAAGAAAGGATGAACAAAAGAAGGTAAGGTCGGCTCACTCCCAACATACCACGTTTCTAACTATAATATAAGAAAAGAACCACAATAGGGAAATCAATTCTAAAACTGAATATAACGGAAAATGGAATATTCTCAATAACATAAGGCAACGTCGTTTATGGCTGTTATCATTTAATAAAAACAGAGTAGATACAATTCGATAACACAACACACTGCAATATTGTGTACATAGCCGCACCCCCCGACCTACAAAGTCTAGGGATCTAACGCGGCTCCCGACAGCGTGATTTCGTAATGTTAAAATTCTAAAATGTTAATTATGTTTGACTGCCTGCAGATAAATATTATTTTTTCTTTCGCTGGTACCCGGCTTCAATTGGCAAGCCAATATCATCGGGATTTAATTAGTAAATATGTGGTTAGTCAGTGACGTCATTCGCACAAGTGACATCATTCCCATAACGGCTAGTTGGAAACTTCCCTCATAACTGCAGTTGTTTGCTACATATCGGCTCAGTGCATCATGGGGGAAAAAAAGTACGGAGATTCCGTACTTTCACTACTTTTAAATTCTGAAGTTATCCTTGGCAACGTATTTTTCATGTAAATTTACCAATAACCGTATCAATACAAGAACCCTTGACTTTGTTTTGTTGTTGTTTTACAAGATTCATACTTTTGCCGCTCATGAAATTCAGTCCTGTTTAAATTAGGAAAAAACGGTATCGACTTGAAAGTGGACGGAGTTTGGATTGAGCGTTGATCAAACTTTACATATTCATACATATTTTACAAGTGTAAAATTTTACATGAGTAGGTCAATAGTGTAAACAATAGAGCGACAAGTTGTCCTCCGCCTCTTTTTTTCTCACATGGCCAGTATACGCTTTTACGTCAGCATTAGTATCAAAATATGAAAATAATGTCATTCATGTTGCAAAATATGAAAATAATGTCATTCATGTTGCAGAGTATGTAATACCGTTTGGATCCAGTATGATCCAGCTCGTCGGTCTTGTGCCAAAACGACTCGTCCACCGGAGATATCATGCAGTATCCAAACTATAACATACAAGTATATTTATCGTAGGATGACACTATGAATCATATAATTTCCAATAAAAGAATTTGATCAGAGACAATCTACAGCGCAATAGATATCTCTGATTTTATATTTGCATAGTCTACTTTTTTATTGAGGATCTCACATTAGCGATCATTAACTTATTAAACGAGGCGAGCAAAACATTAAATTGTTCGACGAGTTTAATAATATTTCATGTTTGAAATTAGTACAAAAGTACGATTATATTTACAGCATGACGAAAAATACTGATTTACATGATCAAAGGGCAGAATAGGGTAGTGAAATGACGTTGAAATACATTCAGATGCCTCGGTCCTTACGCCTTTCAATTGCATGACTTTATGACGTCATTTGCGACGTCAAGGTGTTATTTCACGTTACACACACACACACACACACACACACACACACACACACACACACACACACATATATATATAATTTATGATATGGGCATATTAACGTAAATAACACAGTAGTCATGCGATAAATACAATTTTAAAAGGCTTGCACTTTATGCCAAAGGGACAATACTATTGAGGCATGATTAAAACAAGTAGAAAAGGTATTTTAAAAAATGATAGCTGTATCTATATCCTCGGGTTGGCCTGTGCGGATATATAATCCACGAACTGGGATTACGAGTCCAATGCTCTACCAAGTACAAACTGAGCTATTGCTGCCCCCCACCCCCCTAAAACAAACCTCTTTTACTCAATGGATGGCATAGAAAATAAGTGTGTCATTCTATGTTTTAATTAACCAATTCAGTCAGCTGTGTGCCAAGATATGAGGAAAGCTCCGCGCTGTCAATAATTGTAGCTCTACGTTTGTTTCCTACTAATTCATAAAATGGTGTGTATCAACATTCATTCATTACATTTATTTTGCAACATTTTCCAGCATATTTCTTAGCGCTAACTCACTACATTTTTTTTGGCAACATTTTCCAGCATATTTCGTAGCGCTAACTCTCTACATTTATTATAGATAACTACATATTTATGCAATAGATTCTCTTCTCGGCCTTTACTGCCGAACTTTTCTCATAATATTTTGCAAGTTACCACACTTTCAGTGTTTTCTTCGCTGCACTGATAAACTACAAATGTTATTTCTGGACCTGAGGTGTTATCTGAGTTTGCTTTTGTTCTCATAGGTATTGAAAATAGGATATTCAGTACAACACATGCTAAATTGATATTTATTACGCGAAATTTGTGTAAATATATAGAAACTCGGCAATGAGTACTACATCAACATTGTAAAAAAGCATTGGGTCAAATGAACTAAAAGATAACGATACTATTCGCCCTAGCATACAAGCTATTCATGACAATCAACCACCTGAAAAATACCCAACTCTCAAACTGAAACCTGTAGTGCCAGAACAAGTTCTCAAAATTATAAAAGGTCTTGATACAAAGAAATCTACAGGCGTTGATAACATACCCCTTAAAATGCTCAAATTATGCGCACCGGCTTTATGTTCAGAAATTAGCATACTTTTTAATACCTGTATTAACAAAAGGAAACTTTTAGATTGTATTAAGAAGTGCAAGTAACCTCAATTTAAAAAAATCTGGATTAGCGGAACTACAGACCAGTCAGCATTTTACCTTGTACTTCCAACATTTTTGAAAGGCTTCTATGTAAACAGATCCAATTGCACTTTGATAATATTTTTCACAGCTTTCTATCTGCTGTTAGAAAAGGGTGTGTATATATATATAAACTGCTTTAATTTTAACTTTTTGCACTCTCTTTCTCCTGATTTCATATCCAATGTACACCTTTATTTGCATGCTGTATACTGTTGTCTTGTCTTTGAATCTGCCGTTGACATTGTGGATGCTTTTAGCAATAAAATGGTCATATTCCATACTTAAACTAAGTACACTCCCTTCTGTGGTGTATTATTAAGGTACATATGTATGAGAAAGAAAAAAAATGGTATAATTGCATGCTATTTAATGTTGTATTGTCTTTTAATCTGCTGTTATGGTTAGTGTTTTATTTAATTTATCCAGACCACCGACATTAAATAAAATTTCTTGTATCTGATCTTGTAGCTTGTACCAAAACCAAAGACATGGATAATGTAATGTAAATAGCTCTCGCCTTTAGTTGTCAGCTGCAATTTCCTGATCAGAAGTCACTGCGCGTGATGCACACGTTCTGTCCAGGAACGGGTGCTGACCAATCACGTGTTACAACAGTATATCACTATATAAAGCATCGCCAGCGGGGAAACCGGTGCCGTCGACGTAAATGGCCGAATGGCCGCACACGTCGTTAATCAAACGAACGAACGGAAACCGGTGCCCCCTCGCACATGACCAAATTGGTCGCACGCGAGTATAATCTAAGTTCATCATCATCATCGGAAACCGGTGCCGACGCACATGGCCGAATGGCCGCACGTGTCGTTAATTCCATTTTCAATCAATCAAACCGGAGATTCGAAATTAGGAGCCAGCCGTGGTGGAGAGTAGATCGGGGGAGCTAGAGGCGACACCGTGAAGTCAGCAAGGCGAAACCTTGATGTGAGGATATATAAGGAGTAAAACGAGCCATTAGTGGTGTACTGGCCATTGGGCATACCGGGACAAATCCCGGTGGGCCGCCGCAAAAAAATCCCATTTTACCGGTGTGAGCAAAACCCCGGGCCTGTCCCGGCAGACCGCCGCATCGGTGGGCCGTAAAAAAAAATCCGTTTTTACTGGTGTTTTAATGGTGTGAGCAAAATCCCGGGCCTGTCCCGGCAGATAAGTTCAGGGCCGAGTTGCTTACCCAGTACACTCCTGCGAGCCATAGATTATGGTTGAGTGCCTCCATGGACGAGAGTAGCAGCCGAAGATCGAGGGTCGGGTGTGGAACCGAGTGTTCGGAAGTTACTTACCTTGTCTCTTATATAGTATGGTTGGCAGTGTCCGGTGTCAGAACGTGTAATCTGAGGAACTTTTATCACTCGGTATGATTTTTTTTACTTCAGGCTATTGCTTTTTTTTAACATTAAGCTTGCGTCGGCCACCTTTGTACTGACAGTGAAGTGCAGACTTCACAAGCATTGCTAATAAGTAGGATTAGGATTATTGGATTATTTGGACTTTAATTCACATTATTGTAAGTGTCTTTTTTGAATTTTCACTTGAATTGTCTAGAAATAAATTGCTGGTTGATTTTACTTATATTGTTGGTTTCACTTTCTTTCTGTTACATTATATTAAGACATAGAGTCGTAACACCAGATCTTTATGACAGCATGTTAAACACTACATTCTGTACAAAAAACAAATTAAAACTTAACCATGTATCCAACATCCGAAGTAAAAGCATACTTTGCTTGAAGTAGATTCATAATAACAATACCTCATGTACCTTGACCTAATTAAGAGCAACTCTGAATACCAGTTTTGACCTACTTATTGTAGACTTTTCATCCACATGGACTTTACAGCACTGTATTATTTACCAAGCATTACAAGATAACTAAGTATGTCATAACCGTTTCTTCAGACACATTACAAGGACTGCTCCACCCTCCAACAGAACACAAAAATGATCCATTTACCCCATGCAAGGTAATACTGCATTTTTGTGCCTTTCTCTCTTGAGTTGCAGTCAAGATCTATAGATTTTGCAGAAAATCTTGTACTTCGGAAGTTTGTCACAATACAACCACATTTATTAGCTGCAAATTTTCATTTAGAGGGCGAGTCTCTCCGAAATGCGGGAGTATAAGCAGGTCCTTGTGTCAAGGAAGCCTGGCAGGAATTGACACTACAAACCACAATGTAAAGAAACCCAGATTCAGATAGTCAATATGGGATTACCATAAGAGCTTTTTACAGTTTTGTCACTTATGATCTTTTTCGTAATTTTCCCTACTAAGTGGAAAGGAGGAAATTGTACATGTATGACACAAACTCATTTCAGCAACAGGAAAAAGCATCCCAAAATAAATGCTCCTGGTTCTGGATTCTATAACGCAAATGTATCAATTTGAAAATTTAGAAGCAAGATTTCTCTATTTAACATCCACTCTGTAGATTTTTAAAAATTCCTAGAGTAAAAAGCCAGCACAAGTACTATCTACTCACGGTAAATTGATGGCTAAAATGTATACATCTCTTTCAAGGCAGTGACCACTACCATGTAGATTTAGAAAGATCATTCATTTCCCACGACTGAGTGACACAATTTAGGAGAATGCGCATGTATTTCCATGTTAGAATACCAATATGTTTATTCTGTGCCCGCTAACAAAGAGATTGCAAGGTATGAAAGATGGCAAGAAGTTCTAAATAATTAATGTAAGATAATTGGATTCTTCAACTGGCCATATGCCACAAATACGTTGATTTGAATCTGCTGAAAGAACACACCACTCATCTTTGGATGCATCCGTCTAAATAACAAAATCATCTGTTCTGGGTCTAGGCGTTTTAACATTGCACTTTTTATTTTCAGATGAACATTTTGGCTCTGCCTTATTGTATTGGACAGGTTTAGATGTGCATCAAAATCCTGCTACTATTTAAGACCAAGAACTTTATCTCTTCCCTCTAAAGCTTGTTCAAAGGTATCATATAGTAAACCAACAAAAGATGTCAGGTAGAGAGGAATGTCTTAATGGACATCTGATTGGCACATATATATATATATATATATATATATATATATATATATATATATATATATATATATATATATATATATATATATATATATATATATATACATATATATATATATATACATATATATATATATATATGCCTTTAAAAAAAAAAAAAAAATGTTTTTTATCCATGATGAAAGGCTTTGAATTGTACTGAATCAATGTGAAATCCAAAGAGATAATGCCTTGATACAGAATGAAGTTCGCCCTCTTTTACTTAACCAAAAATCCAGATATGACTTTTTCCAGCATAAAATGTTTTTTTTTTTGTTAATGTTGACGATGTCATCAAGGTAGCAGGAGTGACAGATACCATGTTGTATGAACCATAATTACGGCGGTTTCAAAATTTTGGTAATGATCCTCTGTGCACTGAAAACCCCAAGGTTAAACAAGTACTTTTAAAATGTATTACAATATCACATTCCACCTAAATTGTGATATTTTTATATACATTTGTGAAAATGTTAATATATTGGGACACTTAAATATGCATCTCTTAGATCAAAAGATACGATAAAATCATTTTCCTGTAATTATTTCCAGACCAATTGAAAAGCCATCTTGTTTAAAAATGTTCATGAGTCACAAAGTCATTCAAAGTCTTTTGATTTATGCCCAGTCTGAATTTACCATCAGGTTTTGGGGCCCCGGGTGGCCGAGTGGTCTAAGGCGCTCGCCTTTACCGATCACTGCCATCTCACCTCTGTCTGCGTGGGTTCGAGTCTCCGGCTCGGCCAATGTGGATATGTGAGAAAGCTTGCCAGTAGCTTCCCGTGGGTCGGTGGTTCTTCCCGGGTTCTTCCTCCACCAGATAAAACTGGCCGCCATGTATAGACTATCATGTGCTGAAAAATGGCGTTAAACCCACAACAACAACAACAACAACCATCAGGTTTTGGTACTATGAACAGATTTGAAAAAAAATCTTCCTCATTATGTTATGAAGGTGCTATAGTTCCTTTCCACAACATTTCATCTACTTTAATTTATACTGAAATCTTTTGTTCATCAGAAATTGTGACGTATTTTGGTAATCTGCTTTTGTTTCGAATTTTGTCACATTCAATCTTGTAAATCATTGTAAAATCCAATTAGAAGATATTGGCCACCTCCATGCCTCAAGACATGTACATATTTAGCCATGCATGAACTTACCTGTCAATTTTTTCTTTTCTTCCTGCATTCTGAGCCATGTTGCCCCCTAGAACGAGTTGCATTCATGTGGCCATATTGTTTGGGATTATTTTATGAGTAAAATCTGTTGAACCCTCTGCACCTGTAGAGCCTGTTGGGGCCAGTGCCAACCCTCTGCACCTGTAGTGCCTGTTGGGGCCAGTGCCAACCCTCTGCACCTGTAGTGCCTGTTGGGGCCAGTGCCAGTGAAATTATATGCATAATCATCTCACCAAAAACAAAGTCTGGTACTACATTATTTATTTTTTTATTTGTTTTTTTTTCCCGTGAGGTTGCAACCTTTATGTTTTTACAAGTTAATAAAGTTTGACTATGGGCATAATTTTAACTCTAACAAACTGTTCAATGTCACAAAGTTCTTGTCAGCAGCATGTTCTTTTTGTTTAATACCCCCCACCCACCCCGACCTATGGGTTAATATTGGGGTTCCATTTCATTTGGCACTTTGGCCATGTTATATTTCTCCCGTTTTGTCTGTATATACATTGTAGGGTTGCAGCAGTGCTGATCAGCTGAGTCAAAGACTCTAATAAGTTGGGATAAAAAAAAAATTCTTCCCAGAGCACTTTTAGCATGTTATATTGACTGTATCATGCTGAAGGAGTTAAGTGATTGTAAAGCTTCAACAAATACATTGCATCATCAATTATGATCAATATCATGTGTAGAAACAACTTTCCCAGTACAATTTATATCAAACAGGTTTAATTCAGAATTCAAGCCCGATCTATAATTTAGGCAACTTAAAGGGGGAACGCTGGATTTTGGCAAACTTTTATCAAGCACAGCAGTTATTGTTTTCTTCGTTAAGGTCAAATCCTGACTGGGGTAATGTCATATAGTTTCCATGTCACAAGTATCACTCTCTACAATAACATGCATATGGCATGTGCTAAAAAAAATTTGGGGCAAATACCCAATAATGCACGGAAAGGTGCTACATTTCCAGGGTTCAATTTATTCAGTTCAATAAAGTTTGGTTGTTCTTACATTTTTTTCTTGTTATTAAGCTTAAGCCAACCTTGCTTATTGACAGGGCGTACACAACATTATGTCCGGAAGAGTTATCTGCCTTTACAAGTGCCTTTGTCGTTTTTCAACAACTGACTTGATTTTGGATGCATGCTTTGTTCTTTTCCATGTAAAATACATCTATGTTAGCACCAGTGTCAGCAATATTGAACCCCACAAAGTCTGACATCTCGGAGTCAGATGGGTTGTGTAATGGTATAGCATCGTTGCTCGCAGAAATAAGCCTATATGTGCAAAGGCATGGTATAAATTGACCTGAACAGCGTTTGTAGGTCAGCTGCTTTAGTAAAAGTATCAACAATATAATAAACAGTATCAACAATATAATAAACAGTATCAACAATGTAATACACATCAAATTTATTATTTATTTTGAAATAAAAACAAGTATTTGGTTGACTTTTTATTTCAAAATAAATAATAAACTTGCTGTAATCAGTATATTTACCTCCTCCCAATAGCACGAAGTGAAAAAATGACTCGGAGTGGGGACAACAGCTCTTGTATTGATGTGGTATTCAAAACACTTTTTAGTGATGATGTAAAAGTATGCCAAGCTTCATGACTTAATCTCAGATTCAAAGTTATAGAGCAGAAGGGAAAGTGTGATGAAAATGTAACACATTGAGCCATGACCTTGATTTTGAATACAGGACCCCCAATGGGGTATATGACACGCCTTCTAGTCATGACTTTTAAAGTTTTTGCGCACTATAGAAAGTGTGATAAAATAAAGTATTTGAGTTGTGACATTGACTTTGAAGATAGCAACCCCAATCTGGTATGCAACACATCTTTTAGTGATGCATCCTATAATCTCAAATGGCTTTAAGATTTTAGAACAGATGGGAAAGTGTGATGAAAAATGCAAATATTCAGCTGTGACCTTGACCATGATGATGACATAAGTATACCAAGTTTCATCCTTTAGTACTTTAGCAATTACCCGAAAACTGGTTCAGAGGGCGCTCTTTGTGAAGCACTTTACATACTCTGTGGTGACAACACGCAGGTCAGGCGGGCAAGCAACGTGATAATGGCATGTGCCGTGTTTAGTTAGTATCTTGTGTTGAACCTTGGACATGTGACTAGTAATAAATAACCATCTCTTAGTCCCCGACAAAAAACTACAACCTCATTCTTACAGACTCCATGGTGGCGATGACATCGTAGTGTATGTCGCATTGCGTGCGTTTGGCTTAGTAATACCAGTGAAGGGTCATGCGGCTGTCACTCTTGATCCATATGTCGTCCCTGGCCGGTGTAAACTCCAATACAAAAATCCTAGTAAGTACTTTCGTTATTATTGTTGACGGTGCGTCGATTGAGTCTGAAAACTTATATTGAAATAGAAAAAGAGAATACGTTGTTTTTTAAATTAAAAGTCTTATGGCATAGTTTTGAGTATGGTCTTTTCTCTTTTAGTAGTAAATATTTCTTTATTGACTTTATTGAAATATTTCCATTTCAAAGATATTTTTTTTTTTTTCGGAAGAGAAATGATTAGTTTTTTAATCTGTTTGAAATTTGGAAGTTAAGAAATTCATGACATTATTAGAAAGGAATTATTTTTACAGTTTTATTACTAGAGTATTAAAGATTTAATTGCATTCAATAAGTAACAAATAATGAAATAAATTTTTACAGGAGTGATTTAAATTTGAATTTAATAATTTGAGTTTTTCACCTTTCTTTTGCCAAAGAGAGCCAGAGTTATTAGATTTTTGAGTAATTTAATTTAAAAATCTCGGCCATCACAAAAAATGGGTAAATAAGAATAAAATACAAATTATTATGTTAAATTATTTAAGAAATTGGATTTAATCAGTATAAGTTTAAAACTTTAATTTAAACTGAAAGTATTTTAATGATTGTTGTCAAGTAGTCTCAACAACTGTTACTCAGTTTATTCGAACTGAATGTTTGCATCGCTCGGACTTATTCTTTCTGTCAAATATTTTACGAAATTTCAGGTACGAACTACTAGATAGGCATGCCACCTAAGAAGCTCTCTGGGGTGTAAAATATAAAGCGTAAGGCTGAGCGCGAGGAAATGTTGCAGAAAGGAGCAACTTTTCTAGGGAAATATTTTCGCCTTGGGGAACAATCATTTAGTAGCAGCAGCAGTACTAGTACTTCCGACTGTCCTTAGCCTAGCGCAGAAGAAACAAAAGACAAAGTTGATGATTTGCTCGTGGAATCTACTACTTCATCATCTACTACAGTTAGTGAAAGCCAAGGCAATGAATTTCATGGATAGCTTAACTCCAGTTCTCTTGATCGTGAAGAGGAGGGCTTGTGTGGTAATGGAGCTGAATCTGTCACACCTTTAAATGTAAATAAAGAGGCCGCAAAGGACAACACGCCCACTATCCATGCATCAGATCCTGACTTGTGGCCCGCAGTCAAAAATTCTGTGCTGAAATATCATTTTATTTTACAAGGGCCTGGTAGAATCGATGCTGATACGATCTTTCCAGTGAATGATGAGAAGCACCGATTTTCGACCAACCTTGTAGAAAGACAACTCGACAATGGTGAGAAGTTAATCAGGCGTTGGCTTGTTTATTCTGCGTCTGCTGACAAGATGTTTAGTTTTTCTTGTAAATTTTTTGACAAGAATTCTAAATCGCTCCTTGCGCAATTCAGTCACAACAATTGGAAACTATTTAAAGCAACATGAAAGATCACCTAGTCATTTTAAGCTTATTCTGAATGGTTGGAAGCTGAAAGAAGGCTCAAGCTTAACAAATGTATTGATATTCAACACCAGCGAATTATTGCGTTGGAGACGGAACAGTGGAAAAACATTTTTGAGTGTCTTATTGCTATTACTCTTTTTTTTGTCTGAGAGAAACTTGGCGTTTCGTGGCTCTTCTTTAAAATTCCACACATAACACAATGGGAATTTTCTTAGTTTGGTCCAGCTACTGCGCACGTATATCATGCTGTTGCACCCGAAAAAAGCACCCATTCTGCCCATTACTCTTGTTCGGAATCTCAGAATAAGTTGATTACCTTATGGGCAAAAAAGTCCTTGAAGACATATTGATGGGGCTGAACAAAGCCAAATATTATGCCATAATACTTGACTGTACACCCGACATAAGTCATAATGAACAGACGTCATTTACTGTGAGATTTGTGGATGATGATGGTGGTGTAATCTGTGTTTAGGAACATTTCATTGGGTTCAAGAGTGTGACCTTGTCCACTGGTGATGCCCTAGCTGAAGTTCTGAAGTTCCAGAAAATAACCTAAGTGTCCAGAATTGCAGAGGCCAAGGGTAACGGTGCAAATATGATGGATATAGAGCAAAGGGTCCAGACCAGGTTCTATTCATTGAATCCTAGAGCTTTCTTTGTCCCGTGTGGCTGTCATTCACTCAACTTTGTCGTGTCTGATGCAGCATCGTCGTCTATACCATCGGTTACTTTGTTTGGGCTGCAGAGGATCTATGTGCTGTTTGCTGCCTCTGTTAATCGATGGAAGATTCTCACGAACCATGTTAAGAATTTCACTTTGAAGCCTCTCTCTGACACACGATGAGAGAGTCGTATAGACAGCGTTAAAGCAGTAAGGTTTCAGTTGTCTGAGGTTGAGGCCACCTTGGAAAAATTGGCTTAAAGGAAGGAAGCTGATGCTAGAATCCGGCACGAGGCGCAGTGCCTTGCAAACACTCTGATGAGCTTCCAATTTCTCATATCGATTGTGGTTTGGTACAATGTCCTCTTCCAGATAAACATCGTCAGCAACAAACTTTAAACTGAATCAACGGATAGCATTGGTAACTGGACTCACGGAGAAATGCCTTGACTTTCTTAGACGTTACAAAGAAGCCTGATATGGAGAAGCTGTCGCCACAGCGAAGGAAATGTCAAAAACTAGGAGTTGAGCCCGAATTTAGAAGGTTCACGTCCGTCCGAAAAAGAAGCATTTTAACTGCGAAAGCTATGACGAGGATGAGGCCACGGATGACAAAAATGCTCAGCTGCAACTTGCACCAGACAAAAGGTTCAAAGAACATTCTTTGACAAGGTCGTTGACTTCGCTATAGACAGCCTGATGGAGATTCGCGCAGCTAGCGGAACACCAAAAATCGTGGGAGTTTCTATACGAACTCAGCTGTATTCTGGAGGACACCACTGAAGCACTGCATGGGCTTGCACCTAGCTTTGACCGACGGGGACCACTCCATCATTAACGGGTTGGATCTTTGCACTGAACTGGACCACCTCCGCCACATTCTGCAGACTGAAGTGCGCTCCCCCGATTCAAGTTTTGCAATTTATACACTCTGCGAAATTGAATGCTGTTTTTCCTATCGTGTGGGTCGTGATGAGAATCTAGCTAACACTTCCTGTGACCTTTGCCAGTGGTGACCGCAGTTTCTCAAAACTGAAACTCATTAAAACTTACCTTAGGTCGACGACGGCCGAAGACAGATTGACGTCACTTGCCATTCTGTCCATTGAAAATGATATTGCTCATTCCCCGAATCTCTCAGACTGTATTAAGGACTTTGCCATGAAGAAGACGCGAAAGGTTCCATTCTAATGCTCTATTGTAATTATTCTGTATTTTACTTAAATTAACGCACAGCTTTTTCATTAAAATGCCTCCATTTAGTTATTATTCTCATGACTATAATATACATTTAAGAATAAACAGTTTGCTGTGGGTTTTTTACGAGGGGGGGGGGCGCCGAAGTTGACGCTTTCCCGGTTCGCAGGTTTGTCCAGCGACGGCCCTGCATACATGCTTTATATTGACATACTGTATGCATACTATTACTATTAGATAATGAAATGGGATCCATGGTCATACCTGCCGTATGAAAGAGACTGCTTTATACTCAGGTGCATTATACACTGCTCCCTCATTATAAAGTTCTTCATTACAACACAGTTCCTGTTATAAGGTGGGTATGGTCATATATCCCATTTCATTTTTCAGTAGTAGAATAATATATATTATGTTATTTATTATAATCCTGTCTCAATAAAGTGGTGGTATACTCTATGGCTCCCATAGACAGGATTATAATGAGGGAGTATTGTAGTGAGGGACAATTGTAATAACAACAAGAGTAATCAGAGCAAACATGGCATTAAAAACAATAACAAGAACATAACCATACATACATTAATAATTTCTTCATCTGAAATTCCAATGTAATTAATAATTCCAGTTAAATTGAGGATTCCAGTGTTAGTTCAATAACACATAAAAACAATCTTTCTTCCAGAGACATATTAAATACATGGAATGAAAAAGTTGAAAAGAAAATAGGAAAAATATGAGTTTTATTTAAGTATCCAGTACTTATTCTGTGCAATATTAAAAACAAGTTGTAAAGTATTCGTTCTAATGTTACAGTTATGTTACAGCCTTGTAAAATACAAAATACAATCAATGTATTCTAATGCTGAGGATATATTAAAAAAACATATACAAAAATTCATTAAAAAGACAAAAGAAAAAATATATTATGCATATAATACAAGTCTGTGTCTATTGGACAAATAAAATATACTGAGTAGTTATAACAGTTTTGCATATAATTTTAGTTGGCAGATTCAGCAAAGCTATTTGTTCGAGATGTATGTCAAACATTTTGTGTTCTAAATACAATAAAGCAACACAATATAATTGGTTCATATTGGAAAATTTCTGAGAAGGAGAAGAATTTAGGAAACGGTGGACAAGTAAACCAACACAAAGTGGGCATAAATGATCTGGGCCAATATGGAATAGGTGGGCCAATATGACCTACAATATTATGATCCTGGACATTTCTAATAAGTTACCTGTCAAAGTATTGGGAATGCTGATATTTTGGAGTGTTAAAGTACTGTTGTTACTCGCGTATAAGCCAATACCAACTGCAAACTGCATAGACCCAGATCTGCCATCGCATAATGCACTGGCAGATCTGGGTCTATGCAGTTTGTAAGGACTAATCAGTAGAACAAACAACATAGACCCTGATCTGCCAGCGCATTATGCGACGGCAGATCAGGGGCCATATTGTTTGCATTTGGAAGCGAGTTATATGTGAGTGTATACGGTAATACTAATTTATATAAGATCAGATGGAAAAACAACTCCAGAGATACTGATATTCATTATCAGGTTGTAAACAGACTGCTCTAAAAAAAGCTTTATAATAATTTTCTAAATTTTCTTTTCTTTTTATGTCGCTAGAGAATTTATATTAAAATTTGATGAATTTACTGGAGGAATTATTCTGCTGATTTCTTTCACAACCATTTTCTACAATTGTCTTGAGTATTACCATCAAGGGAAAGAACTATTATCAGGTCTAATAATTTACATAAATTTAAGCTGCCTCCCTTGACATATCAAATGGACCTTAAAGGCAAGTGGAGCTACACTTTTACCAAGACCATAAAGTTTTTTACTGTTATTAGTAATATAATCTATATTTAGTAAAAGAGAATGGACTTTATTCTATAGGCATGGTGGGATTAAAATCGCTCCTAGCCAGTTAAATGAATTAGGTAATCAAGAAAGTTCTCCAATACCAACCTATAGCTGAGATTAAATTGAAAGGTAATTAATAAAGTTTTCACATATCAAGCATTAACTGAGATGAAATGGATTACATAATCAATAAAATTCTCACATACCAAGCATTTACTAAATGGCCATATTTGACTTAATGATTTTGACATTCTGTGTTAGAATTAAGGTACCAGCTTGTGCAGATCTGGAAATTTCCAATACTGAAGAATCATAAAAATAACGCATATCACCCAGAAACTTCGCCGCAATGTTTTTCAACCATTTCTCGGCATAACTGTTGAATGATCGAGATGTCATAATTCCTTGCACTTGAGCAACTAAATAAACCAGAAAGTTGAGCTTTATTTACTTGGCCTGTCAAATTCAGTATCTGTACATTCTGCACTGATTTGATAGTCTCTCAAGGTCAATAAACTCTACCCCAATGCCTCCTCCTTTGGCAAATGTACAAGGAAATAACTGGAAACGACAGTTCTTGGAGATAGGTGTTATTTTAATGATTCTATTCTATCATAAATCTCCAGATCTCGGCGACCTGTAAATCCTGTTGAGTTTACATCGTGGACTCGTGCTAACCACGAACATTCTGATCTAAAAGTCAAAGATTGGTCTTAAGCACCAAGCTACTTTATTTGCCATAAACATGCAAAATCTAGTGTCAGCATTATTACATGTAAATATTACAATTATAGGATTTTAAAAAAAAAAACGTATATAGGGTGAATGCACCACCAATCAACTATGTGCCATAAATTTAATGTCCAGTGTCATGCTGTTTGGAAAGGGTATTCACAGGTACTGCATGTGAAAGATTTTGACTATTCATATCAATCTATGTAATAAACAAATAAAACAATAAAATTAAAGGGTTCCAGGAAACATTACATTTGTTCCGATGACTCTTACAAAAATAAAAAGTTTGCGACAAGACTGTAGCACACAAATCAGTGAGCTAGAAGTATGTGCCAGAATCGTGCCATTAGAACCACCCTTCTGGCAGTTTCGGTATGGAAACTCTTGTTGCCAGAAAATAGAATTGATTACTGCAGGTGTACCTAAAAATTCTCTGGTTCCTCTTGTATAACACTATGTGCCAGAAGTGTGCCACAACCAAAACATAGCTAGAGAAGTGAACTAAGTAAATGCCACAACTGTGTCCAAATGAAATCACATAGAAATGTATGTGCCACAGAAATTTATGTCTCTGTAATTTTTTAAAATTTTCTGCCATAACTAACTTGGCATGGTGAAAAAGCAAAGAATTAACTGAAAAAAATTAGATTCTTTGTATCTTTTAGGTCTATAATAGTGTCATTTTTGTTGCATGAAAAAAAGTTTAAAACATTCACTGCTATGTAAATTTGGATACTTTTTTTCTCATGATTCATACAGCAGTGAAGAGTTTTCTTTACAAGGAATTTTCAAGGATTTCCAGTCGTTTTCAAGGACTATTTTTTCTTAAGGAAATTGGACTTTCTCCATATTTTGTTTTGTTTATCACTGCAAAACTAGGTACAAAGCAGATGAAAAAATTTCAACAACTTTGCTGCATTTGTTGCACTTCATTTTGTATTTGTCCCCCTTAAACACTTTCAACAAACTCTAAACATGGTTAGTACAGCCCTGGAAAGTTGATTCAAAGATTTGTCAATGACTTCCACATGTTTTCAACAAGTACCGTATTTCTTTTTTCTAATGAAAGTTAAATTCTCTTCATATGTTACTTTGTTTATCACTGCATCAATAGGTACAAATGTAGAAGAGAAACCACACAAGTAATTAGTACACCGCTACAGCAAAGGAATGCTTCTCCATCTGGTTACTACCCATTGGATCTACACAATTTTCTCCAATTTTACTTCATTGCACGGGTGGCCAAGTGGTCTAAGGCGCTTGCCTTTACAGATCACTGACATCTCACCTCTGTCCACGTGGGTTCAAGTCTCGGGCTCGGCAAATGTGGTTATGTGAGAAAGCTTGCCAATAGCTTTCCGTGGGTCGATGGTTCTTCCCGTGGTTTTCTCAGGTTCTTCCTCTGCCAAATATACTGGCTGCCATGTATAGCCTATCATGTGCTGAAAAATGGCATTAAATCCATAACAACCAACCAACCAACCAACCAACCAACTTGATTTCATTTATTATTATTGGAAAATACACAAGTAACACAATTTCTGAATTTAAAAATTGGTGTGCATATATTATTAATTTTTAAAAAATATTTTGTATTCCCTTGGATCAATTCAAGGAGTTTTGGGCTAAATTCAAAGAGTTTATCAACAAATTCAAGGACTTTTTCGAGGATAAAATCAACATTTCACAATTCCAGTTTTCAAGGTTGTATGAACCATGTTCCTTGATTTTTCTCAATATCAAATGCATATGTAACATTATATAATTTCTACAATCCCTGTCTGAATTTAGTGATTGTGATATTTCTTGACAGAAAATAATTATCTGCAAATGTCTGAAATAACTTTCTTGCAAGCAGATTCAATTTAAACTGTACTGTGATAGCTTTCAAAAACAGTATATAAATAAATAAATAAATAAAAAAAATCTGTGAAGTACAATAAAGTCAGTATATGATTTTTAAGAAGAGTCAGTTGAAGGAATTGCAGAGTGTTACAGGTATTGAAAATTCAACAATTTCTTCTTTTAACTGCTAAGTGTTAAAACCATTGGGTGGCAATTTTTAGATAAGAAGTCTTTTGGTGAAAACCCCATGTTCATATGACCGTCCATCCAGGATTAGCAATAATGAGATTTTCAAGATAGCCATGATGATTGGCACCAATTTCATTTAGACGAACTAAACATCATAAAATCTCATTTAGTGAAAAACCCATGTCAATATGACCATCCGTTCAGGAGCAGTAGCGATAAGTTTATTAAAATTGGACATCAGATCGGTGCATTTTCATTTAGGACCAACCTGACTTTGGGATGAATGTGCCCCTAAAGTTAGGTATCAATCCTCCTAATAGTTTAGGAGAAGCAGTGATAACAATCTTGTGCCAAGAGATCATGGATGCCAGATGAAAGGCAATCACATACCATATATACTTGTGTATAATATAATTCCAACTGCGAACTGCACAGACCCAGAACTGACATCGCATAATGGGCCGGAAGATCTGGGTCTATGCAGTTTGTAATTACTAACCAGTAGAACAAACAACATAGATCCTGATCTGCTGTCACATTATGCAATGGCAGATCCGGGTCTATGTTGTTTGCATTAGGACCAGGCTTATACGTGAGTATATACGATAAGCTTATCTGGTCTATTACCAAAGAGCTAAAATTCTATGCTGAAAAAAGAATTATTATTAGGCAGTATATGCATCTTCCTAAATTGTTGGCAGAATAATTTCTTTCAATTTACAAACATGTGTCTTGATCAGTGTTGCTTCTAGGATTTTCAAAAAGCAACACTGTTGACAATATGCAGACTGTAAACAAATATACCCAAAATCAAGTTCTTGTATAAATAACAGAACAAATATACCCCAAATCAAGTTCTTGTATAAATAACATAACAAAATAACACATTCATGAAACTGCTTATGGAAAGTTTAAAATTTTTTTTTTATGTCACTCCACTGTCTGAATCTGCAGTTAAGTGGATCTGTCCCTAAACACACATTCTGTTAGATAACTGTCCCCCCTCCATTCGCTTCCTGTGGAAATTTTTCTGCCAAAATTTAAATAAGAATAAACTAACAGAGTTCTATAAATCATGTTTTGTGCACTGAAATGTGTTACTCACAAAATGAAGGTGTAGTATGATTGATCACAATATGGGAAAACCTCTATTTACAAAGCAGAAATGGACAGGATTGCCTTGAAGATGATGTTTGGTTAGTTGAAATGATTAAAAGTTCATAGTTGCATTCTGCACTGCTTGCTATTAAATATAGCTTTAAACTTCAACTAAATACAGCGGCATATTTTGTCTTATGAAAGCATAATAGTTTTGTGGACACAATGGCACTCGTCATAGGTATTGGAAAAAGCAAGTGGAAAGGGCAATTTAAAATTATTTTTGGCATTTCAAAGAACTTCTTTCAATTGAAATGGGTCTCTCATTCTTTATTGGAAACACAGATTTGGTTATTTGGGACTTAAAATTGTTTTCTTCACAGAAGAATGTTATATTCACGATGTGAAAACTTTGTACTCTTCATACTGTTTTTCAAGTTTTAGTGGTGTGACAAGTACATGTAAATTTGGTAAATTTGAGTCATTTTGTAATGTGCTAAAACTCTCTGTATGAACTGTGTGCTGGAAAACTAATTCTGCACATGAAAAATGACAAAGCGGCAAGGATATGTGCAAATAAACTGAATGTTTGCCACAACTGTGTGTCAGAGGCTAGATTTTCTGGTAAGTGAAGTGATTTAAAAACAAATTTCACACAAAACCTTAACAAAAACATAATAGTGTTGACAGCAGCAACATCGCTACTACCATGTGGTACCTAGGTCTCCATTATTTTCAAAGAGCGAAAGATTCACAGCTTCACATCTTCCAGAACTATCAAGTTCCATTTTTTTTCCTTAACATCCCAGAACTGATAAAATTCACATGACTTTTACTTTTTAAGGTGTTCAATTTATTTGCAAACCAGTATTGATATAAATACACTAGAAAATATTTTGGGTATGAAGATATTCATTCCTTCCAATTTCATCCCTGTCTTGTGTATTGCCTGTTGGAATATACACATGCTTGATTTCATACATGTCCATCTTGAGAAACAATGACATACAACATCTCATCTCGCTTGCCTCATTTCTTTGGCCCCTGTGAGAATTCTCTCAAGATGATCTCTGTTCTTGATCCCCATTTCCTCAAGATCTTTTCTGGAGAGATCTGCAACAAATCTTATGTCATCCCAACCACTGCAGACAAAATTGTCAATGTAAACACTCAAATTGAGACATGCTAGCCATTCCTGTAGCGTGCGGGATCTGGACATGTTGTCCTGGAAAAAAGGAAGGCAGTAACAGTGAATGAAACCTTCAATCTTCACACCAAGAAGTTTGTGAAAAAAAATTTAGAGTGTAAAAAACCACTCATTTCAGTTAGCAAATTTTTTTAACAACCAATTAAAACAGTTGAAATGTTCTGAAATAAAATTGGAAATAAATATACCCGTATGATAGAGATATCAAAACAAATAGTGGAAAGAAGTATACAAGAAAGGAGAAGTATAATGTTCACTCTTGATAAAAAGTTTGTACCACAAATTGCTCAAAGGTCAAATGTAAAGTGAATTAAATTTGTACTAGAGGAGCAATACATAGCTTCTTATAATTAAAAGGTAAAAGACACTGAGTAATAACAACATTAAAAACCTATATACACCGCTCCCTCGATAACTCGCGCACAACGGGGTCCAAAAACATAGACCACACTATAAGCGAGGGCGCGAGTTACCGAGAGACCTCAAAAAAATTAAGAAAGGGATGCCATCCCCGCTGGACATCGAGAAAACCGCAGTGGGGGTGGGGATGGGTAACGGGGCTGTTTAATGGCGGAATACTCGTTTTGTAATTACATTGGGAATAATTGTCAATAAAGAGCTTTTTCTAATGTAGTTGTTTGCTTTTCTGTACAAATTACCTTTATTTTCAAGATAACGAACCTCTGAAAGATCGTTAACAACATTAGTCCAAGCGGTTTGAACAACACGTGTACGCGATACATTGTGTATTACGTCACTGCTTTTTGTTGTTGTTGATTCACAACTAAACAAGATTCCTTTTTTCAAAAACTATTGACATTTATTTCGTGAAACAACCGTCAATACCGAACCTCGATTTATTTATTGTTCCATTAGTAAAATATGGATGCCGTGATTTCATATCAAGTAACAGTGAAACTTCGTCTCATCCTTGCAACCGCATCTGTAAAAACAAAGCTTTTATTCTCCAAGTACTCATTTGGCTTGATTGCCTTACTATCTTTGATTACATTTGTGAATGAGTAGGCTAATTTAAGGTAGTTTAATTATATTACTTACATAATAATATTTATTGTGATACTACTGATAGTATAGGGAGTGATACTACTGATAGTATAGGGAGTTGTACTACTGATAGTATAGGGAGTTATACTACTGATAGTATAGGGAGTGATACTACTGATAGTATAGGGTGTTATACTACTGATAGTATAGGGTGTTATACTACTGATAGTATAGGGAGTTGTACTACTGATAGTATAGGGAGTTATACTACTGATAGTATAGGGAGTGATACTACTGATAGTATAGGGAGTTATGCTACTGATAGTATAGGGAGTTATACTACTGATAGTATAGGGAGTTATACTACTGATAGTATAGGGAGTTATACTACTGATAGTATAGGGAGTTATAGTACTGATAGTATAGGGAGTTATACTACTGATAGTATAGGGAGTTATAGTACTGATAGTATAGGGAGTTATACTACTGATAGTATTGGGAGTTATACTACTTATATTATTGGGAGTTATGCTACTTATAGTATAGGGAGTTATGCTACTTATAGTATAGGGAGTTATGGTACTGATAGTATAGGGTGTTATACTACTGATAGTATAGGGAGTTATGCTACTTATAGTATAGGGAGTTATACTACTTATAGTATAGGGAGTTATGCTACTTATAGTATAGGGAGTTATGCTACTTATAGTATAGGGAGTTATGGTACTGATAGTATAGGGTGTTATACTACTGATAGTATAGGGAGTTATGCTACTTATAGTATAGGGAGTTATACTACTTATAGTATAGGGAGTTATGCTACTTATAGTATAGGGAGTTATGCTACTTATAGTATAGGGAGTTATGCTACTTATAGTATAGGGAGTTATGCTACTTATAGTATAGGGAGTTATGCTACTGATAGTATAGGGAGTTATACTACTGATAGTATAGGGTGTTATAGTACTGATAGTATAGGGTGTTATAGTACTGATAGTATAGGGTGTTATAGTACTGATAGTATAGGGAGTTATGCTACTGATAGTATAGGGAGTTATACTACTGATAGTATAGGGAGTTATGCTACTTATAGTATAGGGAGTTATGCTACTTATAGTATAGGGAGTTATGGTACTGATAGTATAGGGTGTTATACTACTGATAGTATAGGGAGTTATGCTACTTATAGTATAGGGAGTTATACTACTTATAGTATAGGGAGTGATACTACTGATAGTATAGGGAGTTATAGTACTGATAGTATAGGGAGTTATACTACTGATAGTATAGGGAGTTATACTACTGATAGTATAGGGAGTTATACTACTGATAGTATAGGGAGTGATACTACTGATAGTATTGGGAGTTATACTACTTATAGTATAGGGAGTTATGGTACTGATAGTATAGGGAGTTATGCTACTGATAGTATAGGGAGTTATACTACTGATAGTATAGGGAGTGATACTACTGATAGTATAGGGAGTTATGCTACTTATAGTATAGGGAGTTATGCTACTTATAGTATAGGGAGTTATGCTACTTATAGTATAGGGAGTTATGCTACTTATAGTATAGGGAGTTATGCTACTTATAGTATAGGGAGTTATACTACTGATAGTATAGGGTGTTATAGTACTGATAGTATAGGGTGTTATAGTACTGATAGTATAGGGAGTTATACTACTTATAGTTTAGGGAGTTATGCTACTTATAGTATAGGGAGTTATACTACTGATAGTATAGGGTGTTATACTACTGATAGTATAGGGAGTTATGCTACTTATAGTATAGGGAGTTATACTACTTATAGCATAGGGAGTGATACTACTGATAGTATAGGGAGTTATAGTACTGATAGTATAGGGAGTTATACTACTGATAGTATAGGGAGTTATACTACTGATAGTATAGGGAGTTATACTACTGATAGTATAGGGAGTGATACTACTGATAGTATTGGGAGTTATACTACTTATAGTATAGGGAGTTATGGTACTGATAGTATAGGGAGTTATGCTACTGATAGTATAGGGAGTTATACTACTGATAGTATAGGGAGTTATGCTACTTATAGTATAGGGAGTTATGCTACTTATAGTATAGGGAGTTATGCTACTTATAGTATAGGGAGTTATGCTATTTATAGTATAGGGAGTGATACTACTGATAGTATAGGGAGTTATGCTACTTATAGTATAGGGAGTTATGCTACTTATAGTATAGGGAGTTATACTACTGATAGTATAGGGTGTTATAGTACTGATAGTATAGGGTGTTATAGTACTGATAGTATAGGGAGTTATACTACTTATAGTTTAGGGAGTTATGCTACTTATAGTATAGGGAGTTATGCTACTGATAGTATAGGGAGTTATACTACTTATAGTATAGGGAGTTATACTACTGATAGTATAGGGAGTTATACTACTGATAGTATAGGGAGTTATACTACTTATAGTATAGGGTGTTATACTACTGATAGTATAGGGAGTTATACTACTTATAGTATAGGGAGTTATGCTACTGATAGTATAGGGAGTTATACTACTTATAGTATAGGGAGTTATACTACTGATAGTATAGGGAGTTATACTACTTATAGTATAGGGTGTTATACTACTGATAGTATAGGGAGTTATACTACTTATAGTATAGGGAGTTATGCTACTTATAGTATAGGGAGTTATACTACTGATAGTATAGGGAGTTATACTACTTATAGTATAGGGAGTTATACTACTGATAGTATAGGGAGTTATACTACTGATAGTATAGGGTGTTATACTACTGATAGTATAGGGTGTTATACTACTGATAGTATAGGGTGTTATACTACTGATAGTATAGGGTGTTATACTACTGATAGTATAGGGAGTTATACTACTGATAGTATAGGGTGTTATACTACTGATAGTATAGGGTGTTATACTACTGATAGTATAGGGTGTTATACTACTGATAGTATAGGGTGTTATACTACTGATAGTATAGGGTGTTATACTACTGATAGTATAGGGTGTTATAGTACTGATAGTATAGGGTGTTATAGTACTGATAGTATAGGGAGTTATACTACTGATAGTATAGGGTGTTATAGTACTGATAGTATAGGGAGTTATACTACTGATAGTATAGGGTGTTATAGTACTGATAGTATAGGGTGTTATAGTACTGATAGTATAGGGAGTTATACTACTGATAGTATAGGGTGTTATACTACTGATAGTATAGGGAGTTATACTACTGATAGTATTGGGAGTTATACTACATTAAACCCACAAAACGATTCTTGCAGCCTCAATCTTAACTTCTTCCATATCACACTTCTCTGTCCTCATGCAATTATCGCATTCTCAAGAAGTGGTCTTATGTATGTAAAACATAACTGTCTCTGGGATAATCAATCCAGAGTGAATGAACAATTCTGCAGGACATTCAGTCATTTCCAAATGCTATTAAGAATATATCGGATGTGTTCAGACCATATTCCTCTTTTTTGAATGAACTCATGATGTGTTTATGTAAGGATATTTTGGTCACTTGAGTGTTGTCCATAAGGAGAAGAGGATGATAACATTTTCTTGATTTCACTGATATTATCATTGTTTCAGTTTTATTAGTGTTAACATTTATGAATTAATGTTTGACCAAGATCTATTTTCGAAAGATCACTGTTCAGGTTGGTAGTGGCAGCACTAAGACTATCAACAGTATTATACAAACTGTAAATAAGCACTTACTGCCCTCCATCATTATAATGCAGTAGTTGCAGAGATGCTGCAAGAATTTTATCTAAAGGGGGGAGCTTCCCCCTCGTCACCAAAATAAGTGGGGAGTAGAAAAAAAATGAGGGGGGGGGGGAATGGGAATAGTTAAATATTTAACTAACACATAAATATCTGTCTCTTTCTTTCTTCCTGCTCTATTGAAATGAAACTCCTCAACAAAAGATGTCTCCTCTAGTTGTATAAACATTAATCTGTTGATCATTTCTGAGCTTAATTTGTTTCTTATCTGTGTGTGAATATTGTTCTGTGCTGAGAACCCCCTTTCACATATGCATAGCTAGCTAAGCCAGCTTGAACAAGTTGGAAAACTGTTCTTTGTGGTTGTTATGTACAAGTTTCCACAGCTCATTGGTATTGTCTCTTGGATATCTCTGCTCTAAAATAATATTTTTCACTAACATGAGCTCTGCCAAAGTTTCACTTTCTTGAATCAGTGCTTTGATGCAAACAATGCCAGATTTCTTATCTGTTCCACAATGTTGTATTAGGGTTTTAATTCCATCAATGCCATAGTCAGCTTGTTCAGACAGAAGTATTTTTATCAAAAATAAATATCGTTACTTTTTAACTTCTCTTTAGATTCTTATTTATACAATTTATCTTAACCCTTAGAGTGCTATATAGTTTTGTAGCACAAGATCTGTCAAGGCAGAATTGTTCGAGAAAAGAAATGAAAATTGCACTCTACTTATAAATTGCCTGTATTTTAATTAGGCTTAGTATTCTGCCTTTTTTACCTTTAATTTCGAAATACTGCTTAATAGGGGGTTGACCGGCATGCCGTCTGTTTTCGTCCAACCAGCATGTACATCGCACTTGTATTCAACATCATTTTCGGGTTCAAAACTACTCACTGGTATTTCCAGTAACACTTTCTGGGCTCCAATAGTCTCATATACTTCAAAACTTTAAAAATCATTGTCATCATACTATCATCGGCCAGTATCTGCCGAACAAAATCGTCATCAGAAGATAAGCTATGTTGGGAGTCAGCCATTTTGGGTTTTCTAGGAGCCCTTTCTTTAAACACGCATTTGTAAAACTTCCTTCATGATTGCAAGGTTAAACTTCGACAATGCTTGTTCCAGGGCCCAAATATGCCAATCAGAATTTAGTTTAACGACCATTCATGTCAAGCCGAAGTACACAGATGTGTAAATTGTTGGTTATGCGATTGCTTAGGCATAGTTTATACATGGCAATAGGCGACCCATTCACTATCATTCCTCACTGACAGAATGAACCAAAACAGTTTCATCAGTAGCAGCAGACGGTCCCCCTAGGCAAACATTATAATTATAAATAAAAACTTAACTGGATCTGTGTTTTGTTGTGTATAAATGGTTGCTTATGCGATTGCTTAGGCATAGTTTATACACGGCAATAGGCGACCCATTCACTACCATTCCTGCAAATAGTCTGCATTAATATGCATGAGCTGTATTAATACATCACTCGCCAGCCAATCAAAACATTCCCAGCTGTCACGTGCAGCGTCTTTGTTCAATTGTTCTTGGTTGGAGCGGAGAGCGACAGCATGCATATTTCTGTCAAATTGTGCTTCACAACTTTTATTCGCGTGTGCATATCTTGCTTATTTTCACAACACGGATTTTCCTTACTGCAGCTACAATTCCCCGTTTGTTTCCTCTTCACATTCCGTGAATTCATCAGTAGTTATCGTAACCGTTCGTTGGACACTCAAGGCCTTTCCTTTGTCTGCAAACAATGGCGTCACGCTCTTCAAGAAGTCGGAGGTCTGTCCCATACGACTTGGACAATCCTTTCAACTGGACTACTCTCCGTTTAAAGCAGAAACTTGAGTCGATAGGCATTAAAGTGTCTGCTGTTCTCCCGAAGCACGCCTTAAGACAGTTATACATGGATAATGCCCCTTCCACCAGTTCACGGCCTGCTGATCGTTTGACGAGACAAGAGAGGAACAACCCAACTCAATCGCTACCAAGCACACTTCAGTCTGAAGAAGAAGTTGCATCCCTCAATACACATTCAAGTCCACGTCAACGTAGCCGTAGTGCGACAATTGTTCATGATGATTCTGCAGAGGGATTCACTTCAGAGGAAGTCAGTGAAGCGGCAACAGCAGTGCGGTGCAATGTTCCGGAAGTAGTAACTAGTTCCAACATGGCCACCATAGATGTAAACGCAGAGTCTAACGCCAACATAATGACCTCAATCCACTCCATTCAGCGTTCTATTGTGGACCTCAATAACTCTATTACTCACATCATGGCACGACAACAGGCATCTTCTCCGGATTTATTCTTAGGCGACTCAATACATATCTCATCGCCGCCAGTAGCCCAGCTTGCGACTCTGATCAATCGGCTGATGCAGTCGCTGGGAGTTTCGCCGGAAATACTTCAAGCTATTGACGTGGTATCTGAAATCCAGCGGAAGCATATACTCGATGGTAAGAACGTCAATCTTGCCACTCTTTTGCTACCACACTTAGAATTGGATCTATCAAATCAAGATGACAAGGCTGGGAAGAATGATCCCCGGTTGCTTAAGCGTCTTAGTATTAGTGAGTTCATAACGGCTTTCGGAAAGTTTAAAAGAATCATCTGTTCTGTTTACCCCAACAGACGCCATGAATTGGACATGTACGAGGCCGACATTATCAAAATTGCCAATGTCTATGGGGACATATTCTACGACTATCACAATGTCTACTCCAGTCAGGCGGCTATTGCCCTGCGTGACTTCAAACTCAAAGTCAACTGGGCTCTGAGGGACCAGGCAGCTCTTCAGCTATTGATTGGAGGCCGCAAAACAACAACATGCGACATCTGCAATTCTGTTACTCACCCAACTGACTTTTGCCCACAAAAAACGTTCACTGCCACACCCATTGGTAACATAGCCAACAGAAGGCAAATGGATATTGACAAGTACGGCCGTCCTAGACAGATGGTGGATGGAAAGGAACTTTGTAACAATTTTAATTCCAGACGTTGTTGCCACCGAACTACTTGCCACTTCTTACATACCTGCAATCAGTGCTGGGCCAAAACGCATAGGGCAGCCGCATGCCCAAAGAACCCATTGCACAGTTTTTCCAGCACTGGTACATGCAATGTCCATACCCATCGCAAATCAGTGCCAGACAAGGTGCAACAAATCTGACCAACTTTCTCGCCACATGCTTCCACCCCCATTGACATCAACAGATTGCAGCTTGAACTCCTTAATCATCCTGATCAGGACTTCGTTCAATATTTGTCTTCCGGTCTGAAACATGGTTTCGACACTATGGTGCATAAAACTCACTTGCCTACAAAAGAGTGCAAAAACTTGCTTTCTGCTTCTAAACAACCGAATATTGTGGATCAGTTATTAGCAAAGGAATGTGCCAAAGGTTTCATGCTGGGCCCTTTTTCATCTCCACCATATCCAAATTACAGAGTAAGTCCTGTCGGTATCGCGGAAGGTAAATATTCAAAAAAGAAGAGAGTTATCATTGACCTGTCATCTCCCCATGGCGACCATGTTCATGCAAGTATCAATGAACTTATTGACAAGGATAAATGCTCCCTAAGCTATGTCAAGATTGATGATGCCATCCGAATCATTCAGAGTTATGGTAAGGGAGCTATTATGTGCAAAACTGACATTTCAGATGCTTTAAAACAGATTCCCATTGCGCCTTCGCAATGGCACTTGTTCTGCGTAAAATGGAGAGGACACTATTACGTTTGTGTTCGCCTCCCCTTCGGGTCACGTTCAAGTCCAAAATTATTTGATACCTTATCTCAGGCGATCTGTTGGATAGCCAAACATAATTACGGTGTTGACGTCATCTTGCACCTCCTTGACGACTTTCTTACAATAGATCCTCCTTCTGCATGTGGTGAGAGAACTATGGCTTTGTTGACTTTAATTTTCAACAGATTGAAGATTCCCATGACTCCAAATAAGACCATTGGCCCTTGTACAGTTTTAGAATATTTGGGAATAATTCTGGACTCGGAACAAATGCAAGCATGTTTACCGCGGGATAAAGTGGAACGTATTGCGAACTACATAAAAAACTTTCTTAACAAACGTAGTGTCCGCAAGCGAGAACTGCTCCAGTTACTCAGCCACTTAAATTTTGCTACCTGTGTTATCCGGCAAGGGCGTGCATTTGTGTCATACCTCATTCGACTATCTACCAAAGTCAGGGAACTCCATCATTACGTACACTTTGATGCAAATTGCAGAGAGGAACTATATATGTGGCACCGATTCCTGGCTACGTGGAATGGAGTTTCTATGTTTCTTGACAATCAGTCCACAACATCGGACAAACTTGAATTATGCACAGATGCTTCATCCACGGTAGGGTATGGAGGTTACTTCAAAACCCACTGGTTTGCAGCTGCATGGTCTGATGATCTTAAATGATTTTTTCTGTGGAGAATGATTTCTCTATGGCATTCAGGGAGTTGTACCCCATCATTGTTGCTGCTATTATTTGGGTTGCAGAATGGGCAGGCAAATGCATAATATTTATATGTGATAATATGGCCACGGTGAATATACTTCTAAAGGGATGATCAAAATGTATGCATATAATGAAATTAATGCGTAAACTTACATGGTGTGCGGCTTCTTGCAAACTTTTATTTTTCTGCCAAACACATTCCTGGAGTTGTCAACAATACAGCTGATGCTTTGTCCCGCCTTCAATTTCAGAAATTTCATGCACTGGCTCTGGACGCGGATCTACAACCCAGCACATGCCTGCCACCTTCGGAAGTCTTGTGGACCTGGATACAGAGGTAGAGATTTTGTGGAACCAGGCTTTAAGCCCTGTGACACAAATCGCCTACAACACTGCATTCAACGCTTTTAGGACCTTCATGCTGATGTGTGGCTTCGCCTCAAACATGCAACTTTTGCCAGCTATTATGGAGGACACCTTAATCTACTTTGTGACACATTGCAATAGAGTCCTCAACTTAAAGCATTCTACAATAAAATTGTACCTCTGTGGCGTTAGGTTCAAGTATATGCAGGCTGGTTTGCAATCACCATTCACCACAGACAGAAATAATCTGCCTCGTCTTGCCACCATCCTCCGGGCTTTAAAAAAAACCCAAGGTTCACCTGCAAAACTGCACCAGCCTATTACATACAATATCCTAACAAGCATTTGTACAATTCTGCGTGGAGGAGTATTCGACACACACACGGATTTGCTGTTATTGACTGTCTGCACAGTTGCTTTCTGTGGCTTTCTGAGATGTGGGGAATTCACTGTTCGGGATTCCTTCAATCCAACCATTCATCTCTGTGTCGGCGATGTGCACTTCCACCTTGAAACTGCTTTTCTCAAGTTAAAATCGTCAAAAACCGACCCTTTCCGTAAGGGCGTGACCGTTCAGTTTCATGCCACAGGTCGCGCTATATGTCCATACTCTGCTCTGAAGACTTTTATGCAATTCAGGAGACGCTGATCGCCCCTGCCATATGCCCCGCTCTTCATTACGGCTACAGGTCAGGCATTATCAAGAGTTGAGTTCCTTAATCACATGCAATTTGTCTACCGTAAGATGGGAATGGAAACTTCTCAGTTTAGTGGCCATTCATTCCATATAGGTGCAGCTACTTCTGCGGCAGCGGCTCGGCTGGAAGACCATATAATCAAAGTTCTGGGCTGGTGGTCTTCAGATTGTTACACAAGATACATTCGCACTCCTCACAGTGCTATCCGGGCAGCGCAGAGAGCCATGGCCATGGATGCGAATAGCAATACACAGCGACCATGATCATGCTGCATTAAACATACAAGGATAGGAGGTCTCTCATTCACGTTGTTCTTCCATCCTGGTTGTGTTTTTCTGGATTCAGTTCTACGGTGCTTTGCCATGTGATGTGATCGCTGTGGTTCCACTTTCCATAGTAGTGCATTGTGTTCTATATTCATCGTATGTGTTGAGTTCTGCACGCGTGTGATACAGGTGTTCATTGTGTGGCATTTGTGCATATCTATCATCTTCATTGCCATATGTGCTATCAGTGCATTCAGTTCATGGAGGTATTAGTGCATTCTCAGGGTCTTCTTCTGCCCATTTCATGGATGTGATCATCTTGTTTCCTGCCCGAGTTGGATGTGATCATTGAATCGTTTCCATTCTCAATTTCCTACGGATTCATCATTGCCATCTTCCAAGATGTATCTTTCTCATGCTATGCCACCATCGTCCTACTCAGATTGGTACGCAATTATTTCACATAATGCTGTCGATACATGATCAGATGTCTTTGCAACACTGCAGTGTTTTCAGCACGCATGGAACCACTCTCAGCCATTCATTCGCACAAGACTTTAAATTTACATATATCATAGACTTCTTGCAATTCAAGTGACTTTATCTTGATAATTGCAATATTCTGGTGTTGGAGTGGTGATATCGGTCTTCTTGTAGTAATTGCATGCTGTTTCTTGCCATTGTTGATTTTTCTTTTTTCCCACCTGTATGTATAACTATCTTTTCCATTATGTTTGCATAGACTGCTGTGAAATAGTGCAGTGTTTTGAGCGTGCATGGAACCACTCCGAGACATTCACACAAGATTTGACATTTTTCATACATCATAGACTTATTGCGGTTCATTTGACTTTGTCTTCATAAGTTCGAGTCTGGTGTTGCAGTTGTAATACCAGTCTACTCATAGTAATTGCATGCTGTTTCTTACCATTATCGATTTATTTCTACATGTATGTATACCTTACTTTTCCATTATTGTTGATATGCTGCTGTTGTATAAACAAACATTTTTTTTTTCTCTCTTCATTGAACACTGAAGGCTTCCCCATCTTTTTACATTCTTGGGGGACAACATCTGCTGCACATATGTTCTCTTTGGGCATTCACTTCATTCCATTCCGTTTATTCACCCAAGAATCTAATGTCAGCGCTATATGGCGTATTCAATCTAAACCCATTGAGTGAAGTCCACACAGTTGCCGCTGTCATCCCAACCTTCGTTGGACAGCCCAGTCTTCGCTGGGCTCCTTCAGTTTCCGCTGAAGAAACTTTACTCAAGGGTTATCCATAACATTCTGTCAGGGAGTTTCACAGCCCAGCTGTGACCTCTGTACAACCACGTTGAATCACTCACTGACAGAATGAACCAAAACAGTTTCATCAGTAGCAGCAGACGGTCCCCCTAGGCAAACATTATAATTATAAATAAAAACTTAACTGGATCTGTGTTTTGTTGTGTATAAATTGTTGTTTATGCGATTGCTTAGGCATAGTTTATACATGGCAATAGGCGACCCATTCACTACCATTCCTGCAAATAGTCCACATTAATATGCATGAGCTGTATTAATACATCACTCACCAGCCAATCAAAACATTCCCAGCTGTCACGTGCAGCGTCTTTGTTCAATTGTTCTTGGTTGGAGTGGAGAGCGACAGCATGCATATTTCTGTCAAACCGCCGCCATCCCCGCCTCAACGCCTGCAGTGTTCAATGGACATGGGAAAGTCTGTGCTGCTGCCTGTTACTTGCCCTAAATAAAGGGCATTCACTTCATTCCATTCCGTTTATTCACCCAAGAATCTAATGTCAGCGCTATATGGCGTATTCAAACTAAACCCATTGAGTGAAGTCCACACAGTTGCCGCTGTCATCCCAACCTTCGTTGGACAGCCCAGTCTTCGCTGGGCTCCTTCAGTTTCCGCTGAAGAAACTTTACTCAAGGGTTATCCATAACATTCTGTCAGGGAGTTTCACAGCCCAGCTGTGACCTCTGTACAACCACGTTGTGCCATTCAGTAACCGCTGAATCACTCACTGACAGAATGAACCAAAACAGTTTCATCAGTAGCAGCAGACGGTCCCCCTAGGCAAACATTATAATTATAAATAAAAACTTAACTGGATCTGTGTTTTGTTGTGTATAAACAGTTGCCTACCGGAAAAAAGACAGATAACGACACAAGTGCTACTAGACCCTGATTGGTGGCGCAACTTATGCTGCGAGAAGCACTTTAAGGGTTAACAGTCAAATAAAAATTGTATACTGTGCAGAGGACATTTTAATATGCGCGACTTTAAACTAATTTGCGGGAGTTCTCGCTCATCACAGCTTTCCAAGTGCGCAAATTCGTACAAATTTTGTGTGATTCCCCTGGCAGCATCTCTGTAGTTGGGGTCTATAAATGTTGACGATGTTATGTACTAAACCACGCTAAAGTGTAGTGAGCACTGTGGTATATACTAAACTGTGGTATAGCGACAACCGCAGTCTGACCGAACTGCAGTATAGTAGGAATGATCAAAAATTCAATGACTGCATCTGTGAGTGTTGGTGGTGGTGGAGAGGAGAATAATATTTTAAAAAGGAAATAAAGGTATAATGCTAAACTTTGTGCTGTTTTCTTTCAACTCATATTGTCATACATTTGAAGACCTATTCTGGTCATGGGGTCCATAGTGGTACCAAAATATAACCATACACATGTTATAATGAAGCAAGTTATAATGGGTGAGAGCTGCATTAGTATTTAGTCTATAATGTGAAGAAATGTTAGCAGCTACAATTTTTCTCCATTCTGAGTAATTTACAGTTACATGTTGCTTTCTGTTAGGAAGGTAGTCATTTAGCCATTTTAAAATGTTGCCTCTAACACGGGCTTTGTCCTTTATGCCACAACTCTACCACAGGCTTTGCTTATGTTAAAAAAAATGTTCTGATTTCTTTGTCTTTGTAAAGAGCATGATAAAACACAGTATGACATTTTAAAAATTCCGGTTGACTCAGAAAAGACAAGATGCCAGCTTGACCTCCACACAGGTAAATTTATGACCATTGAGGCTTCAAATTGTGTGCCAGTGACCTTACTGAAATGGGCTTGCTTAAGAGGAAGTTAGATTTATGGGTGAGACAAGATACGTGATGTTTATCAGCATGCAATGTCAGTAATTATCAACCTACGCCTCTGATAGACTTTTTCTCTGGTAGAGGTGGTGGCTGTTCACTTGGTGGCCGTGTTAAGGGTCGAGGGGGAGCAGAGGGAGTCCGAAGCTCCAGATTTCCCTGTTGGTTGCTTTGCCCCATGACTGGAACAGTTCGTCGTGGCGGTAAACCTGGATGTATTGACAAATAGGTCGGCGATGTTGGTTTGAACTCCAAACCTCCATCTGGTAATGGCTGTGGAGGTCGCTCATCTATGCTGGTCATCTTGTTTAGCTGTAAACAGAGTGTCAAAGTATGAAATTTTGGAAATTTAAAGGAAATTTATGACTAAAAAAATATTGACAGACATGTGAAGAACAAATTTATTACAAAATTTTTAGTGTAAATAAGACTTGGTGCAAAATTTGTGTAGCACAGTAATCAATCATTTTAGAGCAAATTTAGTACAGTCTTTCAATATGGTCACTTCCCTTAAATAAACTCTCTTATCCTGCTTGGGTCTTCATTTCATCTACATATTCCAACTATCTTCAACAGTCACATCCCATATCCAGCCAAAATTGATTTTTCCTGTCAGTGGCAGAGGTTGCACTGAATACAGTCTTGTCTCATTTATTCTACTTCCATTACACATTAATATGATAAAGGATTGATAGCCTGGTATTATAACTCCTTTAAAAATCAAACCCATTTATTAGACATTGCACTAAAGCAACAATTTAGACTGTATACCATATGTAACTATGCAGAGACAGTCCAAGTAGCAAACAATATTAGACTGTATACCATATGTAACTATGCAGAGACAGTCCAAGTAGCAAACAATATTAGACTGTATACCATATGTAACTATGCAGAGACAGTCTAAGTAGCAAACAATATTAGACTGTATACCATATGTAACTATGCAGAGACAGTCTAAGAAGCAAACAATATTAGACTGTATACCATATGCAACTATGCAGAGAAAGTCTAAGAAGCAAACAATATTAGACTGTATACCATATGTAACTATGCAGAGACAGTCCAAGTAGCAAACAATATTAGACTGTATACCATATGTAACTATGCAGAGACAGTCTAAGTAGCAAACAATATTAGACTGTATACCATATGTAACTATGCAGAGAAAGTCTAAGAAGCAAACAATATTAGACTATACCATATGTAACTATGCAGAGACAGTCCAAGTAGCAAACAATATTAGACTGTATACCATATGTAACTATGCAGAGACAGTCCAAGTAGCAAACAATATTAGACTGTATACCATATGTAACTATGCAGAGACAGTCCAAGTAGCAAGCAGGATGAAAATGGTGCTTTCTGGTTTAAAACTGATGGTCTCTTCCTTCTTCTTCTACACTGAAGAAGAAAAGACTTCTCCCTATTTTGGGAACCAAGAATGCTCTCTGTTACATATAAACACAATAGACACAGATCTGCTGTACCATAATAAGCCAGCAGATCTGAGTCTATCCTGTTGACCTGAGATCTTAAGTAGAATTAATAGTACAGATACTAAACTCCTCACACATAATGTGACAGCAGATCTGGGTCTATGTTGTTTTACAGATGGATGTACATTTTAATGGATAAATACAGTATAATTTAACATAGGGGCTAAAGTTATGTTGTTTGTAGATGGGTGTATATTATAAATGGATAAATACGGTATATTTTAACATGGACTAAAACTATGTTGTTTATAGATGGTTGTAAATTATACATTGATAAATATGGTATATTTTAACATAGCGGCTAAAGCTATGTTGTTTGCAGATGGGTGTAAATTATACATTGATAAATATGGTATATTATAACATAGCTGCTAAAGCAATGTTGTTTGTAGATCGGTGTTGCTAAAGCTATGTTGTTTATAGATGGGTGTAAATTATACATTGATAAATACGGTATACTTTAACATAGCGGATAAGCCATGTTGTTTGAAGATGGGTGTAAATTATACATTGATAAATATGGTATACTTTAACATAGTGGCTTAAACTATGTTCTTTGAAGATGGGTGTAAATTATACATTGATAAATATGTTATACTTTAACACAGCGGCTCATGGCAATAGCAGTGACTCAGTTGTTAGCATGTCAGTCTTAAACCAGAAGGGTGTGAGTTCGAATCCTGCCCAGACCAGGCCCGGATGGCTGCTGTTGTGCGTTACTCTCATTGCATCAGCACCATGTAACTGTACCTGTGCTGAAGTACTGTTCAATACCAATCAATCAATCAATCAATCAATTGTGGATGAAAATAGCCATTTACTCAAAACTTCTCCATAGTAATTACCAAATTATTTGGAATAAATCTGAGAAATAACTGGAACAAACATGCAAATATAGATAATTCTGTGTCATTGTTATTCTTCCATCTTACATACTAGTAATCAATCATTATTTACACCAGCCACCACTGAAAAACAAAAACAAAAATGTTTTTTAAAACTAAGAGCTATGTTAAACAAGCAGATGATGTTCCAATACTTTAAAATGGGTGACACGACAAAACAACATACATCAAACCAAGGAATGGCCTGATGGCTAAAAAATCTTAAATATTTATTGGGGCATAACATTTTTGTTTTTGTTTTTAAATGGGTAAAGAATATTAACAATTGTATTCACCATATAAAATAATATTGTGGATTGGGTGGTAAGCAGAGATGCTAACCCCTACCAATGTGAAATAGGAATGACAGTTTCAAAAAGTTGGAATCTGAATGTAAAAATAGCAAATCTTCAATGTTTTATCTAACAATATTTTCCCTTCATTTGACATGCCAAAGTCCATCAAGAAAGCACTGCAATATAAACCTCCAATACTGATGCCCTGCATATCCCATTTACATTTTCTGTAGCACGTGTCAATTTTTTGTCAAGGTATAATCCCCATCAGCCAGTTTCTTTTTTGACAAGTATTAATAAAAAAATGAAACTGGCCAGAGTTTTCCAATGGATATGATTGAACAGCTTAATGGAGTGGACCTCTGAGCCTCCTTCAAGCCAAATTTCCATCTTTTTTCTTGCAATAAACCACAGCCTGAGATCCTCTTCCAGTGACCCACCAACACTGAATCCTACAAAAGCTGAATGAGCATAGCAACTAAACGGAGTGACAACTCTCTTCTTCTCATACTGCCATCATCATGAACAATGAAAAGAAATGCAAACTTGATGTGCAACTTGACATTGTCCAAAGTTCCTAAACCTAATGAAACCATATCATACTTTTCTACAAGAAAATGAGCAAGTTCCTCAAGAAACTTATTAAATACCTATATATTGCAATTTTCTACACACTTGTATTACCAGATTTTCTACACACTTGCATTACCAGATTTTCTACACACTTGCATTACCAGATTTTCTACACATTTGCATTACCAGAAACATACTAAGAACAATATATAGGTAAAACAAAATGTGATTGCAGATCCAAAATCAAAGAGCACTTTGTGCACACATGCCTTAAAAGAGACACCCCTGTAGCAAGACACTTAAATCTAAATTACTCTGCTGAGCATATCCAATAGCAAATCATTTAAATTTTAAATTCTGGCCAGGAATCAGTTTTTGTTTTCATTTTTGTTGGTTTTAATGACACTTTTAACACATTATCATTCCAAGGAAATAGGAGCTAAGTGCCTTTCCCAAGGACACATTGAGGCAGCTGACCCAGGCCAGCCTGGATGGGTATCAAACCCACAACCCTTGGATTAGGAGTCTATTGCTCTACAAACTAAGCTGACGTGTCTCCCCTGACCAAAAATCTGAATTCAGCACAAATGCATAAACTGAGCAATGTATTGGAAATATCAGCTCCACACTGGTTATGCAGTAGGGCTCAATATCATGTTCCAGTCAGAAATTTACGAGACATTTCTCCCCCTGTATGGCATCTCTGGGAAAGGTAAACTTTGCGACTCTATGAAATTTTACCCCACAAAATAATCTGTTTATTCCCAAATAATTTTATTCCCATGAATATTTCTGAGGTTTTACAGCATGTCTGAGAATATAAAACTTAATACTGACCCTTGGGTGAGTAGGCGGCGCTTCTTGATTAATGAACTCTATTTCATTGTATTCACCACCTGCCTCATCTATGTTTACATGGCTCAATGGTGGGATGTGGTGTTTATTGGTGGTATCTGTATTGACCACACTATAAGCCTTGCTCAGTTCCCTATCCAAGCTGCTTTCAAACTTGGGAATGTCTGAGATAAAAATCTCAGGGTCATGGTATTCTGTGTCCAGTGCTACCAGATCTAAAAAACAACATAAATGCTAATTAATCACACAGTGTCCTTGAACAAGTAAGTCACAGTGTCCTTGAACAAGTAAGTCACCGTGGCCTTGAACAAGTAAGTCACAGAGATAGTATGTATGCATCAAGCCAAAGATATCCATGTTAAGAGGTCTAAATCTTAGTCAAATGCAAGGGATGGCAAAGACTGAGACATATATAGTTTACCCCCAAAAATGAAATTTGACTTTGTGCCCCCCAAAAGTTTGATTGTTTTTTCTCTATTTTACACAGATGAATGGATGATGGAAGAATGTAGTGAGAAACCATATAGATTAGATGGATGGAGACACAAGATAGACCAATCAACAGATTAACATACTGCTGTATACATATATATATATATATATATATATATATATAAATATATATATATATATATATATATATATATATATATATATATATATATATATTACACAGATGGTTTGGTTTGGTTTTGTGGAGTTCAACCCCATTTTTTAGCACATCATAGACTATACATGGTGACCAGGATATTCAGTGGAGAAAGAACTTGCTAAGAACCATCGATCCATGGAAGCTTTCTCACATACCCACATTGGTCAAGCAAAGGAAATGGAGCCAAGTGGATTTCTCAAGGACACACGGTGGCAGAAGACCCAGGCTGGCCTGGGCTGGTACTGAAACCTCAATGCTTGGATTACAATTCCGATGCTCAACCAACTGAACTACCACTGCTCCCTCCTGATAGATATCCTTAAAGCAAATTATTTTACCAGACATGCCAGGCAGATCAAAAGTTTTGACCGGTACATACTCTGAGCAACTGGACATTGCGCATAGTATATCTAAAATATCAATACATTAAATTGTCTTTAATTTCTTTATCCATTTAACTGCCAAATAAACACCTTAATGAAGTAAAATTCAAAGGTCACTATGTCGAGTTTACAGATTGTTTCTTTGTAATACAATCAATAAAGGTGTAGCTGACTAAGTTTAATTCAAAGGTGACTAGGTCTAGTTTACATACTGTTTCTTTGCTGGTCACTCAATAGGTGTCACCGACTAAGCTTGTTTGGTCATTATGTTTTCCTAATTGTTAACAACCTATAGCCACAAAACACAAGATAAATGAGGTGTGAAAGCTTATCTCCTGGATTTATTAAAAACTCTATCACTGAAGACTGCCCCAACTGTAATGTAGATTTAACTATATTCTGCTGATAGTGTTGGCACATCATACCTTTAGAACAAAATATGTGAAGCCTAGGCACGAATTAAGAAAAACAGATACTAGCAACAACAACCAACTATTATTATCTTCTAAGACTTATTGGGGACCTCATCAAATACAACTTCACCATCTGACTTTACTGGAAATGTCCATCAATCAGATGTTACATATTTTTGAGGTTGTAAGTAAGATTGTTGTAAATTAATATTAATTTTTAAAAATGTTACATATTTTTTAGGTTGTAAGTCAGATTGTTGTAAATTAATATTAATTTTTAAAAATGTTACATATTTTTGAGCATGTAAGTCAGATTGTTGTAAATTAATATTCATTTTTAAAAACGGTCGAGTTGAATACAATGCTGTTGTTGGGTGAAATTTCACAGTATAGTTTTCTGAAAGAAAAAAAGATTTTTTATAAATAATTGGTTTGACAGGAAACCAGTTAGTCAAGGAAGGATAATACTAACACTAAGGCAGCAGCAAATCCATAATCAAAAATGACTCATTTTCTGGTATGTTTAATAATTAGGGACATCAATGTTTTCTTTTCTGTCACAACCTGCTATATCTCCTTTGGATGTTTTTAAATTAAATTTCAGAAACACGTGGCCCCATATTAATTTTTGAGAAAAAATGTCCAGCAAGAGCCATTAGAATGTCAGGATCCCCGATATATATATATATAGAGAGAGAGAGAGAGAGAGAGAGAGAGAGAGAGACAAGAGCCTTAAATTTTCATAAACAGGTAGTTCAAAGATAAATTATATACCATAGGATTTCTTGGAATGGTGTCTTGCAAAGTTACTACGTTGACCACTGGTCTGCACATGCATCTTCCCCCTTTTAGAAAGAAAGTATTCATAAAGAAGAGAACTCCATATTCTCAATCCTGATTTGAAGAGTAAAGAAATGATTTCTATTTTAAAGTAATGATAACATTATAAATGAGCAGTGTTTCATCTTTTAACTCAAAAGAAACTTGAGGATAAACAAGTCTAATTTCACACAACAAATCCATTTCAAATAATAATAATAATAATAATAATAATAATAATAATAATAATAATAATAATAATAATAATAATAATAATGTCTTTATTTAAAGAAGGTAGCTCAATTAGTTAAATACAACTAATCTCTTTTGAGGCCCTCTACTATAAATAAACAAAGTATTATCAGCTGTATTAGGGAAAAGTATCTTCATGAAAGTTTTCTCTTTCTCTTGAAAAGCAAATTTTTAAGTCAGTTGTGTTTCTTTGAGAGTACTTACCCGATCACAATAATGTTAGGAATATAAGCTTGCTACCTCCTGAATCCAGCCCTCCTAAAAATATGAAAATTGTCATTTCTGTCTATTATCATTTAGACAAAGGGCAGTAAGTTTTGCCCATTAACTCCCCTTGACACCACTAGGTGTTGCTAATTTTAAGTTGAGCGATTTATCAGCACGGATGCTCACATGGCGGGGAGGTTGGGAGGGTTGTCAAGTAATGTGATTGGTTAAATATTCTCACAGGAACATAATTTACTTACAAATTTGCTTTCTTCTTCAAATACATTCCCTGATCACATTAACATTAGGCAAATAGGTAATAGCATTCTACCTATACCATGGGCATCCTTCAAGGGAAGAAAGGCTGGATTCCCTATATGAAAGATAACCCGCTCTCTTAACTTGAAAGCAACACAGCTGACGGTCACATGATTTGTGACAACCATACTTGGCTAAGAAGATGATTATTGAACTCTTCTTAATGACAAACTTTTCACGGGCGAATCCAGCGAAAGCTCTGATTATGCCCATGAGGTGGCTGTGTTGACTTTAACTAGGTCTTGTGGTCATCTGTGCAGCAGCCACTGGAACCACCAGATTTAAATTTTGTCTATTCAAAGCTAAATCCCAGAGATAAAAACTCAAGAAGGTTGACTCTGCATGCCAGCCAACTATTTCTATTATGTCTTGGATCAAAACATTATGTTTGAATGTGATGATCACAGAGATGATTCTAATTTCATGAGCTGAAATTCTAATGAGGTGACTCTGATATTTTGAGACTTCAGAGTATCCTGAGTGTATAACCCACTTCAGCCACGATGATAGGGCTTATGGGGTGATATCCGCTTTCCTGACATTCACCTGGAGAAAGAGTCGTTTTCTTGTTTCCATGACTTTTCTCTGTGTGCTTTAAGTATAGCTTGAGTGAGCGGACAAGATCTTGCATGGCTGTTTCTCTTGACGTGTCTACCTAAGAGAGGGAGCATATAATGACTCTCTCATTGCCCAATGACAGCAGCCTATTCTTGGCTACAAAGCCACATTTGCGTCATGAGGACTGTGGAACCATCCGATCTGAACTGAAGATAGTTTGGGTCCACCGATAGGGCATGTAACTTGCTAACCCTGCATGCTGAAGCTAAAGCTATCAGGAACATGTTTTGTATGATAGTAGGTTCAGGAAGATTCTGGCTAGAGGCTTAAATTTGTCAAAATGTACGACAGATTCCATTTTGGAAACAGGGTGAGGAATTTTGGTCTACTCAAGTCAAAATTGGCTAGTAGGTCTCATGGATATTTATCATAACCAATATCTCCTCTGCTATGACGTCAGAATGTGTCAGGTATCATGGAGTGGTAGCCTTTGATGATAATTGGGGTACACTTTTTCTCCTTGTTGAGCCAGAGAAAAAAGTCTGTCAGTTGTGGTGTTGAGGCACTTAAATGGACAATGTCGCTCACTCTGCACCAGTCCCTGAAAACATGCCACTTTCCATCATAAGCCTTCAAAGTGGAGGACCTTCTTGCTCGCAAGATTCTCTCCACAATTAAAGGTTTAAATTCTTTCCCTCGCAAGGCTTCCCTGACAAGAGCCAGGCATGAAGGAGTTGGTCCAGACAGGAATGGAACACTAGTGACAGTGGTTGTTTGAGAAGATTTGTTTTGGCCAGAAACTTCCTGGGCAGATCTATTGCCAGACTGAGTAGATCGTTCACTCAGGACTTGTCCGTTCTGAGAGGGGCTATTAGAATCATCTTGCATGTCTGACCCCTCAATTTCTGTATTATTTTCGGTACTAAGACTGTGGGTGTGTAGGCAAAGTGTGTCCATGGCCCAAGCTTCTGGGTCTGGAATTGGAAAGAAGGTGTGCAATATGCGATTCCATCTTGTCGCATAAAGGTCAATCATTGGATGCCCCAAAGTGTGCAAATCTGAAAGGCCGATTGATAGATGGACCATTCAGAATGAATTATCTGACCCTTTCTTGACAGAGAGTCAGTCAGGACAGTGAGTCTGTCAGGAATGTGTCTGATTTGTACATTGATACTGAGTTGGAAGCACCAATGCAGAAACTGCTGAACCAGAACACACAGGTCGGGTGATTTGGTTTCCCCATGTTTGAGGAGGTAGGTCACTAACACTGATTTGTTCAACATGATTAGGACTTTTTCCCAAGAGGCAGTCCTTACAGAACTGAAAGGTGTTGATTACAGCCTTCATTTCCAGATGGTTGATGTGAAGAGGCATTTCCTCTGGCTCCCACTTGCCATTGACCACTGATGCAGGAATGATCATACCTCATCCTGACCTTTTCATTGATTGGACTGAAAAAGGGGTACCATTGAGCCAGCAAGGTCATCTGTAAGGGGTGCATAAAAACATGACCTAACATAATTAGATCCACTGCTGCACTGAATAATCTGAGGGGTTGCAAAAACTCTCTCGCTGTAACCCAGTTCCTGTTGGAAACGGACTCTATATGAGTTCAATGATCCTTACCACGCGAATGTCTTGAAGTCATATGAGATTGAGATTGGTGATAAAATCCATACCCAGATGGACAAAACATTGGGATGGATGGAGGTTGAACTTGTCCCTGTTCACTAGAAAGCTGAGATGACTCAAACAGAATGGAAGATCGTTTCTGTCTTTGACAAGAATAGAACTTACCATATGTTTCTGGAGGATGTCATTCAAATACGCCGCCGTTGCTGTGGATGAAGTCAACCATGGTGATTTTTTTAAAGGCCCATAGGCTTATGTTTAGACCAAAAGGAAGAACTTAAAGAAATTTCCATGATGCTGGGTGGACAGGAACATGAAAGTATGCATCAGTCAGATTAAGACTGATGGCAAACTTGTCCCTTCTGATCGAGTCGGATTGATCATGCTCTTCCCATCTTGAATTTCGGCAGAATTATATACTGATTGAGGTGACTCGGGTCGATGATCGGCCTGAGCTTGCTGTCGGCCTTTTGCACTAGGAAGAACCTGGAATAAAATCCTGGAGATTGTAGTTTTTGAACAATCGCAACCACCCGCTTGTCAATTTAACGACCAGTTCACCTGCTGCAGGGGTGTTGGAAAAATGAAGTCTGAAGCCCCTCCAAAATTACTTGGATCACCCACTCGTTTTGCGGAAATAGAGCGATTCAATGAGAGTTGAACTGCACAAGTCCAGCGCCTACCGGTAGCCTGTCTGCAGGTCGTTGGGTAGCGAGTCAACAGCAAGAGTTTGGAGGCGAGGGCAATGAGAAAACCTGTTTCTTGACCCCTCTATAGGGTTGCCTCCTAAACTGGTTGGGTTGTTGTTTCCTTACATTTGTTTGGGATTGAAACTGATTCTGGTTCGTGAAAGATCCCTTCTCTTTTTGTCTCTCATCACCCCTCCTTTGAGACTGATTGGGCTTAAATGACTGTGGAGGCTGAGCAGCAAGTTGGAGGGGCAGTTCCTGAGCTGCCTGTCTCCTAACTTCCTCAATCTTGCCTCCAAAGAGCAACGGTGACCCAGATGGTGTCATCCTCAGTGTCAGGGCATGATGCGACTTTAACGACATGAAAGGTTGACATGCGTCACATCATAGTAAGTCCAAATTAGCAGAGGCAATCAGAGCATTCACCATAGAATGAAGTGCTGCTCTGTTAATGACCCTCACAATTCTGGCCATTGACTCCCAGGCATGCTCATTCCATGATTTTTCAGTGAGCCGGAAAATCATTAACGAGGACAAGTCCAACACAGAAGATGTAGCTATGATATTAAGTACCAGCTTTGATGCAGCATGAAATACATTGTTATTGTGTAGAAAATTAGAATATATATTGACAGCCACAACATTTTTGTCTAAGGCTGGGGGTGTAGTGTGGAAGGCATCTGAGTGTGTTTTGTATCAGCGCCATGAAAACATCGCTAGTACTAGGATTTCTGAAAAGAAAGCTGTAGAATTGCCTGGATCACATATTTTGCCAAAAACACAGTCAGTGATATCTCTGATTTTTTATGACTTTGGAATCAGAGGGAAGGATGAAGTCTCATCCTTGTTTAGATCTACCAAGGCCTTGACCTTCTGCAATGGTGGTAGGGGTGGAGGGCATTCCTAAGGCGGCAACACCCAGTAAATTTCTTTAACTGCAGCCTTAAAGTGGAACTCCTTTCCATCATTGGCTCTGAGTATGTCAGCTCTTCAGGATTATAATCACACTGACTGTGTGTATTATCCTGGCCTAGTTCTGCTTCTGTTTCTGCGTAATACATGCCCAGCGACAGGGAAGAAGCATTTTCATCATCTCTATACCCATTATGGTACTGTCCCTGCGGGCAGGTACTGAAGACACAGTTAGCCAGGTCCATAGAACAAATTTGTTGTACCTGTATAGACCGCTGGTTCACTGGTATAATGGTTGGTATGGTTGTCGACTGCATGGATGGTGGAATGGGCTGCTCCAGTACTGGCCATGTCATAAGTATGGTGATATGGATGGATCTATCAGTAAGATTCCCATAATTATCCATGTTTGGTGGCTCCATAGGCCTGTATGTGTTATGGGTTGCCAACATGGCATGCAATATGGATGGCCTGACGGCTGGACGGACTGGTTGGCATCGTACGGTATTACCATATTATATGATGAATCTATCCCCGGGACTTACAGGCCCAAAGACCATGCTTGGACATGCAGGGGGACTTACGCCCACTGGGCTGCCTAAATATGGGTGGACACTACCCCATGCTGTCAAAATTATCTATTGATGTTAGAGAGGGACAAAAGGGCAAACTGCCCCGAATTAATTAATTGCATCATCCACTCTTGTACCAGGCGATGCATCTGTAACTCAAATGATGGTGTAGAAGGCTGTGAGGATGGCAAAACTGCAGTGCCTTGCTCCTCCACTTCTACTGTGATGGTAGCCAATGGCTTCATATGCATACCTGTCAACTTGTATGGGAATCCCGTAATTTGTATGTTTTTTGGGGGGATTTTGCAGTGTACGGCCGTACAGGCATTTTGTATGGTTTTTTAATATTTAAAAAAAAAAAAATTCAGCGATTTTCACCAAGATCAGGATTTGACGGGGATTTTTATTTTCTTCATGAGATACGAGAATAGAACGTGAATCGCTTGAACCACCTATTAGATTACCCGAAATATTGATGTGTCTTTCACTTGCCGATTTGAGAGTTTTATTTCTTTATTCAAGCATGGAATTCTGCCCCCTTACTGGTCGACTGAAAATCAGGTTATCAGTAGGCATAGTACCGTATTTACGGCATGTTTTCGGAACATCAGAAAACGCAGCCAAACATGCATTAGAGCCACGATCGTATGTGTATTTTCCAAAAGAACCGCCATATTAGTAATCTATCAATCCACGGTTTAACCCTCTGCTAATCAGTGACCACTAAAATCTACCCTACAAATGCACGCAAGCTTTATTTCAGTATAATTAAGATATGAATACAAACTAAATAAAAAGATTTTGGAATTATGATTCTGAAGATATTTATAAGAGAAACATTTTAGTATCGAGAGTAGAAATGCATGTATGATGGCTAGTCTTAAAACAACAAGAGTGAGAGGCTCCATATGGGGGTTTGTGTTGTTCGTAAGCCTAGGAAGGATAAAAATAACAAGCAAGTTGCAATATACGAGTCAGAGTGATTAATATGTTGATATTTTTAAAATAAAGGTGATCTATATGTTGTGGTTCTCGTTTTTTTTTTTTTTCCCCCACCTAGCCGAGGGTAACTTCAAAGTAAGCAGAGCTTGCCGACTCCAAACAATCGTCTGCTGAAAGATTGTTTTGATACAAGTAAGCGATTTCAAGGTGTCTAGGTGATAATTGTTAATAACATAACTTGTGGGATTTCTTTCACAGGTGTGTTTGGAAATAAAAGGCAGTCATCTGGATTTCGTTAAAAGAGCATTCGATGTACCGAACATGTAGCACCCACAATCAATATTTAACATCTACAAAGAGGTTTATTACCTGTAGAACAATAACTATGTTTAACCTGTGGTACATAATGCCTCAGGGATAATGGGTTTGTTTTGTTGCACAATGTCAATAAATTTACTAATCCATACAGTAACAATGATAAGTAATTATCCAATACATTTTCATACCTGTCAACTTGTATGGGAATCCCGTAATTTGTATGGTTTTTTTTGGTCTGGTGTACAGGTTTTTGTCTCAGGAGGTTGACAGGTATGCATATGTCTCACCTTAGAGGGGGGTTACTAACCAAGTGAGCAAACAACAGGCAGTGAGTGTGAAAACATGAACCACAACATGCATCAGCCATTCTGTGTTGGAGCATATGGTCAGAATAAACAAAGTTTGTGAGTATGACAAATTCACAAAATTTGCTCAGAATAAAACAATAATGTATAGCACCTGTAGTTGAATTGTTATTACACAATAAAAACCACAATTCCGGGTTAGCTGGTTGAAAAACATTGATTTTCGGGAGGTATACAGTACGACATTGTCTGTACTGATGCAAAAGCTTAAAACTAGTGACACTTGGCGACGGGAAGGAGAGGCAATGGGCAAGAGTTACTGCCCTTTGTCTATATGATATACCAGAAAAGACTATATTCATCTTTGTAGGAGGGCTGGATTCGGGATGGGGGGGGGGGGGGGGGGATAGCAAGCTTATATTCCTAACCTTAATGGGATCTGGGAACAAATTTGAAGGAGAAATAAGTATTTACAAGTAAATACATCTACAAATTCATACTAACATACATTATGAAAGGAGGATTATTTAACTGTATATATACATCTTTGTTTCATCTCTCCAACAACTGTGTTTTGAAATGACTTTAAGCAAGATCTTCATGTATACATTGTAGTTAATAATCAATTCTGATTACATATACCATTAGGCTATTCTGCAAAAATGTGTCATGAAGTCAAGTTTGTATCAGTGTTATACTTTGTCATAAAACATTAGGAACAAAAGTAGAGAAAATTTCATACACCGAGTTTCACTGACTTAACACTATATATATATACACAACATTACACACACACACACAAAACAGTTTATGAATTGAGTTAAGAGATGGAATTGAAAAATACAAAAAAAGCACAGGTAATCAAGGTAAAGCACAGGTAATCAAGGTAAAGCACAGGTAATCAAGGTAAAGTACAGGTAATCAAGGTAAAGCACAGGTAATCAACATTGTAAATAGAGTCTGTTACAAATCAGAAAATATTGAAAGAAATCTGGACCAAAAATACTGAAGAAAACCACAAGAAAAAAATTCAGTATGGGTTGATTTTTGTAAAAAGTTGGTTGGATTGTCAGTTTTTAACTGCACTTTCAACAGATTATTGGCTAAATCATGCTGATGAAATATGAGCTCAGTGTTTTTCCCAAAGACACACCGATCTACGGTCAATTGCAACCCTTGGATTATGAGTCTCTATGAAGTGAGCTACCATTGCTTCCTCATTTGAAAACAGAATCAGAGCATATTTTGCATAATGTGCTATAGTATAACAAATTGTGAGAAGATTATTTCATCTATTCTCAAAGATTAAATGCAAATTATAAATACACAAAAAACTGATTCTGTAACTATCATACTTGATAAAACCAGTTTCTTCCCCGTAGTGAGACAGGGCATAGCTGAACTCCTTTGGCTGTGGGCTGAACATATCCTTCAGTGGCAGTACACACTCTCCTGAAAATAGTGGAAACAAACAAAAACTTGAAGAGTGTTATGTTGCAAAGTCTGTATGGATCTAAAGAAAACAACAAATAATCCATTAAATTCTTCATTACTTAGTCAAAAAGGTCTTGTTATAACTCATCTTGCTAATTTTACTGCAGTTGACAGATTCAATTAGACACACACCTTTAGTTTTCTGAGAATACACACACACGCACACACAAAATAAATTGACATATAAATTTGTAACAGCACAGTTATAAAACTGCTTCCTAACATTTCAAGTTAAACAAGCTCTTTGTCCATGAAGAAAAAAGCAAAACAAATATGTGACATAAAAGATGAGAGAAAACCTAACTGTTTACAGGTGTGAATGAAGAGAAAATTTACTAAAATAAGTGAGTTAAAAAGTGAAGAAAAACAAAATCAGATCAAAATGTATCAGCTGTATCAACATGTATAAACTGTAAAAACTACATCTCTCTCTCTCTCTCTCTCTCTCTCTCTCTCTCTCTCTCTATATATATATATATATATATATATATATATATGCTCTCTTAAAATCTTATGAATATTAGCTGATCTATTGAATCTAATTAAAAAAAAAGATTTGTGTTTGCAAAACAAGTATGCCCCCAACCTGCTAACCAAAAAGAAAAAGTCCCAAAAAGTTCACAAATTTACCAACAATGTGAAAAAACTGCTATAATGCAATGAAGATTTAACCAGGTCATATACATACAAACATGCATACCAAAGTTTATTTTTCTACTTAAGTGGTTTTTCATTACATGTCATGAACATAGTCTCATTTCTGTGTATCTGAGAAACCTGTAAAAACAGATATTATTTTTTTTTTGGGGGGGGGGGTAGCTTGGGTTTTTCCTTATCACTCTTTAACACAAGGTGTGAACAGCAATCTAAGGCCGGACTGAATTAGGAGGGCTACTATCATTGTGTAATATTACTCAACCCCATGTAATCACACATCCCCTGCCATACACTAGGTCCTGACAGTGGTATATTAATAAATAGCAAGAGTCCCTCAAAGGGACTTGTGCTCTACGGGGCAAAAAAGAACTTCCAGGAATCTGAGAAGTAGCAATAACAAACTTGTGCCAACATATAAACGATGGACAGATGGACGTCTGATAATGGACAACAGGTCATCTCATAAGCTCTTCTGGTCTTTGACCAGTGGTGCTAAAACTTGACATTTAACATACTTTTTATGGTCAAATAAATTCCTCTTTTTCAGCAAAATCTTGCAATAAAATTATTCACTACTATACAATTAATATTGCTAAAAAACTATATATTTTGATAATTAATATGCAGAATTCTATGTTTAAATTTATCGCTTATCATAATAACCACAGTTTATTCTTACTGTAAATTACGATGCACATAAAATTTTCATTTTATATCACAAAGTCATTTCATAAGATCTATAAATTAGTTATAAAAAATGTGAGATAGATCTGCTATGAAGTTGTCATTTTAATAACAAACTTCATGGTCAGTGTTAGGAAGAAGGCTGATTGGCCAAACTGTCATTTTGTTTTGAGAAAGGCTAGTTAACTTGTCTTTCCCTAACTTCCCCATGTTTCAATTGAATGCCATTAGCTCACTGCTCCCATTAGTTGAATGAATTAAAGGAGCAATATAATGGGGTATAATTATGCTTTGTAGTCAACTTTGTTGCAGATTAAATTTCCATATCTGTCTGCATTTTTCTAAGAAATTTTTCCAAGAATTTGCACATTAACTTTTAAGAACTGAATGAGACCATGGGAAGATATACAATGCTAAAATGACCATATATCTCAAAATGACCATAAAATGACCATATATCTCAAAATGACCATAAAATGACCATATATCTCAAAATGACCATAAAATGACCATATATCTCAAAATGACCATAAAATGACCATATATCTCAAAATGATCATAAAATGACCATATATCTCAAAATGACCATAAAATGACCATATATCTCAAAATGACCATAAAATGACCATATATCTCAATAAACATTTTTTATATTGGGTATTAATAATGGTAAATAAAATTATTAATTGCTTGACATTTTACAAAGGTGCAGAGAGTGCTGGAATGAAAATTATCAGTCATCAATTTTGCTAGATATTTATTTTCCAGACTGGTGTCTTATATTATTAAACAAGTTTACAAAAACCTTAAGAGTCAGAATTTGAATGTTTTTGTTTTTGCTTTGTGGGGTTTAATGCCATTTTTCAGCACATAATAGGTTATACAGTATATTTGGTGCAGGAAAAATCCCCAACCCACGGGAAACTACTGGCAAGTTTTCTCACATACCCACGCTGGTCAAGCTGAGACTCTAACTCATGCAGACAGGTGAGATGTGTGAGTGATCTTTAAAGGCGAGCACCTTAGACCTCTCAGAATTTGAAAACGACACTTTTTTCATACAGTTTAAAGAACATTTCTTCTGTCTGAACTATTCTAAATTTTGATCTTCATCCCATAAATGAATTCTCATCAAAATATTTGCAGGATTTAAGAGATTACACAACTGTCACAAGAAAAATACACCAAAATGTACTGCAAAGTCATTTCAAGGCATTGACATGTCTTTGTAGTTTTATTGCAAACATTCAATCATCTTTGCAGTGTATTATTATTATTATAACCTTTTGTTCTTCTGCCTAAGTCTATGGAAATTAATAAATCTCATGAAATATATTTCGTTTTGTTTTTGCCAAGGCTCTGTAAAGTTTTCTTTGCTGAAGTTATTTTCACACATTTGAAATTAGCAACCCATGAAATAATAATAATAATAATAATAATAATAATAATAATAATAATAATAATAGTAGTAGTAGTAGTACCAGTAGTAGTAGTAGTACCAGTAGTAGTAGTAGAATGCTACATTATACTGATCTCTGTAAAATGCTGATGCAGCATACACAGGTCATTCATGGGAGCTAAAAGAATTTTTTGCATAAAATTACATAATCAAAAAGGTGTGATATTAACAGAGGATTGGGAAAGTTTTACAGAGACAAGAATTGTACATGTGATGATCATGCTAACAGGATTTACGTCAAGGAAGTCCAAACAGTTCAAGCATTTGTAGAAACCTGAAAAATTGGTGTATGGCCTGAAAATCTAATTAGGTCATCTACATAAGTATACAAATATGAGTGTGAAATTTCATTGGTCTACATTGAGTTTTTGAGCAATGTTGCTAAATAGCTTCTTAGGATGAACGAATAAGTGCCAGTCAGCCAGTCAGTCAGTCAGTCAGCCAGTCAGTTGGACTCAATCAAAATTATCCAAGCTTTGGAATGATAATGACCTTAGTCAACATACTGAATGACCATTTATTTACTCAAAATTTTCGCTTACTATCAACACAATTGCAAATTGCCATCTTTTTATACTTCTAGGAAACAGAGTAGTACAGTAAAACCTGTCTTGAGAGACCACCCTTCTGCCAACAAAAAATAGTTGCTCAAAACAGGTGGTCACTCATAACAGGTCTCTCTGCAGGAGGGCCAGTTATCAAGGTCGAAATTCATGAAGGAAAAATACCCATAATTACTGCATATTTTTTTCATTCTTTATTCATAGCTCATGTTAAAATATCACATGCGTTCATATTGATATAGTAGTGTACTAAAATTGCATTGATCATAAACATTATAATTTTTATTTGAAGTTTGTGTGTAGTCTACTGGCATTATGGCATGTGACTTGTGAAGTTAACTGTAAGATAACATTTACTTATTCTGTCCATAAATTTTAAATTCAGATATGATAACTCTTACTCAACAACTTTATTTACAGTCAAAACCTAATTCACCCACAACATAAACATACATGCCATAACACGACATGTCATGTGAAAAACACGATTTTGGACTCCCAAACCCCCCGACACAGTCGTGTTTAGAAAAACACGATTTTCAGCAATTTTAGCGAAAAAAAAAAACAATTTCCCTCAAAAAAGTACATTTCTTGATCACAATGATCACCTTTCCGAGATTTACTGAATTGGCTCACAATGGCTAGGGTGATGTGTCATGTCAAATTCTTTGAGCACTGCTGAGGGAGAGCCCATTAGACTAATATGCATAGGTAAAGTACACTAAGTGGTACAACCCAATTTGTCTTAAGTTAAGTATATCAAACAGATGCATGTTGAAAAACAAATGTTATTACATACACATCACTGACTGCATTGAATGAGAATATTGAAGCCATCTTTATTAAAGTTTGTGATCAGTGGCAACGCTTCTTTGAAGTCAGATTTTTACTACATATATAAAATTCAAAACATAATTATTTTGGTAGGGTGAACAACAGCACCATTCAATCGCCTAGGATCCAAAGGTCAGGGGACACTGTCCCTTACCCTCCAGAATTGGCGGACGCACAACATTTCAAAGGGACAAAGGAATATGGTAGTACATAATTCACTGGAAGTACTAGAAAAATGAGATAATCTTATTTGCTTCGACAGTTTTGCCACCTTAACTTTCTTATATTTTCCTTGGACATTTACATGATTGCAATAAACATTGTATCATGTGATCAAGTAACTCATGAAAACATCAACATGTTTGAATATCTGGTTAACCTGAAATGAACTGCACCATGGAATTTTAATAATATAAAAGTATTAAATCATTAATCAAATGACAAATTGTTAATTTGCATAAATTGGTACCTTTTTTCATTAATTCAGCATGAGAATAAATTAAATCTTCACTGCCGTAGGCGTGACTTTAACCTCGAAAATACATTACAATAGCGGCGGTCTAAGACTTTAGCAACTCGGCCGACTACCACAAACCTTGTATGTTTTCATTGCCAGATTCATTGTTTTGAAATGGATATTCATTGTCATCTTACAGGTTTTATCACTTTTAGCGACTTTGGCCATTGCTTGCACCAACATAGATGTGGATGCCCATTTGCGAAGGAAAAGTGCATATTTGTGAACACAAGTGACACTTGCATTACTGTCAGACCAACTACTGAAAAGCAGCAAAGACAACATGTAATTAAAACAACATTCCACTGTCCAATGGATTTTAAAGACAATAACTTGGTGTATTTTTGTATTTAATGTCTGTGAGGTTGTGACCATGTTTGTGGTGATGTTATTTGACAATTCTGTCTACCATTTTTTTTTTTTGTAAGTATATTAAATGCTTCAGAGAAAACAGATGGTATTTTCTTTTATTCAGATTTGAATTTTCAGTCATTTGCAATAGGCTGATTTGAAAAGATAACTTATTCTCATTTTGGATGATGTTGCTTTTGGGGGGTCACATGCATTGACCCCCCTTGGGACCTAAAAACACACTTTTCGAGTCTCAAAAAACCCCAAACACTGTCTGGGAATATGGCAAGTATGCATAAATAATAAATGAATCAACTCAAGAAACAAAAGGTAACCTGTTACAAGATCTCTGGCTATGGCACGTCTAGCCTCATTGTGCTGGTTTTAAAAACAGTAACATTGATAAAGCAACAAAAAATACAGATCTTTACAATAACAATATAATTAACTAATCCGGAACAAGCACAGAACGGTATAAGAGAAGAAAAAAAAAGACCTCATTCACCTGATACATTACGTATTGTAACTCCGCAGACAAATGATTTAAGGCAGTACCCATCACGCTACAGTGAATGCAGGATGAGAAAATATCTCATTATGACATTATCAGCTCTGTGTGGGTTTTCCAAACAGATAAAGAAACAATACAAACCTCTGAACTGACTATGTGCATCAATGACTGCTAATCCTTTAAAGATGGAATGGTTAATCATAATAATGATTTTAATACCCATGGCACTATAATGACAGTTTGTGACAAGTACACGAGTTTGGTTTATGTTCTTCAGTTTGTGACAAGTACACGAGTTTGGTTTATGTTCTTCAGTTTGTGACAAGTACAGGAGTCTGGTTTATGTTCTTCAGTTTGTGACAAGTACAGGAGTCTGGTTTACATGTATGTTCTTTGGCTTGTGACAAGTACAGGAGTTTGGTTTATGTTCTTTGGCTTGTGACAAGTACAGGAGTTTGGTTTATGTTCTTCAGTTTGTGACAAGTACAGGAGTTTGGTTTATGTTCTTCGGCTTGTGACAAGTACAGGAGTCTGGTTTATGTTCTTTGGCTTGTGACAAGTACAGGAGTCTGGTTTATGTTCTTCGGCTTGTGACAAGTACAGGAGTCTGGTTTATGTTCTTTGGCTTGTGATAAGTACAGGAGTTTGGTTTATGTTCTTCAGTTTGTGACAAGTACAGGAGTTTGGTTTATGTTCTTCAGTTTGTGACAAGTACAGGAGTCTGGTTTATGTTCTTCAGTTTGTGACAAGTACAGGAGTTTGGTTTATGTTCTTCAGTTTGTGACAAGTACAGGAGTTTGGTTTATGTTCTTCAGTTTGTGACAAGTACAGGAGTCTGGTTTATGTTCTTCAGTTTGTGACAAGTACAGGAGTCTGGTTTATGTTCTTCAGTTTGTGACAAGTACAGGAGTTTGGTTTATTTTCTTCAGTTTGTGACAAGTACAGGAGTCTGGTTTATGTTCTTCAGTTTGTGACAAGTACAGGAGTTTGGTTTATGTTCTTCAGTTTGTGACAAGTACAGGAGTCTGGTTTATGTTCTTCAGTTTGTGACAAGTACAGGAGTCTGGTTTATGTTCTTCAGTTTGTGACAAGTACAGGAGTCTGGTTTATGTTCTTCAGTTTGTGACAAGTACAGGAGTTTGGTTTATGTTCTTCAGTTTGTGACAAATACAGGAGTCTGGTTTATATTCTTGAGTTTGAGACAAGTACTGGAGTCTGGTTTATGTTCTTCAGTTTGTGACAAGTACTGGAGTCTGATTTATGTTTTTCGGCAATACAACTTTACCTAATAAACCTAATGCAACTTGTAACCAGATTCACATTTTCCCATCATTTTTGCATGCATTCAGTTCTGAACAATCTGCACTCTGCATGCAGACTCAACATCTGTGGTTACTCAGGATTAAATAAAGGTCAGTGATGCTTACATCTGCAGTCATTCATAGCAGTGCTAAAACACATATTTTGCCTCAAAATCATGGTCGCTTGTCTCAATCAGCAGATGGTTGCTCATGACAGTGTGTTTATATAATAAAATAAATCTGTGCATGATGATTATGGTTGCAAATGACAACTGTTTACTCGCAGCAGAGGTAGCTCAAATGAAGTTTTACTGTATGTATGTATGTAATTAGGTATGTGTGTATGAACGTCGAATTTAATGGTATATCAGCACAATCTTGGCTATATAGTGCCAAATTCAGGTATCCCAAAAAATTCATACAAAACAATGACAAAGGCAAAAAGGGTAAAATCATTAAAATACAAAAGTCAAAATTTTTACACAAACCACACTCTTTTAATAAAGTCCAAGACCTTCCCTGCTGGAACATCAGCATGGGATACATTCCAGGACAAAAAGGCTGCCAGACCCTGAAGCAATGGCAGAGCTGGGTCTATTCTGTTTGTAGCTGGGTTTGTGATAGACACAGTTAAATATATTTTTAATGAATTCAAACAGCAATGATTATAATCTGAAATGCTATCAGTCTTATCCTTGAATCTATTACAGCTAATTTCAGTGGTCTGTCACTATGAAGCTCCAAAACTTGCACTGCTTCCCCTCTATCAAGTTAAACATGGGTATGGTCACAAATCCCATTCAATAGTTTAAAGCTTGTTTTATCATTACTACTTAATGTGTTTTCTTGTCTCATTTGAACCAAGTATAATGTTATTTTACATCTTTCAATACTGTATTTTTGTGTTGTTATGCACTATCACAACAAAGTATTAATGTAAATTTACATCTTTCAGTACTGTATTTTTGTGTTGTAATGCGCTATCACAACAAAGTATAATGTAATTTTACATCTTTCAATACTGTATTTTTGTGTTGTAATGCACTATCACAACAAAGTATAATGTAATTTTACATCTTTCAATACTGTATTTTTGTGTTGTAATGCACTATCACAACAAAGTATAATGTAATTTTACATCTTTCAATACTGTATTTCTGTGTTGTAATGCGCTATCACAACAAAGTATAATGTAATTTTACATCTTTAAATACTGTATTTTTGTGTTGTAATGCGCTATCACAACAAAGTATAATGTAATTTTACATCTTTCAATACTTTATTTTTGTGTTGTAATGCACTATCACAACAAAGTATAATGTAATTTTACATCTTTCAATACTGTATTTTTGTGTTGTAATGCGCTATCACAACAAAGTATAATGTAATTTTACATCTTTCAATACTTTATTTTTGTGTTGTAATGCACTATCACAACAAAGTATAATGTAATTTTACATCTTTCAATACTGTATTTTTGTGTTGTAATGCATTATCACAACAAAGTATAATGTAATTTTACATCTTTCAATACTGTATTTTTGTGTTGTAATGCGCTATCACAACAAAGTATAATGTAATTTTACATCTTTCAATACTGTATTTTTGTGTTGTAATGCGCTATCACAACAAAGTATAATGTAATTTTACATCTTTCAATACTGTATTTTTGTGTTGTAATGCACTATCACAACAAAGTATAATGTAATTTTACATCTTTCAATACTGTATTTTTGTGCTGTAATGCGCTATCACAACAAAGTATAATGTAATTTTACATCTTTCAATACTGTATTTTTGTGCTGTAATGCGCTATCACAACAAAGTATAATGTAATTTTACATCTTTCAATACTGTATTTTTGTGTTGTAATGCACTATCACAACAAGGTATAATGTAATTTTACATCTTTCAATACTGTATTTTTGTGTTGTAATGCGCTATCACAACAAAGTATAATGTAATTTTACATCTTTCAATACTGTATTTTTGTGTTGTAATGCACTATCACAACAAGGTATAATGTAATTTTACATCTTTCAATACTGTATTTTTGTGTTGTAATGGGCTATCACAACAAAGTATAATGTAATTTTACATCTTTCAATACTGTATTTTTGTGTTGTAATGCGCTATCACAACAAAGTATAATGTAATTTTACATCTTTCAATACTGTATTTTTGTGTTGTAATGCACTATCACAACAAAGTATAATGTAATTTTACATCTTTCAATACTGTATTTTTGTATTGTAATGCGCTATCACAACAAAGTATAATGTAATTTTACATCTTTCAATACTGTATTTTTGTGTTGTAATGCACTATCATGACAAAGTATAATGTAATTTTACATCTTTCAATACTGTATTTTTGTGTTGTAATGACTATCATGACAAAGATTTGTTGGAACATCCCTCTGTATAAAGCTCGTTCACTTATAATGCCAGTCACTTTTATAGATTCCATAAATAGTATTATAGAGAGGAAACTACAGATTATCTACAAACCATAGAACTCTTTATCAGCACAAAATGAGCGGACAGCCACCAAAATGTGTTGTTCCTCCAGGAAGTCCTGGTCAGAGAAGAGGGGCTTCATCTGCAATTAGACAAAAATGTATTGGGAATACTGATGGCCTGGAGGGTTTAAATAATACTACTGTATATACTCGTGTATAAGCCGATACCAACTGCAAACTGCATAGACCCAGATCTGCCATCGCATAATGCGTCTGCAGATCTGGGTCTATGCAGTTTGTAAGGACTAATCAGTAGAACAAACGACACAGACCCTGATCTGCCATCACATTATGTGACAGCAGATCAGGGTCTATGTTGTTTGCATTTTGACCCGCACTATACGCGAGAATATACGGTAATTTACATAACATTTTATGGAAGAATATAGCTCCAGAGACCTTGCTATGCATGGTTCTTCTTACTATCAGAAACAAGCTGCTATAAATAATCTTCATACTATTTGTCAAAATTTTCTTTTCTTGATATATCACTAGAAAATTTATAGTAACATTTACTTTTAAAACTAATCTGCATTATTGTTTCAGGTATTGCCAGCAGTAAAATATGAAGGGGACATAACTACTATCAGGTATAATCATTTACCTTAATTTGAGTTGCCTCTCTTAATATTAAAATTGGCCTGAAAGGACAGTGGAGCCATATGTTGTCACTAATTTGAGTAAAACCATAAAGTTTGTTACTATCATTAGTAGTACAAATAATATTTCACAAAAAAGATTAGACACTATGTCATTAGGCATGGAGGAATTGAAAGAAAGGGTTAATACTAATTACCAAATTAGACACTATGTCATTAGGCATGGAGGGACTGAAAGAAAGGGTTAATACTAATTACCAAATTAGACACTATGTCATAAGGCATGGAGGGACTGAAAGAAAGTGTTAATACTAATTACCAAATCAGACACTATGTCATAAGGCATGGAGGGACTGAAAGAAAGGGTTAATACTAATTACCTCATGATAAATAATAATCAGGAATCATTTGGGAAAAATATATCAAAGCTACTGGTGCAGCACTTGCTTTGCTTCTCCTGGTTTGTGTTAAATCAATGACGTGGTTATGTGACAAGGTTACTAATACCACTTACTAATCCATTATCTTGCCTCATTTATCAGACATTCAACTATTGCTTCCATGCTTCATCTATGGGAACAATCTTAAAATTCGTTCAAATTAACACCTGAAAATCTTAACAGGAATCGTTTGCATTAACTAAGACCGATTATACAACTATCTCCATATCAGTGCCTTTTTGCAAACATAAAGTAGTAAGAACTTGTAAAAGTACTTTCACCAAGATGTTATCCTCTTTCTCAGTCATTTGAGACTGACATTCAACTTTTGAAAAAAAATACTTACCTCACAAACATTACTTTTTTATTATTAAATTTGTGTTCATAAATTTTAATTCTTAATTCTGTGAGCCATGGAGTTCTCCTGAGGCGCATCTTCAGTAGACAGGGGCAGTTGATCCACTTTGTTCCGCTTTGATATTTGGCATATGTAGCTGTCAAAAACTGTTTTAAATAAGTGCATTCTTGTAATTAAGTGCGTTACTGCCTGAGGCAAGCAAAATCAACTGACCATTAAGTTAGGTGTTCAATAAGGTGACTTCCATGATGTCCACATGCATGGACTCGAAATTAAAACTTGTATGAAATACTAAATTTATAGAAAGTACATTTGTTTAGTAAATTAGGAATATTTGACTGCTCACATTAATGTTAGAAATAAACTCTGCTACTTCCTAAATCCAGCCCTCCGAGAAAGATGAAAATGTTTGTTTTTCCCAACTATATATTATATAGATGAAAGGAAGAAACTCTCCAAAATTACCTCCCCTTTCTAACACTCGGTGGCTTCCTGCATACTGGATGTTTATCCAGTTTAAGCACAAGTGAAACACCAGTGAAGATGCTCACATTTGCAGGGAGGTGTGGAAGGCCTTTATAGTAATGTGATCGTGTAAGTGTTCTTGGAGAAACATAATTTACTAAAAATTTACTTTGCCTGTGGAATACGTTGCCTGATCACATTAATGTTAGGAGAATGGATAACAGGAGAACGAAAATGCAAGGGCATCCACCCCTCTACCACCAGTGTCCTTCGACAGAAAAATGGCTGCAGTCCTTATATGATGGATAAACCGCTTCCCTAATGTGAAGGCAGCGCAACCAATGGTCATGTGACATGTGATATCAATACACTGGGAACAAGAAATGAATGACATTTTCTTACCAATACAAAATCCAGGTGAAGCCTGCAAAAGCTATAAACCCATGCCTATGAGGTTGTGCTGTCATTAACTGGATCTGGCAGTTGTCTGGGCTGCAACCACTGGACCAATCAGGTTCAATTCCCTTCTCTGTGATGCTAGATCCTGGGGACAGTAGCTTGAGAAGGTTGACTGTGCATGCCAGCAAACGGCTTCCATGATGTCTTGGTTCCAAACCTTGTGTTCAAACATGAAGCTTGCAGAGATCACTTGAATATCATGAAGTGCAATAATATGAGGTATATCTTGTCCTGAAAGACCTCAGAGTGTACAACCCACATAAGCAAAGACACCAATGTTGTGTTTTCCGGCTTTTACCAGCATTGTCTGGCCCCATGACTGTTTTTCCATGCGTTACAAGTAGTGTCTGAGTACAAAGACCTGATCTTGCATTGCTGCCTCTCTCAATGTATTGATCAAGGAAAGCAAATGAATCATTACCTTCTGATTGCCCACAGACAGTAACCCGTTCTTGGCTACTAAGCTTGGCTGTATCATTAGGACGATGGAACCATCTTACCTGAACTGGAGATAGTTTGGGTCCATTGAAATGGCTTACAACTCACTCACCCTGCATGCTGAAGCTAAGGCTATCAAAAACATCTTTTGTATGATAAAGGCTTCAGCAACTTTCTGGTAAGGAGCTCAAAATTGTCTGAGTTGAGCCATGTCAGAACCCATGAAAAGTTTCACTTTGGGAAGTTACCAGGGCCAATTCAGGTAAAAACTGGCAGGTCCTTGTTGTGGCCTATTTCCCCAATACCATAATGTCTAAATGTATTGGAAATCATGGAGTGGTAGCTCCTGATAACACGGTAAGTACAGCCCTGAAGACTTTATTTTTAAGGACTTTTCATGGATTTATTCAGTTCATTAAGGAGTATTTTTCCTGAAAAAAATACTAACATTAGTATTTGTCAGTAACACACTTGCGCTATTTACAAGGACCACAATTTGTAAGAATCTGAACCTGTACTCAAACTATGCTTCTTAAGGTCTGCCATCTCAGTGTTCAGTCATGGTTATCAAAGTCCATAATATTTCTGCTTTAAAAACATTGCACAATTATCAATAACGCCTGAAGGCAGAGCAGTCAATGATGACAGTGGAGGTGGGGGAACTATTAACCTTTCATTTGAGACAGTGGATGAAATTCCAGAAGCCTCACTTTTCATCACAGTCTCATAAAATGACAGCAGACAAACTTTCATTTCTCTTGTGTTTCTCACTTTTCATATGAGACTTGAAAGCACTTTCTTCCATACTTTCACCCATCTGCTATAATGAGGGTCATGTTCCCATTTGCTATTGTATACACAGCTCATGGTATGTCAAGTGTGAGCTAGGCCAGCCATTTGCAATAATCGGTCTGATTACAGTGACACCTACGCAAAGGGACATAACTTGTTCCAATACCTACCAGTGTTATGTACTAATTCACCAACTCCTTTTATCGCATTATACTCCTTTTAAAAAAAATTTTAACTTTATTTTCTTTTTGAAATAACTTTTTTTTAGCAATATGGTTTGACAATACTGATAAAATTCAAAGTGGTTTTGAAAAAATTCAAGTAGTCTTTTTCCGAAATTCTTTTTTCAAAAACAAAACCCACTTTTTGTTAGATTCTAGAACTTTTCAAGGCAACCCTCTGAATTCAAGGACTTTTTACGGCTGTGTTAACCCTGGACAATGATAGTAGCTAACTTTATTTACTCAAAAGTAAATCAAGGCCTGCAAAGGGACAATGTTGCTACCATTTCACCATTCTCTGAAGGCACACTACTTTCCTCATACATTTTCAAAGTGAAGGGCCTTCTTAGCTCGTGAGATGCTCTCCACAATTAAAGGGCCAAATTCTTTTTAGTGCAAGGATCTCATGATAAGAGCCAGGACTGTATGAACCTGTCCAGGCAAGGATGACAAACCTGTGATCGGTGTTGCTTCAGCATGTTGATCATTGCTGGAATCTTCCTGGGGACATCTATCACTAGATCAAATTGATCATTCACCCAAGACCTGTTGCACCTGTGAGTAGCTAAAATATCACTTTGCAGGTCTGGCACCTTATTTTCTGTATTACTCTTGGTATCAGAACAGCAGGGGGGAAGGCACAGCCCCAAAACCCATTTCAACTGACTGCCAGGGCATCTGCAGCTTAAACCTCTATGTCTGGACTAGAGAGACAAAGGTTGGCAGTTTGTGGATACACCTCATTGCAAAGTGATCTCTCATTGGACACCCACATAGTGTGCAAATAAATGAAAGATTAATAGATAAAGGGACCCCTTGGTGTGAACAGTCTGGTCTCTTTTTGACAAGTTGGCTAGGACATTGAGCCTACTTAGAATGTTTATATCTGGACCATAATTCTGTGCTGGGAGTACCAGCAGAGAAAGTCCCAGATCAGGATGCAAAGGTTTGGTAATTTGGCTCCCCCTCCCCCTGTCTGAGGAGGTTAGTCACCACTAAACAGTCATCTGACATAATAAGGATTACCCCTCCACAAAGTAGATTTTTCATGAAATGACAGAAATTGCATACAGCCTTCATTTCCAGAAGGTTCGTGTGAAGGGCCCTCTTCTGCGGTTCCCAGTTGCAGCTGACTAAAGTGAAGCGGGGCAACAGTTGGGCTCACCAACTATGTGAATTGGCATCTTAACAGGTTATAATCTCTGGTTGGGACTACACTAGAGGAATTTTTGTCGTAAGTCACTGTTGGTCTCACGCTTGAACTGTTTCACCTCAGATGACTGAAGAAAGTGTGCCACTGAGCTGTAAGTGCCACTGAGCTGTAAGTGCCACTGAGCTGTAAGTGCAATCTGCAGATGGCACATGAAAAGGTGGCTGAAAGGAATCAAATCTGATGCTGCATTGAGTAAGTCAAGGTGTTGCAAAAAATCTCTCATATAAATCTACTCCTTGGAAATAGACTATGGGGCCTTAATCAGCAACACAATGTGTATAGGAGGAAAAAGAAAGAGGTTGAGGTGGATCCAAAATTATAAATCCAGATGAATGAAGTGCTGAGAGGGGGTGAAATCCAATTTCTCCCTGTTTGCGAGAAAGTCCAGCTGGGAGAAAAGGGAGAGAAGGGTGTTCATGTCCTGCAACAAAAATTGAACTTACGACGTGTTTTTGATTATGTATTTTGTCTAGGTACGCCTACAGAAGGTTGAAATGAACTGGGTGACAACGCAGTCTATGGTCTTTGTAAATGCCCATGGGTTGAGGCTGAGACCAAATGGGAGGGCATGAAATTGGTATATAGTTCCTTTCAATACAAACTGAAAGAACTTGCATGAAAATAGATGGATAGAGATATGGGAGTATGCGTCAGTCAGATTGAGACTGATCACAAACTTGTCCCTTTTGATGGAAAGTCGTATAAACCATCATGCCTCCATTCTGAACTTTGGCGTAACTGTATTTGTTGAGCTGGCTCAGATCTGTCACTGGTCTGAGCTTTCCATGGGCTTTTGGATTCAGAAAAAGCCTGGAATAAAACCCCATAAAATTTAGTTTGCAAACTCTTTCTACCACCAGCTTGGCAAGTAAAGAGCTTATCTCTCCTTCAGTAGGATTTCTGGATAGGATAAATGAAGATCTAGATGGATGTCGACATGTGATATGGTGCAATGTTACTGGCACTGCAGTGAAAGCTTAAACCAAATTAACATCTGGTATATGGGTAGCCACCTAGCAATGGAAAGGGGCGGTAATTTGGGAAAGTTTCTCCCCTTTATCTATATGATAAAGATGACATTTCTTGTCCTTCCAGGATGGCTGGATTTGAGAGGTTGCAAGGTTTATTTTCAAACATTAGTGTGATTGGGAAATGTATTTGACAGAGAAACTTACATGTGACGTATTGTTGTCAACAAAGCCTGCTATGATTATTCCTAACTATCTCCTAGGGTAAATGTAACAATGGATCTGATTAGATCAGTTTCTTACAGCCGCATTCAATCAGATATCAGAGCAGTAGATACCATTTCAGCCAGTTACATATGCCAAGGGACAATGTGGAACAAAGCAGATCAACAACCCTTGGCTAGCAGTGATGCTAGAGGCTGTTACTAGCTGATATTCATACAAACAGCCCGCACGTACCTTTGGAAGCAGACTTTCTTCCCATACTGGGCATGTATAGAAACATGAGCGATTCTCATTAAAGCTGCTATTTCTTTGGCTAATGTATACATCTGAAAAAGGAAAAGAACATGAGACTGGATAGTATAATATTCAAATAGGGCACAAATTGTTCTTTTGAAAATAATAAAAAAGGAGCTGTCCTAATATAGATTTGTGTACATTTAAAGGTTCTTGACCAAATATTTAGGAACAAATAAACAGGCAATCAGAAATAAAAAATCCGAGATACTGCTATTGTATAGTCAAATAGTAAAAATAAAAAAAAAAAATTAAAAAAAAAATCAATCACTCATATTCTCAGCATCAATCAAAATAACCAGCTCAATCCATGCATAAAGCATTCTTTTGTCAGCCACCCCAGAACATGTGAAATTACCAACATTTTTAACCAAAAAATTGGGTCGACAGTGCTTCCAGTTTTAGCTGTTCTACTGTACCTTCTTCTTACCGTATATACTCGCATGTATTATCCAGGTCCAAATGCAAACAACACAGACCCTGATCCACCATCGCATAATGCTCCGGCAGATCAGGGTCTATGTTGTTTTTTATACTGATTAGTCCTTACAAACTGCATAGACCCAGATCTGCCAGAGCATTATGCAACGGCAGATCTGGGTCTATGCAATTTGCAGTTGGTATTGGCTTATACGCGAGTATAGATGGTAACTCCAGGACAACAACGATCTTTTGTGCTGGAGTTAAAAATTGCAAGCATAACATGTCCCGTTACATACTGTTAAACTGTTAATGAGGTACAAACAAGTTTGTTGTTGTTGTTGAGTAGAACAAAGAAGAGAATAATGACAGTGACAATACAGTAAAACTTGAAAAGAATTCAAAAATGATTATTTTTCAATGCCAAATATTTTGTAATTGTCCTTTTTGAATACTTTTTGTTATCAAATTTTTAACTGAATGGCAATGACAGCATGGCGATTGTCAAAATGCTAAAAAATCCATTAAAAAATGGGAGAACAATGTTTTGATCTGCCACTGGTAGTTAATTTCTTGTGTCATGAGTAATGAAATATTATCAGTGATATTTGTTTACTTTTTGGTAATCCATTGGGTTATCTACTCATTGTCATATATAGAAGTTCTCAAGCATACCAAGTTCAATAAATGTAGCATAACTCAACCAACAGATTATATTTTATTGAAAGACTTAATCAGATCCTTTTGTTATTTATGTAAGTGTACCAATAACAGCACCCGAGAGTTTTTACTTTTTGTATTAAAACTGCTATGATATCAATTACATGTACAACATTTTACAGTCTGCTTAGATAACAGGACAAATGCCAAACCTACGTTATTCCAGTTTTATCAATAAACTCAAACTGTTGGATTATGGCTTGTACAGTGCACCATATTCTTGTTGTCTTCAACACTTTTCCCAGTGTTGGCAAAGCCACAATCAATATATGCGATATATGCTCATACTGTATAGAATTGAGCATTTATGACATAATATCAGGGTTTTTTCCCCTACTAACAAAATAAAAATGGACAGTATATTAACAAATGTTCCCACTTCTGATTTTGTGATATAACTTAATTTTGAGTTTTTAGAGGAAAAATGCAATCAATTTTCCCATTAATTTTCTGTTTTCAAAGTTTTAGAAGGTTCAAATGTGTACACATTTTACCCTAACAATGATGAAAAAGAAAAATTACACTCCTAGACACGTCATTTTCAGTATTTACCTGTCAAACATGTGGAATGGAATTCTAACTGAAATTCTTGTCTACAGGATGTCTTCACCTGTGAATGAAAATTACATTTCTTTTTAAAAAGAGAAAATCAATAATCGAATGTTCTTGAATTATTTGAAAATTTGTTCAGGGCGGTTTCAGTAAAAACAAACTTGAAACCCCAGGAAGGCACTTTGAATGTGAGTAGTCAGCCAGAGATGCAATTTAGAATTTTGTATCATTTTTAAACGAACTCTTTGAGTAATCACAGTACCCTGGAATATATTTTTTTAAAACTGACTTTCCTGGGTACCATGTATATTTTTAAAAAAGGGGGATATTTTCTAAATCAAGGGGAGATCTAATGAAGTAAACAAGTGTAGGGCTTGCAAATATTATGCGCTGCGGGGTTATTTTGTGAATTATTTTTTATTCATTAGTGTGAATCATGTGCATCCAAGAATAGACTATGAATATATATACATGAGTGTGTGTGTTATTAGGATTTTAAAAAAAATCTTATGTTATAAGACATTACAACAGTACCATTTTACCATCTGCTTTCAATTTTTTAAACCAGAAATCATACTGTACAAGTATAAGAAATAGCACAATCCATGCCAGACTAATCTTAAGTTCACACCACTCTTTGCACAATTTCTTGAGTTTAAGGGGGTCTCCTTACTTAAGTTCACACCACTCTTTGCACAATTTCTTGAGTTTAAGGGAGGTCTCCTTACTTAAGTTCACACCACTCTTTGCACAATTTCTTGAGTTTAAGGGGGTCTCCTTACTTAAGTTCACACCACTCTTTGCACAATTTCTTGAGTTTAAGGGAGGTCTCCTTACCCCCCCTAGTTACTAAAAGTGTACCATTAGCAAGCATAAAATTGGTTCTTACTTTTCTTTGCTTTAGGTTCATTTTCTTCTTACAATGATCTCAGTTAGCAAGGGAGCTATATTTTGTAACAATTTTCATAATGTTAACATTTGTTGATGAGAAGATCACAATGTATATGGTATAAACCCTGATGACTATCCAGACAGACAGACAGTTCAGGTACTGAGGTCAGATATTAGCATCCACCATTTTACATGATCAATGGTAGATACAGTTTCGCACAATTACTGCAATTGATGTTTTGTCCATAATTTTATTTTGGACATACCTTACTTTTGGCAGTGATAAATGTTATTCAGTTTTATAATCCCAATGCATTGAATAAAAGTAATCACATCTCATTTTGTTTGTGTTTAAATAGCATTACATGTGACAACACTTCATATTTATTTAGGCAGCATAAAACCATATCTACAAAAGTGTACATACTGTCAAACCTGTCCTAATTGTCACCTTTAATCAGCAGTCACCTGTTCATAATAGCCATTTCTAATTTCCCCCTGGCAAATTTCCTACATAAATGTCCTGCCTTCCTTGGTCACCTGCCTTCCTCGGTCAGCAGCCAGGTGATTTCTCTCCAAACAATGGTTTCTCCCTGCCTTAAGCGGTCATGGACGTGTATCTACAGTGACCGCTCAGTCTATGCAAACTAAATTTTTGCTTCATGAAGAAGGCATTATTTAGATAAAGGAATATCATGTGAATTGATGTGCAAACATTTCTTATCTTGCTTGTACTCTGAACTCCAGTCATGTTGACAGTGTAACTCAAAGGTCTCAATACATCAAATTCGAAAGTGAGGCAGTTTTTATCATTAGGATAGAGGGCTGCTGCAATTAGTTTGCTGGATAGTGGGAAAAGTGGTTGTGTTATTGCAGCAGAAATGGAAGTCACATTCTGTGCCAGTGTGACAGGTACAGTTCAATATCTTCATCTATTTGCCTGTGAATTAAAGCTATCTCTGAAGAAAAAAGTTTGTCTTTGAGAAGAGATACGAGTTACATCCCTTTTCATTTAGTGTCAGGGGTCATTCAATATTTAAAACTGGTCTGTAAAGGCAGGCAAAGTTTTGGTTCATGAGTCACAAAGAATAGCTATATATGGCTTCTTTTGATTTCATATTCATCACAGGCTTCTCACATAAGCTGACTGTCTTTCGATATCGGCGAGCTGAGCAACTGGCTAATCCAGATATTATTTTTAAAGCATGATCAGCCGTTTCCAAACCTAACTTGTACAAGTTGGCCAACCAAAGAGTCAGTCCTGTGTACAGAGGTCACCTGTGTACAAAGGCCAGTTTTGCCTTTTCCCATGGGTGGCTGCTATTGACAGGTTTGACTCTATTTGCATATTGGTAATCTGCTGTTATTTCATGACACTAATATACTTTTAAATTAAAGAGTTGCTAAAATTAAATGATTCAAAATACAGTGAGTTATTGAAGACCTTTAAACTCAATTTGAAGTAATTGCCCATTAAATGGCGACACAGAGGAATAATTTTTCTGATGGTTATGGCAACAAAATTGTCAAAATGTTCAAACTCAATGTTAAAGCTTTTGAAAATCAAATGTCTTCTACATCAGTTGCTGTATTCAACTGAAACACTAAAGCAATATTATTTGAAACATGCCTCAAGTTTGTAGGATGATATGTTAAGATTCTCTGTCTTGCCTAGGTATTTAGAATGCCATATTATCACAACATTATTTATGTGTGAGGTACAGCATTCTGCTGGACATATATTTTAATGGTGCAATTCAGCAGAAAGATTAACATCAATGAGAAATAAAAAGGGCAGATTATAAGGAAATGGTTATATGGTATTCCTTTAGGAAATACTTACTTGTGCTTCAATAGCATGGAATGTGATTGTAAAGGAACCAGCCTCAATCAGCGAGCCACGGTTCTGTACAAATTCTGACACTATGCCCACATTAAATGAAGAAAATACGGGACGGTGATCACTGCTAAGAATGCTTTCAGCAGAGCCTGAAATATGGAAAATATGACATATACAATTATGTTATATCACAATACTTTGATTCAAGACTTTAAATTGTTAAAGTATGACATGGATAATTATGTTGTATTGTGATACTTTGATTCAACATTTTCAAAGTGTGAAAATATGACATGGATTGTTATGTTATATCATGATATCTTGATTCAACACTTAAAAGTGTTACAATATGACATCGATATTATTATGCTGTATCATGATATTCTGATTCAACATTTAAAAGTTTTACAATATGACATGGATTATTTTGTTGTATCATGACACTATGATTCAAGACTTAAAAGTGTTACAATATGACATGGATAATAATACTATATCATGATACTCTGATTCAACATTTAAAAGTGTTACCAATACAACATAGATAATTATGTTGTATCATGATACTTTGATTCAACATTTAAAAGTGTTACAGTATGACATGGATGATTATGTTATATCATGATACTTTGATTCAAGACTTTAAAAAAAAGTGTCACAATATGACATGGATGATTATGTTGTATCATGATACTTTGATTCAACATTTAAAAGTGTTACAGTATGACATGGATGATTATGTTATATCATGATACTTTGATTCAAGACTTTAAAAAAAAGTGTCACAATATGACATGGATGATTATGTTGTATCATGATACTTTGATTCAATATTAAAAAATGTTAAAATATGACATGGATAATTATACTGAATTATGATACTTTGATTCAACATTTAAAAATGTTACAATATAACATGTATAATTATGTTATATCATGATACTTTGATTCAACACTTAAAAGTATTACTGTATGGTACTGTATCTACTGGTGATACAGTGGTTTTGACTGTCACAATGAAAATTTTGATTATATACTTATCTTCCCTTATAAATAACAAATGATTCATTTTTATCCATAATGTGTGTCATTTTGTTATTAACTGGTTACTTACCTTGCTTTGTTTAATTTAGATAAATAGAACAGGTATTTTAAAAGCAGAAGAAAAATGTAAATTACATATGATCTGAGAACTATTTATAACTGCACTGAATTTTATTAATATGTGCAGATCTTGCTCATAATAAAACCATGTTGGTCATCTTGATGATTTAAACCAATAAATCATGTTTACCCAAAATCAGATAAAAATACTGTCTCTAGAGCAGTAACAAGTTTAGATATTCAGGTGTCAGATCACCTCAGTAATACATATTGATTGATCTCGATCATTAATGAACTCATGTGAGATCTTGATCATATAAGCCTATATTCCAAGTTTCATCAAAATCTAATCAGCAATATGGCCTCCAGAGTGATCACAAGTTCAGCCAATCAGATGCAAGATCACCTACTTAATATGTGTAGATCTTGCTCAATATCAAACTCATCCAAGAATTTGATGATGAAGGCCCATATTCCAAGTCTCATCAAAATCAGATCAGAAATATGGCTTCCAGCATGGTAACAAGCTCAGCCAAAAAGATGCAAGATCACCTCATTAATATGTGTATCTCTCTCTGTTATCTAACTTGTCCCAGATCTTGATGATAAATTCATATATTCCAAGTCTGATCAAAATTAGACATATGGACTCCATATTAGAAACAAGCACAGCCAATAGATGCAAGATAATCTCATTAATATGCATGGATCTTGTCCATTATCGAACTCATCAGAGATATTGATGGTATAAACCTATATTCCAAGTTTTATAACAAACAAATGTTGATGGATGGATGACGGACATATGACCATACAAGGTATGGCTGACAAGACCTTATGGCCATGTGAGCTAAAAATCAATGCACAGTTATAAGTTATTGATATATAGACAGACTTACCATAGGCCACATTTTCTATGAAGAGACCAGGATAGGATCTCCACAACACACGATCACACCATGAGGGGGAGTTTACTCTCTCCTGAAAGGAGGAAATCTAATAAATGTAAAGTTGTCATGAACTAACAAGTCCAAATGTCTCTCTTCCTCATACTGATACATACCCCCCCCCCCCCCTCCACACACACACACAGTGACAGTGATATAATATTTAAAAATGGTATAATTTATAACGGGGGTTCAATCTTATTAATCACTTATGGAATAAGTGACAGGAACAGCTCAACTTGGAAAACACGGATCAAGATCTTTTATTGCATGGTGTGCTGGCATTGTTATCATTACTGTCTATGTTGATGATGGTCCTACGGATGTCGACCCTTATATGTATGATATTGGTGGGAGGAGGTTGACATCTTCCTGCAATAATAATCAGTGATGTGTACCTCTGTTCCAACCGGGTAACTGGAGTACAAATTATCTAGAATATCTCACATAGTTGGCAGTCCATATTGACACTGTTGTACAGCTTAGAGTCTAATTGCTTTATTCCAGGCACAATCAAGTGCTTGCTTTTTTCAAGGTCTGTTGACTGCCATTTCAGTTGGTTGAAGAGCAATAGTAGATGTGGAATAGTTGAATTTTGGGTGTATTTTCTCTAATGTAACAAATGCTGCCCTGCAGTCACCCGTTTCCGAATGGAAGATTCCATATACTGACTTCAAATATTGTATAAATTAGCATGTTCATAATACTTGGCAAAATATGTGGCATGAAAACTCCATAAACAAATTTGAGAACATCAAACCCACTATTGGTGAATGGCAACCCTTGCATAGAACAAATCAGAGAGGTGAGGTGGTATGGTGCTGGACACACATACCGGACTCATGCATATCTCCTGAATGGTGGACCTCAATGGGTAATTTCTACATTTCTTGGAATAAAGCATGCACAAGTCATGAAAACTTGCATCCAATCCTTATTTCCTTATTTTTGGCATGATTACGCTCACACAGATTCAAACATTGTGTGTGAAATTTTGAATTTTAGAAAGATTTTCACAATCATGCATCCTAGATGCAAACCTATATATATATATATATATATATATATAACAAGCTGCCAGTTCAAACAACCTTCCATTGTTGAGTACAACCAAAGTGCAACCAATGTTGCAAACAACAAATGTACTGGTAAACTATTTGACTTTAGAAGAAACGAGCAACTTTACCAAGTATCTGAAAATATCAGTGTTCATGAAAAATCTAGAAAATATTCATCACTGATTGGTTCGATGAACCATCCATTGATATTTCAATTGCAACCAATTCCTAACACTACTTGTCTTGCTGAAATAAATTATTGTTTTAACTGCTCCAATATATCTGTAAACATCTAAAAGCTTCGATCAAGGATTTTGAGTATTATTATTACATATCAGCAAACAGCTAATACCAGGTCAGAAAGGAATTTGCTGAAGAGAAATAAAACCTGTATTTTGTTTCAGAATGATCACATGGGCATGTTTTTGCCTGGATCTTCTGTAGTCTTCTTTGGTTATATAACAGTAATAATACTGCAGCACTGCCTCATTATAATGGCCCTCATTAAAAAGCGATTCTGGAGATAATGCAGTATTGCTACTAAACCTGTGACCAAAGTTATAAAAAAAATATACAAATAAATATCAATAAAAATTTGGAATCTTCAGCGCACATCAGCTGAAAAATTTATCTGACAACCATCATACATAAATTGGTCTACCAAAATAATGACTGTGGGTTGAAATAAAACTGCATCAAGCTTAGTATTAGATCTTTTAACTTTTTAAAATATTACTATTTGATGAAATTTAATGTAGAAATAACATGAAGTGAAAAAATATATCAAATGTACATAAACTAAAATGATTACTATATGTTGATTATATTATTACTATATGTTGCTTATATGATTACTATATGTTGATTATATGATACTATATGTTGATTATATGATTACTATATGTTGATTATATGATTACTATATGTTGATTATATGATACTATATGTTGATTACTATATGTTGATTATATGATTACTATATGTTGATTATATGATTACTATATGTTGATTATATGATTACTATATGTTGATTATATGATTACTATATGTTGATTATATGATACTATATGTTGATTATATGATTACTATATGTTGATTATATGATTACTATATGTTGAATATAATATTACTATATGTTGATTATATGATTACTATATGTTGATTATATGATACTATATGTTGAATATAATATTACTATATGTTGATTATATGATTACTATATGTTGATTATATGATACTATATGTTGATTATATGATTACTATATGTTGATTATATGATACTATATGTTGATTATATGATTACTATATGTTGAATATAATATTACTATATGTTGATTATATGATTACTATATGTTGATTATATGATACTATATGTTGAATATAATATTACTATATGTTGATTATATGATTACTATATGTTGATTATATGATACTATATGTTGATTATATGATACTATATGTTGATTATATTATTACTATATGTTGATTATATGATTACTATATGTTGATTATATGATACTATATGTTGATTATATTATTACTATATGTTGATTATATGATTACTATATGTTGATTATATGATTACTATATGTTGATTATATGATACTATATGTTGATTATATTATTACTATATGTTGATTATATGATTACTATATGTTGATTATATTATTACTATATGTTGATTATATGATACTATATGTTGATTATTTTATTACTATATGTTGATTATATGATTACTATATGTTGATTATATTATTACTATATGTTGATTATATGATTACTATATGTTGAATATAATATTACTATATGTTGATTATATGATTACTATATGTTGATTATATGATTACTATATGTTGATTATTTTATTACTATATGTTGATTATATGATACTATATGTTGAATATAATATTACTATATGTTGATTATATGATTACTATATGTTGATTATATGATACTATATGTTGATTATATGATACTATATGTTGATTATTTTATTACTATATGTTGATTATATGATTACTATATGTTGATTATATGATACTATATGTTGATTATATTATTACTATATGTTGATTATATGATTACTATATGTTGATTATATGATTACTATATGTTGATTATATGATACTATATGTTGATTATATTATTACTATATGTTGATTATATGATTACTATATGTTGATTATATTATTACTATATGTTGATTATATGATACTATATGTTGATTATTTTATTACTATATGTTGATTATATGATTACTATATGTTGATTATATTATTACTATATGTTGATTATATGATTACTATATGTTGATTATATGATACTATATGTTGATTATATGATTACTATATGTTGATTATATGATTACTATATGTTGATTATTTTATTACTATATGTTGATTATATGATTACTATATGTTGATTATATTATTACTATATGTTGATTATATGATTACTATATGTTGATTATATGATTACTATATGTTGATTATATGATTACTATATGTTGATTATATGATTACTATATGTTGATTATATTATTACTATATGTTGATTATATGATTACTATATGTTGATTATATGATTACTATATGTTGATTATATGATTACTATATGTTGATTATATGATACTATATGTTGATTATTTTATTACTATATGTTGATTATATGATTACTATATGTTGATTATATTATTACTATATGTTGATTATATGATTACTATATGTTGATTATATGATACTATATGTTGATTATATGATTACTATATGTTGATTATATGATTACTATATGTTGATTATTTTATTACTATATGTTGATTATATGATTACTATATGTTGATTATATGATTACTATATGTTGATTATATGATTACTATATGTTGATTATATGATTACTATATGTTGATTATATGATTACTATATGTTGATTATATTATTACTATATGTTGATTATATGATTACTATATGTTGATTATATGATTACTATATGTTGATTATATGATTACTATATGTTGATTATATGATACTATATGTTGAATATAATATTACTATATGTTGATTATATTATTACTATATGTTGATTATATGATTACTATATGTTGATTATATGATTACTATATGTTGATTATATGATTACTATATGTTGATTATATTATTACTATATGTTGAATATAATATTACTATATGTTGATTATATGATTACTATATGTTTAACTGGCATTTTGTTTATCCCCCCACCACTTCCAATATACACACATGTATCATGCATTCACTGAATTAGCAATAATTCCCTATACAATGGTTTGGTACATAATGTGGTCATTAGTTATGGACCCCAACTACTGCATTATAATAAGGGGAAGCTGTAATAATAATAATAATAATAATAATGAACCTTTCACAACAATTTTACACTAGTATTATTGGTTTTTCACATGTATGGAATACTTGAAAAATGCATTAGAGAATCATTTGCAAACTCAACAAGAAACTTTAAAAAACATAACTTTACCCCTGTCTTTTTCAACTTTCTCCAGGAATATTTGTACCCTGGGACATTCCTCTCAAGGCGATATGTGGGAAGGAATGTGATTTCAGCTTCATCTGCAATATATTTGAAATTATCAAGTACCTCTATGATAAGCTCACTTAACCACATACAGGAAAACCTGTCTTGAGAGACCATCCCTTCAGTGGTTGCCCAAGACAGGTGGTCTCTCATAACAGGTCTGTGCAGGATGGCCATGTTTCAAAGTAGAAATTCCACTGGGTTTAAGAAGGTATAACACCTATAATTACTATACATATTTTTTGTTCTTTTTTCATAGTTCTTGTTAAAATATTAAATCCATTCATATAAAATGTTTTTTTTACAAAAATGTATATAGCACTAAAAACACAAAGATCATAACCATTTTAATTTCTATTTTACGTTCACATGTATAGCATCATGACAAAATTGTTGCATCATGTTAAAAATGTTTACATGGTTTTAGGGTGAAAATTATGTGATTAAATCCAAATGCATAGCTTTATTGATTAATTCTGCAGAAATTTATGGGTTAGAAAATGGTACTATGGTTGTCCAGAAGTTAATACCGTATATACTCGTGTATATATCGATACCAACTGCAAACTACATAGACCCAGATCTGCCATCACATAATGCGCTGGCAGATCAGGGTTGATGCAGTTTCTAAGGACTAATCAGTAGAAGAAAAAAACACAGACCCTGATCTTCAGCGCATTATGAGACGGCAGATCAGGGTCTATGTTGTTTGCATTTGGGTCCGACTTATACGCGAGTATATACGGTAAGTTGCCTGCTTAGTATGGTATATAAACAGATATCATAAGAAGAAAATGGCCACAGAAATTACACCTGCTGAAAAGAGTCTCATACTATGTGATAACAAGGAAAGCACAAGTCCTCAAAGTATTGCCAACATTGTTGGTAAAGCTCAATTTTCCGTGGTGAGGTTTTTGTAAAAATTCAGTACAAGTTCTGCAGAAAATCTCCATAGAAGTGGCCAGAGATGAAAGCTTGTTGTTCACGGTGAATGGGTCCTAATTTGTATAGTAAAAGGAAACAGGAGACAGAGTTTGGTGGCGCTGACTAGTGGACTAAATTGGTCAGTCCCTACACCAGTATGTACAAAAACTGTCTAGAGGCAATTGCATTTTTGAGGGAAATGTAAAGCATGTTGTAAGGAGAAAAAAAACTCACTATCTCGAGAGTTAACCAAATTCGGCAAATTATTTGGTGTAGGGAAAATCAGGATGGATCTTGCAGAATGGATCGGATATAGTGATGAGTGTCAGGTGGTGGTTGGTCATGTTAACATAATAAGTGTCTGAAGAACATGTGATGCACATCGACCACAAGGGAAAATTTCCATGCTGGTCTGGGGCTAATTGACATACCATGGAATGGGATCATTGGTGAAAATTGCTGGCAATTTGAACAGTGATAAATATATTCAGAATATGGATTTCCACCCATAGTTCTTGCAGCATGAAATCTGTCCATCACATGAATCTTTGAGGACTTGTCAATGGAAGACAGGAAATGGCACTAACTGCTTGACATGGCCATCACAGAGCCCAGATATTAACATCATTGAAAATATCTGGAGGACCTTCAAATTCTGACTTCAAATAATACTGATGAGATAAGATCCACAGATGACCACATGAGAGCTCTCACTGTAACTTGGCAGTCATTATCTCTTTGCTACATAAGAAGTTTATACCAGTCTATTCCAAGGAGAATACATCAGGTTATTTACTCTAAGGGACATATAACAAAGTACTAATGAGCAAGAAAGTCAACTCCTTTATGTATTTTATTTTTGTGCATAAAAATTACAAACCACCATTTCATGTGAATGATATTGCATCATACTGATGCAACACTTCTGTCATGTGAGTGTTGACTATTGTTTTTATGGCATATGTGAATTACAACGTTAACTGTAAGGCAATACTTACAATACTTACTTATCCTGTCCATAAATTGCAAAGGCAATACTTACAATACTTACTTATCCTGTCCATAAATTGCAAAGGCAATACTTACAATACTTACTTATCCTGTCCATAAATTGCAAAGGCAATACTTACAATACTTACTTATCCTGTCCATAAATTGCAAAGGCAATACTCACAATACTTACTTATCCTGTCCATAAATTGCAAAGGCAATACTTACAATACTTACTTATCCTGTCCATAAATTGCAAAGGCAATACTTACAATACTTACTTATCCTGTCCATAAATTGCAAAGGCAATACTTACAATACTGACTTATCCTGTCCATAAATTGCAAAGGCAATACTTACAATACTTACTTATCCTGTCCATAAATTGCAAAGTCAGTTATGATAACACTTACTCAAGAAATTTATTTACAGCCAAAAGCCAAAATCTTGGTCACCCTTGACATAAAAATAAATGGATAAACTAATTACTGTATATACTCGCATATAATTCGATACCAACTGCAAACTGCATATACCCAGATCTGCCATTGCATAATGTGCTGACAGATCTGGGTCTATGCAGTTTGTAATGACTTATCAGTAGAACAAACAACATAGACCCTGATCTGCCGGCGCATTATATGATGGCAAATCAGGGTATATACTGTTTGCATTTGGACCTGAATTATATGCGAGTATATACGGTAAATATAAGGATGTGCTAAGGTGACCAGATGAGGAGATCTTGGACCCTGGCATGTTTGACCTTGTGTGGGGGTTTTCATAACATTAACATGAATAAAGCAGGAAAGAATACAGAAATTTAGAATCACTATAGAATTAACTCATCCAGAAAAAGCAAATAAGAGAAAAAGACCTTATTCACCCTAGTCAATATGTATTGTAACTGTACTGACAAAGAATTTAAGGTGGTACCCAGCATTGCACTACAGTGAAAGCAGGGTGAGAAGATCTTTCATTATGACATTATCAGCATTGTGTGGGTCTTCACAACAGATAAAGAAACAATACAAACCTCTGAACTGACTATATATTTTATGACTGATTCCTCTGAATGGGGATTTACTCGACTTCAGCACTACCATGGCGGTTTGTGACATGTACTTTAGTCTGGTTTATAGTCTGTAGCATACGATGCTACCTTTAGATTTCAGGAAACCAGTAGTCTGGTTTATAGTCTGTAGCATACGATGCTACCTTTAGATTTCAGGAAACCAGTAGTCTGGTTTATAGTCTGTAGCATACGATGCTACCTTTAGATTTCAGGAAACCAGTAGTCTGGTTTATGGTCTGTAGCCTACGATGCTACCTTTAGATTTCAGGAAACCAGTAACTTTTTTTTGTGTTGATTTAGAACAATCTGCATTTTGACTGCAGAACCTCCAAAGCAGTCATGGTTACCAATAATTAAATAAAGGTCTGTGGTGTTTATATATATTTTTGCAATGAGGTCATTCACAACAGTGTCAAAACGCATATTTGGTCTAAAAGTCATGGTCACCGGTCATGTTCTGAAGGTGGTCACTGATGACAGTGTGTTTTTATAGTAAAATTGATCCATGCATGATGATTCTGGTCATAAATTACAGGTGGTTGCTCACAGCAGAGTTTGCTCAAGATTGGTTTTGCTGTACTACTTTTTCTATCAACATTTTTCTATTGACATTACCAGACTTTACTGGAAGATATTTTTTCCCATTTAGAATTTGGTATCATAGCAGGTGTTGGAGCCCAAAACACCAATGAATAGAGAGGACCTTTCCAAAATTTGTTCTTAGGCCCTGTCCATACATACATAAGAAAATCTGTTTTAATGCTTAGCAAGAGTACCATGAGTAGCACATTATGCACCTGCCAAGTGTTTAACAGGCACTAGTAGGTTTGTGTTTTGTGGGTTTAACGCCATTTTGCAGCACATGACAGGCTATAAATGGCAGCCAGTATATTTGGTGGTGGAAGAACCTGGGAAGACCCCGGAAAGAACCACCGACCTGCGGGAAGATACTGGCAAGCTTTCTCACATACCCACGTTAGCCGAACTGATACTCGAACCCACATGAACAGAGGTGAGATGTGGGTGACCTGTAAAGGCGAGTGCCTTAGACCACTCAGCCACCTGGGGCTCCAGGCACTAGTCGGGCATAGCTGACATTGGAGATTATTGACTAATGGGTTTCAATGACCTATGGTCAAGGTACACGGTCTTGAACTAAACTTACTGCACAAAACCATTAACTTCTTATCAGACTTACCATGACTGTGACCTCTGACAACTGGACCACAGAATATATAGGTTTCTTTATTACCCTAAGTGCAAGCCATCCAGAATGTTTGATCGAGGGACTTACTCTCGAATAAAGGTTATTCAGCAAAACCCATTTTTCTTAGAGCAACAATGACCCTGACCATTTACCTTTTGACCTCAAAATCAACAGGCCTCTTCCATACCTTAAGTACAAGCCCTCCACAAATATTGATCATGGTACGTGGTCTAGAACTAAAGTTATTATATATAAACCATTTTTCTTCTTTAGTTGCAGTGATCTTAACCTTTGACCATACAATCAATATGCTTCTTTCTTACATAATGTGCAAGCCATCCACAAACTCTCGTGAAAATACATGGTCGAAAACTGAAATTTTTGTGCAGAAACCATCTTCTTTCAGTCTCAATGATCCCCGATCTTTGACCCTTTGACCCCCAAATCAATAAGTTTCTTCCTCACCCAGACCGCAAGCCATCCACCAAGTTTAGTCCAAGTTTGTGATGTTGAACAAATGTTACTGTGCAGAAACAATTTTTCTTCTTCAGTTACAGTGACCTTTGACATTTTGACCCCAAGATCAATGCCTTTTTCCTTACACCAAGTGCAATCCATCTACAAAGTTTAGTTCAGGTGTGTGATGTAAAACTAATGTTATTGTTCGGAAGCTATTTTCTTCTTTCAGTCACAGTCACCTTGTTCTTTAACCTTTTGACCCCAAAGTCAGTAGGGTTCTTCCTTACTCCATGTGCAAACCATCCACAAAGTTTGGTCCAGGTATGTGATTAAGAACTAATGTTATTGTGTCACAGTGACCTTGACCACTGACCTTTAACCCCCCTCCCCTACAATCAACAGGGTGCAAGAAATCCACAAAATATGGTAACTGTTTATGTTGGAGAATTCGAGCTACTGTGCAAAAATGAAATTGGTAACTGGCGGACAATATCATAATATAATATTCTCCACCTTATGGTGGGTGTAATAAAAGAAAAAAAAAATAAAGCAAGAAGGCCATGGCCTGCATGTCAAGCTCATGCTCAAAGCATTGCTTTTATACCTTCTGACCTTGACCCCAAGGTCCAAGGGTCAAGTGTGCCTCAGAATGAATTATCTTCATGAAGAAAACTGATGAGTTAAGGTGGCTCAGGAGTTAGTGTGCCAAACTTGCGACCGAAAGGATGCGGTTTAGAATCCTACAACCCAATCAGCCCAGGTTGGTAACCATGGCATTTTCCTTTGGCAAGGCACTTTACTCCAACTGTCTTGGCACTAAATAATCAACTTTTGTTGCTGTGCCATAAAACACCAAAAGCAAACCAACTGTTAACTCCTTAACAACTGTTGAACAGATGCCAACAACACCATCAAAAAAGAGACTGCTACATGTATGGCTTGCATTCCCACTAACATGCCAAAGAAAACTTTACACTGTAATAAAAAAAAAGTAACTTTCTAAGACCAAAAGAAAAGAAAACTTGAAATTTATATAAAATTTAAAGCCATATTTTTCTAAAGTATTTAAGCTCAAATTCACTACACATTTCCTGTATTTTAGCCTGGATTGTGGGACCAGATCCCAAAATCTGCAAGATTCTGTAACATCTCATTAGAAGGCCTAGCTGACAGCCCTCCAAAAGCTCCATTAAAAAAAGATGTTGTGATGTCATTAACTCCCAGAGGTACAAGTCATTCTACCATAAGAATAGTAGAATAGTAACACTACTAATCTATAAAATCACCTGTCTTTCAGCAGCTGAAAAATTACCAAATTATGTACAATGATCTGTGAAATTTATAATTCTTCCCCAAAATAAAACTTTTCTTTCATTGGGTTATACAGTGGTCCCTTCTTGAACGGCCCCTTACAAGCGGCCACCCACTTTATATGGCCACAATCCCTTGGCACCGACGAGTTTGTGTTCAAAAGTACCCCTCAAGTACCCCACTAATGTGACGAGTGGTCGACATTTTAGTGCAAAAACTGTCAAATTTAAGCCTCGCGAGCGGCCACATAATGGTTGTTTACAGATTTTATAGAAGATTAAGAGCTTGCAATTAGGCAGTACTTACTGAAGCCACAGAAAGCCACCTTGTCCCTTTGAACCTTCTTGAGTTGGTCTTTTTCCAGTAAGGCGTTCAAATTGTTCTCTTGGATCTTCTGCAAAAGGACCTGCAAAATTGATTGATTAGGGGATTAGGGGACAACAATCTAGTATTTTGAGGGCTTGAGAACGTACAGTGGCATGCCACAAGTAATGTAACTCACAGCTGATGTCAATGTCATGAATAAGCAATTTTAAAACTGAATAATTCAAAAACAAAGCACATGTACTGAGCACATGTTTACAAATGATGGACATGCTGTTACATCAAACGGACTTGTAGATTGAACTGTGCAGTTGCTTTAATCCTGCATTTAAACTCAAGAGTTACTTCATATTTACTTTCAAGATTTTTTTGTCAGTCATAAGAATGATAGTTATGGATGTAAAACCTTTATTTTGGTAGTAATGGGTGCCTTAATCAGGTTTGTCATGAAAATCATTGAAAGGCATCATTGCACTGTAAAAGGTCTGGTGTCAAAAAGCATCACTGGACAGTAAAAGGCCTGGTGTCAAAAAAGGATCATTGTGCAGTGAAGTGAGTCACAGTGGCATAAATGTTTCAAACAGTTTAAACTGCATCAGAATTTAAGCATCAACAAAAGTAAAATAATAGGTTATTCATGCACACATGTGAATATAAAAAGCTTCTGCAAGATTCCCCCATATAAGGATGTCGTGCCTGTTTATAAAGGACAAATCACCCAGACCCTTGACAGCATTTCCTCTATGAACAGGTTTCACTGTAATATAGTGTTAAAACCCCATCCAATACAGCCACTGACTGATTGATTGATTGATTGATTAGTGTATATTGGCACATCAACACATGAAAGATTATATCATGGGAGGCAACTGGTGTAAAATGCCTTGCCTAGATTGGTGGTCGACTTGGTGTGATCTAGGCAGGATTTGAACCGACACCCTTTTGGTCACAAGACTGGCATGCTAACCACTCAACCATTGATTGATTGACTGATTAATGTATATTTGCACATCAACACATGAAAGATCATGTCATTGGAGGCAAGACACATCATGGCAGCCGACCCATCTAATCTGGTCAAGGTTCAAACCTGCACCCATCTGGTCACAAGGCTGGCATGCTAGCCAATCAGCCATTGATCAATTTATAAGTATATAAAGGCATATCAAAACATGAAAGGTTATGTCATGGGAAGTAACTGCAGTAAAATGCCTTTCCTAGAGACGCACCATGGCGGCTGACCCAGTCTGATCTCAGCAGGATTCGAACCTGCACCCTTCTGGTCACAAGACTAGCATGCTAAGCACTCGGCAATTGATTGATTGATTGACTGATTAGTGTATGATAGCAAAGCAACACATAAAAGGTTATGTCATGGGAGGCAACTGGAGTAAAGCGCCCTGCCTGCAGACACGCCATGGCGGCTGACCTGCTCTGATATGGGCAAGATTCAAACCCACATCCTTCCGGTCATAAGATTGGTATGCTACAACTAAGCCCTTGTTTCCCCAGCCATTTATTTACATGTATATTTTCCTCTGTCCTGTAGTTGAGATCTCCCAGCCAGAAGACATGATGAAATTGATTTGTAACATCAAACAGATCTAAGTGTTTCTGGCCAAGAGATAGACCTTTCACAATGTCACGGTAGTTCTGGTTTCTCCTGAAATACAGAAATGGAAAAGTCTATAGTTAACTGGATGTTTACATTTTAAACACATTTTGCTTGTAGGATGGTCACATTTTTTATAGCTCTATCAATAGGTTTTATTAGGTATTCTTAGGGAGCTGATTTTTTCTAGCTCATTTATTTAACTAACTTACTGTCCACATTTAGAAGGAAATTATTTCATGTGGCAACTATCAAATAACTCAATAGTATTGTATTTTTGCATCAGAGAATATTAATTGTGATTTTTCTGTTGCATACTGGTGATGCATCAACAATCTGGTATAACAATAAATCTTCTCAAATCGCTAATCCTAAAAACAAAGAGACTGTTATCCACATTCGTACACATCAGGTCAATAAATTGTTGAACAAGTAACTTCTCGTGACACTACATCACACAGAGCATTGTATTGTCATGATATTGTTAATGTTCCAGAGTTAAGCATATATTTTACTGCTGCAAATTTTGACATTTAACCTATTAGAGAACATACTACATTTATATATACTGTATTTTGCTTGTGTATACTGCATGTCCAAATTTGAACAGTGTAGATCCATATCTTCCAGCACATTAAGTAACAGCAGATCTGGGTCTATGTTCCTTGTTATCTCTATGATATCCATCAAACAGTGTAGATATTGATCTGTTAGCACATTAAGTAACAGCTGATCTAGGTCTATGCTCCTTGTTTCAATGTATGATATCCATCAAACAGTGTAGATCAGGCCTTGGCAACCATTTAGAACTGTTGTGCTAGGTCTGCTCAGTTGTATAGAGCTGTGTAGAGTGCTGTGTGAAATGAGCCAAGTTATATTCCAAAAACTTGGCACTTTCCAAAGTGTCTGGCATGCCATCGATGGCACGCGTGCCATAGGTTTGCTGACACCTGGTGTAGATACTGATCTGCCAGCACATTAGGTGACAGCAGATCTGGGTCTATGCTCCTTGTTAAATGTATGATATCTATCAAAACAGTGTATATCCTGATTTGCCATCACATTAAATCACAGCAGATCTGGGTCTATGCTCCATGTTACATGTATGATATCCATCAAAACAGTGTAGATCCTGATCTTCCTACACATTAAGTGACAGCTAATCTGGGTATATGTTCCTTTATATCTTTATGATATCCATCAGAACAGCGTAGATCCTGATATTCCAGCATATTAAATGACAGCAGATGTGGGCAGTGTTCATTCCAGAAATGGAAAAATTAGGACCCACTGGCTTCTATAGTATTCGCTTACCCTCCCATTTCTTTGTACCCCCCTACCAATTTTAAAACTGCAAAGCACCTAGGATTTAAAAAATGCACAAAACTAAGTCAATTCATGCATCAATTTATAATTTCTAACCTGACAGTCGCCAGGGGGTCCCTAACACTGTCAACTTATTGGCGTTTCAAACCACTGCTCACTGTCTTTTTTTTATTTTTAGAACAGTTCATTTCAGTAAAAACTGTTTTGTCTGCATCCAATATTTGCAATGTCTAGTTTTAATATTTCTAAAAAAATTGAACAAATAAAAATAAGGAACTCTTTCATACATGTGTCCAAAGAGATGTAACTCCTAAATTTATATAATTATTCAGAGCTTATCGAAGTGGTTAACTACATCACATCTGTTGCCTGAAAACACACACTCGCCCAATCAAATATGGTGACCATGTCACTAAAAAAACTCCCATTTTGTTTTAAATGCCATTTAGTTGACAGTGTTAGGGACCCCCTGGTGACAATCAGGTTAGAAATTATAAATTGATAAATGAAATGACTAAGTTTTGTGCATTGTTTTTACCCTCGATGCTTTTTTGTTTTTAAAATTGGTAGAGGCATACATGTAATTCTACCGGCGGTTGGCCAAAAATATCGTTTTAAAGGCCGTCTACCGCACATACCGTTTAGTAGTTCAAATCTACCGCTTTTGAAAAGAAAAAGATATAAAAAAAATTAAAAAAAAAACCCAACACAAAACAAACAGCATTTTTACGTGTTCAATCAACATATTAGAAAAAACAACCAGAACCAGTCTACTAGGGACCAGAAATGTTCCACCAGTACAATGATCGGTGCAATGATGCATGACAGAGCAATAGGATTAGAATTGTTAAAGAACAGCTGACATGTGTACACAGCAAGCTGCCAATTGATTACCTTATTGTTGGAATTTGAGGAGTTTAAGGTCAAATGCGGGATGTTTTTTTTTGTTGAGGTGTTATAAGTAACAAAGGGATAAAAGGTGGTCCATGATGTCTTCTGAGCCTTTGATGAAAACAGGCCGACCCTTAGCGGAGGGGAGATAAAATGAAGAGACCAGCATTAAAAATGATTTCGGCAGAGACACTAGAGTAAGTATTTTGATTGTTGTCTTGTTTAATTGTTATTGTATTGTTCAAGATGTTTTAAGAGGACAAATGTTACATTTTGTTTTTTTAATTCATGTCAAAATGCCGAAATGTGTGCTTTCTCCCAATGCTAAGAAACAACCAGCTAAGAAATATTACAAATTCATCAATGCTTGGATATCAGAGTTTAAGTGTGTGCAGGTGAGTAGCAAAGGTCCTGAGTTTGCATTGTATGTTTTAAAGGTATGCATCTTTTGTATTTCATAAACTATTTGATGTTTTCATGCACATAAATTAAGTTCAAGCCCTAGATAAAATATATCAGTAAAAAATATATTACAAGATAATTAATTTTAAAGTTTGGATAAATTATTCATAAAAGCATAATTACATCATGTATTTTTTTTCATTTTTTATTTCAAGTCTGAATCAATCTTTATTTTTTCTTTTTCATTTACAGTGGTGAAACTTGCTGACAGATTTTTGGATCTGAGCCATGAAGAGGAAGAAGCCTTTGAGAATGAGGCTCATGAATACATTCCAAATCCAAGTCAGGAACTTTCTCCTTGGGGTGAACATAGCTTGGAGGAGTAATGGAGAGTAGTCAGCAACCTTACAAAATCAGCAGCAGGAAAAGTGAAGTTAGAACTTCTTTGTAGGCTGAATGTGGTTGTCATGTCATTACAACATTCTAATGCTGATACAGAGAGGACATTCTCCATTCTTCGCAAAATACAAAGTGATTCAAGGGGAAATCTGGACCAGAGAACTATTGAGAGCCTGTTACGTGTGAAGCTTAATAATCACAATGAATGTCATTAGTGGTCCCTTGACAGTGATCTTGTGAACGAAACTAAAAATGCTATTGGATTTTATAAAAGAAAATTCTTTGCAGTAAACTATCAGATAAACAACTTGTCCGTTTTCATTATTTGACCATATACTGACTCGTATTAATTAATTATTATTGTAACATTTTCCATTGAAATCTGAATCTGATTCATGTTCAAACTTGCTGTTTTTTTATAGTATGAAGAGAATACATATTATGGCACAAAAACCCCATTTGTTTTGTTTTCCATCCCCCCTGAAACGTAAAATTTATGCCAATAAAAAACAACTGGTTTAGAGTCCAAGCTACTGATCAAAATATCTAAATCTACTGGTTTGAAATCCTGGTTTTTTTCACATGTATGTAGAGGGTACAAACAAATGGGAGGGTAAGCCAATACTATACCAGGTCAAACATTGGGGTCATTTAGTTGCAAATATCCTCATCCATTGCATGTTTATTCCAAAAATTCAAACATGTCATTATCACAGGCACACAGGTTGTGTATTTATTAATTTCTGTAATAAATATTCACTTTTTCATCATTATATGCTTTGATTCAGTCACTGTACAATCAGACTACAGCACGTTTTTCTACAGTTTCTTTATCAGCTAAAATAACCCTGTTGACTATTCAGGATATGATTACTAAATCTATGAACCGAGTGCCTATGATCATTATCAGCATCCCCTGTCAAGAACCTTCCATATTGGGATTTTTATTCCTCATGTTTGAGTATCCATTCCCTTCTAGAATTTATTTTGGACATTTGAGTATATATTTTTTCCACATTGTACGCTACTTTGGAAATAAATGCAGCAGTGTTTTTGCTGATGAAGATTTCATCTTGTCTTCTTTACATTTTTGTAATGATCATCGACCATGTGCTCTCAACTGGTGCCCAAGCTAATCAAATTCAGTACAACATTTTTGTCAGCCAATGAAATTGATCGTTGTATGCTTCTTTGGCAATGAGCACACTCTATTCAGTAATCTTGAGATGTACTTGATTCAGTCAGTCTAAAATCAACAGTAACAATCCTTTATCTTTATTTTTTTGTTTCTTTTTTTTGGACCCTTTAGGTGCCATGGAGGGAACTTTCTTGTAGCAAAAATGAACAAGAGTCCCTCAGAGGGACTGATGCTCTACTGAGTGAACAGAATTTCCAGGAATTCAAGATAAGACTATTTCTTCCTTTTAACTGTTGAGTATTGCAACCATCTCTGATATTCTTCAGCGATAACAAGATTTTCAAATTAGTTGCTGTGGTGCACATATTGGATGTCAGCTTGGCACCATTTTTGTTTAGGGCAAAGTAGATATCATTATAAGTCTTTTGGTGAAAACCCCATGTCATAATGATCATCCATTCAGTGGGAGTAGTGGCAACAAGATTTTTAAGACAGTCGTTGTAGCAGCCATATTAGATGTACGACTGGCACCATTTTCATTTAGTACCAATTATACATCATAAGAAGTCTATTGGTGAAAACCCCATGTTGATATAGCCATCCATTTGGGAGGAGTAGAGACAACAATATTTTCAAGATATGACTTTCCATTCAGGATGAGTAGCAATAACAAGATTTTCAAGATGGCTGCTGTGGTAGTCATATTAGATGTTAGATCAGCACCAATTTCATTTAAGACCAACCAGACATCATAAAAAGTCTTTCAGTGAAAACCTCATGTTGATATGACCATCCATTCAGGAGGAGTAGTGATAATAAGATTTTCAAGACTACTGGATGTCAGATCGGTACCATTTTCATTTAGGAACAACTAGACATGATAAGAAGTCTTTTAGTGAAAACCCCATGCTGATATGACCATCCATTCAGGCAAAGTAGCGATAACAAGATTTTCAAGATGGCTGCTGTGGAAGCTATTTTGGATGTCAGATAGTCACCATTTTCATTTAGGACCAACTAAACATCATAAGAAGTCTTTTAGTGAAAAACCCATATTGATATGACCATCCATTTAAGCGAAGTAGTGATAACAAGCAGCACCATTTTCATTGAGGACTAACTAGACCATGGGATGAATGTGTGTTTAAGATTTTATGGAAATCCTCCAAGTAGTTTAGGAGGAGTAGCGATAACAAACTTGTGCTAATGGATGGATGGATGACCGACGACAGACCATCCCATAAGCTCTTCTGGTCTATGACCTGAAGAGCTAAAAATAAGGGTCATTGTGCAAGGGCACGCCATAAAGTGAACCTTGTGTGGGTATATGTTCCTTGTTATCTTTATGATATCCTTTAAACTGGGTAGATCTCCATCTTCCAGCACATTAGGTGACAGCAGATCTGGGTATATGTTATCTTTATGATATGCATCAAAATAGTGAAGATCCTGATCTTTCAGCACATTAGGTGACAGCTGACACGGGTCTGTACTACTAGTAGTTGGGTGTACATTATATACAGAAAATTATGATTATTTAAGAACAATAGAACCCATTATGCTCACTATTGTGGGATTTCTCTATCCCAAACTAACGCAGATGATGAATTATGTTTCTCTAGTTCTCTCTAGGAAAAGAGCAACATGGAGAAATTATATGGTGGCTTAGAGGTATGGACGTAATTATATAAGTACAGAATATTTTCTAAAAGTTTTTTATATCATCATATAGAGCATATAAAGTTTAGTTTACAACAAAAAATTTGTTGTAAACAAGATTTACCATTTACAAACAGCCAAAATTTGTCTTTTCAATATGAAAAACACAAGAGACATTGCAGATGTTCTATCTCAAAAGCAAAACCAGAGTGTAATCAATGATTACATATCTCATCTCTATTTTCACCAGTCTCCAGTGGCCATTGTAAACATTATCATACAGAAAATAAATTCAGACCAAAGTGATCTTGGCCAATTTTTGAACTGAAGCTTTTTGTGCAAAATACCACAATATACAATGTGTATTCAGTAATATGGAAAGTTTACTAATGAATAAACATATTTATTCCTACTTCCAACTGCCTTGGTCACAAAGAGCCTTCTGAATAGGGTATGATGTATATAGATCTAGCATGAATGTATCAATGTGACCATAAAAACAAATAGAGAAAAAAATGCAACACACTATTTTACCAAAGTTAGTGAAGCATGAAGTATAAATTAGTGACCTACTTTTGTGATATGGGTGTAGTACTCATAAAGATGTATCTCCTCACCAATATGTATGAATCTATGTATAAAGTACATATCCACATGGTGCTACAATCCTATCTGATGATAAGCTTGATGCAAAAATGCAATGTAAGCTAGTAAAATGTAAAATGTTGTTCACAGTGATATTATGGTACTAATATAGATGCATACAATCATCCAGTTTGATGATTCAAGCCAAAACAGAGGTTGAAAAATAAACTTAAAACACACAAGTTTACCAATGTCAGTAAAGCATGAAACATAGGTTACAGTGACACACTTCTGTGATGAGAGTGTGGTACTCATCCAGATGTATCCCCTCACCAACTTTCATGAATCTAGGTATAACAGTATATATACAGGGTGCTAAAAACCTGCTTGGTCATGAGCTAAACACAAACACTTAACCTAAGCCGGTGACCTTCCTTTGTGGTAATGGTGTAGTTCATGATTCTATCCTGAACAGAGTTTGAGAAATAAACGTAAAGTACAAAATTTAATCAAAGTCAGTGAAGTGTGAAATATAGGTCACAGTGACCTACATTTGTGATGAGGGTGTAGTACTTGTCAAGATGCATCCCCTCAGGATTCCAGGTATAAAGCAGTATTTATAAAGTTTGCAAAAAACCTGAACCAAATGCAAAAACTTGATCAAGAATGTACAACTAATGTACATGTTTTGTACCAATTTTGGTTCCTCAGTCCCCTCCCCAAGGGAGTAGGTGCTATAAAACTCATTCCAAACTTCTGTCTCAAACCTAGGAAGAAACAATGGTTGGCATTCAATCAGGGTATATATATGCATATGCTTTTATCTGTGTGAACACAGACACTGATGCGGGGGGTAGTACAATAGCTTACGTCTACCTGATAGAGGTGAGATAATGACATCATCCATAGTATCCTTGAGTGTACTCATGTAGGATAGGCATATCCCACATGGCTTTCTCACATAGGCAAACTGTGTGACACAGGTTTAGGAATGAACGAATGAGAGTTCTCACCTAATGCACCTCTCATCACCGGATGCGAGGTGAGTGTTTATAAAGCACAGGGAGGTCCCTCGGAAATAAAATGAGATGGCCACTGCACCTTTGTTACCTGACGAAAGAAATTTAGAAAATAAAAGTAAATGCTTTTGTTACCATGTGTCAAAAATACGCTGTCAAATGAAACTGTTTCCATAACAATCTTCCATTTCACTGCTCATAAAACAAACAGTACTTGGTCAGTAATAAAAGCTACCGTATATACTCGCGTATAATCCAGATCCAAATGCAAACAACACAGACCCTGATCTGCCATCGCATAATGCGCCGGCAGACCAGGGTCTATCTTGTTTGTTCTACTGATTAGTCCTTACAAACTGCATAGACCCAGATCTGCCAGCACAGTATGCGACGGTATATCTGGGTCTATGCAGTTTGCAGTTGGTATGGGATTATACGCGAAAATATATGGTCATGTATCAAGTGAAATGTAATAATTATTTCCAATAAGACATGGAAGAATTACTTTTTTTCTTTTGAACTATTATGATTATATCTGTTATTATTTTTCTTAGCAATTTTCTTACTAAATTCAGATGATCCATTTCATGACCTCTTAACTTTTTATTGATGCAGGAAATATACAGAGAGGGTGATCAAGAGCTTTGAAAGGAAATTCAATTATCAAGTATTAATTACTAAAAATATTAATTACCCAAAATATGAATTACTTTAGTTTTATCTAGTCATTATGAAAAACTAAGTGTCTTAGAGATTTTAAGTTACCTAATGCATTTGCAATTCCAGTCCTGACTGAGGATCGCTGAATTCGGCTGATGCTTTTCTTGTGTTCTGGTTTTACCAATACCACAATTCTAATACCCCACAAGGAACACACCTCTACCTGCAATTACAGATAAAAAAAGGAACAATTATTTGCTGAATTTGTTCAGTAGATCTATGCTGGCACTAGTGGCCACCAACATTTTCAGACGGCAAATCTTGTAAATAAAACAATATGGCAATTGAAAATTGTGGGGCTTGTCCAGTTGTTCACCAATTTTTACCCTAAAATTACTGCAAACCTAAAGCGTAACATATATGCAAATTTGGATAAATGATAGCAGGGGCTCTTTTCAGAATATAACTTTCAGAAACATTCCATTTACTGAGATGCCAACCATTAATAATGTGAAATAGGAATGTCAGCTTTAAAAAATCAGAATAATAACATAAAAACAGCAATGCTTAAAATATTTATCCGACATTTTATTCTAACAATTAAATCTCAATGAATCAAAGTGCTTTTTGGTTGAAACTCATTTCCTACAGTCATATTTACCACCATATGAAACAATGAAGTCCATCAAGAAAAAACTGTCAATACGTGGTTTTCGTTCAATCCTGCTGCCTTGCATATCCTGTTTGGAATTTCTGTAGCACATGTTGCATTTTCATCTAGGTATAATCCTCATTGTCTGGTGAATCAGGGAATCTAGCTGACATGATTTCTTTTGCTTTTGTGATATATGTGTTTAGGTACAAGAATTACAATCAGATATTACAAGCATTTCAGTGATCTAGATAGTGTTCAAATTGCGGTTCGATTATACAAATTGTATCTGACTACAAAATCAGAATTTGAAAGAAGTGATTTTAATGGGGTAGTATGAAGCTAAAAACAGAAATGATTCCACCAAAATGAAATGAAAAAAATTCACCAACCAAAATACTCTTTTCTGTGCAAGTTTGATGCACTTTTAAATACTTATTCATCTATTATTTTATGAACAATTGGTGACAGTGTACTTTTTTCCGTACCTTTTTTATGCAATGACCCTTACTTGGGAATTGATATTAAACTAAGAATAACACAAGAAAATGTACACCAACCTATAAATATATAAGTAAGTTTAGATTCTTTGAACCCTTAGTCATGCAAAAATATAAATTTTTGAAAAAAGTTAAATACTGTAACATTTCACAGGTGACAATCCTTAAGTACATATACCATTATGAGCCTTGGTTGGCACTTACGATGGAGGTAAACTAAGGTTCTGTAGGAAAACGCTGACCCTAGATAAGTACTAACCCCTGCATGTGTCAGCTTCAAGAACTGAAGCTGGGACCACAATAGTGCAAAACAAGTGTACTGTTACTGTCCTTGCAAGGCTTTGGATTGTAGTACAAAATAATTGCTTATTACCTGTCTATGACCACTGGTTGTCTCTGGCTGCTAAAATATCAAGACTACTTTACCACATAATTTTGTTTTTAAAGAGTAATTTGCACATACTGCTGAAATGTGTTAAACAAATGAAGTACAACAAATACAGGGAAACCTTATTATAACACGATGGTCAGGGTCCATGAAATGACATCATGATATACACAGGATCAGTTTTATAATGTGATGATATTAACCAAAGATGATATGTAATAATTGTCAGGTGGTCTAGGGGCAGAGATATATAACAGATTAATCAATCTGTGATGCATTTTAAACACAATTACTTTGTAAAAGGATTGTTTATCAGGACAAAATTTATGTACTATATATATTATCTTATATGTCCGGTCAAAATGTAAACAGCACAATAATGCGCTGACAGATCAGGGTCTATGTTATTTGTTCTACTAATTAGTTCTAACAAAACCCATACACACAGATCTGCCAGTGCAGTATGTGACAGCGGATCTGGGTCTATGCAGTTTGCAACTAGATTGAACTTATAAGTGAGTACATGTGGCACATTTGACCAACAGCAGATATCAAGGGAATTATTTAGATTTTTTTTTCTTCATTAGTGAATCTATACAAGCACCAACTGACACAGCACATGATCAAATAGCAATAACCTCTACTGGCAAAATTAACGGTAGATCTTGGCATGTAAAATGTAAACTGTGACAACAAATTTTGATTGGCTTGCTGTATAAGCATTTGATGACATAAAAGAACTGAATATCCATCCAAGTTTACTATTAATTAAATGTAAAATTGTGCATGAATCTGGGCAAGTTCATTTCCCTCTTTCAGCAGGAATCTGTGTCATGGCAGTTTAATATCCATGTTGTGTTGTCTGTATTGCAATCAATAAGAGCTGACATAACTCAATTGTCTGAGAGAAAAATACCTAGCTTGTATTTTGACTTAAAAATATATTTTCTTTATTGACTTAAAACCGCACATTCTTGTTTTTAGCTGTAATTTTGTGTACTTGTTAGTTAATCTAACACTGGCCTAACTGAACGTGATCAATCCCTGTCGCCACTACAGTCACATCCAATACTGATTATCCAAAATTGCAACAAGGAATCAGTCTAACTCTTTGATGACAACTGCATCACATTTCTGTTGGTTGTAAAACCACAGATAACTATCAACGTTAAGCAATGTACAAAAATTGTGTACATTTTACTTTTTTTTTTTAAAATATGCACAGTGCCAGATATAAAACTACCAACCAATCACTGCAGTTCCATGGGGAATTTCCAAACTTAATTCAGACAGGATATTATTGGAATGATATCACTGTTGTTTCTAACCAATCGGAAAATGAAGATTTTACTAGTTATATCAGTGACTAACCAATTGGAAAATTAAGATTTTACTAGTTATATCAGCTTGCTAATTTAGGCTGGGTACCAGCAAAAGCCAAATTCAAATAGATGCCTACCTCTAACATCATATAGACTGCACCCCACTGTTGCTTGAAAGAAGATTGTTTGTTGAAGATAATTAGGTAAGTCTTCATTGTTACATTAACTAAATTGCTATGGAAACCTGTTAATTCCTCTCCCCAAGTACCTAAAGATGACTAAGCACTGTTTATGATCTGTTTGGCACAATTTTCATAGACAGGTACTGGGCCATTGTTTGTTGTAAGGCACAATGCTAATTTTACAACCTGCCAATGACTTAATCAGGGGAATCAGGACAATTCAGCTGGAAGCTCAATAAAAATATGCCACTTTTGGTCAATACTGAGATATGTAAACCAAAGGTTTCTCATATTTTATTTGAAATATTGCTGAACATCTCATCTCGTTTTCATCAATAATGAAGATTTGATTAGAGGTGTAATCAGGAAAACTAACTTAAAATTGGGAGCCACGACACAACTCTGCTGTATCTAAATTTGTGTTATAACAAGACATGCTAGAGTGCAGTTCCCCTGTACAATCATATAAACAATATACATATTTGCTTACCAATTCCATTTCCACCATCACTGAAGCTTTTAAACCTGCTTTAATTGTGCTAACCCAATCCTTCTCTGTCATAGCTGTCTCCTGGGTCCCTATCACATACAAGTCATGTGGAATAACTCCAAGCACCCTGTCTCTTGATTTACCAGCCCCTGTGCATTTCAACCAGGTAGTTAGAGGATAGTTTGATGTGGTGTCACCTGGAAATTGAAAAACTGGTCATGATCATTTGGAGAGAAATGTTTTGCCTTTGATTGCATTCTGCATCTAGCAAAATTATTTTTTACTTTCAAATCTGTAATTTATTATAGATACACCTTGATCCCGATCTATAAAATTTACAGTATTTACCCGTGCATCAGGCCTCTGGAAACCTGTGTATATGCCACACATGTCTGGTGGTAACAATATTTTGACCAAATGAAAGGCGGACATTCATAGTTATGAATGTAAATCTTACTATTTTTCTAATATTTAATTCCACAACTGTAATATTTAACTCAACAATTGTAAAATCTAATAATTTCAAACTCCATGTCTGACAAAACAAGCATGTAATGGCAAATCTTCACATGAAAGGTGTCAAAATGTTTTAGGGTCATTCATAACTGCTCCTTAATCCTGGCTTTGTGCTTCCAATAACAAAACAGATTAAGGCATATACCGCCATACCAGAATGATCGCATCTATACTTCTATGCATACTGTAAAACTTAAAACACAATTCCCTCTTTACACATTCGGCATTGCCATAACAATAAATACCATTGCCACTTTGTTTCACATAAAATTAACAAGACAGAGAGCAATTGGAAAGTAAAACTAATTAAGCAACAAAGTACATATCCACATTTTTTGCTAACTGGTTTTTCATTGTACAAAACAGTCAATCAAATCAGTTTGTAAGGGCAAATCCACACTGAATAAATACCTGACAATTAATACGATCAGAGGAAAGACAGCACTACCTTTTTCCCTCGAGTTATCATTGATTTTATACACAACTTGCATTAACCATTGTGAATAATAGAATGAGAAATTATTGGAATCAAAATTGTAATCTGAAGAAGGCAATAAGTTTCAGTATCAAATGGTTAGGTCAGTTATCATGGTTGAGATACATGAAGACATTGAATGAAACATTTTGCGAGTTATGTCAAAGCAGAAGAACAATATTCTCAGTTCAGGTAACTGCCATTTTTGAAAGTCATCCCTTGTCAACCATGCAGGTTATAATGAACACATATGTTCCTTGCAAGCTAAATTTGTGCCAAAAAGCAACACTCTTGTTTTGTTACTATGTTTGACAAAGTTTCATACTTAGCAGATGAAGCTGTGACAACACTATTTTGAAATGCCTATTCATTCCAGTGACAAGTACCAATCCCTGAATGAGCTCAGTCAGCTTAATGAGTTTTAAATTTATTTATGGGAAATGCTTTGACATCATGAGAGAATATATCAAGAGTTCATTGGGTCTTGCTTGTCGATCTTCTATCACCAATTAATGAGACCCAAAGAAAGCTTGAAACTGTTGTTGTTATAAAAAAAAAAACAGAAAAAAGACTTTTCTTAAATATCACAAAATCTAATTGTAAGCAATTATTTTTTTCTAACAAAGTATCAGTACAAGGTTCCTTTCCCACATTAAACACATTACTTCTTGACCACTTTTAGTATTGTGTGCTGGAATTTGACATTCTAGAGAGAAAACAATTCACATAAGTGCATCGATCTCAAATTGCAGTTTTTTTTAGTCAAAATATCAGAGATACTGCAATTACTTTGTTAAGTTTTGTTTTAGATTCATTATGTTTGAAAAAATGATTGTAGGTAAATACGACCAAATGGTTGGTGGAGGCTTTAATTTGGTGATGCTAAATTCAAGTGTCTGACTGTATACTGAAAATTTTCCAACCTGATATATATAGAACAGGGAAGTCAGCTTTGCACAAATTAGGAGATTTGCAAAATTTGGTTGATAGTTTTGACTTCAAAAGAAGGAGGAGTTTCAATAAGACTGGGAAATTTTTCATTGTGGCACATGTCTCTGACTTTCTTATCCCAATGAGGACCCAAAGCTTGAGTCACTATGTGAGTAGTTTTTGTTTGTTTTTATCCTTTGGTATGAGAACTTGTGTTCGATTTCTGAGTCAGGGAACATTATTTTGATTAGATCTGAAAAATGATCTGCTACCATAAAAAAGAAAAATGGGAGATTATGTTTGGCTCTAAAGTTGGCAAACAGTGTCTTGACACATATATCTTTAGCCACATTTGATGCAGATTCTGCAAACATGGATTTCAGTGATGGCATATTTGTTGTAGCATTTAATATGCTTTCACAAGATGGGCTTCCTGCACGACGTGTATTGTCATTCTTGCCACTGTAGCAGATTCTCAAATCAGCTTTACGGGAAGGGCAAAATGCATATTCATGTCCTTTGAACTTGATTCCAATGACTGAAATTCCTGTTTCCAACCATCATTGAATTTTGTGTGATATTTTGGTTGCTTAGATTTTGGCATTTTAGCATTGGGAGATAATGCATGCTTAGACATCTCAACATACTTTAAACACCTAAGACAAACCGACCGTTTTATGGGACTTGAGCTCTTCAGTAATCCAACCATAATCAATTAACATCTTTAATCCTGTCCAAATTACTTTTGATCACACATAATATAGACTCTAATCCATCTCAACAACTTTAAGCACCAAAGCAGAACCTGCCTTGTGGAGAGAACCAAAAGTAATGTTAATTGTTTTATGCTCATTGAGCTCTTTAGTAATCCAACCATAATCAATTAATCTCTTTAATCCTTTCAGAATTACTTCTGATCACACATAGTATAATCCATGTCGACAAACTTCAAACACTGAAGCCAACTGACCCTACCGACAGAATCAAAGGTATATTAATTATTTTATGCTGCTTGAAATTAGCAACTAAATTGTCTTGCCCTGCTTTAGCCAGTTCACAGTCACATGATCACAGGCAGTATTACCATAAATATACAACACTGAAAGCAAGGTGTGAAAAAAATGAAAAAAATTTATATTGTTCAATAATAATTTTGCATACATGGGAGCGACAGGAGGGGTGGCAGACACCTCTAATCTCGGGAGGAAAACCTTCCTGGCTGGGAGGTTAACATATATGTATATATATGTATATATATATATATATATATATATATATATATATATATATATATATATATATATATATATATATATATGTGTGTGTGTGTGTATATATATATATATATATATGTGTGTGTGTGTGTATGTATATATATATATATATATGTGTGTGTGTGTATATATATGTGTGTGTGTGTGTGTATATATATATATATATATATATATATATATATATATATATATATATATCTTAATAGAAGCACCTAACTGTGAACAGCATGGATATATATGTATGCATGCAGCCTATATGTTTGTTTGCATGTACATATTAGGGTTTAATGGCACATTGGCATAATACTGGCAATTGTTTGCTCATTAAAAGTCGGTCTAAAAATGGTAAGAATTGCCAAAATAACTTTAGGAAGATAAAACCCTTCAAAAGATATAATATACATGAACTACTACTGAATAAAAGATAAAAACAACAATGCCATTTAATGCCCTGGTAGAACAGGATCTAACTGTATAACTTATGATTTCAAGCTAATACTGTAGACCCTAATCTGCAATGCCATATCTGCATCTACTCTGTAGCTGGGTGCATGGGAGGAATTTTAAAATTTTCAAAGCAAGAGTCCCTCAAAGTGACTGACACACTACTGTCCAAAAAGAATTTCCAGGAATTCAAGATAAGACCATTTCTTCTTTTAACTGCTGAATGTTAAAACCATCTCTGATATTCCGGAGTGATAAGATTTTCATATCAGCCACTGTGAATGCCATGTTGGATGTAAGATTGGCACCATTTTTATTTAGGGCAATCAAGACACCATTAACCATCCATTCAGGAGAATTATAAACAAATTGGATATCAGATAGGCAAATTTTTTTTACAACCAACCAGACACGATATGAAGTCTTCTGGTGAAAACTCCATGCTGATATTACTTTTTGTTCAAGAGGAGTAGCCACTCTGCACCATCACCACTAAGTATAAGTGCCTCTGCTATCAGGCGATTTACTCTCTGATTCTGGATATTATCTGTACACCGACCAGCTCAGCAGGCATGTATGTTATGAGTCTAACAAATGAGTTCCAAACACTTGGCACCTTTACTTTGGTTTGTTGTGATGACTTACTATGGTCAATCTAATATACATCTCGATTGTAATTTGAACTAAGTAGAATTCTTTATAAAATTGTGTTAACGTGTTTTTCACACTGTAAAATAGCCCATGCTCACTGGAGCATTTCTGTTGTCAAATCTTCAGTTTTAGAGGTGCGAAGTTTTTGCACATTGTCAAGATCTTCAATAAAACGGAACTTATGAAGTTTAGAGCAGTAGCAATAAGATTTTCAATATGGTTGCTGTAGTGGCCACATTGGATATCAGATCAGCACTATTTTCATTTAGGACTAACCAAACATCATAAGTCGTCTGCTGAAAACCCCATGCCAGTATGCCTTTCTGTTCAGGAGGAGTAGCAATAACAAGATTTTCAAGATAACCACTGTGGAGGCCATATTAAACATTCAAGCAGAACCATTTTCATTTAGAACCAGCTTGACTTCATAAGAAGTCTTCTGGTGAAAACCCCATGTTGACTTTTTCTTCTGGAGAAGAAGTGATAACAAGATTTTCAAGATGGCTGCCATGGCAACCATATAAGTCATCAGATCAGCATATTTTCATTGAGGACAAACTAGACAGCATAAGAAGTCTTTTAAAGCCATTGTTGATATGACCATCCATTAAGGAGTTAAGAAGTAGTGATAACAGGATTGCCAAGATGGCTGCTGTGGCAGCTATACTGGATGTCTGAACAGCACTATTTTCATTCACAACTAACTTGACCTTGGGATGAATGTGTGTAAAGTTTCATGGACAACCTCCAAGTAGTTTAGGAGGAATAGCGATAAAAAACTTGTGCAAGACAACAGGCTATTCCACAACATACATGTGATTTTACTGGTGGTAGGCCAAAAATACTGTTTTAAAGGCTGTCTACCGCACATACCGTTTTGTAGTTAAAAAAATCTACCGCTTTTGAAAATTAAAAGAATTTAAATTTTTTTTAATAAAATACCCCAAAATGGTATTTTTAAGCGTTCTGTCAACACATTAGAGAAACCATCCAGAACCAGTCTACTTGGGGACCGGAAATGTTCCACCAGTACAATGACCGGTGCGATGATGCGTCGCAGAGTAATAGGATTAGAACTGTTAAAGAACAGCTGACATGTGTATACAGCAAGTTGCTAACTGATTACTGGTACCTTATTGTTGGAATTTGAGGAGTTTAGGCCAAATGCGGGATGTTTTTTGAGGTGTTATAAGTTATAAAGGGATCAAAGAAGGTCCATGATGTCTTCTGAGCCTTGGATAAAAATTGTCTGACCCTTGGCGAAGGAGAGATAAAATGAAGAGACTGACCATACAAAATTATTTTGGCCGACACACTAGAGTAAATATTTTGATTTTTGTCCTTTTTAATTGGTATTGTATTGTTCCAGATGTTTTAAGAGGACAGCTCTTACATTTTTCATTCAATTCTAAACGTGTGCTTTCTCCTAATGCTAAGAAACCACTGGCTAAGAAATATCATTTCAATACAAGGACAAAGGCTTGATAAGAATTACCCATGTTCCAAGTTCCAACAAATATGGAAATTTGGTCAATCTCTGACTCTGTGGAATGCATATTTTTCATCTGCATGATCTGGAAGCAAAAGTTTTCTCGTGCCTGTGGATTCTCAAACAAGTATGTCTTCTTTTTCTTCCCATCGATTATGACATCAAGGCTACTTTTATCCTTTGTGCTTTTGATCAAGTGATTAACTGAAATAGAAATTAGACACGATATTCAAATACAATGAAGCAGTCTCCATGGAAACATTTATGTAATGGGCAAATAAGGGGCACCATAAATGATACATTTTAGAAGTGCCCAATACAAATCCACATACAGGTCTCCCCTGTTATAATGACCTTCATTATAATGCAATTTTGGACATAATGTGGTACTCCTATGGACACAGTGACCAAAATTAAACAAAAGTGTAATCAATATTTACATAGCTGACCTCTACTTTCACTAGTCTCCAGTAGCCATTGTAAACATCATGCAGAAAATAAATTCAGACTGATCTTGACCACTTTTACTGCTAAAGATACCTTTGCAATCTTTTATCTTTATATTTAAACTTTAATCATTTTTAAATTTTAAATTTGAACTTTTAATTGGCACCATATGGCCAGTCTGTTGACATACTGTGAAATCACCTACCTACCCACATTCTTTTTTATCATAGGCAACAAGTTGCTGTTAAACAGATCCATGTTATTTTTGTAATAATTTTTTAAAATAGTTGTTCTAAAAATCGGCTTGAAAAGCTTTTATCATTGTCCACCCATACAAGCCAGATATTACTAGGTGAAAGTCACAAGCTTTGAGTAAACCTGGAGTGACAGCCTGTAGTACATAGTTTATGCATCAATAATTACCTTGATTAACTACTACAGGTGAGGGCTCACATGAAAAGCATGCAGCATGCAATCCACTCACCTAATTCCTATACAAATTCACATGTACAATACACACTTAACCTGCTGAGGGTAACATATCACAGTATAAAATGTATAGTCCTTAATATGGAAAGTTTACCATTTAATAAACAGATTTTTCCACATTTCCAACTGCCTTGGTCACAAAGAGTATTCGGTGTAGAGTAGGATGTATATAGGTCTAGCATGGATGTATCTGTGTGATCATAAACACAAATACTTAACTCATGTTAGTAAAGCATAAAATATAGGTCACAGTAACCTTTGGCTCAAAGGGCACTGTAGTAATTGAGATGCATCATCCAATCATCAAGTTTCATGACTAGTACATAAACATCACCCAAGAAATGAACTATGGTTTGGTTTGGTGGAGTTTAATACTATTTTTCAGCACATGATAAACTTAAACATGGTAGCCAGTATATTTGGTGAAGGAACAATCTGGGAAGAAGTACCGACCAACAGGAAGCTACTGGCAAGCTTTCTCACATATCCATGTTGGTCGAGCCAAGACTCGATCCCACATAGGGCCCTGAAATAAACTATGAGCACACAAATTTGAACAAAGGCATTGAGCATGAAATATAGGTAACATAGACTTCTCTGAGCAATAGAATTTATCAAGATGCATTCACTCACCAAGTTTCATGATTCTAGGTAGGATTGTATGCATACAAAATGAAATATAGGTCAAAATAAGCCTCTTCTGTTGTAAGAGTGTGGTAGTAACAGTAATGGATATCATCATCAATTTCACAATTACAGCTTGAAATATAATGAGAAATGAACATCAAACACAAAATTTAACACAAGTAAGTGAAGCATAAAATATGGTCAGTATTGACATACTAATGAAATGAAGGAATAGTGATCACAACGATGCATCCCCAAGTTTCATGATTTTATAAAGGATAGTATGCACAGTGTGTGCCAAAAATCTATGTGGTAATGAGCTAAAAGCAACAACTTGACAGAAGCCAGTAAAATGTGAAATATTGGTCACTGTGATCATTTTTGGCATGGGTATAGTACTAAGAGAGACATATTAATTACCAAGTTTTTGGAGTACAGCAATAACAGTAAAAACATCACATTGAACCAAAGTCAGTGAAAAGTGAAATATTGATCACAGTGACCTACTTTTAAGATGAGACTGTAGTACTTATCAAGATGCACCCTCCTGCCATATTTCATAATTCCAGGTATAGCAGTATTATACAGTAGATAAAACACCAATGTGGTCATGAGCTAAATGCAAATACTTAAGTGAGTAAAATGCTAAATGTAGGTCACAATGACTTTCTTTCGTTGTAAGGGTGTGATACTAATAGGGATGCATACAATCACCTTGTTCGATGATTCTGGCATAAACAGTGCTTGAGAAATAAACTTAAAACACAACATTTAACCAAAGTCTGTGAAGCATGATATATAGGTTGTAGTGATCAACCTTTGTGATGAGAGTGTAGTATTCATCAGGATGCATTCCATCAGCAAGTTTCATAAATCTATGTATAAAAGCATACATAGAGGGTGCAAAAACCTATTTGATTATGAGCTAAATGCAAAATTTAACCTAAGCCAGTAAAATGTAAAATGTAGGTCACAGTGATATTCTTTTGTGGTAAGGGTATGGTACTAATAGAGATGCATACAATCATCCAGTTTGATGATTCTAGCATTAACAGAGCTTGAGAAATAGACTTAAAACACAATTTAACCAAAATCAGTGAAGCATAAAATATAGATCACAGTGACCTACATTTGTGATGAGGGTGTAGTACTCCTCAAGATGCATCCCGTTACCAACCTTCCTGAATCCAGGTATAATGGTATATATACAGGGTGCAAAAATCCCAGTTGGTCATAAGTTAAATGTAAAAACTTGACATAAGCCAGTAAAATGTTAAATGTAGATTATAATGACCTTCTTTTGTTGTAAGGGTGTGGTAATAATATGGATGCATACAATCACCTAGTTTGATGATTCTGGCATAAACAGTGATTGAGAAATAAACTTAAAGCACAACATTTGACCAAAGTCAGTGAAGCATGAAATATAGGTCATAGTGATCTGACTTGTGAAGAGATGTAGTACTCATCAAGATGCATTCCATCAGCAAGTTTCATGAATTAAGGTATAAAAGTATATATACTGATTGCTAAAATCCATTTGGTCATGAGCTGAATGAAAATTTAACCAAAGCCAGTAGAATGTGAAATGTAGCTCACAGTGACATTCTTTTTTGGTAAAGGTATAGTAGTAATAGAGATGCATACAATCATCTAGATTGATGATTCTATCATGAACAGAACTTTGAGAAATAAACTTAAAACAAACAATTTAACCAAATTCTGAAGCATGAAACATAGGTCAGAGTGACCTACCTTTGTGATGAGGGTGTAGTACTCATCAAGATCCCGTTACCAACTTTCATGAATCTAGGTAAAACAGTAGATATACAGGGTGCTAAAAATCTAGCTGGTCATGGGTTAAATGGAAAACTTAACCTAAGCCAGTAAAATGTGAAATGCAGGTCACAGTGACCTTCTTAAGTGGTAAGGGTATGATAATAATAGAGATACAAACAATCATCAAGTTTGATGATTCTAGCATGAACAGGGCTTGAGAAACAAATTTAAACTACAAATTTGATCAAAAACAGTGAAGCGTGAAATACCAGTCACAGTGACCTGCATTTGTGATGAGGGTGTAGTACTCATCAATATGCATTCCCTCATGAATTTTAATGATTCTAGGTATAATAGTATTTATACAGTGTGCAAAAAACATGAGCTAAATGCAAAAACTTAACCAAGAATGTACAACTAATGTACATCTTTCTACCAATTTAGCACTCCCTCAGCTCCCTCCCCTGGGGGTAGGTGCTATGAAGCCACTCAAAACTGCGGCCTAGGATCTAGGAAGAAAGAATGGTTGACAGTCAATGAGGGTGTACATCATGCTTTTATCTGTGCAGATGCCGATGCCAAGATAGTGGTAGGACAATAGCTTACCTATACTTAATAGAGGTGAGCTAATGCTTCTACTTGAATTGAATCAACTGTAAGACAATATGGGTTGAGAGAAAAAAAAACATCAAGGCTAGTATTATATCTTTATTTATATTTTAAAACATTATTATTTGACAAAATTAAATGCACAAATACATGAAGTGAAAAAATATTTCTTTACAAAAAATAAAATGAGTATGATACGCCTGACTGGCATTTTATTTAGCCCCCCCCACCCCACCCCCACACACATAGATGTATTTATCTAATTTTTTTCAGTCTCTCTATGCCACGGTTTGATATAAAATGCGGTTAGCAGTTATGGACCCCAACTACCAAGTTATAATGAAGGAGACCTGTATGCATAATTTCCCAATGATAATCCGATGCGAGCCCATCTTGTAAATTGTTTGAAAGGTTGGAGGTGGGTTTATCGTCTGAAAAGGCTTTCTGCAAAAACTTTTTTTTTCAAACTTTGGTCAGAAATTGACTTGGCATATGATGAATCATATGTTTAGCAAGGGAGAACTATGGGATATACTCGCTTAGAAGTTGAGTCCAACTACAAACAACATATACCATACATGCCATAACACGACGTGTCACGCGAAAAACACGATTTTGGACTCCCAACCCCTCGACATGGTTGTGTTTCGAAAAACATGATTTTCAGCAATCTTAGCAACAAAAAAAATTTCCCACAAAAAAAGTAAATTTCTTGATCACAATGATATATGCCCGTAATCTGTGGTATGTATAAACAGTAAATAATCTTGCTCAGAACTCATGTAAAACTATCCTAGGGACAGTTTATACAGATATTTCAGAGACAATTAAAAGGTGAGGAGGTCAGCAAAAAACAGACACCTTTCAGATATTTACTGAATTGGCTCATAATAGCTAGGGTGATGTGTTGCATCAAATCCTTTGAGCACTGCTGAGGGAGAGCCCATTAGTCTAATTTGCATAGGTAAAGTACACTAAGTCGAACAACCCAATTTGTCTGAAGTTAAATACATCAAACAGATGCGTGTTGAAAAACAAATGTTATTACATACACATCACTGACTGCATTGCATGAAAATGTTGAAGCCGTCTTTATTAAAGTTTGTGATCAGCATCAAGGTTTCTTTGAAGTCGGATTTTACTGCATATATAAAGTTCAAAACATGATTATTTTGGTAGGTTGAACCATTCAATCTCTAGGCCTAATGCAGTGTTGCACCTAGGATCCAAAGGTCAACGAACAGTGTCCCTCACCCTCCAGAATTGGGGGACACACAACATTTTAAAGGAACAAAGGAATATTGTAGTACATAATCCACTAGAAGTGCTAAAAAAATGAGATAATCTTATTTGCTTCGACAGTTTTTGCCACCTTAACTTTCTCGTATTTTCCTTGGAAATTTACATGATTGCAATAAACGTTTTATCATGTGATCAATAACTCATGAAAACATCGACATGTTTGAATATCGGGTTAATCTGAAATGAGCTGCACCATGGAATTTTAATAGTATAAAAGTATTAAATCAACAATCAAATGACAAATTGTGTATTTGTATACATTGATACCTTTTTTCATTAATTCAGCATGAGAATAAATTAAACCTGCGTGACTTTAACCTCAAAAATATGTTACAATAGCGGCGGTCAAAGACTTTATCAACTCGGCCGACTACCACAAACCTTAAATGTTTTCATTGCCAGATTCATTGTTTTGAAATGGATATTCATTGTCATCTTACAGGTTTTATCACTTTTAGTGACTTTGGACATTGGTTGCGCCAACATAGATGTGGATGCAGTTTCGCGAAGGAAAAGTGTAGGCATATTTGTGAACACAAATGACACTTGCATTACAATGCTAAGTCTACCATTTTTTTATATATATATTTTTTTTGTAAGTATATTAAATGCTTCAGAGAAAACAGATGGTATTTTCTTTTATTCAGGTTTGAATTTCCAATCATTTGCTATAGGCTGATTTGAAAAGATAGCTTATTCTCATTTGGATGCTGTAGCTTTTGGGGAGGTCACACGCACTTACCCCCCTTGGGACCTAAAAACACACCTTTTTAGTCTCACCCCCCCCCCCCCAACACCCCAACACTGTCTGGGAATATGGCATGCATGATATACTCTGATCTGCCCTTGCACAATGCACCAGCAGATCAGGGCCAAAGTTGTTTGTTCTACTGATTACTCATAACAAACTGCAAAGACCCAGATCTGCATGCGCATTATGTGATGGCATATCTGTGTCTGTGCAGTTTGCAGGTGGACTCGACTTGTGAGTATATACTGTATGGGGTAACTGTTCATTACTGTACTGAAGTCAACAGTATGTCATGAAAAGAGCACACTCTTTTCAGTTCCAAGTTTTTTTGTCAAAGATGATTGTTAATTTTTTCATGAAAGGTTTTTATTGTGAACCTGTTTATTTATCTGTATAGAGGACTTATCTGAAAAAGTGCATACAAGATCCTCTTCTTTCTTTGTTCAAATGAGTGCATACATTTGTTTCTATTATTAAAACTATGATTTAAAGCAGTGGTTTCCAACCTTTTTGAGTATGAGGACCCCTTTTTAACCTCAAAAAATTGTGTGGCCCCCCACATGCTAATAGTTGTACTTTTAGGCTGTAGTGGGGATAAATATTTAGCAGCTTGGCACGCTAAATTTGAACATGCCTTGCTCGCTTTGGCAGGGATAACAGAGGAAAGCAAGAGCTGGCTGTAGGAGCAATACTTGCTGTGAAGCTATCTGAATTAGCGGACCCTTTGGAATAAGCCCACAGCCCCCCAGGGTCCGCGGCCCACAGGTTGGGAACCACTGATTTAAAGCCTAAATAGGTTATTGTTGGGTAAATTGCACATACATTTATGTACATACACAGATAAAAGGAGCATCCATAGGGATACTCTAGAGAACACTTGATCATAATAAACAAATCTGAACTGTCTCTTTAATGTTTTTAGTAAAGAGGTTAAACCCAATCAGAACTTCTCCAATGATTACATTTAACTGTGGACAAGTCCTTAAATTTGATATGTAGGTCCACTGCACAAGTTTTTTGAACATTTTGCTAGATTCAACCTATTTATTTAGTTTGAAGGCAGACATGAGAAGTAATGTGGTTGATGATATAAAAGTATCAAGGTGTTCCACGTGGGTACTCAAACAGTTGAAAGTAATTTTATAATGAAGTCTTCATAAATGCATCCATGGTTAAACTGTAAACACCAAAGGAACTGCAAATAAACTTTCACCATATTTTTTGATGTAATGTTACTCAAACATAAATTACTAAAAACACTAATGGTTTGGAAGGTTGCAGTGATACTAATTTATATAATATCAGGTGGAAGATTGTTTTTCATGGTCCCTTTTACTATTGCAAACTGATCAGTCTACATAACCATTATAATATTAGTATACATTTTCTTTTCTTTTATACATCACTTGAAATTTAGATTAAAATCTGAAACCTTATTTGACTAATTATTGTAGTAATTTCCTTTTAAAAGCATTACCGACAGCGGTACAATAACCAAGGGAGGTAACTACTATAAGGTAAGATCATTTACCTAAATTTGTGTTGCCTCCCTTGACATAAACTTGACCTGACGGTACTTTGCCACAAGAAGACCATACAAAGAACAATTTTCTATAATATAGGACTTCTACAGAAGCCTATGTTATTTTCAGGAATTATATGATGAATATGATCCATGGATCAAACATTTCAGGTGAAAAAGGATGTTAAATGAAACAACAATTTTGGAGATTGTAAATTTCCAGGTTTGTCCTGTTGTGTTCCAAGCTGCAGTGCAAAGTCACTTCCAGCTGGAAACACAATGCATTTTTGAGGTTGAATTAATGACAAAAAGAACTAAATTTCTGACAAAAAAATGTGCAGAAATATATTATCTGCATTCAATCAATGATTTATTAGCTCAAAAAAAGAAAAACTAATTGAGAGAAAGGGGTAATTATCAAATAAAAATCTGGCACATCATGGAAGACTAAAATTAAATGAGAGCAAGATTCAAAATGGAAAATTTCCACAGTGCAACCTTGGTAAACCCCCCAAAAATGGTAAATGGTACACCAAATAATCAACACAAGTACTGTGAATGGCGAATTAGAACTACCCTCCATGTTTAATAGTTCTCTATGTAGAGAACTTAAATTTTTGTGCAGAAACCACTTTTCTTCTTCTTCTTCTTATTTGTTGTTATTATTATTGGTACCCATACAAATTTAAAGCTTACTTTAATTTCATGACTCAAGTCCAGGCCCCATATTCATGAAAAACCTGAGCGCGCCCTCAAACTCAAATTCTGATTCATTAATTACATCATTCTGGTCTTATTTTCATCAAATTGCCCTACATATTTATGAACATTTTTCAAGTGAATAAATCACACCTTTGAAATCTTTTGTATTTAAATCACACCTTTGAAATCTTTTGAATTTAAATCACACCTTTGAAATCTTTTGTATTTAAATCACACCTTTGAAATCTTTTGTATTTAAATCACTTTATTCACTACTGAGTATCAAAATTTGAGTTTTAGTGTACACTCAAGTTGAGGAGTTTCATGACAGAGCCTGGACTCGTCAACTTAGACAAATTTGTAAACTCTTGCTAAATGGAATTTGAAACACTGTATTTGGTCCTCGACGACATGCAAACAGCAGAACAGGATCTGCCATTGTATATTCTATTTATAATATCAAACAAATAGTACAGACCATGCTAAAACAGTTCCATCTATGTTGTTTGAGTTGGGTATGATTTATTTGACAGGTAAATTCTGTGACAATGGAAGATTGTACATTATTAAAATACATGTCTCATAACAATCTTGTACACTTACTTTTATCATGAGTAATAGTTTTCTGGTCCAGGTTCTCTTTGCTAGTTGTCTTCAGGATGCTGTACTTCCCCACGGTTATGTCAACAGTGAGTGTCAATTTGGTTGCCATACATTGTCTGACCTGTTTCACCTGTAACAAGCAATGAAACTGTCAGGATAAGATACAACACTTACGGTTTGTGTGCAAAATCATCATGAATTCTACATTCATCTCTATGATGCACAAATGCCATGAGACAGCTGCTATCTAGGGTTGCATCACTGAAGCTGCATATATGTGGGTTAGTGGTTGCCCTTTATATCAGGTTGTTTTCTCTTGGTTCCCTGGTTTCCACCACCTCTGAATGATCATGATACCCAAATCAACCAGAGTAATGTAAATCATACTAATTTAAATTTTGCCATTCTAAAACATTTATCATAAGGGCTTTATAACATTTTTCTGAAATAATGATGGACTAATCATGTACTATGTTGTTGATTTGCTTTTACTGTGAAAACTCTGTTTTCAAATTCAGCTTGTTTTCTAAATCTGATTAAAGTGTACCATCCTGATAATTAAGTGATTTACAGTACTGATGTTAAGTTCAGACCTCTGCAATCTGTTATATATGCTGGGCATGTCCCACAAAACTGATTTTTGACAGACTGTACAAAACGTTCAAATCAGACATTGCGATTTTCTGCTAAGAAACTCATATTCAGACTTGATCAATACTCGTTTTAAATAACACTCATACATGGGTATTGACCTTAGCTTACAAGATGTACGGTGCAGCTTCAGTAAATGGTACATTATAACCTAACTGCTTTCCTGCCTCAACCAAGTTCAGGAGTAGACCATTCAATTTTGTGGGTAAGGAAGGATCCCCAACAAACAGTTGGGTCATTTTCAAAAGGCAATGGAAAAAAAAGTGAAATATTCCCTATTGAAATTGCTATGTATGCTGATAACTACTGCTTTGTAATAATGCACAGACAAAACAGGGACTAGCAAGTTTGATTATAACAGTAAACTGCAAAACCCCTGCAGCTTAAATGGTTAAGTTCCAAAGCAATTTTACAAGTGCACAAGATCTAGCCAAACATAGCAGTACAATGTCATCTGGCCCATGTACATCAGAGTGACATGTAGCTGACATCTCTATTCCAAGCCACATTTCAAGAAAAAAATAAGGATTATGTCAGATTTTATGCACACTGTTAATTCCATAGCTATAAAATGACTTCAAAACTTAATTAAATGACAAATTATGGATATATATTGGAGTTAACTTTATGAACAAAGATGAAGTGGGGGGGGGGGGTCTGCGTGAGTGTGTTGGTGTGTTTTAGAGTTTATGGAATTGCCTACAACTGCCTCTGATGGAATGAATGTCTGACAACAGTCCACACATTTTCCGAACCTCTGGTCAAGTTATATAGGAACTTACTGTACAAAAGATGTAAAATAGATTGTAAAATTTGGTCTCACAGAAGACAACTGCAATGAAATGTGCATAAATATACTGGCAACATTGTGTGTACATGGTAGCTCAGTTGGTAGAATGTCAGACTCGTAATCCGAGGGTTGTGGGTTCATCATCTGCCTAGGTCAGTTTGGGTTGGCTGGTTTGGTGTGTCCTTGGCAAAAGTCACTCAGCTCCAATTTCCTTGGCATGATATAGTCAATTCTGTGTTAAATGTGCTCTTAAAACCATCCAACCAACCAATCGATGTGTGTAACTTACAGACTTTAATGCATTAGATCTGGCCATGTCAAGTGAAAACAGTATTAAAAGTAACGCAATATGTAAACCTTTGGCAGCAGTAAGAGTACAATATTTCTTCCTATTCTAGTGTAAACCTCTGTGGCCAAATAGCCTATAGCATAGGTCTAAGGAGTTAGCTGTGAACAAAGCAGTTGTGGGTTGACATTTGATCCAAAGAGTTTTGATAAAACAGAGAGGGTTTCAATATTACAACCAGCAACAACCACCCTATGATGTCAAAGACCCGTGTGGCCACATCTACAAATATAGGTTGTAGTGTCCTACTTTTGGCTTTAATAGTTCTAAGAGTGCATGAATAATTTGTATTGGCTTTACAGGAAAAATGAATATGTAATGAAACTAAGCATGAAAGACTGATACTTTAAATACTGACTATGATCAAATAGGTAACAGTGATATCAAAGGGAGATAACTTATGACATTTCAATATATTATGATATTAAACATGTGAAAATACCTGGAAGGATGATGATTAAATATGGTAAAAATTTGCTTAAATTTTTTTAGCAATAATCTGTACATTAAGAATGTTTGTTTCTGACTTGAATGTTTTGAAAACATGTACCTCAAATTTACTCTGTGGAATGTATGGTCTGTACTTGGAAGACAGGAAAGGTGAAGAAGTGATACGATGTGGGGTATGGTTGGACCCAACAAAAGATTCCACATAAACATACTCTGATGGCACTGTTGACATCTGTACCACCCCCTGGGCCTGAAACATAAAAACAGAATTTACATAAATTCTGCAGATTTCTTTAATAAAGAAGGCTAGGACAGGCATGTTCAGCCCACAATTAATGCATTACTATAAAACATGTGGTCTTGACCCCCATGGTCAAAGATTGAACAAGCATGTCACAGTATGAATTGTCTTTGCTTACTAATGAATCATCACAAATATAAAGAATATCCATCAAAGTATTTTGGAAAAGTAAGCAAATGACAAATCTTTAGCCGAAGTTTCTCTGACTGACTTTGACCCCAAGATCAAAGGGGTGAGATCATGCATTGTAGAATTAATTGTCTTAGCTTCATAATGTTTCATCCCAAGGGTTAAGAAAATCCATCATGGGGTTTAAGAAATATAAGCAAATTAAAAAACTTTAAGCAAAACCTTAACGCAAATATTCTGAGTGTGACCTTGACCCCAAGAACTGTCTTAGTTTCATAATGATTCATGCCATGTATGATGAAAATCTATCAAGAAGTTTAGGAAATATATGCAAATGAAAAACTGTAACAAAAACTTTAAACTGCTGAAGGTGCTACTGCCACTGGCAGAATAGTGACTGCTGTGTTTTGCTTCCCACTAATGTGGACTCAACAACAAGACTACTTGAGCCTGCTCTATAATAAGTAGGTCACTAAGTTATTATGACATATATTTCTCAACAAGCAAATTCCTGGAATTGATGTCCCATCTTTTCATAGGCCTCATCGATATCAAGCTGCCTGTAAGATTTTCTTGAAATCCAATTATTATAAAAATTAAGGGAGTGGAGGTATTGTGTGAACATGAATGGGTATGGGTCTGAAAATCAAGGGCTATAACTCCTTATAATGAAGACATTACAGGTTGCATAAAGCTGACAACTGAACTCAGTCATGGTCTCATGAAAATCAAGGGCTATAACTCCTTAAAATGAAGACATTACAGGATGCATAATGCTGACAACTGAACTCAGTCATGGTCTCATGAAAATCAAGGGCTATAACTCCTTAAAATGAAGACATTACAGGATGCATAATGCTGACAACTGAACTCAGTCATGGTCTCAAGAAAATCAAGGGCTATAACTCCTTAAAATGAAGACATTACAGGATGCATAAAGCTGACAACTGAACTCAGTCATGGTCTCAAGAAAATCAAGCTGCATACCATATTTGGTTGAAATACCAAATCAATTTAAGGGAGTTTTTCTGGGAAACAAAAGTGTGTGTTTGACGATATGGAGCGATAACTTCACTAATTGATAACACACAATGCTGACAATCAAACTCAGCCAAGGTCTCATGAATATCAAACTGCTAACTAAATTTGGCTGAAATCAGATAATAATCAAGAGATCTATTGTGCTGGAAAGAAAGTAAGTGGGTCCAACAATCAGAGACCTTAACATAAACAATGCTATAGAATGCTGACAAGTGAACTCTGCCACTTCTCATCATTCGTACCATATTTAGTTGAAATCCAATAATAATTAAGGGGGTTGATGTGCTGAAATGAAAGTGGGATAGACATAAGGAATGACAAAAGAAGAACAGACCCAATTTAATGTCCCCATTTTTCTATGAAAATTGGGGACAAAACACAGTGAGCAAACGATTAATTTTCAAACCCCTATTGTTTAATGCAGCATATCATCTGAAAACCAATATGAAACTAATGGTTGTGTTCTTTTTCTTTTGTAAAAACATGTCATAGTGATCATATCTTTAAAATCCACCTGACCATAAAGCAAGTTTTTTTTCTTCCATAACAGTATTGGTTTACCTCAGATGTTGTTCTTGTAACTAGCAATTGGGCATGGAAGTCCTCGAGTCTATCTCTGAATTAGGAATAGCTCTGAGGTAACTTCTGTGAATATTTCTGCATTACTGCCTGTGAACTAGCAGAAATTTTAGAAAGGACAGATAACATAATTAAAACTCGAGTTGACAAACTGGAACTTTCTAATATGAGATATTTGCTCAACTTGCCATTCACCTGTTCCACCTTTAACTCATTAACCCCTGGCGCCACGTTTATGCATCATGAGGTTGTACCCTACTTCCAAGCACTGTAACGTGAACATCATTTAGGATACACTAAAGTGGATGGTATTTCAGGAAAGTAGACAGATGTAGCTCTACAATGATACCAAATAATGTTGACTTTCTACTCGCATTAAAAAATACAGCGGAAAAAATGCAGTTTTTGAGACCCGATTTTTTTTAGGTCAAAAATTGCCAGTTCCGGAACCGGAGTTTGTGTCCGGATTTTAGACTTTTTGGCCTTAGATCTAAAGCAGACCGGTCTGAACTGCACACAGACAGATGAACCTTTGCAAAAAGTAGGATAAGTTTGAGATTTGGAGTAAAAAGGGGCCAGGACACAAAAATCGGGGATCCAATACGAAAAAAAAAAAAAAAAGAAGTCCAACTTTTACCCTTCTGCACATGCGCGAGCGTAATAGCCAATCAAAAACAATGTTTCTGATACACCTAAGCATCCGGCTAAACGAAAAACTTTCTTAAGCAGATTTTGCTGCATTCAGAAGTAACCCCAAAAATGCGTTTCCTACCTCCATTTCAGGCGAAAATGAAAAGAATCTCCAGGGGTTAATGAGTTAAAACTAGCATAGCCTGCCATGTATTTTTAGAGCATGGTATTAGATGTACACAGATAAACTGTTGGAGCACTAAATGCAATATTTTTTCAAAACACAAGTTCTACTGAGTGTTTTTGAAAGAATGCTACTTAATTATTTTACGACATTTGCAGGATTGTTTTCAAAATTATCGAATATTTAAGCAAATACAGTTTAATGCTTGATATTCTGTTTTTATTGTGGTAGTTCTAAGTCAAAACTTGTCTCAAGCCTGCTGATTTTGTGATCTGGGATTGTTTTCATGATGATATGCTGTTAACAGATGGCCATGACCATTTTGGTTTAAGAGTGTTACATGCAGAAAGAAAACCTTATTTTCCAAAGCTATTATCTCTGCCCTACATCTGGACATGGACTCCAACATGGCAGGAATGTCTCTGTCTGATACCTGAAAGAAAGAAAGAAAAAAAACCTCCACATATATTGCTGTCTGGTTATAAGGATTGTCAGTCTTCCTCCAAAAATGTAGACTTAAAAAATCAATCTGATTGTATTAACCAAGCTAAAATTGATAACTGGGGAATAAAAAAAAATCAGTATAAGCTGAATCAACATCTAGATTTTCTATTAACAAGGTAAACTAGAAATGCAAAAATCCACACTTTTATTACATATACCCCACCTTACCCCTCTGGCACCATCATCCAGGGTATAGAATGTAGTCCTTCAAGATAAAATGCAAAGATCTAAAAAGGTTGTAAAAATATCAAGGTTAAAACTTGCTAAAATCTTCAGGTTAATAAATCCTTCCAAATAAAAAAAAAAATATTTTCTCCTGGAAGATAAAATTTTATGATTTCAGTCTCACCGTCTGAAAGTCGATACATTCAACAAGAATGTGTTCCACCCACTCTCATGGTACAATTTCCGGTCAAGCTTCAGGATGGACGGACAGATGGAGGGTATCCCAATATTCTCCCCCAAGTAAAGCTTGGCAATAGTTAGAGTAAAAGTTGGATAGATGGAGATTAGTACAGCACACCCTTCCTATAAGGCCCTTCATTATAACACATTTCCTGTTATAAGGCAGGTATTGTCATCGATCCCATTTTATTATGTAGCAGTAAAATTATATGTATAATGAATGTCATTATAAGGTGGTTTCACTATAAGGTGCTAAAGTCCATGGCTCCCATTGACTGCATTATAATGAAAGAGATTAGGATCACCTGACTATGGTGTTTATATGCATCATAAATGAAAATTACCTTTCATGCTGTAATGGAAATTCATCTATTCATAAAGTATTCTGATTAACAACTTATAGATTCACTACAAATAGAGTGAAATCCCTCAAAGACAAACCCTCAGTATACCAGAATCCCCATAAGACTGAATTAGGGAGGTAGGGAGGGGGTGGGGTTGGGGGCTAGAATTTGTCCTCATGTTTATTTGCTTATTATCTAGTTGTGTTTGATGCTATTCATTTGCATAAATGATCAACATAAAGTTCTTTTGTTTGGTGTTTAATTAAATACCCAGGCTTAATTAACCAGGCATGTGGCCTCACTACTGATGCCTTGCCGACAGAGACCGACAAAACTGTATAATAATTTTGAGAATGATGTTCCTGTTGAGGAGAATTCCAGAGGCTGGGAGAGTAAACTTGTTTTGTGATTTTGTGAAAGCGATCAGGTTGACGACAAAAGCGATGAATATGATGATGAGAATGTATGCTCTGTGCCAGCTGGTAGTGATATGACAGACCCTGAATTTTTACATCTTATATGGAGATTAGGAATTATATGGAGTATTTAAACATTATGGATTATAATTCATAATTTTAATGGATTTTTAGTAAATTTATAAAAATATCTTGTTAATTAAATGTTTCTTGAGATGAGGACTGTATTTCTATATGGAACAACTGTATTTTTTCATGTGACCAGAAGGAACATACTTTGTTCAACTAATATTTTTTCATATTTGCAAAACACTCAGTAAACTGAAAATCTCTCAAAAATGAAAATTAAATTTGGTCCCAAGGATTTCCAGTTTTGAGAGATTTCACCGTACATTCAAATCCAGACTTAAATTTCTGTAATAACAAACAGAGTATAAGCTGTCTATGTGAGCATTCTCGACTATATCACTACAGCTGCATTCAAGCTAACTCTTAAACAAGTAGCACATATTGTATAACACCTATGAACTAGGAATGCATTCAAACTTCCACAAGTAGCACTTATTGAATAACAGCTATAAAATAGGAATGCATTCAAACTTACACAAGTAGCTCTTATTGAATAACACCTATGAAATAGGAATGCATTCAAACTTACACAAGTAGCACTTATTGTATAACACCTATGAACTAGGAATGCATTCAAACTTACACAAGTAGCACTTATTGAATAACACCTATGAACTAGGAATGCATTCAAACTTACACAAGTAGCACTTATTGAATAACACCTATGAACTAGGAATGCATTCAAACTTAAACAAGTAGCACTTATTGAATAACATTATTGAACTAGGAATGCACTCAAACTTACACAAGTAGCACTTATTGAATAACACCTATGAACTAGGAATGCATTCAAACTTCTGTACTTATAAGAAAAAACAATAAACTATTGGTGTACCACTTGTGTACATCTAATGCAGTAAAGTAGAATATCTAGCTTATGTATATTTCTTAGACATGATCTCCCAAGCTCTCTTATTGTAATTGCAAATGACATTAACATTTCCAGTGCTGGGTGAAAAATTCCGATGACAAAGGTTAATTTTATTTGGTTATCTAAAATAAAGGGTTACTTCATTGGTAACATCTCTAATAATTTACTTTATTCAGTCACCAACAGATTTCAACTTAAGTTCCCGAACAAATTGCCTTCAAACTTAACACAACAGTACCCTTTAGCCGCCATCTTTATGCATCCCATACAAATATTTTTTATACATGTATTCATGCCTTCAGGTATGGGTGACTTACTAAACCAAGTCACCAACTTTTTAAGGTAGTGTATATACTCCGTTATAAGTCGAGTCCAACTGCATACTGCATAGATCCAGATCTGCCATCGCATAATGCGCCAGCAGATCTGGGTCCATTCAGTTGGTTAGGAGTAATAAGTAGAACAAACAACACAGACATTGATCAGCTAACACATTATGCAGTGGTAAATCAGGGTCTACATTGTTTGCACTTGGACTCAACTTACAAGCGAGTATGTATGGTAGCTTCATAAAACAGAACTCGTCAACTTACTCTTGGAATATCTCCAATGGACAGAATCTTCTGTTCAGTGGTTTGTGAAGTTTTAAAAATCTCATTGCAGATCTCAATGTTCTTCATGAAATTATCAAGTTCCCTGAAGAAAGAGAAAATAAAATAACATACTCATTTATTCTGCAAATCCAATCAGGAAAGTATGTATAGCACCACAGTATAAAGTAAAATGGATTTTATAATAGCAGACTGAAGCAAACTCCTTAAAAAGTAAATAGGTTACCTCCCTTTATTTCATGCCTTAAAGAGCACCTTCATTCCATTGATGTAAGCATACTACAGTATTTTCATATGATAAAGGATACATATAAAGTTGTCTTTAATCTATCTGATTGATTCATTCATTTGTGTTTAATGGCACATCAACATATGAAAGGTTATAGTGTGATGTTGCAAATGAAGTAAAGTGTCTTGCCGGGGACAACATGGTGGTCATCCCAGCCTGGTCTCAGCAACTTTACTGATACAGCATACAGATAAAAGTGGTCTTACATTCAATCTGCTTTACTGATGTTGAATGGCAGATCAACATACAAAAGGTTATATCATGGCAAGGCAACTGAAGTAAGGTGCCTTGCCTCAAGACACACCATGGCAGCTAACCAAGACTGGTTGCAATAACTTTACCAATACAGCTGAAAGATAAAAGTGGTCTTGAATTCAATCTATTTTACTGATTGACTGGTGTTTAACAATACACTAACATATGAAAGGTTATATTGTGTTGTGGTGATTGGGGTAAAGTGACTTGCCCTGAGACACACCATGGCAGCTGATCCAGCCCATTTTCAATAACTTTACTCACTGAGCAGACAGATAAAAATGGTCTTGAATTCAATCTATTTGACTGATTAGTTGTTTAATGGCATATCAACATATGAAAGATTAAATCATGCCAAGGCAATCGGAGTGAAAGGGTTCTTGCCCTAATACACACCACGGCAGCTGACTCAGTCTTGTTTCAACAACTTTACTGACAGATGAACTTTTAAAAACTCATTCAACTATTAATTTATGGGCAATCAGTGACAGGGTACTTTGTTCCATAGTTTTCTTACGCAATGACCCGTACTTGACTAAGCATGGTGCAAGAAAATGAACACCAAATAGTAACTGTTATAGTGATTTTGGATTGCTATGTAAAAATACAAATTTTTTAACAAGAGGACAGTGAACAGCACATCATACGCCCACCCGTGTTTAATAGTCCCCAAAATCAATAGGCTTTTTCCTTAGCCCAAGTTCAGCCATCCACAATGTTTGGTCCAGATATGTGATGTAGAACTAATGCTAACTATGCAGAAACCATTTTTCTTCTTTCAGTCACAGTGACCACAATCTTTAACCTTTTGATCTCAAAATCTACAGGATTCTTCATTAGCTGAAGTGCAAGTCATCCACAAAATCTGTTAACTGTAGATGGTGCAGAACTCAAGTTTTTGTGTAGAAACCATTGTTCTTCTTTCAGTCATAGTGACCTCGACCTCTGACACTGAAATCAATGGTGTTCTTCCTTACCCCAAGTGCAAGCAATCTACAAAGTTTGATAACTGCAGATGGTGGACAACCCAAGTTATTGTGCAGAAATGAAATTGGTAAAGGATGGAAGGATGGACAAAATAAAATAATACGTTCTGCCATATGGTGGGTACATAAAAACTCTCAGATTAATTGTGTTAATGAGATTGTATAATATACTGCTACAAGGCAAAAGGGCAATAACTCCAACAAAAATTGCATGAGCAAAGTGTTTTGTCAATATGTCATCTGCAGCAGACCTGCTAATCCCTCATTTCAAGACATGTGTAATTCTTCAGGCAAAGAAGTGGAGTTTTCCATCCAAATGTGTACTACTTCCCTTGCTTCTAATTTCCCAAGAAATTAATTCCATTTTAACAATTTTATTGCAAGAAAAATCGTGTAAGAATACATAACACAAAATTAAGCTGAACCTAGCTAAATTTAATGATTGAAGAGAAGTACTGCATTACCTGTTACTTCTAACTGTATAAACATGAGATCAAGTCCTTTATGATTTGAGTACAAATCTGTAATCTTCAAGATTCAAAAGTATATATATTGCTTGTGACTAGCGACCTGTACTGTTCTGACAACTAACAAATATTTTATGTCTTGTACACTAAAGTCAATAATCTGTAACACTGTAAGGCACTGAAAAAGGGACAATCTATGATTAAAAAAATATCTCAGTGAACAAACGAACACTGAACTGAGTCCTTGTGTGTCTTGGACTCCACATTACTGAAAGTCAAATCGTCCAAAATGAGCACAAGAAAAATCAGATTGGCACAATGAACAAAAATGTCGCCCTTCTTGGTAGTCCAAGATAGTTCCATGTGTCTTGATATGATGTTTTATATTTCTGCTTTGAAACTGATATTTTCTCAGCAAATTCATGGTCATCATCATGCTCGAAAGGCTTCTGTTTTTGTGGTTTCTATGTCATACTCGACTCAGGCTAGCATCATACCCATGCTGTTTGTAGTGAGCATGTGCGAGCAGAACTCATGTTTCCAATAAAATTCTGATACAGAATACATTTTCAAGAACAAAATTCAGAATCAGAATAGATAATTGGAATACAAAAAAAAATTGACAGGAGTGCATAAAAATGCATCTCCATGTGTAGTGTGCATTTTCAAGCCAAAATGCATATAAATTATGCAAAATTTACGGGTATTCAGGTCTACTTCAGGTGATGAACATAAAATTAATGAATTTTCATGGTAATCCATTAAAAACTGCCAGACTACTTATACTAATGAAATTGTGTCATACACCTTTACAAGACAAATAGGGCAATAACTCTAAAAAAAAATCACTGTACAACCAAAGTGATTTGTTTACGTGTGCATCTTCAGGTGATGACAATAAAGTTTCATGGCAATCCATAAAAAAATGCAGGACTAGTTACGCTGAGTGCTAGATGGAAGGAGTTACAGACAGGCAGAAGGACAGATGGACATCAGGATTACTACATACCCCCAGGGGCATAATTATTCAAAATGTGAACCCAAAAGGATCTCAACGAATTTACTCAAATCTCACAGAACTGTTGTCAGATCTCATAGTCTGGTATTCTGAAAGTATCACAGGTATCATTTTACGTGTGAATTGCCTGCAGCTATTTCCTCCACTGTAAGGCAGCTTGTTGTTTTTGGGTATACTCTATGCAGTTCATACCTTTTCAGACCGCTGGAGGCCACTTCCATGAGATTTTTAAAAGCAGAAAGATCTGTTTCTCCATTTTTTACTGCTGTGGAATCCTGCTGGAAACCTTCATTAACATATTTCTTCAGGGCTGTCATGAAAGCACCATCACAGCTGTGAGGAAGAGAATTAATATCCAGATCAAAATCCATGCAAAAATTGTGTTTTAATAAAGACATCCTGAATCCTTCAAGAAAATCAATCATATGTATACAGTAGAATGTTAGACTAAAGTAAGCCATTAAATCAGTTGTATGTATACAGTAGAATGTAAGACTAAAGTAAGCCATTAAATCAGTTGTATGTATACAGTAAAATGTAAGACTAAAGTAAGCCATTAAATCAATTGTATGTATACAGTAGAATGTGAGACTAAAGTAAGCCATTAAATCAATTGTATGTATACAGTAGAATGTGAGACTAAAGTAAGCCATTAAATCAATTATATGTATACAATAGAATGTTAGACTAAAGTAAGACTGAAGTAAGCCATTAAATCAGTTGTATGTATACAGTAGAATGTTAGACTGAAGTAAACCATTAAATCAATTATATGTATACAGTAGAATGTTAGACTAAAGTAAGACTGAAGCAAGCCATTAAATCAATTGTATGTATACAGTAGAATGTTAGACTAAAGTAAGCCATTAAATCAGTTGTATGTATACAGTAGAATGTTAGATTAAAGTAAGCCATTAAATCAATTATATGTATACAGTAGAATGTTAGACTAAAGTAAGACTGAAGCAAGCCATTAAATCAGTTGTATGTATACAGTAGAATGTTAGACTGAAGTAAGCCATTAAATCAATTGTATGTATACAGTAAAATGTCAGACTAAAGTAAGCCATTAAATCAATTATATGTATACAGTAGAATGTGAGACTAAAGTAAGCTATTAAATCAATTATATGTATACAGTAGAATGTAAGACTAAAGTAAGACTGAAGCAAGCCATTAAATCAGTTGTATGTATACAGTAGAATGTTAGACTAAAGTAAGACTGAAGTAAGCCATTAAATCAGTTGTATGTATACAGTAGAATGTGAGACTAAAGTAAGCCATTAAATCAATTATATGTATACAGTAGAATGTGAGACTAAAGTAAGACTGAAGTAAGCCATTAAATCAGTTGTATGTATACAGTAAAATGTCAGACTAAAGTAAGCCATTAAATCAATTGTATGTATACAGTAAAATGTAAGACTAAAGTAAGCCATTAAATCAATTGTATGTATACAGTAAAATGTGAGACTAAAGTAAGCCATTAAATCAATTATATGTATACAGTAGAATGTGAGACTAAAGTAAGACTGAAGTAAGCCATTAAATCAGTTGTATGTATACAGTAGAATGTGAGACTAAAGTAAGCCATTAAATCAATTATATGTATACAGTAGAATGTAAGACTAAAGCAAGCCATTAAATCAATTGTATGTATACAGTAGAATGTTAGACTGAAGCAAGCCATTAAATCAATTGTATGTATACAGTAGAATGTTAGACTGAAGCAAGCCATTAAATCAATTGTATGTATACAGTAGAATGTGAGACTAAAGTAAGCCATTAAATCAATTGTATGTATACAGTAGAATGTTAGACTAAAGTAAGCCATTAAATCAGTTGTATGTATACAGTAGAATGTGAGACTGAAGCAAGCCATTAAATCAATTATATGTATACAGTAAAATGTTAGACTAGAGTAAGACTGAAGTAAGCCATTAAATCAGTTGTATGTATACAGTAGAATGTCAGACTGAAGTAAGCCATTAAATCAATTATATGTATACAGTAGAATGTTAGACTAAAGTAAGACTGAAGTAAGCCATTAAATCAGTTGTATGTATACAGTAGAATGTTAGACTAAAGTAAGACTGAAGTAAGCCATTAAATCAATTATATGTATACAGTAGAATGTTAGACTAAAGTAAGCCATTAAATCAATTGTATGTATACAGTAGAATGTTCAACTGAAGTAAGCCATTAAATCAGTTGTATGTATACAGTAGAATGTTAGACTAAAGTAAGCCATTAAATCAGTTGTATGTATACAGTAGAATGTTAGACTGAAGTAAGCCATTAAATCAGTTGTATGTATACAGTAGAATGTTAGACTGAAGCAAGCCATTAAATCAATTGTATGTATACAGTAGAATGTTAGACTAAAGTAAGACTGAAGTAAGCCATTAAATCAGTTGTATGTATACAGTAGAATGTTAGACTAAAGTAAGCCATTAAATCAATTATATGTATACAGTAGAATGTAAGACTAAAGTAAGCCATTAAATCAATTGTATGTATACAGTAGAATGTGAGACTAAAGTAAGCCATTAAATCAATTGTATGTATACAGTAGAATGTTAGGCTAAAGTAAGCCATTAAATCAATTATATGTATACAGTAGAATGTTCGACTGAAGTAAGCTATTAAATAAATTATATGTATACAGTAGAATGTTAGACTGAAGTAAGCCATTAAATCAATTATATGTATACAGTAGAATGTTAGACTAAAGTAAGCCATTAAATCAATTGTATGTATACAGTAGAATGTGAGACTAAAGTAAGCCATTAAATCAGTTGTATGTATACAGTAGAATGTTCGACTGAAGTAAGCTATTAAACCAATTATATGTATACAGTAGAATGTTAGACTGAAGTAAGCCATTAAATCAATTGTATGTATACAGTAGAATGTGAGACTAAAGTAAGCCATTAAATCAGTTGTATGTATACAGTAAAATGTCAGACTAAAGTAAGCCATTAAATCAATTATATGTATACAGTAGAATGTTAGACTAAAGTAAGACTGAAGCAAGCCATTAAATCAATTGTATGTATACAGTAGAATGTTAGACTAAAGTAAGACTGAAGTAAGCCATTAAATCAATTATATGTATACAGTAGAATGTTAGACTAAAGTAAGACTGAAGTAAGCCATTAAATCAATTGTATGTATACAGTAGAATGTTAGACTAAAGTAAGACTGAAGTAAGCCATTAAATCAATTGTATGTATACAGTAGAATGTTAGACTAAAGTAAGCCATTAAATCAGTTGTATGTATACAGTAGAATGTGAGACTAAAGTAAGCCATTAAATCAATTGTATGTATACAGTAGAATGTTAGACTAAAGTAAGCCATTAAATCAATTGTATGTATACAGTAGAATGTGAGACTAAAGTAAGCTATTAAATCAGTTGTATGTATACAGTAAAATGTTAGACTAAAGTAAGCCATTAAATCAGTTGTATGTATACAGTAAAATGTTAGACTAAAGTAAGCCATTAAATCAATTATATGTATACAGTAAAATGTCAGACTAAAGTAAGCCATTAAATCAATTGTATGTATACAGTAGAATGTTAGACTGAAGTAAGCCATTAATCAATTATATGTATACAGTAGAATGTTAGACTGAAGTAAGCCATTAAATCAGTTGTATGTATACAGTAAAATGTTAGACTGAAGTAAGCCATTAAATCAATTGTATGTATACAGTAGAATGTTAGACTGAAGTAAGCCATTAAATCAATTATATGTATACAGTAGAATGTTAGACTAAAGTAAGCCATTAAATCAATTATATGTATACAGTAAAATGTTAGACTAAAGTAAGCCATTAAATCAATTGTATGTATACAGTAGAATGTGAGACTAAAGTAAGCCATTAAATCAATTGTATGTATACAGTAAAATGTCAGACTAAGGTAAGCCATTAAATCAATTGTATGCATACAGTAGAATGTTAGACTGAAGTAAGCCATTAAATCAGTTGTATGTATACAGTAGAATGTTCAACTGAAGTAAGCCATTAAATCAATTGTATGTATACAGTAGAATGTTAGACTAAAGTAAGCCATTAAATCAATTATATGTATACAGTAGAATGTTAGACTAAAGTAAGCTATTAAATCAATTATATGTATACAGTAGAATGTTAGACTGAAGTAAGCCATTAAATCAATTGTATGTATACAGTAGAATGTTAGACTAAAGTAAGCCATTAAATCAATTGTATGTATACAGTAGAATGTTCGACTGAAGTAAGCTATTAAATCAATTGTATGTATACAGTAGAATGTGAGACTAAAGTAAGCCATTAAATCAGTTGTATGTATACAGTAAAATGTTAGACTAAAGTAAGCCATTAAATCAGTTGTATGTATACAGTAGAATGTTAGGCTAAAGTAAGCCATTAAATCAATTATATGTATACAGTATAATGTTAGGCTAAAGTAATCTATCATATCTGTTCAATGTTTCAATACGACAGTTTACATGCAATGTAAAAGGCACTCATAATTACTGGAAAATCTGGATAAAAAGTGCATATGCTTTTTTTAAAAATCAGTGAAGGTTCCGTGTTCTTATTTTTTATGTGTGCTTATTGTCTGAGAAATTTATTCCAATACAGCTATTTAAATATTTTATATATACACACTTTGTTATCAAATTAAACAGAAACACAATAAGAATCTGGGTGATTAAAGAAAGGATTGATAGTAAGAAATTATGCAGATCCAGAATGAGGTAAATAAACAATCATATTAATCACCTAATTATGAAGAAAACGCCATCAAAAGTCAGGAGCAATGTTAAGGTCTTACGGTTTATTCTTCTTTAGCACCCATACATGCACTTATTTTGGCTACAACAAGAAGGCCTGGGCCTGCATGTAGAGCCTACAAAGTGTTGCTGTTAAAGGCATGATCTGGAGCATAAGGTCAAAAGGGGAGAGCATGCATGTCAGAGAATGATTTGTCTTAGCTTTATACTGATTCATCCAATTTATGAACAAAATCTATCAAGGGCTTTAGGAAATATAAGGAAATGAAGTTGTTTTTTTTAACCTAGACCTTAATGAAAATGTTCTTTGACTGTGATTATGGCTCCAAGGTCAAAAGGGCAAGAGCGCATACCACAAATGAATAGTCATAGCTTCATAATAATTCATCCAAAGTATGAACAAAATCCATTGTGGGGTGTAGGAAATAAAAGCAAATGAAAAAACTTTAACCAAAATCTCAAAGTTAATTTTCTATGATTGCAACCTTGACCCCAAGGTCAAAGGGACAAGTGTTTATGTCAGTGAATAAATTATCTTAGCTTCATAATGATTCATCCCATGTATTAAAAAAGTCCATCAAGGATATTGTTTGTGAAGTTAGTGGTCACCAGGAAGCAACTGAGTTATTGAATAAAGACAATTTCGCATAAAAGTGATTTATTATGATTCATCAGCTGGTACATGTACATCTATGTTGACACTTTCATCAGATGGTAAAACTTACGGGTTCATCTTTTTTTCTTCATGATAACATATATTTATACAAATGTATGTCATCTGAAAATTGTATTACCATTACATACGAGTTCTGACAGTTATAATACCAGTATAAATTCATGCCAGAATGCTCTGTGCCAAATTTGGTTAAAATTGGTCCAGTGATTTTTGAGAAGTTCGAAATAGCAATTGTTGACTGATGTACGATGGATGATGCACAACAAATGCAGTACCACACCATAAGCTCACCTGACCTTATGGGCAGTGAGCTAAAAAAAAAAACTAAATGAGGATGTTTAAGTAGCAAATTACATTTTACCTTGACAAATCCAGACGAGAGAAATTTTTCAGAATGTCAAAATTGTCCTGGTCATTCTGGGATTTCTTTTCTTGAGGAATAGGACGTGGTGGAATCTCAAAATCATCATCATCTTCATCTGAAAGGTAGACATCTCAAATGAGATAAAAGATTTCTTTACAATTGAATGCCAGTGAATTTCTTAATTTCAATTTCCTTTTCTTTCTTCTGACTTTATAGTCCTGTCTTCAAGTGATAATAAAAAATTAAATATAAACTAGAAATTGTTTTTGTTTTTTTCTTCAGAATATCGTTTAGTTTATTTACCACTGTATTTATCTACATAGAACTTATTAATGCATGGACTATGTGATATTTCTGAGCCAAAATCTTTTGAACCTGGGATTCACTATTACATCACTGCATCCAAAATATTATACTTATAAGAAACTTTTTCCCTGACATTACCTTTTACTGGAAGCTGCCCTTAGCCTACTTGTTGAACCCACATTAGAGCTGTTGGTAAATTAGTGTTAACACATCAAGATATATCCACATACCAAGTAACATGACTTTGTGGCTAAATGTACTTCAGAAACTGACCACCTAAAAAAACTTGAACACTGAGGTTAATCTAGGGTGTGGACAGTCATATGCAAACTTGAATGATCAAAGGATTTTTATCCAAGACAGAAACAATATAATTAGATAATTTCTTGCTGTTTCATTGGGAAAGATGCTTTTAAGACACATTTCAGATACAAATGTAGGTATAATTATCTAGTTTGAGCCAGACCAATCACAGCTTTTAGCGATATCTAGATCAGAGTGAATGAAAGCTCAGTATTGCTAAAAACTGGACGAAAACAAGAGCTAGTACAGTAGAACTTGTCAAGAAAGAATACCCCTTCTGCCAAAAAAATAATGGTCTTTCAAGACAGGTGGTCCCTCATAACAGGTCATAACACTATAAAATCAATGAATCTGTGCACTTAGAATCTAGTCTCTCAAGACAGGTGGTCTCTCATAGCAATGATCCTTCAAGACAGGTTTAACTGTAGCAACAGACACATTGCAGAGGACCCTACTCTCTACAATTTGCTCTGCAGGGCTTCAACAGAAGAACTTCTGTTGGAAAACCAAAATTGGGACAAGATGGGCATTCAGGGGCCATAACTCTTCAGATAATGTGGATTGTTGAAAATCCAACTCGTCCAAAGTTCCAACAATATAAAGGTGAATGCCAAATTGGTTTAAATCCTACATCATAGATTATTAAAGTTATGGTGTGAAAACCAAAGTCAGTAGGTCAGGATGGGCCATCAAGGGCCATAACTCCTGTCAATGATGTTGTGGAATGCTGGAAATCAAACAGATTAACCTTTTCCAACAGGATACGATTCCAGTCATACTTTACTGTTTCTGACCGGATACGATTCCAGTGGCATGTTCATTACATTCTGCCTACCACTTCACGTGCATTTAACCATGTAATACGTCATCATTTTACATTAATTCTTTTGAAAAGAAGGAAATAAAGGTAGAAGGTACACAAATGCAGTGACAGAATGAGTTTAAAAGAGCCCCAAAACTGGTAAAAATTCAATTTAAAATAGAGTTTTAACGTGAGGTGATCAAAATGGTGGTCAGTACTGAAGAAGCAAGTGATGGCAGTTATGTGCTTGCTGAATTAGTTGAAAATAAAGATAATTTTGTGCGGAAAATTGACATTTTAATCAGAATGAATGGAGTTGATGATAACTGGTTATTTGAAAATCTTATTTCAAACACAGGTTTTAATGTGCGGAGATCAACATGGCGGACAGCACTGAACCAGCAAATTATGGCAGTGATGTCGATGTCAATTTTGATGAAAATATAGACAATATTGTCGGGAAAATTTATGTTTTATGCAGTGCAGATAGTGGTCTTGACTTCAACGAAATGAACAGAGATGATGATAACTGGTTAGTATAAAATCTTATTTCAAACACAGGTTTTAATGTGCGGAGATCAACATGGCGGACAGCACTGAACCAGCAAATTATGGCAGTGATGTCGATGTCAATTTTGATGAAAATATAGACAATATTGTCTGGAAAATTTATGTTTTATGCAGTGCAGATAGTGGTCTTGACTTCAACGAAATGAACAGAGATGATGACAACTGGTTAGTAGAAAATTTTATTTCAAAACTTAATTTTAACATGTGGAGATCAAAATGGCAGACAGTACTGAAGTGGCAAGTGATAACAGTGGTGTGGATGCTGAAAATAAAGACAATTTTGTGGAGGAAGTTGATATTATAGGCAGTGGGGATCGTGATCTTGACTACATTGAAATGAACTGAGTAGATGATAACTAGTTCATTGGTATTTTTTACTCAGATATTGACAATGATGAAGACTTTTATGGTTTTCAAGCTAGCTGGACATTTTGTAAACTTCACTATTTATAAAATTTACTGAGGTTGGATGTGTGCATAATATTATGAAATTTTACAACATTCCTTGCAATGGACCAAAATAAACTCAACAAAACCCTGATATTTTTACATTCAAATTAATTATGGAATAAAAATACTGAAACAAAATGAACAGCTTTGTCGCCTTTCCAGTAAGGATCTGCTCTGCTTGCTCTCCAATTCTTATTCAAGTCAATTTAATAAAATTAAATAACCTTTGACATTCTTGATGGATTTTTATTGTTTTGTCACCATCTTAATGGTGTAAAATTCCTCACATTTCATACACTTACATAAAGGAGGTAAAATGAATGCTGCAGATCGGAAAATTGCATTGAATGTAAGTTATGAAAATAAATGTAAAGCTTGTTTTTTAGTTTAGTTTCTTTATTTTCAACTGAATGTTTTACAATTGAAAAATTTCAATGAAAAAATACATCACTTTAAAGAAAATTTTATGCTTTTCAAAATGGTATATAACTTTGAAAAGTTATTTGAAAAACTTGTCCAGTATAGCCAGATTGACTAATGTCACTGCATTACTGCATTCTCTCATGCTGATAGACCACTGACTGAAAAAATTGCCAGTTCTACGGAACTGCCTGGCTGATTGGGCTTTGGTCTGAAAAGGGTCTGAGGTCTCATCAATATAAAGCTGCATGCCAAATTTTATTAAAATACAACAAAACTTAGTATTGTTATGTTGTGGAAACCAAAAGTATCAGGAGAATGGGCAATCAGGGGCCATAACTCCTGTAAATGTAGTAGAAATGCTGCAAATTAGAATTACTCAAGGTCCCATCAATCTGAAGCTTCCTGCCAAATCGGGTTGAAATCCAACAAATTTTAGTGAAGTTATCTTGCAAAGACCAAAATCTGGAAGACAAGCAATCAGTGGACCACACCTCTTAGAAACAGGATCAAGCCCATTAAAGGACATCTAGGGCTACGAAACAATGTACACACTGACTGTATCGGAATATGTTGAATCGTTCTTGAGCTATGCTGGTTATAAGGGTTTGTAATACTGATGAAAAAAGGCAATAACTCGGTCAAAATTGGACCTGAAAAGATGAAACATTAACAATGCAAATCTACATGTAATAGGCAATTTATCTACCAAATGGCATCCAATTATGTGCAATTCTTGCAGAGTTCTGCTAGTTACAAAAGGTGCGAATGGATGGGCAGACAGACTGATGGACACTGATGGACAGATGGAAAAGGTGATTACTATAGGACCTCCATATTTGAATGCAGGGCCCTAATTAGCTGACTCTTTTAAATATGTTAAATATTCAAACCAACCTCTGTATCTCAAAGACCGTCATATCCATTTCCACTCATGATAGGCTCTTTATTACATTAATCCTGCAACATTAAAATATCTAAATCCTGCTTACTTAGACATTTGTTGTTAATAGAGATCTCTCCCCCCCCCCCCACAAGCGCTTCTATTTTTGGACAAGTGGTCAATCAGTTTATGCATACAGGAGTGAGTTGTTTCATACTGTTCACACAGTTCAGATACATGTGTAAGCGACCATATAGCAAACTGGATCTTTACTGTCACCTTTACCGCCTTCTCAAATATAAACCCATCCAGCACCCCAGTATATATTTGGATGAAGCTGTTCATGATCATTAAGAGGTATGTTGAGTTACTCTAGAATGGGGCAGGATTAAGATTAAGAAAGCCTACTACAGTCCTACCCGTTTATGTCGACATCCTTGGGCCCGAGGAAATATTGTCGACATAAGCGGATGTCGAGATAAGTGTTGGGGGGGGGGGCTGAAAAAAGCACATTTCTCTTTGACCTGCATACAAGTTAAATTCATCTGTATGGGGTGACCTGTCATCAGTGAGCAGAATTTACACTTTGAGAAAACAATGGAAATTTTGAGTAAAAACTAGTGTGAAATACACTTCTATATTGACAAATTACATTTTGGTTACCTTTGTGTAATAAAATCCACAATATGTTAAGTGTATGTATATGAAAAATCCATGAATTCGTGAACGGGTCTCATGTTAGAAAATGTATGCATCGGTCACATCCTGATAGGAAACACATGTATAAAATGGTCTGCCACAAGTAAAAAAAAAAAAAAAAGGTGGAGAACAACTTCTTGGTTTATCATCCATCCAGACAAGGTGTTATGTTTAAGTGAAAAGTTTTCACAGACATCTTTGCGAGATGCCCCACCTTTAACTTCCTTAACAGCCAGATATTTAGTTTCCAGAGACTGTAAATTTAATCTACGTTTTACGCTGCCGTTGGAACCCATCGTAAAATCGTAAACATAAATAAAGTTAAAAAAGGAAACTTTCACAGCACAATAAACTTGTTTTAATCACAGATCACTTTGGAAAATGCAACAATCGATCAGATTTCATTGCTTTTATTCAAGTTTGGTGATGATTTTTTTTAATGAAGGGTGGATTGTTTTTATTGAACATTGTAACCGGCTTGCTTTGATGAAGGGTACAGGTGTTATTTAAGTCGCCTCAAGGCCAACTTTATAGGACCAAACAAAAGCCTGTTTTTTAATCCACAGAGACATTAAAGCCTGGCGGCAAGATCAACTAATTGTTGAACAAAGTACAGGTCGGAACTGGCTGCTTGTCGACATAAATGGTCCGGTGGCAAAATTAAAGCTTGGCGGCAAGATCAACTAATTGTTGAACAAAGTATGGGTCGGAACTGGCAGCTTGTCTACATAAATGATTAGAAAACAAAGGATTTGTTCAAGCTGGGACCAAGGGCTTCTGTCGACATGTACGTTTATTTTTTATCTCGACGTCGACATAAGCATGACAAATTTGGTAGTAATAGTAGACCAAGGGACCGGGACTTTACTTTTTTGTCGACATATGCGGCTTATCGACATAAGTGATGTCGATATAAGTGGGTAGGACTGTACTTCAAATGGCCATTCCTTAGGACAATCTTGGCATCAAGTAATATATTGTATGTGCCACCAAGAATTTTGCAGAATGCTCTGTTTACATGTAGACCTTCCATAAGTGCAAGAGTTAAAAACATTAATGGTCACTGAAATATGAAAAGTAGGTAACTGCAACCAAACTTTTATCTTCCTGAATTTAATTTATGACTGCATATGTGCCATGGTCAATGTCCAAGATTTGGAGGTAAAATGCAAGCCCTAACACAAAATCACATTAAAATCTTAACATTGCTAATGATGTCTACATGCAGTAACAGCTGCTAGAAAGTTTGTTTTTGTTTGTGTGTTTTATGGCACAGCAACACAAACAAGTTATTTAGTGCCAAGGAAATTGGAGTAAAGTACCTTGCCCAAGGACACACCATAGTAGCCAACCCAGGCTGATCCAACGGTAGTATTCAAACCCATATTCTATTGGTTGCAAGTCTGTGGTGAACAGTTCAAGCAAAAAGGAAGTTGGACACACAGATACCATATGCCGTAAAATCAGCCTTAGTGGACAGCTCAATATAAAGGAAACCTGCTAGTCAAGGACATTTAAGAACCTTGTTCCTTTATTTCCTTTACACTCCCCTGTGTGCTCAGGGATATAGGATAGGTCTGGTGAATCTACTACACACTCTAAGAGGCAATTAATGAAGGCAACCTTTTTGCTCTGGGATGCGACACATGATGATGTTCCAGCTGCGGTTTTAGTCTTTTTAAAAGAGTGTAGTTTATAAAAAGGATTTGAATTTGTATTTAAAAGATGTTATCCTATTTTGCCTTTGTTCTGTACGCCTGTTTTTGAAATACCTACGCTTACTCAGCATTATACAGCCAGGACGATGTTGATGTGCCGTTAAACTTTATACACACGTACATACATGTTCATTTCCTTTACATATTTAACCTCCTTTATAAAGGGCACACATCAATTAAGGACAAAATTTGCTTGAATGTCCTCTACTTACAGGTTATAATATATTAGGAGTATTTGGCAAAGGGAAATTTTGGCAAATTATATAATTGGAGGTGTGGTTGTGACTTGATTGTCTTTATTTAAGTAGAGGTGAGCACGCCAATTAAAGTAAACTGGGGCAATGCACGAAGATTTTTTTTTTTGTGTTCTATCTTTGCCAAATGCCTTTAAAGATAAAATCCATCCTAGAAATGTGTCCATATACCACATGTCCCACCGCCAATATGATGCAATTTAACGGCTAAGGTCTAAGTCAAACAGGGATCAAAACTCCATAAAATATTCATGGAAAACCTGTAAAATATAAATCTGACTTAGGTCTTCTTAATATAGAGCCTCATATCAAATTTTGTTTCAATCCATTAGGCCTTTCAAAAGTTACTGAGCAGAAATTGATGGGCAAAGTTCTAAGTTAAATAGGGGCCATAACTTTGTAACATTTTACTGGAAAACAGTAATAACCAAATATAATCTAGGCCTTCAAAAGTTACTGATCAGAAACCAAACTGAAGGGCAAAGTTAAAAGTCAAACAGGGCCATAACTCAGGAAAATTCTGCCATAAACAGTGAAAATCAAACCTGACTTACGTCTTTATAAAACCTTTGTACCAAAGTTGAGTTCAATCCACAAAGTCCTTCAAATGTTATTGGCCAAAAGTGAAATTGAGGAGTAAAGTTCTAAGTCAAATAAACATTACTCCATAAAATGTTTGGGAAAATGGTGAAAATTAAACTTAATCTGGGTCTTCATATTGTAAAGTCTTCTACCAAATTTGACCTTCAATCCTGCACAAGTTATGGAGTGGACACAAAATTGAAGGGCAAAGTTCTAAATAGAGGATCCACTCCAAAGTTTTGTATTTTGTACAAGGCTACATTTTTTTAAGAAAAAGCTAGTCCCAACATTTGACCTATGGGATGATTATGTTACTTAACAAAGAATCATGGAATGCTTATGTTGGTATACATCAGTTTCATTTAAGCATAGAATGCTTATGTTGGTATACATCAGTTTCATTTAAGCATAGACCAGTTTCACTGAAGCATGGAACGCTTATGTTGGTATACTACAGTTTCACTGAAGCATGGAATGCTTATGTTGGTATGCACCAGTTTCATTGAAGCATGGAATGCTTATGTTGGTATACACCAGTTTCATTGAAGCATGGAATGCTTATGTTGGTATACTGCAGTTTCACTGAAGCATGGAATGCTTATGTTGGTATGCACCAGTTTCATTGAAGCATGGAATGCTTATGTTGGTATGCACCAGTTTCATTGAAGCATGGAATGCTTATGTTGGTATACACCAGTTTCATTGAAGCATGGAATGCTTATGTTGGTATACACCAGTTTCATTGAAGCATGGAATGCTTATGTTGGTATACTGCAGTTTCACTGAAGCATGGAATGCTTATGTTAGTATGCACCAGTTTCGTTGAAGCATGGAATGCTTATGTTGGTATACACCAGTTTCACTGAAGCATAGAATGCTTATGTTGGTATACACCAGTTTCATTGAAGCATGGAATGCTTATGTTGGTATACACCAGTTTCATTGGAGCATAGAATGTTTATGTTGGTACTGAAGCATGGAATGCTTATGTTGGTATACACCAGTTTCACTGAAGCATAGAATGCTTATGTCGGTATACACCAGTTTCATTTAAGCATAGAATGCTTATGTTGGTATACACCAGTTTCATTTAAACATAGAATGCTTATGTTGGTATACACCAGTTTCATTTAAGCAAAGAATGCTTATGTTGGTATACACCAGTTTCACTGAAGCATAGAATGCTTATGTTGGTATACACCAGTTTCATTGAAGCATAGAATGCTTATGTTGGTATACACCAGTTTCTTTTAAGCATTCAATATGTATGAGATTCTGGATGCTCAGTGTGATTACCACAGCATTCAAATGCAAACTATGTGCTCAGATTGAACATCCAGTTCTAGAAAACAAAAATGTGTACCAAATGTTTGAGAAGACATGAAAAAGCTTTAGACAGTCAGATTTTCTTTAAATTTCATCTAGAAATGCAAATTAAGGTACTTCAATCTCCATAAAAGTGTAGGTTTAGGAAAATTTGTTTGTCAAAACAAGGGCAGGGCAAGAATACTGAATTTGGTCTATTTTTGAAGCATTTATGCTGGTTCACAAGCTGGATTTAAATGGGTGCGGAATAAGTCTAACTTAAAATTGCAATCAAACCACCAGCTATGCTAACAGATATTTGGAGGTGGGGATCCTATGAGATGAAAAAGTCCCACTTTTTGGCAGTTTTTACTGCAAAGGTTTAACCTCAACGAAACAACATGTGCCAGAAAGTGAAATTTTGTAAAAAATGTGGCATGTACCCTTAAGGATCTAAGGACACTGCAGAATAAATGTTCTGTTTACTACCTTAGGTCATTGTTTTTTGCATAAATCATGGGAAATTGAATATCTTTTATTAGAGAGAAACATGAATTTACAAAATGAGAAACAGAATCCAATTATTAAAGCAAAAGGAACCTGGAAGAGCCCTTTATGCTCCATTCCACAGTTTTGTATTTTTGCACAGGGTTAAATATTTAAAGGAAAAGCTAGTCACAACATTTGACCTATGGGATCATATGTTACTTAATGAAGAATGAAGAAATGCTTATGCTGGCATAAATCAGTTTCATTTCGGCATTCAATGTGTATCAGATGTTGCAGGTATCTAGTGGAGACAAAACTGAAGTGCAATCTTCTAAATAAAGGATTCACTCCACAATTTTATATTTTGCACATGGTAACATCTTTTTAAAGAAAAATCCAGTGCTAATATTTGACTTATGGGATCATTATCTTCCTTAACAAAGAATCAAGGAATGCATATGTTGGTGTTACCGGTAATCAGTTTCATTTAAGCATTCAATATGGACGAGATGCTGTCGGTATCGTGCTCAGTGTAATTACCACAATGTTCAAATGGAAAATTATGTGCTCAGAGTGAACACCCCATTTTTCAAAGGAAACATGTACCAAATGTTTGAGATCAAATTTTAAAAAGTTCAGCTGGTCAGAGTTAAATTTGGTCTAGAGAATTCAAATTAAGTTATGTCAATCTCCGTAAGAGTCAAGGTGTACGAAAATTTGTTTGTCAAAACAGGGTCAGGAAAAATGTACCAAATTTCATTTATTTTTGAAGCATTTTTGCATGTTCACAAGCTGGATTTAAATCAGTGCACAGTAAGTCTGAATAATAAATATTATAAAATCAAATATGTGCAAGAAAGTGAGATTCCATGAAAACTGGAGTGTAACCTAAACAGGGGCCTTTACTCCATACAATTTTCCCAGAAAACGGTTAAAATCAACTTTACCTAGATTTTTTTAATGAAAAACCTCAGACCAAATTTGATTTCAGTTCATTAAAGTTATTCAAAAGTTATTACCGTATATACTCGTGCATAATCAGCTACCAAATGCACTCTGCATAGACCCAGATCAGCCATCGAATAATGTGCCAGCAGATCTGGGTCTATGCAGTTTGTAAGGACTAATCAGTAGAACAAACAACATAGACCCAGATCTGCCGCTGCATTGTGCGATGGCAGATCAGGGTCCATGTTCTTTACATTTGGACCAGGCTTATACACGAGTATATACAGTGAGTAGAAACAAGATTCATTGGAAAAGTTTTAAGTAAAAAAATAGGCTATAACTCAGTAAAATATTGCTAGAAAATGGTGAAAATCAAACCTGACCTCGGACATCTTAATGTAAAGCCTCATATCAAAGTTTATTTCAATCCATGAAGTCCTTCAAAAGTAACTGAGCAGAAACAGTTGTACAGCTCTCCCTCCTTATAATGTGGTAGTCGGGGTGAATTGAAAACCACCTTATTTACTGAACGGTGTTATATTGAGACCGCGATATGTAAGGAACCATGATATATAGAGAATAGAGTGATATACCGAACAGTGGTATAGCAGGCACTGTCAAACTTTGTTAAATAATGGTGTTTTGAAAAGGAAATGAAGATATAAAACTAAGTTTCACCTTGTTTTCTTTCAAACCATATTGTTATATACTGGTGTGATTTTCGTCACGGGGTCCATAGTAGTACAGTGTTATATCCGGAATCGCATTGTAACGAGGCACATTATAATCAGGGAGATCTGTAATGGGGCGTGCTGATATGAAAAGAATGGTTGTGTGCAACACTATATATCCTCTCCTTAGATGGGGAGGGTGTGTGGGAGGGGGCATTATAAAAAGCCAGTATAAGCCTCATACTAAAAAATATCTGATAAACTGTATAAATAAAAAAACATAACATTAACCTGTGTCTCCCTTATCATCTGACCCTTCAGGTGCGACAGGGAACTGTAATGCACAGGCCAGGCCATTCTGACTGCTTTTTCTCACATACTCTGAAATCAACTCTGTTAAGTCTTGGTATCCCCTTTGTGTTGCACCTGACTCAGCCTGGAATGGAAATAATTAAATAATATAAATTAAGCATAACCATAATATGCAGAGAGGATCTTATAAAAGTGTGTTTTTACGTAAAATTTATAAAATAAAAAAAAATTATGAAATAATTTAACAACTGAGATGTTTTGTTTCCAATGGCAGCTAACAAAACAATAATATTATTCAATTTGTTTCATAAATTGCACATCAAATGAGTACAAATGTAAGACTCACATGAAAACACACACTAAAGTTTGTCTTCATGAGAGTAACATAAATTGTACATTATTCACCTGTCATGCGCCAAATACGGTAGTATTCTTCATACATGTGATTCTACCGGCGGTAGGCCAAAAATACTGTTTTAAAGGCCGTCTACCGCACATACTGTCTAGTAGTCGAAATCTACGCGTTTTGAAAATCTCAAGGAAATTTTTTTTTTTTTTTTTAAACCGGTTTTTTTACGCGTTCTATCAACACATTAGATAAACCAGCCAGAACCAGTCAACTGGGAACCGGAAATGTTCCACCTATGCTACGATGTTGTGATGATGCGTGGTTGAGTAGTCGGATTACAATTGTTAAAAAACAGCTAGCATGTGTACACAACAAGTGGCTAATTGATTGCCTTATTGTTGTAATTTGGAGAGTTTAAGGCCAAATGCGGGATGTTGTTTGAGGTGTTATAAGTAATAAAAGGATCAAAGGTAATCCATGATGACCGTGAGTCTTTGATTAAAACTCCTCGGGGTGAAATGAGCTTGGAGCAGTATTGGAGATCAGTCAGCAGCCTCAGAAACCCAGCAACAGGAAAACAGTTATAACTTCTTTCCAGACTGAGTGTAGTTGTCCTATCATTGCCACATTCCAATGCTGACAGAGAGAGGACATTCTCCATTCTTCGGAAAATCCAGAGTGATTCAAGGGGAAATCTGAACCAGAAAACTATTGAGAGCCTGCTAAGTGTGAAGGTTAACAATCACAGTGAATGTCACCGGTCACCAGACAGTGATCTTGTGAAGGAAACTAAAAATGCCAGTGGATTTTATAAAAAATCTTTGCAGTGAACTGTGAGATGTACAACTCATCCTTTTTCATTTAATTAACAATATACTGGCTCATATTAATCTAACTATTATTGTAACATTTTCCATCAGATTCTGAATCTGATTCATGTTCAAAATTTGTGTTTTATTATAATATGAAGAGATTACATATTATGTGACAAAATGAAAGTGTCTGTTTTCAATCCCCTTAAAACACGTAAAATTTATGCCAATACAAAATCTACCTTTTTAGAAGCCAATTTACTAATCAAAATTTGTAAATTTACTGGTTTGAAATCCTGGTTCTGTCACATGTATGATTCTTATACTTCTTTTATGTAAAACACTCTTTCATTGGTTGGATACTTGACCTTTTGAATCTGAAATAAACATGTGTCTTCCTGGCATTAAACAGGCACACAAAGCTACAGTTATTTCATGGAAGCCAGCTTTTTCTTTTTTCAGTATTGGTGACCTTTCACCTATTGACCCCAACATTGATAGATGGATCTTGTCTCAAACACAAGCCATCCACAAAGCTTGGTCATGGCTTGTGGCATGGGACTGGAATTATTTTTAGAAACTGTTGTTCTTCTTGGAGACCATTTGACCTTGACCTTTTACATTTGAAAAACCAAATCAAAAGGTGTTTTCCTTGTCTCAAATGCAAGCCCTCTACAAATTTCATGGTTTGTACAGTTTTGGTGATCTGATTTTCAAGAACTTTTCAAGGAGTTTTTAAGGATTTTCAAATGTTTTAAAGGAATTTTTTTCTTATGGAAATTGAACTTTTTCCATGTGACTTTCTTTCTAACTACACAGACAGTTACAAAAGAAGAAGAAAAAACACATAACAAACTAGCATACCACTACAGCAAAGGGATGCTACTCGATCTGGCCAATACCCATGTCGTATGTCATTTGATCAACACAATTTTATTCCATTTTATTATTTATTCATTTATTATTTTTGGAAAATATTTAAATCACAAAATTCAGAATTTATAAAGTGACATTTTATTCAGTTTTAATGTTTTGTATTCTGTCTGATAAATTCAAAGAGTTTTGGGAAAAATTCATTGTTTTTTAACAAATTCAAGGATTTTTCATGGATAAAACCATCTTTTTAAAATTCAAGGAGTTTCTCAGGCAACCCCTCAAATTTAAGGATTTTTCAATGTTTACAAACCATAAAGTTTGGTCAAAGAAGGTGATAAAGTACTGAAGATAACACATGGAAACCGTATTTCTTCTTCAAGTCACTGTGACCTTGACCTGTGAACTTTTGACTTCAAAATCAATAGGTGTCTTTCTTGTCTCAAATGCAAGGCATTTACATTTGGCCAAGGTATCTGATATCCAAGTCAAGTTATTGTATGGAAACAGTTTTCCTTTTGTCAGTCCCTGTGACCTTGATCTTTGATCTCCTAAGCCCAATAACAAAAAGTTTCTTTCTTACTCAAAATGCAAGCTACTTAGAAAGTTTGGAAAAAGCATAGGGTGCAGAACTGAAGTTATTGTGTGTAAATGAAAAAAGGATTTTGTTTGGTTTAGTTTGCCCTTGGTGTTTAATAGCACAGAAACACAAGTAGGTTATCTGGTACCAAGGCAACTGGAACAAAGTGCCTTGCCCATGGGTACATAATAGTAGCTGACCCAGGTTGATCTGATGGTAGGATCTGAACCCTTTTAGTTGTGAGTTTGACATGTTAACCACTGCTTCACTGTAGCTCCTGTCTCCATTCATCGCCTCTTACAACATATGGAAGGGTGCATCACGCTTATTCTACCTCCTTGAGCTTGCTGGGGAAATGAAACAGGGAAGAGACAAATGGACAACATCATGACATGATAAGCTCCATCTTCTGGAGGCATATAAAAAAGCTAAGAAAAATGTTTACAGGAATGCCTTGAGGCATCATTTTAAGATAGTTTTAAAAGACATCACGCTTATGCCTTGTGCAATATCATGACTTGACATTACATGTATAATATAATAAATATGAAATTGTTTATGAAATGCCACATCGATCTAATGAATTGCCCAATGCTTCATCTCTGTGTCAAAGTTTGAAACTCAGATGCCATTAGTATTATTTCTGGATTCACCAACGATGTGTAACACTGGTGTAAAAGAATTCCTACAAATTGATATCTGATGGAGTCAAGTAATATTGACTCTTCTTATGATGTAAACAACTGCTTTTCTGAAGATATAGGTCTAATGATATACCGGTAATGCTGATGTCAATCTACTTAATACAGATATAGGTCTAATGATACACCGGTAATGCTGATGTCAATCTACTTAATACAGATATAGGTCTAATGATACACCGGTAATGCTGATGTCAATCTACTTAATACAGATATAGGTCTAATGATACACCGGTAATGCTGATGTCAATCTACTTAATACAGATACAGGTCTAATGATACACCGGTAATGCTGATGTCAATCTACTTAATACAGATACAGGTCTAATGATACACCGGTAATGCTGATGTCAATCTACTTAATACAGATACAGGTCTAATGATACACCGGTAATGCTGATGTCAATCTACTTAATACAGATACAGGTCTAATGATACACCGGTAATGCTGATGTCAATCTACTTAATACAGATACAGGTTTAATGATATACTGATCATGCTGATGTCAATCTACTTAACACAGATATAGGTCTAATAATATACCAGTAATGCTGATGTCAATCTACTTAATACAGATATAGGTCTAATAATATACCAGTAATGCTGATGTCAATCTACTTAACACAGATATAGGTCTAATAATATACCAGTAATGCTGATGTCAATCTACTTAACACAGATATAGGTCTAATAATATACCAGTAATGCTGATGTCAATCTACTTAATACAGATATAGGTCTAATAACGGTAATGCTGATGTCAATCTACTTAACACAGATATAGGTCTAATAACGGTAGTGCTGATGTCAATCTACTTAACACAGATATAGGTCTAATAATATACCGGTAATGCTGATGTCAATCTACTTAACACAGATATAGGTCTAATAATATACCAGTAATGCTGATGTCAATCTACTTAATACAGATATAGGTCTAATAACGGTAATGCTGATGTCAATCTACTTAACACAGATATAGGTCTAATAACGGTAGTGCTGATGTCAATCTACTTAACACAGATATAGGTCTAATAATATACCGGTAATGCTGATGTCAATCTACTTAACACAGATATAGGTCTAATAATATACCGGTAATGCTGATGTCAATCTACTTAATACAGATATAGGTCTAATAACGGTAATGCTGATGTCAATCTACTTAATACAGATATAGGTCTAATAACGGTAGTGCTGATGTCAATCTACTTAATACAGATACAGGTTTAATGATATACTGATCATGCTGATGTCAATCTACTTAACACAGATATAGGTCTAATGATACACCGGTAATGCTGATGTCAATCTACTTAACACAGATATAGGTCTAATAATATACCAGTAATGCTGATGTCAATCTACTTAACATAGATATAGGTCTAATAATATACCAGTAATGCTGATGTCAATCTACTTAATACAGATATAGGTCTAATAATATACCAGTAATGCTGATGTCAATCTACTTAATACAGATATAGGTCTAATAATATACCAGTAATGCTGATGTCAATCTACTTAATACAGATATAGGTCTAATAACGGTAGTGCTGATGTCAATCTACTTAATACAGATATAGGTCTAATGATACACCGGTAATGCTGATGTCAATCTACTTAATACAGATATAGGTCTAATGATACACCGGTAATGCTGATGTCAATCTACTTAATACAGATATAGGTCTAATGATACACCGGTAATGCTGATGTCAATCTACTTAATACAGATATAGGTCTAATAATATACCAGTAATGCTGATGTCAATCTACTTAATACAGATATAGGTCTAATGATACACCGGTAATGCTGATGTCAATCTACTTAATACAGATATAGGTCTAATAATACACCGGTAATGCTGATGTCAATCTACTTAATACAGATATAGGTCTAATAATATACCAGTAATGCTGATGTCAATCTACTTAATACAGATATAGGTCTAATGATACACCGGTAATGCTGATGTCAATCTACTTAATACAGATATAGGTCTAATGATACACCGGTAATGCTGATGTCAATCTACTTAACACAGATATAGGTCTAATAATATACCAGTAATGCTGATGTCAATCTACTTAATACAGATATAGGTCTAATAACGGTAGTGCTGATGTCAATCTACTTAACAGAGATATAGGTCTAATGATATAATGGTAATGCTTATGTCCATCTACTTAACACAGATATAGATCTAATGATATAATGGTAGTGCTGATGTCAATCTAATTAACAGAAATATAGGTCTAATGATATAATGGTAGTGCTGATGTCCATCTACTTAATGCAGATATAGGTCTAATGATATAACGGTAGTGATGAAGTCCATCTACTTAATGCAGATATAGGTCTAATGATATAATGGTAGTGATGAAGTCCATCTACTTAATACAGATATAGGTCTAATGATATAATGGTAGTGCTGATGTCCATCTACTTAACACAGATATAGGTCTAATGATATACCGGTGATGTTAATCTACTTAACACCGACATAGGTCTAATGATATACCGGTAATACTGATGTCAATCTAATTAACAGAAATATAGGTCTAATGATATAATGGTAGTGCTGATGTCCATCTACTTAACACAGATATAGGTCTAATGATATAATGGTAGTGCTGAAGTCCATCTACTTAACACAGATATAGGTCTAATGATATACCGGTGATGTTAATCTACTTAACACCGACATAGGTCTAATGATATACCGGTAATACTGATGTCAATCTACTTGATGTCAATCAACTTAATAAAAACATAGGTCTAATGATATACCGGTGGTGTCAATCCACTTAATACAGATATAGGTCTAATGATATACCGGTGATGTCAATCTACTTAATACAGATGATAAGAGTTTAGAACTAATATATTTTGCCTTTATTTGTAGCAGAACAACATCTACATGTAAGACTTTATCAGAAGTGGATTTAGCGTGGTAGGGGGTGGGGTGCTCAGTCGAGCCAACATTTTCATGTCAACATTTACACTTTTAAATGAAAAACCTGGGAAGATTGTTATCTGAAAGCAAAATGAACCATCCCTCCTCGAAGACTAATCCCATACAAAAAATCTGGATCTTTCTTCACTTCATAGCTACTGTATATACTCGCTTAAAAGTTCAGCACAACTGGAAACTGCACAGATCCAGATCTCTCACATCATCTGGGTCTATGCAGTTTGCTAAGAGTAATCAGCAGAACAAACAACACTGACCCTAAGTAATCAGCAGAACAAACAACATTGACCCTGATCTGCTGGCACACTATGCAGCAGCAGATAAGGCTCAATGTTATTTGCACTTGGACCCCAGCTGTAGATTTTCCAGGGTAGTCCAGGAAAAGCCCTGGAAAATTCTAACATGGAAACCATGGAGTATTTGGACTAATATTCCAGGCTCCTTCCAGGGAAGGCTGGAAAACCCTGGAAAAAAAGACAAGGAAAAGCATGGAATATTTGCCTGGAAAACCCTGGAAAATTCTAGCATGGAAAACCATGAAGTATTTGGACTCATATTCCATGCATCTTCCAGAGTAACCCTGGAATATCATGGAAAACCTGGGAATATTTGATTGGAAAACCCTGGAATATTTGCATGGAAAAACTTGGAATATGGTGGAAAAACCTGTAATATCAAGGAAAACCCTGTAATATTGGCCTGGAAAACCTTGGAATATCATGGAAAACCCTGGAATATTGGCCTGGAAAACCCTGGAATATCATGGAAAACCCTGGAATATTGGCTTAGACAACCCTGGAATGTTTACCTAGAAAACACTGAAATTTTTTCGTGAAGACAAGAGACTTCCCGAGAAAATAATTTTCCTCTGACCAGACCCTGACAGGATTTTAAGTGATGCAACTTTCATTGATGATAACTTCAGGGGAAACATGGTTAAAAAAAACCCCACAACCCACTCCTTATATGGACTGAGGTGTTGGGTAATTTTTGTACAAGAAAAAAAAAAAAAACTTACTTCTTGTCATTGGTAGCTTAATAGGTTGTGCACTAGATCCAGTAGGTGTGTCATAAAATCCAAATTACTGGCTCCTTATATCATCTTATTTTTCCTGAAATATGTACTCCTCTGGTTGTTGCCCAAATTTATTATGAAGCAATCATCAAAGGACAAAATAACAAAAATCACATTAATTTCTGCCTCAATTTTAAGTTTTTAAAAAATAAGTCACGAAAGTTCCTCCATTTGTAGACAAACAATAACATGTAGGCTTGAAAATTGCCACTAAAAAGGGTTAAAGTTAATCGTCTACATTTAATACGCACTATTTTCTAGACAAAAAACAAATATAACAATTATGTTTCTTCGGTCTTTTTCACAGTTCATTTTCCACATTTGGTTTTCTTCATTTAGCTGTTGTTGTTGTCACACTTGGAGATAGCAGATATGCCCATACGGAAAAAACTTATATGTGATTTATACTCTTATAGGTCACTTATAAGTGAGATATAGGTAAAGTGTTAGGATTTTATATGCAAATTAGACATTTCACTTATAAATAAAGTATACTTCAGTTATAAGTGAAATGAGAGCCATTCACATGCTACAGTTATAAGTCTCTTGTAAGTGACATATAGGTGAAATAGGCATTTCACCTGTAAGTGAAGTATACTTCACTTATAAGTAAAATGGAAGTTATTCACCTACTACACTTATACCTGAGATAAAAGATAATTCCCACTCAATTCAATGAATTTGGGCTTGAAAAAAGCCATCCCCGCCCCCTTCTGAGAGAAAATTGTGTCCGTATATAAATAACGTCATCATTTTTATAGAATGTATACGTGTAAATGGCTACCTATAAGTTCTGACCTTATACAATCGCATACATTTCCATTTAAGTGACAATTTGTGAAATGATTTCCAACACATAAGGCTGCAGCTATAAGCCACCACATTTGAAACGGTTTGCTCAGTAACAAAGTGTTAGCTGAAATAACACAAATAAGTGATAGCCATGAAGATAATTTATCAACCAAGTAATAAATACAATATTTCTTTCAAACATACATTTCAGGCAAAATCCATCATCATCAAGTAGGCCCCAACAAGTGAATTCAAAAGCATGTTTTAGTCACGGGCGGCAATTTTTCAGAATTCGATGGCTATTCTACTTCAGCTAGTAAATGAAGGCTGTCCCAAATTCAATTGTCAGCATGTGAACACTAGGATATTTTTATATACTGCATGATGCTGGAAAGCACAAAGAGTGAACAAAACAAAACCACCATATGCGAAAAAGTTGGCAAAACATAATTCCATCGATGCAGACTGCCAATGGTTTAAATTCCGGAAACGGAAGTGCAACCAAGTCTAAATTATGATAGCGTTTGTAGCGGAAATCTTTCAGGCTCCAGATTTTTGCCATTGAAACATCTGTTCAATGTCAAATAATTTTTCAGTGTCCAATAATAAATTATGTTCGATGATTCATTAGAATATACACAGCTGAATGTATGGTGCCAAATAATATTGTTTTAAATAACATTATAGAAAATAATTTATTGTTGGATGCTGAAAAAGTGCTTGTTTACATGGTGTCTGCAATGTGTGGTTGTGTATGCTCACTCATGTCCCCATTTTGCAATTTACACACACAAACATACACACACTTTGTTTTATTCTAGCTTTCATAGAACCAAAGTTTAAAGTTTTATTTTAATGTTTTTCTTTTTTTAAATCTTAAAATATTTTAAATAAAAAATGATGAAATTCTTTTGTGTGTGTGTGTGTTGTTGTTGTTGTTGCTGATACAACTTATTGAAATTTACAAATCTGGTTGGAAGTTATGAATTTTGGAGAAAAAAATCACAGTAGCACCTTTGTTGAAATTGGATTGTATTTTGCAGTAAACCTAATGGACTTGAGACAGGCTGTATTTTGCAGTAAACCTAATGGACTTGAGACAGGCTGTATTTTGCAGTAAACCTAATGGACTTGAGACAGGCTGTATTTTGCAGTAAACCTAATGGACTTGAGACAGGCTGTATCTTGCAGTTAACCTAATGGACTTGAGACAGGCTGTATTTTGCAGTCAACTGTTAGTCAGAAAATGATAATGTACATATTTATGGTTGTAAATATAACAGACATTTTCTGGTAAGAATTTTAGCTACGTTTTCAGGATATCTTTCTATACAAGTATATTTTGTGTTACATGTACATTTGTGTATAATGAAGTTTAATTCATCAGTAACATTAATTAAACATGTTTGTACATGTAAATAATTATATGTTATTGTAACACTTGTGGTTTGTAGGTCAAGGAGGAAGATGAATAAAAATAAGTGCAATTTAGTCATGGTTACTCTTTCCTTAGGTACTTGGATCTTGATAGTTAATAGGACAAACTCTTAGCAGAAAAAAATGAAAAATAATTCTAAGTGCCAATCTTGAAAATTGATTACAGTAAAAAAAAATCCAGGGTTTTCCATGCTAAAATATATCAAAATAATTCTAAGTCCAAACTGTCCATACTTTTCCAGGCATTGCCAGCCTTTTCCATGGACAATGTCCTGGATTTCCATGATACTTTCTGCAAAAGTTTTAGTTTTTCCACTGTTTTCCAGGGTTTTCCATATTTTTCCAAGGTATTCCATCCTTTTCCAGAGTATACTATGGAAAAAGTACAGCCAGGACTGGACTTATGTCACTTAAAGTGAGTATATATGGTACTTCACACCTACCTGCACATACAGCTTGTTGTCAGGCCCTGGAAGAATTCTGTACTGATGAACTTTACTTTGAAAGCTACAAATATAAAGATATATACATTTGTTAAAAAATCACCTTAAGCCATTAGGAAATGAATTTTACTCAATCAATCATTCGACCAAAAAGCCAACAAAGCAATCAATGCAAAACATCGATAGAAAATTGTTAGGACTTGTCCGCACTTATCCTTTTGAAATATCCTACATGGTACTGACAGTAGTACATTTGCAAAAGGTGCAGATCTTTATTAGCTAGTAACATGTGACCCACTTTTTATCTTGCCCAACTTTCATTTAGCTAGGAAGTAAAAAAACATTAACATTGAGCTTAAACTACCGTATATACTTGCGTATAGTCCAATATCAATGGCAAACTGCACAGACCCAGATCTGCCATTGCATAATGCGCCAGCAGATCTGGATCTATGCAGTTTGTAAGAACTAATCAGTAGAACAAACAACATAGACCATGATCTGCCAGAGCATTAAGCGATGGCAGATCAGGGTATATGTTGTTTGCATTTGGACCCAGGTTATACGTGAGTATATACAGCACAAAACTTTAACACTGACCTTAATTTTGGGTGTGGATTGACTAATAGATGTACGGACATGCAAACAGATGCCCAAGTGATTTGTATGTCATGCTACTGCCAAGGCAGGCTCTACAATAACTATCTGTTAGTTAGCTCTAATGATTTAAACTAAATGAATGCATCTAAATCTATAATACTAAATCTCTGAGTCGATTTTCCATTCTACTACTCTGTAACACATCCCATATATTCTCGCATATAAACCAGGTTCCAATGCAAACATTATAGACCCTGATCTGCTGCCGCATAATGCGCCAGCAGATCATGGTCTATGTTGTTTCTTCTACTGATTATGTGATGGCAGATCTGAGTCTATGTAGTTTGCAGTTGGTATTGGCTTATAAGTGGGTATTAATGGTAATCAGTCAATAACAATTGTCTCTATGCTAATGGTTTGCTCACATAATGAAGTTTAACATAATTCACTATCATCTTTACTCTTAATTAAACATAGTTTGCACTGCCCTAGAGAGTTGATTTTCAAAGACCTTTTCATGGAGTTTAGAAGGACTTCCACAAGTTTTCAAAAGTTTATCTTTTTTTTAACAGAAATTGAACTTCTCCATATGTTACTTTGTTAAAAATTAGGTATAAAAGTAGAAAAACCAAACAAACACAACCAATTAGCATGCCACTACAGTAAGGTGATGCTACTCCATCTGGCAAATAACTGCGTCATGTGATCCACAAAATTTTATCAGATTTTATTTCTTGATTTATTCATCATTTTTGGAAAATACATAAACCAAAAATTCTGAATTTAAAAAGTGATATATTTTATTCAGTTTTTAATGCTTTGTATTGCTTCAAATAAATTAAAGGAGCCTGTGAAAAATTAAAGGAGTTCTTCAACAGGTTTAAGGACTTTTCAAGGACAGAACCATATTTTTCAGAATTCAAGCAATTTTCAAGGTCACCTCTCATATACAAGGTTTTTTTTAAGGCTGTATGAATCATGTTAAAGTGCTTCTATTTAATTTTGGGGAAAGTTCTTTTTCTTATGTGGATGAAGAATGGAATGTTGTAACCATTCTCTCTTGTACACCATTGGAGCACAACTATTCTTGCATCCATGAGTCCATGTCTAATAGCTTTTCGATTTTTGTCAGATACAACTTTCATATTTGTATATATTCTAACAACAAAATAACTAAAGAAAAGTTCTTTTCAGAAGGACCGCTGCCACATTATCAAATAGTTTGATTTTGGTAGAATGTCAATTAATGTACCAGCTGAATAGAGCAAACAAAATTAAAAATGTATGGATTTAATGGCAAACTTTGAAGCCAGTACAGCACATTAATTATCTCCATCATTTTGAAAACCGTATTTCACATAATACATACACACACAAACATATATACACACATATAGGTCAAAACTCTCATAAAAATATCCATCTTTAGCGCATGTCTCAATCTGGGCAAGCCACATGGAAGGCAAGTAGTGCTAAAACCTGCCAGGAACTTTGAGGGTTAAATTCAATCTTAAAGACAGATTTTATATATTTTCTCCAAAAAAATGATCACAAACTTTCCCCAAACAATAATCTTTAAAATGTTGAGTATGATATTATATTAAATACCATCAGTAAATCGCATATAATAAAAAGAACCCATTTATGTTCAGTCTGATTTCCCATCTAATAAGATTGCATGTGAGAAAGTTCTTAAAACAGAATCTTGCACATTTATCACAAAAATGTAAATACTGAACAGTCGAGTATATTTTGTAATTTGCATTTTTGTTTAATATTCTAGCAAATATAGCATCCCTGCCAAATTTTACTTTACTGGTCACTGGAGTTCACTGATTCACAAAATGCATGTTGCTTTGGCCAATATGCAGAATGACCAAACAGGAATCTGGACAGATGAATGTTAAAAGCAAAAACTTGAAAGCTGAAAACTTGGCAATAAATATCATGAAACATACATATAATTTTCTTGATGGTGGCATCGAAATAAACCATGATCAAAATCACTGTATTAAATACAATACTAATCATGAAGAAACAAAAGAGCATTTCTTTTCAACACCAGAGCTTTCACATTGAACATGAAAAATTACAATCATCAGTAATTGAGTTACAGTTTGTGCCACACTATATGACTTTAAAGACCAATGTTTTAGAGACCACCTGTAATTTATGAACAGATCCTTAAAGTAGTGAATCAATTTTGTTACATCATGTGATGACCTCAAATAAGACCAACTGAAACCATACAGCATTTCCTTGGCTGAAGGGGGAAGTGGCTTAGGGCAAGTTATACTAAGATTTCCTTGCCACTCCTAAGGTACACAAAAATATGGGCAACTTGAATTCAGAAAGTTAATAAGTATAAAGTTGGACTTATACAAACAGGTCACCTCTGAGACAGTGAAAACGTGTCCTCCTAACATAAATGGCTGCTAAATTGCATGTAGCTGCACGACCCAGACCAGCTTGCCAATTAACGTCATCAGTAAATATAGCGATGATGTTACACTTTACATCCAAGGATTTCCCATATGCACAATAACATAATGATGGACTGCCCATATGCATAATAACATAATGATGGCATGCCCATATGCACAATAACATGATAGACTGCCCATATGCACAATAACATAATAATGGACTGCCAATATGCACAATAACATAATGATATCATGCCCATATGCACAATAACATAATGATGGCATGCCAATATGCACAATAACATAATGATGGCATCCCCATATGTACAATAACATAATGATGGACTGCCCATAAGCACAATAATATAATGATGGCATGCCCATATGCACAATAACATAATGGACTGCCCATATGCACAATAACATAATAATGGCATGCCCATACACACAATAAGATAATGATGGCATGCCAATATGCACAATAACATAATGATGGCATGCCCATATACACAATAAGATAATGATGGCATGCACATATACACAATAAGATAATGATGGCATGCCCATATACACAATAAGATAATGATGGACTGCCCATATGCACAATAACATAATGATGGCATGCCCATATACACAATAACATAATGATGGCATGCCCATATACACACTAACATCATGATGGCATGCCCATATACACACTAACATAATGATGGCATGCCCATATACACAATAACATAATGCTGGCATGCCCATATGCACAATAACATAATGATGGCAGTCTTAGAGTATCAATTAAATAAAGAACTGATGAAAAAGTCCTCTTTAGGCAAGCAGCATTAAGAAAGGATGTTGTTTCAATTATTTGCAAATAATACTCGTCCTAACCTTGCTTGTAAAACAAGGACATGAGTCCCTTGAAGGGACTGATTCTCTCCTGGCCAAAAAGAATTTTCAGAATCCAAGATAAGTCCATATCTTCTGTCCTTTTTTTTCTTTTTAACTGCTGAGTATTAAAACCATAACTGATACTCTTGAGAAACTCCAACATACCAAATTTAATAACAAAAATACATGTCTGAGTTAACATGTTCATGAGATACCCATAAGTGTTGTACATAATTATATGACATAGCCTTTGAACTTATCACTGAACAATGTGATGATAAACCAACATGCTAAGTTTAATGAAATCTCTAATGTTTATTCTTTTTGAATAAAAAACATGTTATTTAAGTGGCATCATTGATGGATGTGAACAAACTGGGTTTGATAAAAATCCATTGACACTTTTTTCGTTATCATGCTCATGAGCCAGTACATCAAAAAACCAGAGTCAAGACCTTTGACTAAAATATCATCATCAGAGTGCTGACTTTCAACTTGTTCACAGGAATGCAACCAAATACAAAATCTAGTCCAAATTTACTTGTAAATGTACAAGTCACTTTACTAGTATTCATAAGCCCCATGAAGTACAAAAATGCAATCAATGACCTTTGACTTGACTCCATGGTTAATTAGGTCCGGTTTTCAGAACTCCATCACACAAGTGCAGATATGCTGGTGTCAGATCTGCACCACTTTCATTCAGAATCAATTAAATATTGCAAGAAGTGATCAAGTGAAAACCCTATGTGACTGCCACCATTATGCAAAAGTCGTAGAGGTAACAAGATTTTCAAGATGGTTACTTAGGCACCATACTGTAGGTCAGATGAGCACCATTTTCATTCAGAACAGGCTACATATTGCTTTAACAGTGTTTTAGTGAAAACTCCATTTTTGATAAGCTCTTCCATTCAGCAAAAGTAGCCATATTAAGATTTCTGGATGGCCATTAGAGCAGCTATTTTGGAAGTTAGATCTGCATTATTTGAACATAGAAATAACTATATATTACATGAAAAAAATATCCACTTTATTTTAAATGTCAATATGGCCATCCACTGAGGAGAAGTAATTGTTACGAGATTTTTCAAATTTTGGGAGGTCACATTGGGATCATTTTCATTTAGGACCAACTAAATATAGTCAGAAGTCTATTTTATTTTGAAAACCCCATGTCAATATGACGATCCCTTCCAGAGAAGCAGTGAAAGCAAATTTTCAAGATGGCCACCACTAGTCAGCACCATTTTCATTTAAGACCAATTAGACTTCATAGAATTCATAAAATTTTTTGGTGAAAATCCCATGTCAATATGACCACCTGTTAAGGAGGTGTGCATGTAGCATTAACAAGATTTTCAAGATGGCTGCCATATTCGATATCAGATCAGCACCATTTCCATTTAGGACCAAGTAGACATAATAAGAAGTCTTTCACTTAAAACTCCATGCCAATATACCATCCATTTAGGAGAAGTAGTGATAACAAGATTTTCAAGATTGCCACGATGATGGTCATATTGGATGTCAGATCAGCACCTGGTTCATTTAGGACCAACTAAACATCATAATTAGTCTTCTGTTGAAAACCCATGTTGATATGACTATCAAGGAGTAGCAATAGCACAAGTTTCAAAATGGAATGTGTGTTTCAACTTTAATTTCAATCCTCCAAGTAGCTTAGGAGTAGCGACAAGAAACTGTGCTAATGGATGGATGATGGACAACAGACCACTGACTAAGCTCTTCTACTCTATGACCAGTTGAGCTAATAACTAGCATCAAAAGTAGAGCCCAGAAAACAACATGAGTGAGGGCAAACAGAACTGAAGAATCTTGATCTGAATGGCTAAGACAAAATTTTTTTTTTTTTACAAATAATCCGAAACAATTTATAAATTTTGTGAAAGGAACAACTTGGCTTTGAAGATACTGGTGCATTACAAAAACCACTTACATGCATGTCAACGTCAAGGAGAAAAAAGTATGTACCCTTAAGACACTGGATAGATATATTATGGTACAGTTTATTAACATAGTATTAACATCATTAACTTAATATATGAAATGATTATCTTCAGACTAATGGACTGTTGGCAAATATAAGATCTCCAGTCCAGTTGTGGTTGCACTCCCATCAGGTTTGCCACATTTAAAGACTTACCAACCATTTCTACAGCAGTAAATAAGTAATTGTACACTTTGAACACTGTCTGTCAGTTTTCTTCCTTTATTTTATTATAATAAACATGTTTAAACAGCTTTATATTTAGTTATGATAAATTGTCATTATTTTCTGTATGGCCACCATTATCTTTGTACTGGGAGTGGTACCCGGATGTGTAGCGTGTGACCTCCTGCCATTTTTTCTGATAATGGTCATTCAGTTGTTCACTATAGTGCATTCCGTGCATGCTACATGTACACTATTTGTATTGATCTAGAGCCATTAACTTTTTTAATTACATCAATTATCTAAGGCTAGATTGCTGATTAGTTGACATTTCTTTCTCCATATTTTATACTTTTGTTTCCCAAGCTGGGATGTGGTAGCAGCAGCAGCACCCACATAATTGAATTCACATTGTGGAATGCAAAAATATATTCAATTTAATGTAAATAAATAATTAATGACTGCCATCATAATCTAATCCTATTGTAGCTTGGTATTTATACAAGACTGCACCCACTTAACTGTAGTTAACCCTATATCTTACATCAATTATACAACATTAGTCTTGCAAATAGTATGTCTATATTTAGTACTCTCTTAGTAATGGCTGAGATGATGGCATAGTGTGATTTTTAAGGTCCAGGAGACCCAAGATCCCAGTATAAACTGTCCAACCACCATTCTTGAATGACCATCAACTTTTAACCCTTGTACCTCGAGGATTAGGTTTGGTATAGAGTTTTATAGCACAGCAACACAAGTAGATTATTTCATGCCCAAGGAAAGGACACACCACGGTAGCCAGCCTGGGCTGATCTGATAGTAAGATTCAAACCAGCACCCTTTTGGTTGTGAGTCGGGCACACTAACCACTATGTCACAATGGCTACCGTTTCCATTAGTCACCTCTTATGACATGCAGGAAGATGCAACAGGCCTATTCTACATCAATGAACCTGCAGGCAGTTCAAGGATTAGGTTAGTGCTATTACGAGAATAGCCCAAGATTGTTACCTCTTGTATCCATATAAAAACTGTGGATTCATGGTTTGTACAGCCCTAGAGAGTTGTTTTTCAAGGACTTTCAAAAGTCTTCAAAGTGTACTTGTTCTTTCCAAAACTGAACTTTCTATATAAAGTATGCTACTTTTTTAATCAATGCATAATGAGATAAAAATGTAGGAGAAAAAGCACAACAAATTAGTGTGCCACCAGAGCAAAGGGATGCTACACCATTTAGTAACTTTCTGTGTCATGTTTTTTTTTTTGATCAACCAAATTTTACCCCATTTTTAAAATGTATTTATTCAGTATTTTTGAAAACTACATTAATAACAAAAATTCAGAATTTAAAAAGTGATTTATATCAGTTTTATCACTTTGTACTCTATCAGATAAATTAAGACGTTTTGGAAAAAATTTCAAGGGGCTTTTCAACAAATTCAAGAACTTTTAAAGGACAAAACCACCTTTTTTAAACTTCAAGTAGTTTTCAAGCCAAACCTTAAAATTCAATGATTTTTCAAGGTTACATAAACATTGGGATTAAGACTGCAGCTGTGTGCTCATGTGCAAAGGCATAGTATAATTACTGTATTATAAAGGTCTTATCATGCAGCTGTGTGCTCATGTGCAAAGGCATAGTATAATTACTGTATTATAAAGGTCTTATCATGCAGCTGTGTGCTCATGTGCAAAGGCATAGTATAATTACTGTATTATAAAGGTCTTATCATGCAGCTGTGTGCTCATGTGCAAAGGCATAGTATAATTACTGTATAATAAAGGTCTTATCATGCAGCTGTGTGCTCATGTGCAAAGGCATAGTATAATTACTGTATTATAAAGGTCTTATCATGCAGCTGTGTGCTCATGTGCAAAGGCATAGTATAATTACTGTATTATAAAGGTCTTATCACCTACTATATAGGACCTGTCAGTTACTACCTTATGAAAATAACTTATTCTGACTTCAAAGTGATATATGCTTGACTTACTGGGGACTTATAGGTCACTTATAACTTATACTTTGCATATGTAATGAAGTAAGTGAAATGTTAGTCTGCATAAGTACAATACAACTGAAAACATTATCGATCTTCACCTACTTTTCACTTATAAGTGACATATAAGTCATTTATAGGTGGTATAAGCCTTTACCATTTGAGTATAAGTGAATTGTAAGTTCATGGATATTGTCATTTTCTGACCAACAGTTTATTGCAAAATAGTCTCAAGTCCAAGGTTTACTGCAAAATACAGTCTCAAGTCCAAGGTTTACTACAAAATACAGTCTCAAGTCCTAGGCTTACAGCAAAAACAGTCTCAAGTCCAAGGTTTACAGCAAAATACAGTCTCAAGTCCAAGGTCTACTACAAAGTACGGGCTCAAGTCCAAGGTTTACTACAAAATACAGTCTCAAGTCCAGGTTTACTACAAAAAAGTCTCAAGTCCAATGTTTACTGCTAAATAAAGTCTCAAGTCCAGGGTTTACTGCAAAATACAGTCTCCAGTCCAGGATTTACTTTAAAATAAGTCTCAAATCCAAGGTTTACTGCAAAATACAGTCTCAAGTCCAAGGATTACTGTGAAATACAGTCTCAAGTCCAAGGTTTACTGCAAAATACAGTCTCAAGTCCAAGGTTTACTACAACAGTCTCAAGCCCAAGGTCTACTACAAAATATAGTCTCAAGTCCAAGGTTTACTACAAAATAGTCTCAAGTCCAAAGTTTACTGCAAAATACAGTCTCAAGTCCAATGTTTACTGCAAAATAAAGTCCCAAGTCCAAGGCTCACTACAGAATACAGTCTCAAGTCCAAGGTTTACTGCAAAATACAGTCTCAGGTCCAATGTTTACAAGGTTTACTGCAAAATACAGTCCCAAGTTCAAGGTGTGCTGAAAAATACAGTTTCAAATCCAAGGTCTACTGAAAAACAGTCTCAAGTCCAAGGTCTACCGCAAAATAGTCTCAAGTCCAAGGCTTAGCACAAAATACAGTCCCAAGTCCAGGTTTACTGCAAAATACAGTCTCAAGTCCAAGGCTTAGCACAAAATACAGTCCCAAGTCCAGGTTTACTGCAAAATACAGTCTCAAGTCCATGGTTTACTGCAAAATACAGTCTCAAGTCCAGGTTTACTGCAAAATACAGTCTCAAGTCCATGGTTTACTGCAAAATACAGTCTCAAGTCCAAGGTTTACTGCAAAATACAGTCTCAATTCCAAGGTTTACTGCAAAATACAGTCTCAATTTCAAGGTTGACTACAAAATGCAGTCTCAAGTCCTAGGTTTACAACAAAATACAATCTCACGTCCAAGGTTTACTGCAAATACAGTCTCAAGTCCAAGGTTTACTACAGAATACAGTCTCAAGTCCAAGGTGTGCTGAAAAATAGTTTCAAGTCCAAGGTCTACTAAAAAAAAAACTCAAGTCCAAGGCTTAGCACAAAATACGGTCCCAAGTCCAGGTTTACTGCAAAATACAGTCTCAAGTCCAAGGTTTACTGCAAAATACAGTCTCAAGTCCATGGTTCACTGCAAAATACAGTCTCAAGTCCAAGGTTTACTGCAAAATACAGTCTCACGTCCAAGGTTTACTGCAAAATACAGTCTCAATTCCAAGGTTTACCACAAAATACACTCAAGTCCAAGGTTTACTGCAAAATAGTCTCGAGTCCAAGGTTACAAGGTTTACTGCAAAAGACAGTCTCAAGTCCAAGGTTTACTACAAAAGACAGTCTCAAGTCCAAGGTTACTACAAAAGACAGTCTCAAGTCCAAGGTTTAGTACAAAATAGTTTCAAGTCCAAAGTTTACTGCAAAATACAATCTCAAGTCCAATGTTTACAAGGTTTACTGCAAAAAACAATCTCAAGTCCAAGGTTGACTACAAAATGCAGTCTCAAGTCCAAGGTTTACTACAAAATACAGTCTCACGTCCAAGGCTTAGCACAAAATACAGTCCCAAGTCCAGGTTTACTGCAAAATACAGTCTCAAGTCCAAGGTTTACTGCAAAATACAGTCTCAAGTCCATGATTTACTGCAAAATACAGTCTCAAATCCAAGGTTTACTGCAAAATACAATCTCAAGTCCAAGGTTTACTGCAAAATACAGTCTCAATTCCAAGGTTTACCACAAAATACACTCAAGTCCAAGGTTTACTGCAAAATAGTCTCAAGTCCAAGGTTTAGAAGGTTTACTGTAAAAGACAGTCTCAAGTCAACGGTTTGCTACAAAAGACAGTCTCAAGTCCAAGGTTACTACAAAAGACAGTCTCAAGTCCAAGGTTTAGTACAAAATAGTCTCAAGTCCAATGTTTACTGTAAAATACAATCTCAAGTCCAATGTTTACAAGGTTTACTGCAAAAAACAATCTCAAGTCCAAGGTTGACTACAAAATGCAGTCTCAAGTCCAAGGTTACTACAAAATACAGTCTCATGTCCAAGGCCTAGCACAAAATACAGTCCCAAGTCCAGGTTTACTGCAAAATACAGTCTCAAGTCCAAGGTTTACTGCAAAATACAGTCTCAAGTCCATGGTTTACTGCAAAATACAGTCTCAAATCCAAGGTTTACTGCAAAATACAGTCTCAAGTCCAAGGTTTACTGCAAAATACAGTCTCAATTCCAAGGTTTACCACAAAATACACTCAAGTCCAAGGTTTACTGCAAAATAGTCTCAAGTCCAAGGTTTACAAGGTTTACTGTAAAAGACAGTCTCAAGTCAACGGTTTGCTACAAAAGACAGTCTCAAGTCCAAGGTTACTACAAAAGACAGTCTCAAGTCCAAGGTTTAGTACAAAATAGTTTCAAGTCCAAAGTTTACTGCAAAATACAATCTCAAGTCCAATGTTTACAAGGTTTACTGCAAAAAACAATCAAGTCCAAGGTTGACTACAAAATGCAGTCTCAAGTCCAAGGTTTACTACATAAATACAGTCTCACGTCCAAGGTTTACTGCAAATACAGTCTCTAGTCCAAGGTCTACTGCAAAATAGTCTAAAGTCCAAGGTTTACTGCAAAATACAGTCTCAAGTCCAAGGTTTACTGCAAAATACAGTCTCAAGTCCAAGGTTTACTGCAAAATACAGTCTCAAGTTCAAGGTTTACTGCAAAATACAGTCTCAAGTCCAAGGTTTACTGCAAAATACAGTCTCAAGTTCAAGGTTTACTGCAAAATACAGTTTCAAGTCCAAGGTTTACCGCTAAATACAATCCAAGTTCAACAAAGGTGCTACTATAGTTTTTTTTCTCCCAAAATTTTTTAACTTCCCACCATATTTATCAATTTCAATGAGTTGTATATGAAAAAAAAGACTTTCATCATGTTTTATTAAAAATATTTTAAGATCCCCCCCCCCCCCCCCGCAAAAAAACCCCGCATTGAAATAAAAATTCCAACTTTGATGGATCTCATCTATAGAAGCTAGAATAAAGCAATGTGTGTGTGTGTGTGTGTGTGTGTGTGAATTGCAAAAAAGGAGAGATAAGTGAGCATACACAACCACACAATGCAGACACACCTTGTTAACAAAGACTTTTTCAGCATCCAATAATAAATTATTTTCTATAATTTTATTTTAAACATTATTTGGCACTAAACAGTCAACTGTGTATATTCTAATGAAATCAAAGAAAATAATTTACTGTTGGAAACTGAAAAATTATTGATATCAAAAAGATGTTTCAATGGCAGAAATCCAAAGCCTGAAAGATTTCCAGGGCGAAATCTGTCATAATTTAGACATGGCCACGCTTCCGATCCTGTGTCCAGAATTTAAACCATGGCAGTCTGCATCTATGGAATTATGTTATGCTGACTTGTTTCCTATGGCGGTTTTATTTTGTTTGCTTTTTGTGCTTTCCAGCATCATGCAGTATACACAAATATCCTAGGTTCACATGCTGACAATTTAATTTGGGACAGCCTTCAATTACCAGCTGAAATAGAATGGCCATCACAGTCTGAAAGAAAACTACACTACTAATTTAAACCTGCTTTTTGAATTCAGTTGTAGAGGCCAACTTTATGATTCTGCCTAAAAGGTATGTTTGAAAGAAAAATTTATTTATTACTTGGGGAACAAATTATGTTTATGGTTGTCACATTTTTATTTTATTTCAGCTAAAAATCTGATATTGAGCAAGCTGTTTCAAATGTGGTAATTCAAAGCAGCAGGCTAATGTGTTGGAATCATTTCACAAATTGTCATTTAAATGGAAGTGTATGAGATTTTTATATGGTCAGAACTTATAGGTAGCCATTTTACATGTATATATTCTACCTAACTGACGACTTGTATTTATATAAGGATACAATTTCCTATCAAGTATGGAGTGGGAGGGGGTGGGGGTGGAAAGTGGCCTTTTTGAAGTGACATATACTTCATTTATAAGTGAAATGCCTAATTTGCATATAAAATCCTAATCCTTCACCTATATGTCACTTATAAGTGACCTAAAAGTAAAGTGAGTAGTCACTTATAAGCCCTTTATTACTAATGAATATAAATGACCTTTAACCCACTTGTAGGTTTTTTCCTAAAGGATATATAGGCCCTATCAATTACCAAGAATGCTAATTGTTTCCAGGATTAAAAATGTATATTGTAAAACATATTGTATTATCATCATCTTTTAGCATATATTAATTTTGGGGTAAATCGAATACATTAGGAATAATATGCAACATACCGTCTATACTCATGTATAAGCCGGGTCCAAATGCAAACAACATAGACCCTGATCTGGTGTCGCATAATGCGCTGGCAGATCAGTGTCTATGTTGTTTTTTCTACTGATTAGTCCTTACAAACTGCATGGACCCAGATCTGCCAGTATATTATGCAACAGCAGATCTGGGTCTATACAGTTTGCAGTTGGTATTGGATTATACGCGAGTATATACGGTATTATTGATTGATCAAACAATAATGTATGTCTTTACTGTGAATAATATTTGTGCAAATTAATTTTCATGCAATTTACATTACGTATAAGGACAACATGTAGATAATTTGAAGAGTCTGCTGTATTTACAGGATACATATCAGAATTCAAACAGGATGTATGATAATGTACCTAGGTGTTATCACTTTTTCTGTTCCACTCAACTTCCCCACTGTGAGCTTGAAGATAAAGGTTAGGTCTGAATGCAATGCACTCTTCTGTATTTTGTAAGACATAATTAATGAAAGCAGGAGTCACAGTGACTCAGTGGTTAGTAACCTTGTCATCATATTGCAATCAAGCAGTCAATATAGTTTTATGGCACACATTGGTATGTATTTTACTGATATGTTACCTCTAGATATGTCATGCTTTGTTTTATGAACAATTTACACTTAGTCTTCATTGAAAGTTGAGAAAAGAATCAAGGAATATTCAAATTTGTGCAGCAACTGGTACAGTCCTCAGGTCAGAGTTTAACAAGATATACCAAAGGTAGCACACCACAGTTTGCTAAACTGGCCTGGGTTAAAATTATTAAACTTTTAAAGCTACCTCAAATTAGGATGCCTGTAATTCTGTAGGAAATCAAGACAATGATATATCTGTGTGGACCATGGTTGGTCAATGTGTGGATCATGGTTGGTCAATGTGTGGACCATGCTTGGTTAATGTGTGGACCATGCTTGGTCAATGTGTGGACCATGGTTGGTCGATGTGTGGACCATGGTTGGTCAATGTGTTGCTGTTGAAATTCACATGGGCTTTTGAAGATTCCTTACAAAACAACATACTGCAACCTTGTGTACTGTATGTACTTTCTTGTAAGTCAAATCCAAGTGCAAACAACATAGACTCTGATCTGCCATTGCAAAATGCATTGGCAGATCAGGGTCTATGTTGTTTGTTCTGCTGATTACTCCTAACAAACTGCATAGATCCAGATCTGTGGGTGCATTATGTGATGGCAGATCTGGTCGTGCAGTTTGAAGTTGGACTTGACTTGTATGTGAGTATACATGGTAGATACCAAACTGTGGCTGAAATGTAAAAGCTACTTCAGTCTGAGGCTGAAATGGTAGTTTTGTATTTTGTTTGATTGTGCAAAATCATGATGAATGACACATACATGTATTAAGTTCCCATTCAAAAGCATCTATGAACAGAATTGCTTAAATTTTCTGTCGATTCAGACAATGAGTCTGTAGGAAATTGCCCACTAAACTTCAAAGTTTGGCATTGGTCATCTGGAGTGTGCATTTGAGATCCGAGTCTGCACTGGAAAGTATCTGCCATAGAATAGAAATTACTGCCCCCTCATGCTAAAAATATGCCATGTGCAAGAGAGTAACTTCAAAACTTATTAATAACTTCATGTCTATCAGTCTAGGACAGATGCATTTTTTATTTTTATTTTCATTCTCAATGTGTTATTTTTTATAAGAGCAAGAGCACCTTGAATGGCACATTATATGCCCATCCCATGTTTAATAGTCCTCTATACAGGCACTCAACACACTAGATATGTCATGCTTTGTTTTATGAACAATTTACACTTAGTCTTCATTGAAAGTTGAGAAAAGACATAAACAGGGTTTAGATGTTCAAGTTGATAAACTCCAAGAAGGGTTAGCTTCTTAAGTTGATAAACTCCAAGAAGGATTCACTTTAATTATATTTGCTGCAGAATACGTTGCTATAGCCCTCAGAATGAAAATATAAACTCATTCCCTTTCAACAGTTCATCAATTTATTGCCTTTAAACCAAATTCCAACCATAGTATTGACAGAACTAGCTGTTAAGGAGCTTAGTCCATGGACTTTGATACTGTCTGAGTGATGAGGGGAAAGTGTGGCTGCATGGCTTTGATCTTAGATGCATACAGCTTAAACAAACTAGACCCCCTACACTGAGCATCATCTCGCACTAATACATACTGGCATTTAGATTGATTTATCTCTATAAAATGAGAACTATTACTAAAGGTAAACAAAAGTGTTTTTGCCATTTTAAGTAGAATTCATTGGGATTTTCTTGAAGAGATGCTACATATGATACACAGTCAGATCAAGTGCTGTGTTTAACAGTTTCTGTAACACATAGGATAAGCTGTGAGAGTTAATGGAATACATCAAGACATTGAATCTTTCTCTGTTGTCCAGATCAAAAGAGCTGCTCTTAATTTGAACCCATTATTGCATTTTATAACAGTTGCTCACACCTGTGGAGATTTGTCAAGTTTACAATCGGTGTGAGCAGACCTGAGGTTTAAGCATGGCCTGACCTTCACACTGAATTAAATTTAATCACCGACATTGCCCCATTTAATTGCCCCACATAACTGCTAAAGTATGTTACATGCACGAGATATATAACATACAACTAGAGAGGCCAATTTTGATATCAGCATAAACATGTTTACAAGTCGGGTCCAGCTACAAACAACACAGGCCCTGATCTGCCATTGCAGAATGTGCCACTAGATCAGGATCTATGTTGTTTGCTCTACTTTTTACTCCTCTGACACTCTTCCAAGTACTGCTACCCCAAAGTACAGGCTCAAATATCGTATCTCTCTTGCAGATGGTCATCAGATGGGCGATTTATGTAAGGACAAGTTTGGTGAATTTCCGCTCAGAAGGAGATGATAGAGTTATGGCCAGACTGATAGATGGAAGGTATCATAAAATGATACCCCTGCAAAAGTGTTGATTGGTTTGATTTGGTTCATAGGTTTAATGCCATTTTTTCAGCACATGATAGGCTGTACATGGCGGCCAGTATATTTGGTGGAAGAAGAACCTGGGGAAAACCTTGTGAAGAACCACTGACCCACAGAAAGCTACTGGCAGGCTTTATCACATACCCATGCTGGCCGAGCTGAGACTCGATCACACGTGGACAGAGGTGACATATCAGTGATCTCTAAAGTCGAGCGCTTTTGACCACTCGGCCCCTAAAAGTATGGAATAATAATGAATTCCTTCCAAAATAATTATGGAAGTTTTTTTTCTGAACATGGCTGCAATTTATGATGAAATTTATTGATAATTCTTGACTACTTCTAAAAATCTTTTATGAAAATACCAATGTGAACTGGAATTTGCAAGCAAAATGAGACTTTACATTATAATCTATGCAAATTGTATTAACAAATTCTATTTGGACCCAAACTAACTTACTGATCAGATTTCAATCTTTTGAATTTTCTTTTAGGATCGATTTAGCTGGCCTTAGGAGTACCATACATTCCTGCATAATTAAACTGTAGGTAAAATTAGATAACGCTTTCTTTTAATAAGATTACTGCAAATGCCAAGTGACCTTTACCTTACTAATAACTTTTAAATTTTAGATTGGGACTTTACTACTGTATGATAAGGTGTGGACAGAGGTAATATTTCATCAAAATATATACATGTATAGGGTCAAAAAGTTACAGCCTGGACAAGGAAACAGGCCACTGACTTGCATCGATTATACCTTTATGTCACCTTGACCTTCAGGCAGGGGTTGTGACTGAATATGCAAGACACTATCAAGTCAAGACATATAAATGGCTAAAGTTTCATTAAAATACCTTCATTGGTTTAGAGTTAAGTGTAAATGAATAGAGGTCACCGATTTATATTTTCTCTTACTGTGACCTTGAACCTGAATCAGGGGCTGGAGTTACGGTATGCAACACACTGTCTACACATGATATATAATTAGCTAAAGTTTCATTAAAATATAATCAGTGATTCAAAAGTCACACTCCAGACAAGGATACAAGTCACAGAATTACATTTTCCCTTGAAGTGACCTTTACCTTGAGGCATGTTGTGTGGCTATGGTATGTGATACAAAATCTATACATGATATACAATAAGCCAATGCTTCATTAAAATAGATTCAATGGTTCAAAACTTACCATAACAACCCATGCATTATATCGCAAAAGACCAGAGTTCTAGATTTAATTTTGTTATAAAATAATAAAGGTGAGATAAAACATGCCTTTGAATATAACACAGTGTTTTGCATCAAAAAAGTATTTGTCACAACACTATCAACTTCTGATAATAATGACACTCACAACTGTTTAACGAAATGCCAAAAGTCAACATTATAATATGCAATTTTGTTTTGAACTGAATTGGATTATCCTATACACAAAACTAGCTTAATTTATGGTTGGACTGTCAACACGTTCTTATATGGAAATGTGATATCTCAATGTAAAGTTTTTTCTATTACTAGTGTACTTCGGCAGGGAGAAAACAGCGGGTTCATAAATAATTACTGCATAATAATTGTAAGGCAGTCTAATTCAATGGCAATGTACTAAAAAAATCTTGAGAATAATAATTTAATTTTTGTGTGGAATTTTTGAGTGTTAAACAAAATTAAATATTGGTTATGTGATAATAATGTATAATTTCTGATTGAATTTTGAATTTAGGGCTGGAAATTGTTTTCTACTTAGAACGATGTTCATACTTTGCCACTCAGACAGCTATCTCCCACTGCGCTGACTGCACCACTATTTATAGACTCAGTGTCCTGTTAACATCACATGGCTTCAGCTAGCCAATCAACACTTGTCTGTCTCAGGGTTAGCTAAGGCAGTAACCAAGTCAACTGCTTAAATCACACAGAAAATGCCTATGAACACAAAATTAAGACAGAATTAATGTATTTTCATTGTCCCTGGTGTGCGTATTTACTCTCAATGTTATTTGCTATTCTAACTTGTGATTAAGTGAAAAATAACAAAATGGACAAGTGAATTTTGATCTGAATTGAGCAAGTCTGCAACCTATTGATAATGTGGTTCAAAGTTGTCCCTATCAAATTTACACTGTTTTGCACAATAAAATAAAATAATAAGTTTTGCATAGTAAAGAACTTACAACAATGAACTGTAAAAAAAAAAAATCCTCACAAAATGTGATTGCTTGGCTGGGTACATTGATTTCATTACAATCCTGTGTCACACTGCTTCTGTAACAACACTGCATTGGATAGTTGAAATCACAAATTATGGACTAATAACATATTTCTGGGTTTGGTATACCGTATTTCAGAAAGGTAAGATAATGAATTTCTTAAACTATGCACGAGAAATTCTGGCATGAAGCACACATGGTCCAACCTGGAAAGAAATAGGGCACAGTAACAGCCAACATGCAAACTTCTTTCCACTTGTTGTTGACCTGTCGGGTTTTGCAGAATTGATGTCATAGAATGCTACAGTCTCATTATTTCACACCCTAACACTGAATATAGAATCATCTCGACACACTGAATGGATCAATGATCATGTATGGAAAATGCCACTGTAGATATCATACAGGTATCACATTATACTCCAGACAAGGATAAAAGTTACAGAATGAAACTTTTCCGTTGCTATTACCTTGACCTTGAGAAAGGGTGTTTGGCTATGGTATGCAACACAATCTATATGTGATATATAATTGGTTAACATTTCATTAAAATTTAAAACTTTACTACGGAGAAAGATACATGTCACAGAATTACATTTTCCCTTGCTATGACCCTGACTTAGAGTCACGTCATCTGGCTATGGTACATAACATCTATTCATTACATATATGTGGGCAAAGTTTCATGAAAATCTTTCCAACTGTTCCAAAGTTATGGGCCAGACAAGCAAATATTAATGGATGGACAGACAATACCATAACATAATGAACCTGTCTTAAGACAGGTGTATAAAAAGCAAAAAAATAACACATGAGGAATGACCAATAAACCAGGAGGAGCCGATTTTGACAAAACTTAATGTTACTATTCTCACTATTTCATTTTTTTTTAAAAACATATAAAAGTCTGGAATTTACACGAAACATAATTATGTGCTTTTCACTAAAACAATGCTTTAACTGATGCTATGGAAATCTAAAGTTCTGGCTCTTCTTCTAAGTTGAGAACGCATTTCATTTCAAAGTGGCAAGTGTTTTTTTCACAGAAGATGATAATAAATGGTTCACTCAGTCAAGACCAGCTGATGGGCAACAGCTGAGAATAGGTTATGTACAAAGATAATTGGATAAATGAGTGCTCATACAGCACTTTATGCTGACATGCTGACTACTATATGATTTGCCTACCCCCCCCCCCCCCCCCCAGGTGTGTCCCTAGGCAAGGCACTTTACTCCAATTGCCTGTTCATGATATATCCTTCCACTCCAATTGCCTGTTCATGATATATCCTTCAGGTGCTGCCTTGCCATAAAGCACCAACCATACCAAACATGATATAAGACTATTGTGTCTATTTAGAAGAAAAGTATTAACCGATGCAGTTCAATTGAATGTATGTTTTTCAATGGACCCCCTACACAGTGGTAGACTCTGAGGGGGGAAAAACCAGCAACTGTACCCTCCCAACAATTTACACAGACAATGGTCTTGATTTCCACAATGGCTTGTGTCCTGAACAAAGAATATACTTGGGTCTGCCCTAGACATCAGTCCTGACTCAATTGAAATACAAACACCTTCACTCAAACAGGCAATATCCTGGATATGTCACTGCTACAAGACCGATTCAATAGGTTGTTTACTTTGTTCTACAGACAACTTGATGAATACCGTACATACTCGCGTATAATCTTGGTCCAAATGCAAACAACATAGACCCTAATCTGCCATTGCATATTGCGCCAGCAGATCACGGTCTATGTTGTTTGTTCTACTGATTAGTCCTTACAAACTGCATAGACCCAGATCTGCCGGCGCATTATGCGATGGCAGATCTGGGTCTATGCAGTTTGCAGTTGGTATTAGCTTATACGCGAGTATATACGGTAAATAAATATTCAAACATCCCACTGTTGCTTTTTTTTTTCTTCGTAACCTTGCATTGTTTCAAATAGTCTGGTGGGTAATGTACAAAACAAATATTCCTGCCAAATGAAAAACAATAATAATAAAAAAAAATAATAAAAAGAATACACCAAATGCCCACTAATATTATTTGAGCAAAAATGTTTACTTAAGAAAAGAATTTACTGCCCAAAATATTAAAATATTAGTCTTATTAACTAAATATTTAATTGTTCCTGGAGATGATTAGTACAATACATTAAAACACATCTTAAAAGACCACTGATATAAAAGACCACTTGTCTTGAGAGGCCAGATTCTCAATGCACATATTTATTGATTATATGATGCTAAGACCTGTCATGAAAAAGCAGTCTTGAGAGACCATGATTTTTTTGACATTAGGGGTGGTCTTCAAGACAGGTTCTACCATATACAACATATTGATGGAAGTGGGTCCCTACACTTTTTTCATGTAAAGATTATTATGGTTCAAATTAGGTGGAAAATCTAAATAAACTAATTACCGTATATACTTGTGTAAAGCCGATACCAACTGGAAACTGCATAGACCCAGATCTGCCATTGCATAATGCAACAGCAGATCTGGGTCTATGCAGTCTGTAAGGACTAATCAGTAGAACAAACAATGTAGACCCTATGCATTTGGACCCGGATTATATGCGAGTACATATGGTATCATTACAATTGTGTTAGAGGCATAAACAGAAGGCAATCTTCCCATCCCATTCTCATCTGATATTTTCACATTTTTCTTCATCATGTGCCTAACAAGACAGTGCCATGCACTTGTAATTTGCTGAGTGATAACTAAGTGGTACATCAACCAGCTACTGATAACAACTGCTAAACAAGTGACTATGCTGTGAATGATGGCCACATGCTGTGATAAAGTTCAAGATGCCAAATCAGTTAGAGGACAAGAAGATATATTAAAAAATAAACAACAACTAGCAAACATACATAGTATAGTAGAACCTTTCTTGAAAGACCACCCCTTCTGCCAAAAAAAATATTATCTCTCAAGACAGGTGATCTCTCATGACAGGTCATAACACTATATAATCAATAAATCTGTGCATTGAGAATATGGTCTATGAAGATAGGTGGTCTCTCATAGCAGTGGTCTTTCAAGATAGGTTATATTTTAACTGTTTAGATGGAAAAGTGCTGCTTTAATAGCTATATCTCATTCCAATGAACCTGATAATAGTTTTTCCCCCCGCAAAATAAGAATCAAAACATGATCAGAGCCACCTAATACATTGATGGCTCACTACAGCATATACTTTTTATTATGTATGTCAACACAAACCCCAGCTGCATGCCCAACCTCAACATCATCCACCCTGGTAGTGACGCAGTTTTTTTTTAATTCTCAAAATCCGTTACACATGTGTTCTTCTCCTGTGACTGCATGTATAAAGTTTGATAAAAAAGTACATGTATTTGAAAATGTCGATATATCTGCAATTTTGTATAACTGACCTTTGACCCCTCCCAGGGACGACTCTGTTTGAAAACTTCCTCTGGCAGAGAGATCGTTTGAGATGAGCTAAGCATGAAGGTGGAAAATCTGTGGACTGTTGTGTAGGAGAGAGCTCCTGTGCTGCGACAGAAGGTCCCCCCTCTGGGATAATGTCTTGGGCTGGTCTACCAGCAGGTTGAGAAGATTGTTAAACCACGATTGTTGGGGCCACAGAGGGACTATCAAAATGAGCTGATTAGTGGAGTTCCTTAATTTGTGAAGAACCTGTGGGATCATCCTGAAAGGTGTAAGCGAACAGACGATCCCACTTTAGGCTGAAAGAGTCCACTTCCAATGCCTTCTGGTCGGGACTTATCCTGGGGAAATGAAAGAGCCGTGGTGGCTCAGTGGTTAGCGTGCCGGACTCACGACCGGGTGTGGGTTCTAATCCTACCTTCGGACCAGCCTGGGTCAGCTACCGTGGTGTGTCCTTGGGCAAGGCACTTTACTCCAATTGCCTCAGCACTAAATAACCTACTTGTGTTGTTGTGCCATAAAGCTCCAAAGCAAACCAAACCAATCCAGGGAAAATGTACAAGGGGAGCTTGGTGTTTGGCCTTGTCACTTTCACCAATGGTCTCCCCCAACGTCTGAGCAGGGAATCTGTTACAGATAGGTATTAAGACCATACCACAAGGACTATCTTGCCCCCCCCCCCCTCCGGACAGACTGTTTGCCAAATTATTCTTTTTGCCAGGAATGTGGAGAACTTGGAGGGTAATCCCTTCCAAGGTTGCCCAGCAAAGGAGGTTCCAGACCTCTACACAGAGAAAAGAGGCATGTGTGCCTCCTTGTTGCCTAAGGTATGCTACCACCTATGTGTTGTTGGAGAACATCACACAGCGACATTTTATTTTGTTGATGCACCCCTAAAGGGTTAAAAATATTGCCCTCATCTCCAAATTGTTGACGTGGAGGATAGATTCTTCCCAGGACCATGAACCCTGAAGAATCAGACCTTCCGGCTCCAGATGAGCACCCCACCCTGAATCTGACGCATCTGTGAACAGATAGGAGCGTGCATGGGGACTAAAGACAGAAACCAGTCCCGATTTGTCCATTAAATCAGATGATGATGGAAATCCAAACCTAGAGAAATCTGAGCATTCAGAGTGTCCCTGTGTGGTTTCCAGTTTGCCAGAAGGAGAAACTGGAGTATATGCAAGTGCTGTCAACCTAGGGGAATCAAGTCTGCTGCCGAGTTCAAGGTCCCCAGAAGAGAAAGAAATCAGATGAGCCGACAACTGGTCTTTGCTTTCAGCACCTCCTACAGGGTCAGGATCTTCTCCACTCTTTCCCTTGGGACATGGACTAATCCTCCATTTGTAAGGAAATTCATCCCATGGACACAATTTTGAGATGGAGAATGCTCTTTTTAAGCTGTACACAATGCCGTTAAATATTCAAATACTTGCCCACTAAAACGCACAAGGGCTCATATCATTGCTAACAATTTATCTCTAAATTTACATGTATTATATAGTACATGTATGACTGAAAGGTAAAATGTAAGCGACAATACAAGACCCTGTGCTAAAACACATTGATATACTATTATATATATATATATATATATATATATATATATATATATATATATATATCTGTATAGAATTTTTTTTTCTTTCCTCTTATATTCTGACATTTTCTTACTACAGTGATAGAATTTCAAAGGCCTGTGGTGTATTGTAAGAGATGAAAGATAAATTTCTGAGCAAATAATCCAATGAGAATATTTAGGTGCTTCACAAAATATAAAAATGTTAATGATACAATGATTTTAAAAATCAATCGATTGTTTGAGAAATTCTGCTTTTAAACAAACAAAAATAAATCGCATATTATTAGCAGGTTCATACTCGAAGAAAAAAGACAAAGCTATATGTAACATGATTGCATGTACTATTTATTCAGTTATTTAAATAACGAATGCAAGAAATTCCATGATTGTTCATTTGTTTCTTTTTTCATTCCCCTAGTCACTTTGTTTGCTAAACATGTTCCCACACAATGAAATATATACAGCACTATCCAAAATACAACCTCTAGTCCAGCTGCTGTGTAGTACTTCTGCACAAAATATACGTGTAAATGCAACACGTAGACCTACTCTTTGTATGCACACTCTACTAGCACATGCTGCTGTATTCTTCTGCCAATAGCTCAAACAATTTGAAAAAATATACTTATGATTGCTGGTTTGGTCATCTGAAAAGTTTAATATTACTAAATATACAACTTCATTTGGTACAGTACATTCTTTCAGTCCACATGACAAATACTGCAAAACTGTTGCTGAATGTCAAGCGAATATTGTTTTATCGTCAGTTTAGTTACTAACTTGTTACATTTTGACCCGATTATCCTTTTAAGTTGGTGTGAATACAAATTTTTTAAACAAATGTTACCAAAGAACATGTACAAAATGCATATTTACACAGGGTTTAGCAATGAAGCAAACAGTGCTAAATTACTGAAATTATGTCCATAATCGCCAAAATGGCATTAAATCTTTGGGAACCAAAACTAAGTTTCGTTCGAACTGTGGACTCCGAAGTTGAATTGAAAGCAATATTATACTAATCCAAGGTTAAATGCCTGAAGCATAGATATGATAAGAATGAGAGGTCAGCTTGGAATAAATCAGGAGATTTTCAAAATTTGGTCAGGAGTTTTGACCTCAAAGAAGGAGGTTTTCTTTGAGCCGATTTTTAGCGTGCAAATGGGCAAAAATTACAACTATTGAACAAATTTCCATATTTTTAATATTAAAATATGCAATTCAGTTCTTTCACATTAGCTTGTTGCCTTTCACACTCTCCATATATGTAACACAAGCATTTTTAGCATTTCTTACAAGATCATTGCCTGGATTATATTGGTGGCAGTCCTCATCATTATTCATCTTAACACTTACAAGATTATGTATTGTCACTGGATCCAGGTTTCCTCTAGAATCAGCCCGCATTTTCCTCAGAATGGAAACTGTCCTTTCAGTGTCTGCATTGGAATGTGGCAATGTCAATACAACTCTACGGAGTTCACCAAGAAGTTTAAATTGTTTCCTACCTGTGGGTAGAGTCAGATTGCTAACTGTCTGCAAAAACTGCTCAAGACTGGTTCTGTCTCTGTCAAATTCGGTTTGTTCTTCTTTGGGAGTCAGAATGTAGTCCTGAATTGCATCTTCCAGTGCAGTTCTCTCACTGTTCGTTAACATCATGAACCTCTCAGACAGCTTCACCACTGCAATACAAAATGCAAAACATCAGAACTTTGAAATTTACTTTAAATGAATATACAAATATGTAAATTAAAATATTATAATATAAAGCAACTCTGTTAATTCTAATAAACTTTGTTTTTTACGCTGCAGTTAAGATATCAAGAAAGATTACATCTCCATGCATTCTTATTGTTAGAACAAGTTATTACCAATTTTCACAAATAACAAATGGTCATTGAACTCGCCTGCTGGAGTTGAGACCTTTTCCCTGACATCTGGGTTTAGGTAGGGAGTGGTTTCATAAGGTTTAGCGAAATTTTCTTTTAAAGGTACCCATCACCGTTTTTAATTTAAAATATCCTTATCGACGATTAAATCTGATATTTTTTTTTCTTGAATGTATGTAATGTTGACACAGGTATGTTAGGGAAGCAAAATGGTGGTGCAAGGTGCGCGCGTTGCATTGTGGATATTTGTGTACACAATCATGACGTCTGTGAAAACAAGGATTATTAGTGCAGACCTAAAATACTGTTTTATTGTTCACCCATCAATAGCTGATAATTATCAATATTGATCATAGGAGATAAGAAAACCTACCTAATCGGATTAGTGAGTATTTACTGCACTCCCAAGCATCTAATGATGTTTTAATGTCAGTAAGATTGTCCACATGAAGCACTGATGCATACATTAATGATTAAACTATCACACCCATAGTGACTTAAACCTTAATATGCAGACGACTTTGTTGTCATCATTGTCATCACTATCACCATTATTTAATAATAACAATCAAATCCGGAAAACTATATTCCTAGTATTATAGACGAGGACAAAGACCTCATTCATCTAGGTATAATGAATTCATTCCTGTACTGTATAGATATTATACATAATCATATTATTATTATTATTATTATTATTATACAAGTGTGATTATGATTTCTTATGAACAATAAAATAGTTAAACTTTAGTAATACTTACCTGAATCTTTTATCCAAGCACGCAAAGACGAGTTCTGCTGATCAAATGTTACAGGTTGGTATTCCAAGGAATCTTGTTGATATCATGTTTACATCCTTGTCGAAAACACGAACTAAGACTTTCAGCATTTTATTATCCCCTTGATCATTTGACTCATCAGTAAGGATGGCAAATTTTTCATTGCGGCACATGTCTGACTTTCTCATCCCAATGAGGACCCAAAGCTTGGGTCACAATGTGAGTAGTTTTGTCCATTTGCATAAGAACTTTTGTGCGATTTCTGAGTCCAGGAACATTATTTTGACTAGATCTGAAAAATGATCTGCTGCTAGAAATGGGAGATTATGTTTGGCTATTAATTTGGAAAATAGTGTCTTGGCATGTGCAACTTTATCCACATTTGATGCAGATTCCGTGAGTATGGATTTCAGTGATGGCATATTGGTTGTCGCAGTTCATGTGCTTTTATGAAATGGGGTTTCTGCATGACGCATGATGTCATTCTTGCCACCGTAACAGATTTTAAAATCAGCGTTACAGGAAGAGCAGAATGCATATTCATGTCCATCTGAACTCGATTATACCACTAAAATTCCCGTTTTCATCCATCATTGAATTTCGTGCTGATGGGGAAGTTTTTTTCCATGATACAGTAGCAGATAATTTCTCCTAGTTATCCACCATCTCACCATCATCTTTTGAAATTTAAATGAAATGCCTTCTATTGTGCAAACTTAGTTTTGAAATGAATATCTGCGGTAGATACAATTATATTTACTGTACAATAAATATCCTCAAGCTTTTGTACTTTGGTTTAGTTTTAACTTCACATAAGCGGAATTTCTTCTTATTCATAGTTTCTTTTTGGTTTGTATTTGTTTATCTTTTTTAAAACTTGTACTGTATTATGCATATATCACAATAATGCCTGGTACGTCACCCGAAGTCACATGTTTGCCAAGGCTATAAAATCAATCTCTAATTGCGCAGATTGCTATTAATATGTGCCTCCATATTTTTAATGGCTTTAAACAGATATCCCTGGTAGAACTTGTTTTTCTAATCCCAACAGGGGATTGTGGCTTCAAAGGCTGTCTATTCCAATTATTTCCTGTTTATTGTGAACCTTTTATATTAATTCTAGAGTCGTCATAACTACTGTCAATGTGTTAATTTTGATTATTGCAGCATAGCTGGCTCATTCGATTTAAAATCTATTAAATTTCTGACGCTTTTAGTTTTGTTAATTATGACCAAGTTGGACTGTAGAACCAAACTAGAAATAATAAGAAAATAAGAAAAGCACAATAATAGTAGGTTAATAACCCAATTAATTACAAATTCTTTTTTAAATACAAAATGCATTGCTAAGCAACAATTTACTTATTCACGTATTCTGAGTAAAGAGAGGTATCCAAATTTTACTTCTGAATTTTGTCAGTAGACGAGTTCTGAAATGAAGATAATTGCAGCATTTTTTAAAAAATGCACACTCTCTAACGATCAATGATCCAAGTTAGCAAAAAAAAAGCTATGTATTACATCCATTGAAAGTTACAATACATATTCTCTCTCTCTATCTTGCTCATTTTTGCACATAATAAACTCATTATATTACAAAGAAAGATGTGTTTTTAAAAAAAGAAAGCAATAGTGTAGTAGAGATTTCGTTAAACATTTCATAGCTATGTGCTGGTGCGATAGATTTCTATTCTATGCGCCTTGTCAAAAGACTAATGGTGAAAGCCACAAATTTTATATGGTTTACTTTATATACACCCAGAATTCAATTTTACGCGAAAATACACAACTTGAGTTCATTGCGTTTTCAAGTCTATATTACATGACCAAAATTCGTTTTAAAAAAAAAGTTATATCTTATTAGTTTGATAATGTTCGGCTTTATGACAGTAATAAACATTTTCATTCAGAAGTCAATGTTTCTTTTGAAACGTCGGTGCTAAAGATAACATCAAAACTCAACATATTCCTGACTGACCATTCTTAAGCATTGTGGCTGACTTCAGACTAAGAATGTAACTCGTAGGAGTGGCGTACTAAGGGTACATAGCGCCCGGTGCGACAATGATGGCCCAAAGGGCCAGAATGCGAAGCTCGAATTTTTCTCAGCTGTTTTGGTGCCCCAAGACCTTTGGTGCCCTTGGCTACAGCCTCGTCTGCCCCCCCCCCCCTCGTTTGTACTCTACTGACTCCTAGGCTGTGTCCACCCCCCACCCCGTTAGTATGCTACTGACTCCTAGGCTGGTGCTTGATGACATAAACAGACACTGATAAGAGTGCAGCCTTCCATTCTAAGTCTACGGATAAAACTGCAGAAGAACATTTTCTAGCATAGCTATCTTTTGTTTTTTGATTTGTTTGTATTATGTCAATATACGATGCCACGTTATTCTTACCGAATAAACTTGTGAAAGAATTATGACATACATCCCATTCCCTTGTACTTCATCGTGCATGTACGCTATAAATAGTATGGCATTCATTTGTAATCGTTATTGGTTGTAATATTATTAGTCTTAAAGTTTATCTTCATTAGCAAAAATTATATTTGTTGCCTGTGTCTGTGACATTTATTCAGTTTGATCAATGTAATTAGGCTGTTTACTTGATAAAAACTTGTTTCAAATCTTATCTAAAGGACACATGCAATAAATGATAACTATCTTACATGAACGTCTTATGTGTTTGTGATAAGATGGGACTTTTCCTTTTTTTTTTTTTTTTTTTTTTGGCATACTGCTTTCAATAATTTGTTCAAATGAGGCTTTGGAAATAGTATGGAAATTAAAGGGAAACTATGATAAATTAATAATCAGTACAAGAAGCACTTTTATGAAATATCATTTATATTTATTGAGAAAGAGCATCGAGGTTACTATCTGTGTACATGTAGTCGATCAACGGGGATGTCTATGTTCTTGCTAGGCGATTTTTCTGATGTACGGTCTGTCATGGACAGGGTGGGAGGATACCCCAAAAATTTAAAACCTCGTATCTGTTTTTTTTAATATTACGCACATTTACCTGTATGTATCTTGAGCTAGGCCACTGATAAAAACCACAATGTTACTACATGTACTGTATAGTTTTTACAGATACATTTATGAAATTGACACCTGCTATTGTCAGGTTTACAGCATCAGGGTTTCCCCATTCTGTTTGATTAGTGTCAGGGGTGCCATAAACCCAGTACAGCTGCAATAACACCCATGATATTCCACTAGATTGAATGGGCTTAGTGCACATTCACCAGAAGCAGTGGGCACCCAGTATTCCTAGTGGACACATAATCCCTTACCCCCTGTGTGTATTTTAAGTGTATTTGCTGCACTATGAACTCTGAGAAAGACTGGATGTAAAATGATGCGGTTGTGGTTTCTGTCTCTGGTTCAATAATGAAGAAAAATGAAAATAGCAAAGGTGGCCACAGTGGATGTCAGATCAGCACCATTTTCAATTACAACTAGCTAAGCCTCATAAAATGTCTTCAAGTGAAAACCCCATGTCGATACAACCATCCTATAACAAGATTTTTAAGATGGCAACTGTGACAGCTGAATGTAGGACAGAAATTGACAGGATAGAAAGTCACAGGACAAAAATACACAATTTGAATTTACACTATTATGAGAGACGTGAAGGGCAAAAAGTCACAGAACAAAAATTCACAATTTGAATTTACACTATTATGAGAGACGTGAAGGGCAAAAAGTCACAGGACATCAAGTCACATTTTGAATTTTGTAATTTTGAAGGTTTTCATATGATACAACCTAATAAATTGCAACTTCTTCACTGAGATATTAACAATAATCAGCCATATGATTTGTAAAAATATTTTCAAAATATTTTATAACAGTTTGCAACAAAAACAAAATAAGAATGTACATAGTACTAACAAAATAATTACATTGTTGTAAATGTCACTACTAATACAAAATAATTACATTGTTGTAACTGTCACAACTAATACAAAATAATTACATTGTTGTAACTGTCACTACTAATACAAAATAATTACATTGTTGTAACTGTCGCTACTAATACAAAATAATTACATTGTTGTAACTGTCGCTACTAATATAAAATAATTACATTGTTGTAACTGTCACTACTAATACAAAATAATTACATTGTTGTAACTGTCACTACTAATAAAAAATAATTACATTGTTGTAACTGTCACTACTAATTCAAAATAATTACATTGTTGTAACTGTCACTACTAATACAAAATAATTACATTGTTGTAACTGTCACTACTAATACAAAATAATTACATTGTTGTAACTGTTGCTACTAATACAAAATAATTACATTGTTGTAACTGTCACTACTAATTCAAAATAATTACATTGTTGTAGCTGTTGCTACTAATACAAAATAATTACATTGTTGTAACTGTTGCTACTAATACAAAATAATTACATTGTTGTAACTGTTGCTACTAATACAAAATAATTACATTGTTGTAACTGTTGCTACTAATTCAAAAGTTCATTAATGATTTAATTTAAATGGTTAATAAGGTCTCAAAAAGTATTCATTTTATGTACATGCTTGTTTAAAACGTAATTTGAGATTTAAACCAAAATTTTACTTGTATATTCTTATCAGAACTACCTTTTTTAAACCTTAGTGATCTCAGTGTTATATATTTGTTTTACAATTTGCCCTTATGACTTCAGTTGCTAAACAATTTCCCTTTTTGTGTTAAGCCATCAATTTATAGTAATCATTATTAGTAAAAATTGTAGAATGTGACTTTATCTCCTGTGACTTTTTGTCCTATGTGTTCACTATTACTATGATAATTCAAACTGTGACTTTTGTCCTGTGACTTTCTGTCATATGTGTATTTGTGACTTTCTTGAGGACTCTAGCTGGCTGTTGTGGACTTTTTGTCTTGAACAGCAGTTGTGACTTTTTGTCCTGTGACTTTCTGTCAGTGTACCGTGACAGCCATACTGGATGTGCGAGCAGCACCATTTTCATTTAGGATCAACTAGTCCTTGGGATCAATGTGTTTGTAAAATTTCATGGCCATCCTCCAAGTGGTTTAGGAAAAGTAGCAATAACAAATTTGTGCTAATGGACAGACAACGGACAAGTTGCGTGCCATCACATAAGCTCTTCTGGTCATAGACAAAACGAGCTAAATATGATAAAGTCAACAAAAAAGTATACAATACTTTGGGAAATAATTAGTGATTTATAACTTGTTTGTGTTGGCAGCACACGCTTTTAATTCTGTTGCAGAAAACAGATGTAACCTCAATAAATGAATTGTACTGAAAAACAGACCAACATACACTGTCTTTAGGGATTGATAAGGAGTCTTTGGATCTTCAACCTGTGCACTTTTTACGTATTTTTAAATACTCATTCATCTATTCATTTATGGACAATCAGTGATAGTGTATGTTTTCACATGCTCTTCTATGCAATGAATATTATACTAGGTGATAAATATTCAACTAAGAGTGGCACCAACCTATACATTTTTAAGTGATTCTGAAATGCTTGGACACTGAAAATTGTGAAAATATAAATTCTTCAAAAAAGTTAAATACTCCAACTTTTCACAAGCGATCTATTTTAATAAGGGAAAAAAGATGTATTTTAAGTAAGATAAATCTATACAATAGACTTACAAGAATTGAGCAATTCTTTCAAAAGCTTTCAAGTGCTTATGACATTCAAATTCTTCACTTTAAATTGCCAGAATTATGATTCAAACTTGACAAAATATTATAACGTACATGTCCAAGTTTTATTGAGTACACAACTTATTTTATGACATTTAAAACTGATTGGGTTTATTAATAAATTTATATCACCAGGCTGTTGATGATAACTGCTAAACAGATGATTACTGAAAATGAAACAGATTATGGACACATACTATGTTAGAAAACCTGCTGCAAATTAGAAAGAAGACAAGTACCCTTTGATATACCATATATACTCGCTTAAATGCCGAGTCCAACTGCAAACTGCACAGACCCGGATCTGCTGTCACATAATGCGCTGGCAGATCTGGGTCTATGCAGTTTGTTAGGAGTAATCAGTAGAGCAAACAACATAGACTCTGATCTGCCAGCGCATTATGTGATGGTACATCAGGTTCTATCCTGTCTGCAGCTGGACTTGAATTATAAGCAAGCATATACGGTATGTACCTGTCTGCCACCAACTGTACCTTCTACTTGGGCAGAAAGGTGTAGCTGTAACAACACTACTTTGTTCTGATTGACAGGCTTAAATATTACCAATCTCTAAAGGTATCTAATCTCCCTTCTGGTGATAGATATACTGCATATACTCGCGTATAAGACGGGTCCAAAATGCAAACAACACAGACCCTGATCTGTCGTTGCATAATGCACCGGTAGATCAGGATCTATGTTGTTTGTTCTACTGATTAGTCCTTACAAACTGCATAATCCCAGATCTGCAAGCGCATTATGCGACAGCAGATCTGGGTCTATGCAATTTGCAGTTGGTATTGGCTTATACACGAGTATAGATGGTATTAAAACTTCCTTGATACCAGTAAACAGTCACGTTGATAAACAGTTTTTTTTTAAAAGAAATTATTTTTATCAAGTTCACTGAAAACTATTTAATGAGATCCACAAAGAAAATGACCCATTGACTTGCCTTATGAGATACAAAGACCTGACTATTCTTGGTACATGTTCCTGGTTGATAAGTTCTCATACTGCTTCTCTTAAATAACTAGAAATGTGTTACAGTAGAACCTGTCTTGAAGGACCAGCCTTTCTGCTAAAAATCATGGTTTCTCAAGAAAGGTGATCTCTTATGACAAGTCATATTGCTATAATCAATAAATCTGTCAATTGAGAATCTGGCCTCTCAGACAGGTGGTCTCTCATAGCAGTGGTCTTTCAAGACAGGTTTTGCTCAAATTGCAACATGGATGTCTCAGCACAGTACCTGAAATAAAATGCAAACCGGCACCACTTTTTCATAAAAAAAGGATGTAATACTAAAAACAAGAATACAAATGTACTGAAATTAATAAAAATGTGCATATACATTATTTCAATTGATCAGATAAATATGTTACCCTTAACTACTCTGCTTCATTGCATCCTGTCTGGGAATAGGCAATAATGGAATGAACCAAAAGAGTTTTGTCTTCTTCTCAACTTCTTAATTCTTAATAAATTAGAGTGACAAGTCATATATCAAGACAGCAATATGAGAATATTAGCACTGTTACAATTACAAACAAGAGTCCCTTGAAGGGACTGATGTTCTTCTGGGAGAAAAGAATTTCCAGGAATTCAAGATAAGACCATTTCTTCCTTTTAACTGCCGAGTGTTGAAACCATCTTTGATATTTTTCAGAGATAACAAGATTTTCAAATTAGATGCTGTGGTGGACATACTGGATGTCAGCTTGGCATCATTTTCATTTAATACCAGCAAGGCATCATAAGAACTCTTCTGGTGGACACCCCATGTTGATATAACTTTCTGTTTTGGAGGAGTAACAATAACAAGATTTTCAAGATGGATGCCATGTAGGCCATATTCATTATCAGACTGGCACCATTTCTATTCAGTACCATCTAGACATCATAAGAAGTCTTTTAGTGAAAGCACAATGTTGATATAACCAGCCATGTAGGAGAAGTAGTGATAACAAGATTTTCAAGATGGCCATCGTGGCAGTCATATTAGAAGTTGGATTGGCACCATTTTCATTTATGACCAACTAGACATCATAAGAAGTCTTTCAGTGAAAACCCCATGCTGATATGACCATTCATTTAGGATAAATAGTGTTAACAAGATTTTAAAGACGGCTACTGTGGCAGGCGTATTGAATGTCTGAATGCTCATTGCTGCCTGAAAAGAATTTCCAGGAATTCAAGATAATACTATTTCTTCCTTTTAACTGTGTGTTGAAACCATCTTTGATATTCTTGAGTGATAACGAGATTTTAAAATTAGCTGCTGTGGTGGACATCTTGGATGTCACCTTGGCACCATTTCCATTTAGGACAAACAAGGCATCATAAGAAGTCTTCTTGTGGAAACCCCATGTTGATATGACTTTCTGTTTTGGAGGAGTAACAGTAACAAGATTTTCAAGATGGATGCCATGGTGGCCATATTAAACATCAGACCAGCACCATTTACATTTAGGACCAACTAGACATCATACATAGTCTTTAGTGAAAGCCCAATGTTGATATGATCATTCATTCAGGAGGAGTAGTGATAACAAGATTTTCAAGATGACCACTGTGGCAGGCATATTGGCCATCAGACCAGCCTCATTTTCATTTAGGACCATTTTAGACATCATAAGAAGTTTTCTGGTGAAAACCCCATGCAATATAAATTTCCATTCAGGAGGAGTAGCAATAAGAAGGCTTCCAAAATGGCTGATGTGGTGGCCATATTGGATATCAGATTGGCACAATTTTCATTTAGGACCAACTAGACACCATAATAAGTTTTTTAATGAAAACTCCATGCTGATAAGACCATCCATTCTGGATGAGTAGCAATAACAAGATTTTCAAGATGGCTACTGTGGTGGCCATACTGGACATCAGACTGGCTTAATTTTCAATGGTGACCAACTAGACATCATAAGAGGTCTTTCAGTGAAGACCCCATGCTGATATGACCATCCATTCAGGAGGAGGAGTGATAACAAGATTTTAAAGATGGTCAATTTCATTTAGAACCAGTCAGTCCATGGAATGAACGTGTGTGTAAAATTTCATGGCAATCCTCCAAGTAGTTTAGGAGGAATAGCGGTAATAAACTTGTGCAAACAAATGGACAGACAATGGACAACAGACCATCCCATAAACTCTTCTGGTCTATGACCAGTAGAGCTAAAAATCTGTAAAAGTTTACATGACTGATAGTGCATGAAATTATCTTGTTTACATTCTGGTATACTGGCTTAACAAATCAAACAAGAAGTGGATTTTGTAAGCTCTGAAGGCTGTGACTAGATAAATGTGCTTTTCATCTTATTTAAAGAAAAATACCTTTTTGTGGCTAATAGTTCAGAGAAAAAGAGAGAGTGAGAAAATACAATATATGTAAAAATAACTTTAGACGTAAGTTGTACACTCTTCAGATGACTAACTGACAACTTGAGTTAAGTATGCAATAATCTTCAAAATTTCTCTTTCATTACAAAAAAATGTCAACTATTTGAAAAGGAAAGGAAATGTTATACAGTAGAAACTGTCCTGACAGACCATCCCTTCTGCCAAAAAAAGCATGGTCTCCCAAAGACAGGTGGTCTCTTATCACATGTCATAATACAATATAATCAATAAACTTGTGCATTAGGAATCTGGTCTCTCAAGAGAGGTGGTCTACCATGGCAAGTTTTACTGTACACCTCTAAACTTGGGCTTCATTTTCACTTGACTTTCATTGATTGTTTTAAGAAATGCTTAGAAATAGTGACTTTGGGGTGATTGGAGAGAGTGACTTTTCACAGAACCTTATACAAACAGTTTACCACTTTATAAAATGCTTTGAAACATTCCCCATGTAATAATGTTCCCAGTACCCTAGCTAAAGTTTTCCTGACTACTCGTTACGCAGTGCACTTTTCCCACCTTATTTTGACATTGTTGACATTTGGTTTTGATGTTGCTCAGTGCTCAGGCCAAAAAAGAAATAAGTATGTTTCCTATTGTTTTTTTTAACATTATATATAACTCAAATAATATTTCAAGTGCTTCAAAGTACTGGGCAAAACAGGCTCAATTAGATGCACAAATCAATTTTAAAAATTTTTTTAAAAAAAAAATTTTTTTTTTTTTTTTTTTACCATTTGGAAAAAAGTGCTAGGGTAGGCAATGAGAAACAGGGACGGTCGGCCGACAGGAAAAAAACATTTTTTTTTTTAGCCTAAGAGAGAATCATTTAGGGCATGTGTCCAAAATGTTTGTGATTTATTGGTATCCAACCAGTTCTTGTCAAAAATACAAACATTTCTCTTTTCAAAGTTAGATTTCAGAAAATTTTCATCACTAAGAGATAAAAATGAATTTATCTCTTTATTCAAATCAAACTAAAGCATAAACCATACTATCACAAATATCTTGTCATTTACACTGTTTCTAAATATAGCATTGTCATTTACACTGTTTCTAAATATAGCATTGTCATTTACACTGTTTCTAAATATAGCATTGTCATTTACACTGTTTCTAAATATAGTATAAATTGGAGCATGTATCCTAAGATGCAGAAAGGGTTCTCACCATTCATTTTTGCAGTGCTCTAATATATCCATTTTACTGGTTTGTTTCATTTCAGTGAGTGCATTTCCTTTTACATTTTTATACTTAATTCTCTTAGGAGTGATTATCATGTAAAGAGACACGATTGATCTAGAAATGACGTTGGAACTTATGTCAGTGGTTGATTGAATGTTTACAAACTGGTGGATCTTAATTTGTAGATGAATACATTTATTTAGCCATCCACAACATGTACATATAATAATAAGAGTCCTTCAAGAGACTGACTCTCTGCTGTCTGAAAAGAATTTCCAATTAAAACAATCTCTGATATTCTTGAGTGATAAGATTTTAAAATCACGTTTTCATTTAAGACAAAACAGACATCATCAGAAAACTTTTGGTGAAAACCAAATGCCAATATGACCATCCATTCTGGAGAATTAGTGACAATATTTTCAATATGTTCATTATGGCATCCATATTGGATGTCTGCGGAACACAATTTTCATTCAGGACCAACTAGATATCATAAGAAGTCTGCTGGTGAAAACCCTGTGTCGACATGCCCATAAATTCTGGAGGAGTAAGCAATAACATGATTTTCAAAATGGCTGCCATGGTGGTCATACTGGATGTCAGATTGGCATAATTTTCATTCAGTACCAACTAGACATAATTTGAAGTCTTCTGGTGAAAACCAAATGTTTATATGACTTTCCATTTAGAAGGAGTAGCTACAAGAAGATTTTTAAGATGGCTCCATGGTGGACATATTTGATGTCCGATCGGCACCATTTTCATTCAAGACCAACTAGATATCACAATTATTATTCTGGTGAAAACCCTATGTTGATATAACTTTCCATTTAAAAGGAGTAGCAACAACAAGAATTTCAAGATGGCTTTTCATTTATTAAAAACCAGCCATCATAAGAAGTCTTTTGGTGAAAACCAATGTGGACATGGCTTTCCATCTGGGAGGAGTAGTAATAAGATTTTCAAGATGGGCAGTGTGGTGGCCATATTGGATGTCAGATCAGCGCAAGTGTTTCGGTGAAAGCTCAGTGCTGATATGTCTTTCCATTCAGGAGAGTAGCAATAACAAGACCTTCAAGATGGCAGACATGGTGACCATATTGGATGTCAGATCAGCAACATTTTCATTTAGGACCGACTAGACATCATAAGAAGTCTTTTAGTGAAAACACCATGCTGATATGACCATCCATTCAGGAGGAGTAGCAATAACAAGATTTTCAAGTTGGCTGCTGTGGCAGCCATATTGGATGTCCAAGTGGAACCATATTCATTTAAGACCAACTAGACATCACAAGAAGTATTCTGGTGAAAATCCAATCTCAGTACAGTATGACTTTCTGTTTAGGAGGCGTAGCGATAACAAGATTTTCAAGATGGCTGCCATGGTGGCCATATTGGATGTCAGATCAGGACCATTTTCCTTTAGGACCAACTAGACATCATAAGAAGTCTTTCAGTGAAAACCCCATGTAGAGATGACCATTAATTGCAGAGAAGTAGTGATAACAAGATTTTCAAGATGGCTTCTGTGGTGGACATACTGGATGTCCAAACAGTATATTTTTTTAAGACCAACAAGACCTTGGGATGTATGTGTGTAAAGTTTCATGGCAATCCTCCAAGTAGTTTAGGAGGAGTAGTGATAACAAACTTGTGCTGCACTATATTGACAAGTTGTGAGAACCTGATGTCACTTGATACAGTTACATGTACCAGGTCAATTTTAGGCTGTGCATGATATACTCTGAATCAGTCATTGTTGAGTCAGACTAAGGCATGGCTTAGAACAATTTCCTCGTAAACTACAATAACAGTGTCCTGAATATAGAACATGGTTATTTTATCAGACAAGGAAATTGTAGAGAAACATGCTGTAATCTGACTTTACAATGACTGATTCAAAGCACATAATGCTGGAAAGGTGAATATTTATTGCAGAACTTAAAATCAATCTATGATGCAAGTGCCAGTGATGATGACATGTATTTGAATTTCTTCAATTAACAAGAAACAAGTAACTGTACTTGTGACCTCATTTTCCTAAATGACCCTATCTTCTGACCTTGTAGGGGCCAATGGGCCCCACTTTTTCCATTGGAATGAACACTGCATGCAACATAAATGAAGACAAATAGCTCAAAAATACATCTGAATGCTTGTATTTGCTGAAATTCGTTGTTATGTGTTGATCTTTATCATAATGTATATAACTAGCTAATATATATATCTAGCTAATATGTAAACATTATATATATATATATATATATAGAGAGAGAGAGAGAGAGAGAGAGAGAGAGAGAGAGAGATAAAGAGAGAGAGAGAGAGTACATGTCTGTGAATATACTCACAAGAGACAGAGTACATAGGCCCCTGTGAGTGTCTCACTGTCCCTGACCAGGAAGCTCCCATCTTCACCAGCTTTTAACAAGAACTCCTCAGACTGCATGCGGGAAATCCCCTTGTGGAAAAATGTCCCAGACATCCTGGTATGGATTTCTCTCAGCCGTGGACGTTTGGAAGACCTGTGAACAGAATACAGATGTAACTTAAACTGACACTGTTTTATAATATACCACTCCCTCACTACAGGGTTCTTCATTATAACATGGTTCCTCTTATAAGGCAGGTATGGTCATGGATTTTATTTTATGATGAAAGTCATTAGAAAGCACATGAAAAGTTTAGTTTACAACAAAAATTGTTGCAAAAAAGGATTTGTATTTACACTGTTTATTGGCTGGTGAAATATGTCCTTTCAAAACTAAAACCACAAGAAACATTGCAGGCGCTCAATTGATGTCATATGCATAACGATATTATCTACAGTGTCAACGAGCGGACTCATGTGGGATTAGCATATTCAACTAACGTTCTCACAATGGCAAACTGTATCATACGCATGTAGGAATGAGAGAAAATGCTTCCTACCAATATTGTCAAATTTTTTCTAACCTTTAACTTTTCATACACCATTAATCTATAAAATGTTTATAATCTGAAAATTATAATACATTTAAAAAAAAAATTATAATTAATAAATTATAGAAATTATAATTAATAAATACATAAATGATAATTAATATCTTGAACAAAAGTTTGCATACACCCCAAAAACTAATAACAAGAAATGTGTTCATAGCTAGAACATGGATGCCTGCACCACCATATAACTAACCTAGATGCTAAACTTGTGTATGGACAGATAGATAGATGGAGGGACAGAGGCAACACATTATGTTCTACTACTGTTAAGGTTGGGCATACAAAGTTTACAACAGAGGCCCAAATTGGGCCTGAAAATTTAAGACAATATAGATGTTTATTTTAATTGGCCTGGAAAGGTCTTTGAAGAAAGTGCCTGTAAAGCCCAAACATGGTAAACAAGTAAAAGGCAAGTACACTGTACTGGCCTTCAGTGTGATGTACAATGGTCTTCAGTGTGATGATGTATAATCTCCTGTAGTTGCTCAAGAATCTGTAAAGCTGAATCTGAAACTTGTGCAAAGAAAGTGCTTACTACCATTATGGCTGAATGTCCGAACCCTTGTCTTGAAAAACTATCAAAAACTCGTGGCAACAATTTGAGCACTTTTTAAATTTTCAAGTTCAAGTAATTTTGTTGTTTGTATGATAAAATCTTTCCTGATTACAGTGGTGTAACTAGGGTGCCTTTGATGTTTATGCAGGGCATATTAAAAAACATGTGAATATGGCATTATAAAAGGAGCATTATTTCTAATTAACACTTTTGTAACAAATATAAACAGCTTAAGTACTTGAATACCATGCAGTCTAGCCATTACACCCCCCTGAATAACACCATATAAAGGTCGCAACACTGGTGTGTAGTCCTGCAAGTGGAGCCCGCATGCATTTCTGATTTCAAATTGATTGATCAATTAATTAAGAACAAGTGCAAAAATATTTCTTGGAAATTTAAGATAATATACTATGCCATAAAACACAAAAACTATAACCCTCTCAGAAGAGGTCACACCTTTTATAAGGCCACCTTGTCCAACATCAAAATAGTAAATTTCAAGCATTTTTCCCCTAACACAAGAGGCCAACCTTTTTCAAGTTGACATTTTCATTGCAAAAGAGGCATATAACACCAAAGAAGAAAAACTTACCTAGTGCTGACTTTCTTAAACAATCTCTACATCCTACCTTTGCTAAAGATAGTCTTGGACTGGTGAAAATAAATTGTCAAAAACCACACAATAAATACATTACTTCCTTGATCACCTGGTAACTAGTAATCACCTCTGAAGGAAGACTACCGGGTACGGTCAACATCCACAGTAATAATAGAACAGTGTAATACAACCTCTGAATGAATATCACCTTATATATCCCATTTCTGGTACCAAATATTGTATGTTACCTCAAATTTCACATTGAAAAAGTAGCACACATTACTGTGGTAATTTAAACAGTATTATACTTGTAAAGTGCATATGTGTGAGGGACTTATATTTACAACATTACTTTTGTTAAGCTATGTACATGTATGAAGTTCACTTCCTTCTTTACAACAACTGATACCATTGTCTATGACCTATATATATAGATATCAGTACTGCAGACCAAAAATGTCAAAGTCCCAACAAATTCAAAACTGCAGAAACATTTGAAAAATTGTTATAATGACCTGAAATACAATCAGGGCATCTATTTATGCATACAAACATGCATACCAAATTTTTTTTGACTACCTCACATTATTTTTCTTCAACTGTGCTCACAAAGTTTTATTAAAAATAAAGTCCAACAATGTGTAATATAATTGAAAAATTTATGTAATGACCTGAAAATCTAACCAGTTCATCTACATGTAAATACCAATACAGGGTTGCAACTAGGATTTGGTAAATAATGGCCCTGTTGCCTCTTTAAGTTGAAAAAGGGGGACCAATTTGGACTGGGGAGGGGGGCAATCTGGTCATAGTTGGACTCGGGTCACAATTACACGTATTACTTCAGGGTTAGTAAATTTGAAATAAAGAATCTCCAAAAACACATCCTGCACAGACTGGTTCTTTGAAAGTATAACAACAAATTGTGAATCAACATACAGCTGAACATCATATATGATGCGCCTGCATTACTATCATTACTGTCTTAATGTTGATCATTAAAATTCATCAAGACCTTTAAAAGGCACATCTGCATGTAATAAACAATTGACCTGCCATATGGCATTCAATTATGCGTAAGGGTTGCAGAACAATGCTGGTTACATGAAGCGTCAATTTATCAATGGAACAAATGAGTACTAGGCTCCCACACCTATGCATGGACCTAAAAATAAAGAATTGCATTGCATAAGCATCCACACCTACTGTATATACTCGCGTATAAGCCGGGTCCAAATGCAAACAACATAGACCCTGATCTGCAGTTGCATAATGAGCTGGCAGATCAGGGTCTATGTTGTTTGTTCTATTGATTATTCCGTACAAACTGCATAGATCCAGATCTGCCGGCGCATTATGCGATGGCAGATCTGGGTCAATGCAGTTTGCAGTTGGTATCGGTAAATTAGTAGGTATAGGATTTTTCATGACTTTACAAGAGTCCCTTTGGTTAGCGAGAAATAGTAATATCACAAGTTAACACCACCGTGTCCATGCGTACAAAGCGGAGTTTAAGACAATCTGATTAAAATCAAGATTTCTGACATAAAATTGAGATCTTATAGACACTGATATGAGGTCATGTCTGTTGACATTTCGATTCACCGATCAAATTACTGCTTTCACCTTTATGAAAGTGAAAAATGTCATTAGGAACATATTCTTTCAAATGATAATTCTCCCCAACATGAAATGCACTGCTTTATCCAATGGGTTACTAAAAATAAGTGGATCACAAATTCCAAAGGTCACCAGAACATGATCCTTTATCAGTGCCTTTCAGATATACTTATTATAAGTAGGTCATGATTTTAATCAGACTGAAGTTCAAGGTAAAATAAAATGGTATGCAGGTTGCAAGAAATAAACATAACAGGCTAAATTATTAAATACGTTTAATAACACATTAATTAACACTGGGAATCACACTTTGTTCTTGTTCAATATTTCCAGTTTTACATTACAATAAATAATAAAAGGGTAGAAAAAACAGCAAAAGCTGCCCTCAACCCGATTCCAAAAGGAATATTCCATACAGTGACTTCAAATATTATATAAACTGCCATGATCTATATATATCCTTGGCAAAATATTTGGCATGAAAACTCTACAAAAAAGCTCCAGAACATCAAACCCAACACTAGAGAATGGCATCCCTTGTATCACATAAATTGCAGATATGAGGTGGTATTATGTTGCTCTCGTACAGGACACACATACCGTATATACTCGCGTATAATCCAGGTCCAAATGCAAACAACACAGACCCTGATTTGCCATCGCATTATGCGCTGGCAGATCAGGGTCTATGTTGTTTGTTCTACTGATTAGTCCTTACAAACTGCATAGACCCAGATCTGCTGGCACATTATGCACAGACAGATCTGGGTCTATGCAGTTTGCAGTTGGTATAAACTTATATGCGAGTACAGACGGTACTTGAGCCATGCATACTTCCTGGAGGGCGAACCTTAACTAGACAATGGTAGAAAAATCCATTGCCCAATAGGACAACTAGAATTAATGCCCTGCATCCATTTTTCCCAATGTGAAAGCCTGGTCAGGCAACCCCAAAAAGTACTATTAAAAAATGCAATGTAAAATATTATAATGAAATTTTATATTTTTTTCCTGCGACAATCATTTGATGGTAAAATTGTCCATACTACAAGCTCCTTGGTAGTGGTATCTTTCATCTTTGACTTGACATACTTGACATACGGAATGCCTGCGATCTAATTGTACGCATTCCCATAATGGCCAGTGGAAGACATGGGTACTCACTGTAGAGCCTTTATAATGGCACTTGTTTCTATTGGCTAACTTTAGCTAAAGGAATATGGAAAGTACAAAAATATTCAACCAATCGCAATTGTAGCTGCCAACTATATTGGCTTGTATATTAATGACCAAACAAAAATTGCATGTGGAGAGTTTACGTTTATCTTACAGTTTAGACACAGGAATAATAATATTGGATTAAAGATAACTTGAACCGTAATGATGTAAACTCAGATAAACATGAAAGATTGGTAAATTCTGGCCAGGGTGACCAACTACTAGAAAGCTGATGGACAACAAGACACCAAGTCTGGTTACCCATCAGTACCTTTATCAGTTTTGGGACTGGTTTATCGGACTACAAAACACTATCAAAAAAAGGAAATTATTCAATTATTTATTATTTGCTGATCTCAAACAGATTAAATATGTGTGTCAACATGTGTGACACTTTCCATTAGCACGACTGATGGCGAGTTACAAGTACTGTATACTATTTACATATATGACAAAAGTTGTTGAATAATTTTCATTACAGCAAACTGGGGTAACCAGGCAACCAGAAAAATCTGCTGGGATGACATAACAGTTAGAAAATCTTGGACTTTTTAAAAGAATGCAATTTATATAAAAAAAATTATCCAATACTTTAAGGTTTTTATATTTTTCACCTCTTATCTTTTATTTTATATGCCTTTTATTGTAGAATTTCTAACTAGTTTATTTTTTAATTTTTCTACTATATATTTATTTGGAAGGGTTTACCTTCAAACATTTCTGGTGTGCAATTTTTATTGTGATATTTTTGGAACTTTACTTTTAATTGGCACTATATAGTCAGAATTGTACAGACATACCATTAAATATTATGCATACATACATAGCACAGTATATGTTGGTTAAAGCCAAGTAGAGCCAGGATCCCTTGTGTTTCAAATGATTACATCAAACAATTATAATCATGCAAGTTTCTTGATGAAACAATCATTACATCACTCCCTCAATATAAGGACATTCATAATAACACCATTCCTGGTATAGGTGGGTATGATCATGGATACCATTTCATTATGTATTAGTGAAATTATATGCATACATACTGTACTTCAATACATGTATAAGGTGGTCTATCTATAAGGCTGTATACACTCTGTGGTTTCCATGCACAACATTATACTGCATAAGTAATGTCTGTTTAAATAATATTTATGTAACTCTGTAAAACCCACTTGGAAACCTGCTGCTATTATGAGGACCACCTGTCTCAAGGGATTAGATTCTTAAATACATGTACTCCACATTGGATGTCTGAGGGCATGTCTGAGTGGCACCATTTTCATTTAGGACTTAAAAACTACACATCCATTCAAGAGGAGGGGCAATACAAAGATTTTCAAGATGGCCACCATGGTGGCCATACTGGATGTCAGATCAGCACTTTTTTCATTTAGAACCAACTAGATGTCATATGAAGTCTTTTAGCAAAAACTCCATGTCAGTATGACCATTCATTCATTCAGAAGTAGCAATAATGAGATTTTTAAGATGGTCATTATGGTGGCCATATTGCATATCTAAGGCACACCATTTTCAATAGGACCAACTAGAGATAATAAGAACTCTTTCAGTGAAAATCCCATGTTGATACAAACATCCATTTAGGAGAAGTGATAACAAAAATTCAAGGCCATCACCATAGTGGTTATACTGGATGTAAGACTGGCACCATTTTCATTTTGGATCAAGTAGACATCATAATGAGTCTTTTAGGGAAAATCCCATGTCAACTTGATCATTCATTCAGGAGGAGTAGCAATGCAGTTTTCAAGCTTGTCTCCATGGCAGCCATATTGGCTGTCCATTTCATAGGAAGTCTTTTGGTGAAACTACATTTTGATATGACTTTTTATTCAGGTGGCCATTTTGGATGTCGTAGAGTCACTACTTTCATTTAGGACCAACTAGACCTTGGGATGAATGTGTTTGTAAAGTTTCATGTAAGGTTGTAATGTTTAAAAAAAATTCTAAACATGTACATGGTTTACAATAACTGAAATGCAATTTAATCAAAATGATTAAAAACCCAACCTCCCCCCCCCCTCAATGCCTAATTCACATGTATGTCACTTATAAGTGACCTATGAGCTATGTATAGGTTTTTCTGTAAATTAGCAGATTCTGAATAGATCATGAACTATCTGACTCGGCTCAATGTCTGTCAAAACCTTGTGACAAAAACTTCCAACCTGAATAGTTAACAAAACCTGCATGGCTGCACATGATTTTTACTGTATATACTCGTGTATAAGCCAGGTTCAAATGCAAACAACATAGACCCTGGTCTGCCTTCACATAATGAGCCGGCAGATCAGGGTCTATGTTGTTTGTTCTACTGATTAGTCCTTACAAACTACATAGACCCAGATCCGCCAGTGCATTATGCGATGGCAGATCTGGGTCTATGCAGTTTGCAGTTGGTATCGGCTTATACGTGAATATAAACGGTAAGCATGTACTTGGTCTAAGCTTTCATTCCGTCTGTTCCTCCAACATCACAATACAAACATACTGGCATCAAAACTGCTGATGCAAAAATACATGTACACTAGACATCCATTATTCAGCAGTTTATATCTCCAAATCTACATGTATACATGTCCAGTGAAAAAGAAATTTTAAATCGGTCATCATTTCACGTAGTTTGTATTAGAAACGTGGTGAGTAAATAGAGGATATTTGCTTGTTTCGTGTGAATAATAGATATATTTCATTGAGTGGGTCAAAATTCTCAAGTTTTTCACCCTTGAAATGAAATGTATCCACTGGAAGCTCAGAACAAAGTTTCTTTTTTTTTATTTTAGTCTCAAATGCACTGGCTAGCAATATATATAACAGATTGAAGTAACAGATTTCTTACAGTATCCCACGTGATAATATCAGCTGCTTACTATTTATGTTCTGCTGTATTTTGTGCAGATTCGCATAGAAAATATCAGTTGTAACATAATTCTATTTCCTTTTTCATGATGAAAAAGCACATGAAGAAAACAATTGATGAAAAAAAATTATAAGCACATTATGGGATTTTAACCTGGTACTCCTGCATGAGAAGTGACCATGCTTACCACTGGATCAAGAAAGTGACCAAATGGCAGATCAAATTTCCTGGTCATATAGTTATCGATATCTATTAATGGCAGTGAAAAAATATTTTTGATAATTCACTTGAGTGCATGAATTATCAAAATTGTTCTCTTGGAAAATCCACTAATTCACAGACTAGCATAAAATAAAGTATTCTATTACTCATAGAAAATAAAATGCTGAATTATGGTAAATCAATTTAGAACCTCTACAGGAGGGCTTGCCATTATGATAAAAAAAAGATGAATGGTTTACAACAAGGTAGCACTTTGCAAATTCTTGGATTTATCAACAATGATCAAGGGATGCATAAGCAAACCACATGAAAGAAGTAGTAACATCCTCATCACCAATACAGCATGATATCACAAATCTGACAATACAGTATACAAGCTCAACAGTCACGTGCTCTGTAATCCTAAGGATGCTGCTAATATTTATTTTGTCCTGAGAATAAAGATAAAATACATTTTGTAACCAGGAAGTTTAAATGATTAATAAATCATGCTATATTAAAAGAGGCTCAAAAATCAATGATCCACTATAGTCCTTGAGCACCCCTCACCATCTCCTCAGCCTTTGCTGTAACCCCGATACATTATTATTGTGCATACTTCTTGACCCTGTAAAACTTTCCCCGTTCTGGGTTAGCAAAGTATCACACCTGTTTGGTTGTGTAATATTAAGCAATATACTCTCAGCCAACACCCTTTCATTACCCACCTATACTGTATCAGGTTACAGGTAAGTGACTATTTTCCTGGACAGACAGGTATAATATAGCATTCTGCTACTACTACTATAAATGCTACTAGTATTTCTTCATTATTATTATTATTATTATTTCATGCTTACTTCAAATGAAAAATGTCTGAAACTAATTTTAAGAAAGAAAACTTTAAGGAGCCTCAGTGAAAAAACAAAGTTAAAAAACATTTCATGAAATTGACTAATTTTAATGGACATAAGCACAAAAATACAAGACCATAATAATACACAATGAAGACAACTGAATGTTTTCAGTAAAACCACAAGTGCATTGAAACAATGTTCATACATGATCAATGTGGGCAAATGTACTAGTTGTTGTTTTGACAATATTGTAATCTCTAAAATTCTTCAGATTTTTATGGGTACTCATTTAAGTGACTCATTAAGTGACAAAGATAAAAAGCTTGAATAGTTCAAACTGAAGAAATACTCATTAAGCTGTAAGAAAATAGTATTTTCTTTTCTAAAGCCACATTTTTTATGTAAACTTTTGTTTAATAGTATAACACGCCAGTCTGCAAAATAAATATCTACCAAAATTGATAACTTGTCACCATGCCCGCAGTCTCCTGCACCTTGTAAAAGAACATATTTATTTATATTTACTAATACTAAATGTAATGTTTATTGTAATATATGCTCATTATGGCTACAAAAGTAATGCATACCATCACAGGGGATTATCATTTAGTTCACGGAAGTTGATGTGCAATTCTTGGAAAAGTCTTGTAGATGAAATCATAACATGAGGCAGATATGGCAATTACACAAGAACAATGTGGACTACAAAGAATGCATATGCAACAAATTAACCCTTTATATTGCTTGTTTAATTCATTGATACAATATAGGAGCAGTGAACTACATGTAGTAGCATTCAATAGAAAGAAAAAAAAAGAGATATCAGTGTAAAGTTAGGGAAGACAATTCAACTTATCTTTTTTGGCATATTGAAGCGAAATGACAATTCGCTTGATCAGCCCTCGTCCTACCAATGATCCTGAGGTTTTGTTATTGAACTCCATAGAAGACCTATCTCAGATTTTCTTTTACTGTCAAATCTGGGAGTGTAGTATGAGCATGTTGTGTGTCCCAGGTCCAATTTGAAAATTAACAGGTGAAATGAAGTTTTCAACAATAAATGATGTTAATTATGGTAAGAGATTAATTTAAGCACAAAATTTTGCATAATAATTATCAAAATATATAGTTTTGTAGCAATATGAATTGAACAACAGCGAATAATATTGAAATTATTTTTGAAGCACAACCTTAATTTGATGAGGTGAATGAGCATTTTCAAGAGCAGACTTTCCATACTCCTTTTCTTTTACATGAAATTTTGATTAAATGAGGAATTCGCATGATCTTTTAGTGTGGTTTTGGATTATAATGGTAAAAAGTAACTTGAATGGCAATTTTTATTTGCTCACCATAAGGCAGAGCGTATTATGTTTTTATGTCCATCCACTTGTTACCAATTTGGTTTCTGCACAGTAACTGCCCTTGATCTACAGTTACCAAACTTTGTGTATGTTTTTATGTCCATCCACTTGTTACCAATTTGGTTTCTGCACAGTAACTGCCCTTGATCTACAGTTACCAAACTTTGTGGATGGCTTGCACTAGGATCTACAGTTACCAAACTTTGTGGATGGCTTGCACTATTACCAAACTAAGAAAGAATCCTATCAATTTCAGAATCAAAAGCTCAAATGTCATGGTCACTGTGAATGAAAGAAAGAAAATGGTTTCTGCACAATATTTTGAGTTCTCCTTCATCTACTGTTACCAAAATTTACAGATAGCTTCACTTGGGGTAAGGAAGAACCCTATTAATTTCAGGGTTAAAAAGTCAAATGTCAAGGTTACTGTGACTGAAAGAAGAAAAATGGTTTCTACATAATAACTCGAGTTCTCCACCATGTACAGTTACCGATGTGGATGGTTTGCGCTTGGAGTAATGAAGGACCATATCAATTTTGGCATCAAAAGGTCAAAGTTGAAGTTCACTTGGACTGAATGAAGACAAATGGTTTCCTCACAATAACTAGAGTTCTCCATCCTCTGAAGGAGGCATGGTGGCTCAGTAGTTAGGGTGATGGACTCGCGTCTGAAAGGGTGCAGGTTCGAACCCCACCATTGGATCAGTCTGGGTCGGCTGCCATAGTGCGTCCTTTGGCATGGCACTTTATTCCAATTGCCTTGGCACTAAATAACCTATTTGTGTTGCTGTGCCATAAAACACCAAATCAACCAATCTCCATCCTCTGTAGTTGCCAAACTTTGTGACTGGCTTGCACTTGGTGAAAGGAATAATCCTATTTATTTTGGAATCAAAAAGTCAACAAGAGTCCCTCAAAGGATTGATGTTCTACTGTCCAAAAAGATTCTGCATGAATTCAAGATAAGACCATTTATTCTTATTAAATGCCGAGTGTTGAAACCATTTCTGATGTTCTTGAGTGGTAAGATTTTAAAATTCGCCACTGTGGTAGCCATATTGGATGTAAGATCAGCACCATTTTCATTTAGAATAAACTAGACACCATTAGAAGACTTTTGGTGAAAACCCCATGCCAAAATGACCATCCATTCAGGAAAATAAGTGACAATATTTCAAATATGTTCGTTGTGACATCCATATTGGATGTCTGCTGGCACCATTTTCATTGAGGACCGACTAGATATTATAAGAAGTCTTTTGGTGAAAATTCTATGTCGATATGACCATCAATTCTGAAGGAGTAGCAATAACAAGATTTTTAAGACAGCCACCATGGTTGCTATATTGGATGTCAGATTGGCATCATTTCAAAGGACCAACTAGACAGGATAATAAGACTTCTGGTGAAAACCCTATGTTGATATGACTTTCAATTTAGGAGGAACAGCAACAAGATTTTTAAGATAGCTGCCATGGTGGACATATTTGAGGTCAGATCAGCACTATTTTCATTCAGGACCAACTAGATATCATAATTAGTCTTCTGGTGACAACCACATGTTGATATGATTTCCATTTAGAGGAATAGCAATAACAAGATTTTCAAGATGGTTGCCATGGTAGCCATATTGATGTCAGATCAGCACCATTTCCATTTAGTACCAACCAGACATCATAAGAAGTCTTCTAGTGAAACCCAATGTTGATATAACTTTCCATCGCGGAAGAGTAGTGATAAGATTTTCAAGAGGACCATTGTGGCAGCCATATTGGGTATCAGAAGAGCACAATTTTTATTTAAGACCACCTAGACACCATAAGAAGTCTTCCACTGAAAACCCCATGCTGATATGACCTTTCCATTAATGACTAGCAACAACAAGATTTTCAAGCTGGCTTCTATGGTGGCCACACTGGATGTCTGAGCAGCATTATTGTCATTTAGGACCAACTAGACCTTGGGATGAATATGTTTAAAGTTTCATGCCAATCCTCCAAGTAGTTTAGGAGGAGTAGCAATTACAAACTGGTGCTAATGGACTTACTGACATCAGACGACAGACAAAAGGCCAGTAGAGCTAAAAATAGTTTTCGCACAATAACATTTGTTCCATATGACATTCCACAAACAGATCTTGTGGATGGCTTGCACTTGGGGTCAGGAAGAAGGCTATTGATTTTGAGGTCAGGCAGTCAAATGTCATGGTCACTGACTGGAAGAAGAAAAATGGTTTCCACACAGTTCTACATTGTGAACCTGGCCCAAACTTTGCAGATGGCTTGCACTTAGGGTGAAGAAGAAGGAATAAGCTTATCAATTTGGGATTAAACTGGCAAAGGTCAAGGTCACTCTAAAAGAAGAAATACGGATCTGCATAGGGGACTAATAAACATGGACTGGGTGCCATTGACAGTGCTCTTGCTAGTGCTTAATATACCAGTTGGGACCTAGTGTATGACCCTGGATGTGTAATTATTTGGGGCTGGGTACTGTTACATAATGACAGTAGTATTCCTAACACAATCTAGCTATAGATAACCCTTCACACTTTGGTGTCATGATCAAGGAATGAGCAATCCAAACACAAAAGCAACTCAAAACAGGTTACTTGTCTACAAAAAGATACGATAATGTATACCAAGTGATTTAGATGTATGATAAAAACATAAACAGCTACAATTGTATTATTCCTTCCCCATCTGTATTTTTCACAAAAATAACTAAATCATGTTTACTTTTTTTTCTTTTTACAGCTGTAGTCCTTACAAACCAGCTGGCCCTTTAAGACCCTAAGACACCTTCACCCTGGTAAAATGAAGTAAAATTACGGCTAAATACATGTACATATATTCAAATGCAAATTGTACCTCTTGACAAAATCTACATTATTTTATAAAATTAATGCAAAAGAGCCCTGATCTAATGTGTTCCATTATGACTACAATGATGATCGATGATGATGACAATTATAATGATGACAGCAATGATGATGTCAAGCCTAATTATGATTGAGATAACCTTGAATCTGTAAGCAAGTCATTTTCAAGTGCTATCATTATATGTCTTAAACCGTGAATGAAATACTGCCTTATCCAAATGATAGCAATAAAAATATTTTTGTCATTATAGTCCTGACCTGATACAACACAGGTCTCCAAATTTTAGAGTATATATCTTGTGTAGCATACATACCCAGGGGTGGTCATGATGACATTAAGTGCATCTAATGATCTATTGATACTGCAACCCAAGGCTTGTATATCTTATATCCATTATAACAAAGTACAGTAAAACTGACATTCCTTCTCAAATGAAGACCATCATTTATATATCAAGCTGCATAAGTGGTACACTTACTAGGACATGACAAGCATACCGTATCTGTAGTGCAAAGATTTCCTGAACATATCTTGACTCCTTCAATGCCATGCATACTATGAAGTCATTATAACATGAACTAACAAGGTGACCATAGTAGATGTATGCAAGATTTGCATTAATGAATTTCCAGTCCTATTTTAAAATTGTATATTGTCAAAAGGTATGTCAAGGTCAAGGCTACATAGAGTAAAACAAAATCAAGTTTCTATTTTAGACACAACTGTATGTCTAAGACAAACTGAGATAACTCAGAAAAAAACACAGTAGGATAGGAAATAGATTATCAGTGCAGATGGGTTTGTTTCTTTTTTTTTTGCATCATCTGGCATAGAGATGTGAATATATTTATCTGACAAATGTTAATACAATTTCCAGGGTGGAAAAATGCATAAACAGCTGACTTATCAAAAACAGGTGTTACATAATGCTCCATTTGCCAGATTACCAGTGATTTGAAATCTTACCTAAATGCTTCCAGTGGAATACCTACCATATATACTTGCGTATACTGGGTTTAAATGCAAACAACATAGACCCTGATCTGCCATTGCATAATGCATATCAGGGTCTATGTTGTTTGTTCTACTGATTAGTCCTTACAAACTGCACAGACCTAGACCTGCCAGTGCATTATGCGATGGCAGATCTGGGTCTATGCAGTTTGCAGTTGGTATAGTCTTATACACGAGTATATACGGTATATATAATTGCACTGGGGATAATCAAAAAATGTCCTCTAACTTCTTCCTCATAAATGTAGATTTAACTATTAGCAAGAGGAGAAAATGTTTTGTAGTAAACTCATGATGAACCTACAGCATTTTGTCATGGAGACCCAATAACGTAAAGTCCATTCTAAATCCAAAATCAATCTTTCTTGCTATAAAATAGACAAAATAATGAACACTGTAATATGACATTAAGACGTTATTCTACAGTTAATCAGTTAATATTCAGCTAGCTGTACAACATAGGTCATGGAAACCCATTTCTGATGCAAGCATGTTCATCCCAAGATGTGAACACTTCACCCACTTTCATGGGTTGACCTGTAGATCACCAATCTCACATTTTGAGAATAATGTTGATCTGGTGGAAAACTATGCATCTGGCGAATTGTTTTGGCAAAAAGAAATTGTGAAGGATCAAATATTGAACATAATGAATGACTACCAACAAACTGGCAAAAAAAACCAATCAGTCTGGAGAATTCAATGGCAATTTTTATTGTAATATCGGGCCCATCCTTGCACTTTGTAGTCAATATTAGGAATAATTGCAGGGTTAAAGAATTATTAAGCCCAGGTACAATTTCAGAGTGGTGGTCACCTTGAAGAAATAAAAGTTCCATGAACATTAAATTATACACTCATCCAGTTTTTGAAATAGTCCTCTATGAAGGTTCCAGTAGGGCATGGTTGACTCTGGATAGAACTGACCAATGGGTCTCAATGACCTAGACCTTTGGTAAGGGTCTTTAATCTTGAATTAAACTTACTGTACAGAAGCCATTTTCTTAACAGACACTATGATCATGACCTTTGACTGTTCTGTCATGAAAGTTTACAGTGTTAAGTTCTATTTTTCATTTTGTACTGCCCTCTTGTGGTCATTGCAACTGACCAATGGGTCTCAATGACCTAGACCTTTGGTTAGGGTCTTTAATCTTGAATTAAACTTACTGTACAGAAGCCATTTTCTTAGCAGACACTATGATCATGACCTTTGACTGTTCTGTTATGAAAGTTTACAGTGTTAAGTTCTAATTTTCATTTAGTACTGCCCTCTTGTGGTCATTGCAAGTGAATGCATCTGTTGCCTATTGGCTTTGTCTCAGAGTTGTGAGTCACGTAATCACTGGGGGGTCAGAGTTGAGACTCAATCTACCATTACTGTAACAACAGGGCACTAGCTCACAATTGAACTCCTGTATTTCTAGTTCCATCCGCTCATGTTGTAGCCCTGGAAAGCAATATCTGTAAGTAATGACTAATGTGGTTACATTAAATTGCTTAGACATTATTATCAATACAGTAAGTTTGTATAAAACAGTTTAGTCCAAGTGGATATCTTGTGGTGCACATGAGGACACATTCTGGAGAAAACCATTTAAATGTGAAGTTTGGATTTAATGGCAGGATTTTAAAGATGCATAATGAACAGATGCAAATACAGATGTTCTGTATTATAGATAGCAATAACATAAGCCTTGTCAGCATTTGCTGTAACATTGGTAGTTTAATTTGTTGGTTAATTGCAGTGTGTTGTAAGACACGCTATGATGATGCAAGACTTTGGTAAAGCAGTATAAATGAGTAATGACTATTAAAAACGTCAGACACAAATGTGTATATTTTATGGCCTAGTTGTAAAGGTATACACACTACACATTGTCGTGTGGATGTGTAAATCTGCATGGTCTCAGTATTCAAGGGTATTTCCTTTTGTTTTCTTTCAGTTTCACACCGGTCCCAACCTATCCCGATTCTAATGGTCCCGATTATAACTTGTCCCGACTAATTCAGATTGGACTGGTTCTACTGATTCAAATTAAACTATACAAAAATATTTAAGTTGCTGTTTCAATAAATACAAGAGAGTTCAGACAATCATCCTGTCTTCGCATATTTTGTTGGGACAGTGTTTATCTATCTGTTTTGTTGCACAGCGCCATGCACGACAAAGACAAAATATTTTAGATTCCAGAAGTGCAAGCCATACAAACAGTTTGGTCAAAGAGCTTCCTCTAGAACAAGTTATTGTGCAAAACCTGTTTCTTATGAGTCACAATCACCTTGACCATTGACCTTCTGACCCCAAAATTAATAGGCCTCTTTCATACCTTAAAAGTGCAATCCCTCCACAAACTTTGGTCAAGATATGACCTCTCAAAATAAAGTTATTATGGAAACAACATTTGTCTTCTTTTAGTCAGTGACCTTGACTTTTGACTGTTTGACCCCAACAGTGAACCATACTCAAAACTTCATAAGAGTTATGGCAGAAGCTGTGAGTGACCTTGATACTGAGAAGCTTCTAAATGGGTTGACAGCCAAGCCAGAAGGCACAACAATGGCCAGCACAAGTGAAACACTAGTACTTCAATGCGGCCACCTATCTGAGCTCGTGGCCTCTGGAGCAATGAAAGAATACACAGGCCAGTCTCTTACCTTTGCCGGCCTCAAGAGCAATGAAGAGGTAGCAAAAACCTATGCCATATATGAGGCTAAACTGGGGGCCAGGATGACTGCTTCACTGAGGTCAATGCTTCTTGGCCAGTACACAGCAGTTGTGAGCCACGTTCTGTCCATAGACAACCACGAGCGATTTAAAAATTACCCACCAGGCCTCTTTGACAAGCATCAGCAGCCACCTCTACTTCAGGTATGGTCAACTACTAGCACCAATAGCAGCTGGTATTATCACATTTGGGCATGTTGGAACAAAGCAGAGTATAAAAAAAATTAATGCAGAGTTCAACAGTGGAACTGAATACAGAACTGCCAGCTGTACTGAAGTCGGATCTGTCAGCAGTAACGAAGTCAGAACCATAATAGTACCATCTCAGGAAGTGATGCAGGTCATAAAAGTCCAGGTACAGTTGCTGCCAGTAAAAGACTATAAGGGAAGCCAACTCCAGCCCTGCTCCCGCGCCAGCTGCACAAGTGCGAGAGCATGATATGTCATCTTATGTTCCGTGGGTTGGCCTAGCTTTGGTGGCTGTCCTCACATACTCCTTATTCCACAGCTCACTAAGCAGCAGGCCCATCAGAATGACAAACTCCACAGGTGCCAGGTGTTTGCTTAAGATGAGACCAGCTGATCCTGGCCACCTAGACTTCGAAGATGCAGCAAAGGCCTTTACCATCACAGCACTGAGCCTTTTTATGGACACAGGCTATACTAGTTAAACAGGACATCATTCCTGGTAATATCATCACATCTGCCTAATATGGCTGCCGCCATTGGTATCATGGTTGACAGTGCAGTCGTTAATACCCCTGCATTCTCTGGCTCAAACTATCTCTTCTCTCAACTAAATAGAAAAGCAGGTGATGAATAACAAGCTTGCCATGACCAGGCAATGGAACAACTACAAGCTGTGCAGGCTGAGTTAGATTGCAAGTACACCTTGCACTCAGATTACCTCAGTAAGAGGCTGCTTGCCAAGCAGCATGCTGAAAGAGCTTACCGAGGGCGGCAAAGCTCTCTGTGCTAGTACTACATGGTAACTGGCAAAATAACAGACAATGATCAACAGATCGACACTGAGCCCAAGTTGTTTTCACTTTTACATGCCCTCACCCTTGCAGCACATATTTATCATCGGGGGTCTTGCTGCCATCAGCTATATGGTCTATAAATATTTCTAGTTGACACGTGCAGACATTTTTTGCACTGTTGAGGCCTGAATGGTGCTGGGGTGTGGGGCTTGCCCTACAGTTAGAGCTTAGCTGCTCATCTGCATACCAAAAGCTGATGGAATGATCATAACAAATGTGGTGGATTCTAAGTTCATGGCAATTTACTACAGCCTGCAAATTTACTGGAAGGGTGTGGAAGGTAACAAAAAGATGGCAGAAGCCACCAAGTCTCGCAAGATGTTGCCAGGGCATGGCTTGAAAAGCAGGCTATGTGGCAGATTTTCCTGCTGGCATTGCACAAAATTCCTCAACCATGACTTCCAAAGCCACTGAACTCTAGGTAAAGGCTATACCTCAAGTTGTTTTTCATGACTGCCATGGGGACTCCATTGGCTTTTCATATTTATACCTTTTCTGCCATCATGATGTCATATATCTTCAGGCAGAGGTCCACAAACACTACAAACGCTACAATCACAACCCCTCTGCACTCATTCTTGAACTTGCCAACAACTTTTTTGTTGGCGGTGCAAAACAGTGGGTACCATTTTGGTAAGTCACTCATATCATATAGGTGTGTGTCTTCACCAATGTCCTGCCAGGTATAGATCAGCTGTCTCAATGCTAAGCAACATGCTGTCAGTGTCTGTGTAAAGAAGGTGTGTCTTGTCCCTGTAGCATGCTTTTATCTGGTTGTAGTAGAAGCTGTACATAAGGCGCTTGCTCAATTCAAGGACTGACATCGCTGCATTGATGGGGCAGTTGAGCTTCAGCTTGGCTTTTTTGGAACATATGGCAACAAGGTTACCATCACAGATTTTCTGTGATTGAAATTCTGGTTACACGATCAGGTGGCGGAGCTTGTCTTCCTCACCTTCAGGCCTCACCAGATCCACCTGGATCCACTTCATCATGTTCTCCATGGTCTTGCCAAAGACTGAGTTGTTCATGGGTTTGAAGTCTTTCTCTGACATCACCTTGGTTGTGAGCTCCATGTTGAGCTGGTTGTATCGTGCCATCCATGTGCTTTAGTCGAACTCCAATGACTGGTGGAACTTGGTGACACACATCCTGAGGCTTGTGTAGAGAGGGAGGTTCCAGTAATGGATCGCGTAGCACTCCTTTTAACACCTCTCTCCCCTCAAGTTCATTCTTTAAACCGTGCTGATAGTCGCTCAGCCAGCTCTCTGGTACACTCAGTGTCTCTGGGACTAGCAGGTAGTCACTGAGCATTTCATGTAGCTCCTCAAGGAACTTCAAGTCTACTTCAAAAAGCAACGCTTAGGCAAATCTGCCATGAGCAAATCAATGTAGGGAGTGTCTTCCCACTTACCCCCCCCACCCCCCCCCCCCCACCCCCCTGTTGGCAGATTCTGCATCATGGCCCAGCCTTATAGGTTTTTGGTTCAAGATAGGTAGTCCAGTTAGTTGGTCATTTGCTGTCATAGCCCTGGCACAAACTGGCTTGCTTGCTTTTGTGTAGCACTGGCTCACCATAAAAAGTTTGCCACAAATTCTATTCTCAATAAATAGGTCCATACCGATGTCTGTCAGCAGCTCGAGTCTAACACCAGTCTTTTTTAGGAGCATATACCAGCTCATGCCTCATGAACTATAATAGTGAACTGGGTCCAGGCCATATACATTGACTAATGTGTCACTAAATTCCTCAAACACATCTGTAATCACCAGTAGAAGCACATTGGTCGTTAGGTAGAGGTCATGATAGTTTCCCAGGTTCTGGCAGCCAAATGTCTTCCACACTCTCTGTGCATGCTCATAGTCCTTTTTGGTTATGTTGGCGCAGTTGAGTTGGCTCTAGAAGGCATCTATCGGCGGAAGCTGTTTTTCCACTAATTGCTCCCAGCTGCTCATGTATTCATATGGGTAGATGCCCTTACGAGCAGAAGGTCAATGTCATGCTCTGCTGTTCCAGTCATTCTGACTATGTACTGTGCTTTGGTGTGAAACTCCTCCATAGGTATGTTGGCAGCCAGCTTGTCTAGGCTGCTGCTCATAAACTGGAGGTTGTCAATAAACTGCAACTGCCCCAGTGAGAACGCCATGTAATTTTCCATTGTTTGGAATAGCGCTGATTTTTTCTGTCTAGGCTGTTCCAATGGCCTGCATGATGAGGTGACCATTGTAACTGAGCAATTTACAGTACAACTGGCACCTTCATTTTATTCTGGGTAAATGGGCAGCTTGAGGTTGTATGCTTTGTGGGAGGCACTCGCCGCAAAAAATGTGGCAGTCTACCGCTTCCTGAAAATTCCTCCAGTCAATCCCATCCATGATCATCTCTGCTGGGTTCTGGAAGATATCACATACCTCTTCTAACTCTGCCTCCAGGTACCAGACAAAGGTCACCATGGTGTCCTCACCACAGTAGAGCAACGGCTCCTTGCACACTCCACTGCAGCAGATGACTATGTAGCAAAAGCTAAATGAGATTTTGTCTGGGATTTCCTGTGTGTAGTATTTTCTTCAGATTGCTGGCAGGGCCTTCTACTGGCACATTCAGTGACTCAGAATCCACTTAGATGATATACTGGACATGCATCTGGCGATGGTGGTTCTGGAATGCTAGGATGTTCTCGCCTGGCTCTGGCAAAGACATGCACTGTGACTTTTCGCTTATACCATGGCAGTCTTTAGTGTGAGCTTCTAGTAGGTCAACCCGGTTGAAGACGTGGAGCCAACAGTGGCAGACATGCTTTAATTTTCTTCTTGCATTTGCTGTGCTTGTACACTAGACAGTTTAGGTTCTTTATCAGACATAGTGGCTCTTTTCACCATCAGTAATCAACAGCAGGTCAACCTTGTTTGGCTAAGTTGTAGCAGGTAGAGGACATTTTCCCCAGCCAAAGACATATACTGCAATGCTTGAGTTGAGGTGCTCAAACTTGTCAGTGTCACTTACCTTGACTGGGAAGTTGATGCCCTCAAAGTTGAGCTCTCTGAAGTGTTGACAACACTTGCCTGGCCTTTCAATGTGTCTATTATCTGCTGGGAAAAGGGCCTACAGAATAGCCCACTCGAAACAGCAGTTATTGGTATTTCTCACATTTATAATGGATCGTGGCAGAATACACTTTGGCGGTATAATATACCACCAGCTTTGAAACTGACAGTACTGTACTGCAATGCACCTAGGTCAAGCGCTTCACACCCTGTTCACCCTTCCAGCTTCTCCATTACTAGTTTAAACTCCTTTTTCGCCTCCTTTTTTATGCTTTGCAACTTACTGTTTGACTTCTTGCCTCCGCATTGCTGACAAAGCCCTGTTTCTGACTGTGTCTCAATCCCACAACAATTGCATGGCACTGATGTAATTCCGCCCTTCTTATCTTTTGTCTTTTTAACTTGCAGTATTCATTCATACACGAAGCCTCGCACATATAATGCCTTTCACGTAAAAGCCACCTGCAGTTATAGCACCCATACACTGTCGAACACAACACTGGTATATCTTCCACAAAATTTTTATTTCAAATAAAAGAAATTCACCTGGCCTTGAGGTGCCAAAATACCTGTAAAAGGTCGGACCAGCCACATGGGGGGGGGGGGGGGGGGGGGGGTCTCAGGTGTAAAACAACAGTTTTGTGTTTTGAACAGTGTAATGGCAGTAGTTGGCACAATACATTCATTTTAAACTGACAAATGTTATGTCCCCACCCACAAGGCGCTCTCCAGTTTCGTACTTTGCATAGGGTTAGAAATTTAAAGAAAAAGAATTACCCAGGGTTTCCTCACTGACTGTTCTGGCTATTTAAAAAAGACCTTGTATATCTTAGGCACTGTTAAAAGAACTTTGAATTCCCTTTATTTTGGTGTATGATTGATGGGTGAAATTTGGGTTATAGAGTATACAGCTTGGTCTTACTTAAGATGTGCACCTCTCAAAAAACTGCTAGCTCCGCTTAGTCATTTTCACTTCCTGGACTTCAAAGGTAAATAAAAAAAAAAAAGAGCCGATAACTTTTTTTACTTTTTAGATATTTTGTAATTTATTCATAGTACTTTCAGAGGCTGGTATTGTCTGCTCTGGCAAAATTTGTTTCCCTATTTTAATAACTCCTGAAAATAGTGCACTTTTGACTAATTCAGGCTGATTTTTCGAGTACTTTAGAGCGGCCATTTTGTCTGCCGTGTGCTTAGATCATGTCCAGTGTCCACAAGTACAATATGTAAAGAAATTTCAGCCACAGTACATGAAAGTAACATTCTCTCCATTGTGCATGTTGCAAATGCAAAATACTTCATCTTACACCTGTCACTCTCTCAGAAGCATGTATTATCTGTAGAGCGCCCCCTTATGTCCCCACCCCCAAGGCATGGGTGTGGGTCAAAAGTCCTCTTTTACATCTACTGCTCTGCCTTATGGCAGACATATACTGAGTAGGTCCCAGTAATTGTTCTTGGTGCACAACAATTGTTATCATTTCATGATGAATATGCATTGACACAAGACTGGAAAGTTAATTTTCTGATTGTTCAAACTGCAGATATGCAATAAATGGCTCAAATTTCAGCCTTATGCAACATATTCAATGGTAAATTATGGGCAATTTACACAGAATTTGACTTGAACATAAAGATTTTTTTACTTGCCCCTGGGAAACTGAGTAAAATTTTACTTGCTATCCCTTAATACTTTCAACAGCTTAAATAATAATTTTATAATTATCATGGTGCTAAACGACCTATATAGATGAGAGCATTTGATGGTCCATTACTCTTCCATCTGGCAACACAACCAGGCTGTGAAATCATATAACTCTTGAGCCTGATTTTGAGCTTAAGGTTTTGTTTTGACCAATCACAAATGATGTCACTTTTGAAAGCTCATTTATGATTGGCTGATGGTGATAACTCAATCTAAGACTTTAGCTCCGAGCTTTATGATCTCCAGGGCAGGTGAGGCTTCTCCAAAACAGCAGACAAGATCGGTCTGTTCTTATCAGATATACCAGGTGACAAATACTGCTGCAGCTAGGGTTGCCACCTGAAGAGCTCCAAAATACAGAACACATGTGAGCCCTTAAGAAACTGACCAATTACAAACCTACATTTTACTATTCAATACAGAATGGTTCCTTAAAAAGATGTAACAGGTGGCACCTAGCTGCGGCTCATAAATATCCTGGATAGTGATTTCCGGAGCCGCTAGAGCACTCCTCCCTTCGTGGATGTACATTTAAGAAAAAACTGTTAATCTGTTAATACTTCAAAGTGGTTAAATGTTTCCTGAAGTTGCAACATACAAGGTTCAAAACAAATCTTAATTAAGTTTGGGAAAAAGAACATTAGAAGTATCAACAGAGACATCAAGTGTGATTCATGCTGTTTAGACATGTCTGATTTTGACGTTCAGTTAAATTTGCAGAATAAAATGGAGTCAATCTTTATGGTGTAACCCTCAAATCAAAACTGATACTAAAATGGTGTATTATACACATTGGGTTGATAAAGATGTTTTTGTCAATGACCTTTAGATGATACTGGACACATAGATGACTTCTTTTCTTTTTGTGCCAAATATGATATTCAAATTAATTACTTAGAATTCTATGGAAAAGCAGCAGCATTACAAGATCACTGGAAAAATGCAATGTTAGTAAACCATTTCAAATTAGTAGCCATCAAACATTTGATAGTTATACATGGAGCCATATATACTCACTTATAAGCCGATTCCAGATGCAGACAACACAGACCCTGATCTGCCATCACATAATGCACCAGCAGACCAGTCATATTCCCAGACAGTGTTGGGGGTTTTGGAGACTCAAAAAGTGTGTTTTTAAGGTCCCAAGGGGGGTAAGTCTGCATGACTCCAAAAAGTGATGTCGTCCATTTGAGAACAAGTTTTCTTTTCATATATAAGCTTATAGAAAATTACTTGAAATTCAAATTTGATGAAAAAGAAAATAACCTGTTTTCTTTGAAGCATTTAATACACTTACAAGCAAAAAATAGTTGGAAGATTTAACACTGAGTTATTTCAAGTGTACCATCAACCATCAACACACACATGTGCCAACACTGACATAATCACAAACAGACAGACATCAATGAAAAAAAGTTTCTATCTTTAAAATTCATTGGATAGTGGAATGTTTTCTTAATTAGATGCAGTCTTTGTTGCTGTCAATGGTTTAGCAGGGGAGTTGAAATTAATGCAAGTGTCATTTGTGTTCATCTTTGCTCTCATTTAAGACTTCCTCGAAGATCTTGTTGAATTTTTCTCAGCATAGAAAACATTCTTTCTGCATCTGTATTGTTGTGAGGGAATGTCAAGTATGCTTGGTGGTGTTCCAATGTCAACAGATGTCATACATTCCAGAATGACTGATGTCAATAAGGTGTTTGCAGTGAATGCAAAAAAATATTTAGTTTTGCCGGGCTTTGCTTGCTTTGCAGATGGCTCATCCTTTAATGAATCACAACTGCATTAAGACATTTTACCTTCAAAAATGAATCACACAATGACACTATTCTGACAACTGAAATAATATTGTTTTGCATTTTATATATGGAGTAAAATCTGAGTTCAAAGAATTGCCAATAATCTTTAATAAAGATGGCTTAAACATCCTCATCATGGCAATGATGTGTAATAACTTTTGTTCTTCAACACGCTTCTCTTCAATTTACCTATAACTTCAAATGAATTGGGTTGTTCCACTTTACCTATGCAAATTTGTCTAATGGGCTCTCCCTCAACAGTCTTCAAATGATTTAACACAGCTTCATTCTAGCTCTTCTCAGGCAATTAAGTAATCTGTGAAATGGTGGTTGCATATGTGTGACCACCTTACCTATAAAATGCTTCTATGATAATCAGCTGTATAGGTGCCCCAATGATAGTTTTACTTGGGTTCTAAGCCGGACTGTTCACTGTTCATACAGACTACAGGCTTGGGACATACATAGTGGTGGACAAAAAATCTCTTTGTGTTTATTTTTTATACTTTTTAAGATTACTGAAAATCGTGTTTTCAAAACATGGTCATGTTGGGGGTTTGAGAGTAAAAAATTGTCTTTCGTGTGACACGTCATGGTATGGCAGGTATGGACCAAGATCTATGTTGTTTGTTCAACTGATTACTCCGAACAAACTGCACAGACCTAGATCTGCCAACGCATCATGTGATGGCAGATCTGGGTCTCTGCAGTCTGCAGTTGGACTTGACTTATAAGCGAGTACCCGGTATATACAGTAAATGTAAACTTTTCAGTACTTTTATTCTCACCGTCTTGATAAAACGGCCACTAAACCTTTAAAGTTTCAAGAAGAATGCTCCAATTTTTTTCGTCATACCGGAAATACTGCAAGATGATGCAGCCAATTGGGAAAAATATGATAAATTACCCTTTCAAATCACAGTGTACAAATTCAGTAATTTCAGTTTCATTTACTACATGGGGTCATATAAGTACAAATACTTACCAATTATACAAAAATTAACGGTAGAAAATGAAATCTGTGCATTTTGTAACCAAAACCGGAGAAAGCATTAAACATTTATGCTTTGAGTGTAGAGTGATGCTCTATCTTTCGACATAATTTTATGAAAAGATATGAATTAAAAACTGAATATTGATGTCACTTTAAAGAGATATTTTCTTAATGGTTTGTTGGGTCCCAATCTAAATCATTATAATGTATGCTACATATCAAAATGCACATCTATTCTTGCAAATTCCAGGGAAAAATAACAATGCTAATATTGATTCTAAACTTCCTTAAATTTAATATGAAATTAGTTGAAACAACAGCTTCCTATTACTTGCAACTGCTGCAGAAAAAAATTATTATTTTTAAAAATGAAGAAATTACAGCTCGAGTTGGTTGGTTCAGGTTGGCTGAATGGCATTTTCAACACATTACTGGCCACATCATGTCCTGGAATAGGGAGCTAAGAGCCTTTCCCAAGGACACACTGAGATGGCTGATCCAGAATGTCCTGGGCAGGTACTAAACCTGCAACCCTTGGATTAGGAGTCTGATGCTCTAATAAATGAATTACCCTACATCCAGTATTGGATCACCAGTTAAAAAAGTGGAGCCTTTAGACTGTCATTGTAATTGTGAGGTTGGTAGGAATTGCAAGTACCAATAAAGATCATAGATTAATATATTACTCTATATATGTTCCGCATTAAATTATCTCTGTCTTCAATACGTTCATTGTCAACTATTGTGCCTTTTTGGAAATATACAAAATTTTTATAAGAAAATTATTCATGCAGCATTTGGTACTTCACACAGTTTCCGTATATTAATGAACTATTGTTCATAATTGGTAAAATGTACTGTATACATTAAAATACCAAATGTGGGTGTGGGTGGCTAGATACATTAAAATACCAAATGTGGGGTAAATATTTCCCGTGTCTGATACCCAACTTGTAGGTACATAACTAGTGCAATCTGATTATAATCTAGATCTCGGACATAATGGAGATCTGATTGACACCAAATAAGAGGACATGTTTTCTTGACCTTTTGATTCACCAATCAAGTTATCAGACTTTCACATTTCAAAAAGTGAAAAACATCGTTTAGACCATATCATTTTTAATGATAACTCTCCCTAACAAAAAATGCAATGCTTTATCTGATCTGTTACTAAAAATAAGTGGACTGGAAATCCAAAGGTTGGCAGATCATGAACCTTTATCTATTCCTGCCAGATCTACTTCTTATTAAGTTGATCTCGATTTTAATCAGATGGATAATCAGCGGGATTATAGTGGGGGATTCCTGCTCTTAAATGATGTTATATGACCGATATATAAAAAAGTAATCAGTAACATTACAGTGAGAAGAAATGTAACCAGAATTTTTATTATGCATGCTTACCTTTTATTCTCCCAGGGCCAGTTAACATGATTAACCGTTCCGCAGAAATACATGATGTCAGTTAAATTAGTAACTAAAAAATTGATTAAAAATACTCCACTTGGAATTTCACATGAAGTTCTCAAATCACAAATCAAACTTTTGTCTTGGTTTTCCTCTTATTATAAACACTGCCAGAAAATTTCTCTGAAACACTGATTCTAATTTTGTCATACACTAGTAATGTAATAGACCCAATATTCTATATAACAAATTATGTCTTAGAAAGAAATAGGAGATCAGCTCTGGTTTATGTAAGACAAGTATTTGTACCTGCCATTATGTTGTTTTCTATTCAGTCTTGAACTATGATTGCCTTTATCCAACTAAATTTGAAATTTCTCTTGATCACAGAAACCAGCACTTGATGTAGTGTACCTATTCATATTTGTACTTCAATCTCAGTTCTAGTATGTCATTATGGAAAAACAATAGATTGAGACTAAATCCCTAACTATACAACATTACCAAGAAACTCTAGACTGTCTCCATTAGGATGGTAGTTCAGCTTCCAATTATGCTTCTATAAGAGTGCAAAGCACCGAAGTACATGGCTCAATGGCCGCACACGTCGTTAATACAAGATCTTTCATTCAGTGCAAAGCAGTTTGAATCCCAATCTCTGCTTTGGGACATCCCCTTTCACCAGAATCCAGCTGTTCTACAGCAGCTCTCTAGAACATAAAGCACTTGTTCTCGACATTATATTGTTGAATCTCAAGGAACTATACAGACATGGCTGGCTTAACATCTTATTGATTCTTTTAAAATCTTATTATGTTGTATGATGAGCTCCTATTGCATGTGGTGAATAAGAGAGGAATTATCAGCAATTGCAACAAATAATGGCTCCAATAATTTACTTTGACTATAAGCTCTAAAAAAATAAACAAAACTGTTGGCTCTATATCAAAACAGAGTAATTCAAAAATCTGAAAAAAAATCCCAGATCATTCTTAAGTAAAACCAGTGTAATCATCGATTACATAGCCCACCCCTATGAAGATTTTAGAGGTCTCCAGCAGTCATAGCAAACATCATTACCATGCAAAAGTAAGATCAAACTAAAGTGATCTTGACAACAAAATATTGTCCCCTTTTCTAATAAAAGTTTTGTTTGCAATTTTTTTTCAAAAAGTATGGAGAAGATGGGCAGTCAGGGGCTATACCTCTTCTAAATGATGATGTGGAATTCTGGAAACTCAAATTAATCAATGTCTCATCAATATAAAGGTGCATATTAGCTGAAATGCAATATCTCTAAATAAAGTCAGACTTTTGAGAGCAAAGTTATGTGAACAGGAAATCAGGGGACATAACCAATCTAACTGTTGATGTGGAACACTTGAAATTAACCTCACTGAAGGTCTCATCAATGCAAAGCTGCATGCCAAATTTGGTTGAAATAAAACAGAGCTTTGTAGATCTATGCTGTAGAAACAATGTCAGGAGGGCAGGCAATTAGGGGCTATACCTTCTGTAATTGTCATGGAATGCTGGAAATCAAATTCACTCAATGTCTCATCAACCAGAAGCCTCAGGCCAAAGGCTTCTGTTAATAAAGAACAAAAATTTTGTTGAAGTTATTTTGCAGAACCAATGTCAGGAGGATGAGCAATCAGGGGGCCATAACTCATCCAAGCAAGATTAAACCCATATAAGGCACATGCAAGGTTATCAAAGTTCATACCAAACTGCATCATAATATGTTAAATGGTTCTGAGTTACATCAGTTACAGGTAACATCCTATGCAATGAAGTTAATTATCAAAGGCCATAATGATATGAAATTAACTGTCAAGGGCCATAACTCTATCCAAAAGGAGGCTGAGGAGACAAAACCCATAAAAGGCACATCAAAATCTTGAGACTATGTACATACCAAACTCCATCAGAATATGCTGAATGGTTCCTGAGATATGATAGTTACAAGGTTCTGCTGTAGTGGAGATTTAATATTGATGGAAATAGGGCAAGAACTTTTAAAAATATTGAACCTGAAAACACAAAAGCTTTAAAAGACACATCTACATGTAATAGGCAATAGATGATTTCCAAAATACCAACAGTTGCTTCCCCTACCTGACTCCTCTGTTTTTTTGGTTACAAATCAGAAGCCTACATTGTACAAGAATTGCTATTCATGATAAGTCAATAGTGATTGTGTTGTGGGCTAAAATTATTGCTATTTATGATAAGTCAATAGTGATTTTGTTGTGGGCTAAAATTGAGACTTGTGTTTAGGTCGGAAATAAGTCATTTTTAAAAATTTTCTATGTGATTGACAGGCATATGGACTGCTGATTAATATAGTGGCAAATTATTTTATTTCTTCCAATAAAGTTTAGTGTTGTTTGTGGTGTATTGTCTAACCTGGCGGAAGGTTTGAGTACACATTCAATTCTGTGATCAATGATCAAAGATCACATGAAAAGAAGGGGCTATTATTAAATTGAATCTGTTTTTAATCACAATATTTTAGGAAGGAATTTTACATTAAAACCTGTTTTGAAAGACAACTGATATGAAAGACCACCTGTCTTGAGAGGACATGCATGTAATGCACGGATTTATCTGTTATATGGAGAAATTACCCCCAATAAGAGACCACCTGTCTTGAGAGATCATGTTTTGTTAGTAGAATGGGTAGTCACCCAATACAGACTGTACTGTATTTATATTTTTCTCTAATGGAGACTGGCAGATTGTCTTTCGGATTTTTACAGATTAACCCAAACTGTGTTAGAGTGACTCATAATCTCATTAAAAATGAAATAAGAATTATTTGCAATGAAAATATATACATGAAAATATCCATTGATAATAACCTTCCTAATCTAAAGCTTAGATTTAATAAAACCAATGAGAAAGTGGCATGTGTGATTCCCCTATTGCAATGCTAGTCACATTATGTTGAGTTGTCGTTACTGCCAGAGAAAAGGCTCAGAGGTTGCTGGGATATTGTCAAAGGGAAGTTATTCATAAACTGTCTATTCACTAACCAAAATGGCATCCAATTATGTGTTGGGATTGCAGAGCTATACTAGTTACAAGTAGCATCCTATGTGAAGATATCAAGTTAACTGTTGAGGGTCATAACTCTATTAATAAATGGTGTTGGTCAGACAAACCCATAAAGGCATATCTACGGCTATGAGACACACCAAAAATGCATCTGAATATGTTGAATGGGTCCTGAGCCATGCTGGTTACATGGATCTGCTGTAGTCGAAATGTTATATTGATGGGAAAAGGACAATAATTGTGTCAAAATTAGACTGGAAAATGTGAAACCGTTAAAAAGCACAAATACATGTAATAGGCAATTCAACTACCAAATGTCATCCTATTATGTGTAACTACAGGTTGCAGATCTATGCTGGTTACAAGAAATTTGAATGAATAAACAGGCAGACAGATGGACAATGTGATTAGAGACCAATCATTTAATCATGCAGGCTCGAAACAAGTGGTAATCCGCTAGCCAGAGGCTAGCAACTTTCCTGTTGGACAAGTAGTTTTCATACTTTTAATAGACCGATGGCTACTAAAGTTTCAGTTGCTACCAGTCAGTGTTTATTTAAGCTATCGTATGTAATTTTTGAAAATCTGAATGATGGGAAGATGTCCAAGTTCTCTCTGAGCTAATCACATAAATCACTGCGATTCAATTGTTCCCATACTGGATAAGAACAAATGAGGATTTTATCAATCATATTTCAAAACGAGGCTGTATAAATCTTTACAGGTTTTGTTAGATTTATCAGGTAAAGTTGCATGTCAAAGACTGTTAGTCCAAGTTTCCTCTGACCTTTCCTACCCTATGTTAGATAGTTTGACATTTTTGTTGGGGTCTGAGGTCAGAGCGCATTGCCTGTGAAAAAGTTGGAATTCGCCAAAACCACGCAGTGTCGGCCTAGCAAATTTAAACAACCTTACATTGAGCCCTACCCACATGAAATTGATTGGAAGATGATTTATCATCTCAGAAATTGCAAGTATAACATTTGTTGTGTCTTTAATTTGTGGACAGACAAGACAAAACTGCTGCATTGACGAAATCTGACCCGGTTCTACAAAAAATTTGAAAATATTATATGAAAGTTGCGCAATGTTTTAAAAAAAACAACTTAAAAGACACAAAATTTTCAACATATTTATTCCGAGAACAACCACAAAAAACCTGTCACTGTTTGCAGTAACCTGGAAAAAACCCAGATTCATCTTGTAGAAAGCACATGTCAACACCGTTGTCACATGATACTAAGAAAAGCTGTGTTGACTTGTTCTCTGCTGACGAATCTGTCAATGAATTAAAACATAACGAATGTTACATTCACATTTCCTGAGAAGATAAATCATCTTTGTATCGATTTTGTGTGGGTAGGGCTCGATGTAAGGTCGTTTAAGTTTGCTAGGCCCGGTAGTAAGTGGGTACCCTATACCGACACTGTGTGGTTTCGGCGAATTCCAACTTTTCAACTTGGACTAAAATACTGTCATCCAGACTTATGAACTTGTCAAACTGCCGCTGTAGTGGAATGGTCATAAAAATCCCTATTATGATCGGTGGCGGCATGAGGGGGTGGGTGGGAGCTATTGCCCCGGGTCGCCATCGGGAGCTTTTTTTGCAGCTGAAATTTTCATAGTATTTCACATTCACCTTAGTGTAACGGGGTCAATTCTTCACAAAACTTATATTGGGTAGTTGGGGATGGGGTTGGCAACTGACATAAAAAATGTTCTCTGAAACAAAGTAGGGGCGCCACTAAAGAACATTGCGCACGGGCACCACGAATACTCAAGCTGCGACTGATTATAATTAACCATTCTGTCTTTAAGGGATTAGCATCATGGAGACACATATTTTGTTCAAAGGTTTGTATCTGTTGTGAAAACTCGCACAATGTCTATACCGCTATAATTGGAGATCTTCTCACCCTGCCTTCACTGTAGTACAGCATGTATTGCCTTAAAAAGTCTGTATGTGGAGCTATGATATGTAATGACCAGTGTAAATGAGGTCTTTGTCTTTTTTCTCCTATTAAGTTATTTCTTTTTCCCTTTGGATGATGAGGCTCTGAAATAATGTCTACTGAGTCATCATTTTTACTGTTACTTTCTAGAGAATCATTCATTGTTTTTCTTGTGAACTTGCAGTATATTTCAAGTAACCTTCATGGTTTTCTAAAGCAAGATTTGTACTTCTGAATTATGAATGATTGTGATATTTAAGAAATAAAAGAGTTGTTAATCTAGATACGTGTCTGACATTGTTTTGTGGGAAGGATTAGTGAAGATTCAGCAGGATTAGTAAATTTCTCAATCTACTAGTCTTTCTGGCTACAAAGAAATTGTTGTTAAATTCTAGGCCTGTAATGGGGGGGGGGGGGGGGAGCCTGGGATTTTCCTTCCAGCTGCTGGGATATTCTTTTCTTCTTCTACCTAATGATAATTTATTTTTTGAACTAATATAATGGACATAATAGGGTTTTTTTTTCTATACAGAAGAGAATTGAATATTTATTTCAAGCTATCTGAGGGCCTGGAAATCCGCCGCCCCCCCCCCCTCCCCTTACTACTAGGTTCCTGTAGCTTCATGCGATGCCCAAAAAAAACATCACCTTGTATATTCTGAATTCTGTCTCCTTAACTCAAGGTTAATTATATATGTTTGCAAAGTTTAATTAAAAATAAACTTAGGATTGATTCCTCTCAAGAGTCGAAACTACGAACTCTCAACCCACTTTTAATGCTGTTGAAATATAAAAGAAACAGTGAAATCAAGTCCAGTGATAAAGTTATCTCTCACATAGGGGGCTGAGAAAGATAAAAATTTTCAATCTGCCTTGTGCTGAAGTACAACTATCTATGATGAGTGATAGATGATGATACACCCAGTTGAAGATGACTTCAGGTTTTTGCTGATCGATTTCTTCATCTAAATCACTAAAAACCTTTTTGTGTTCTTTTTATCATCTGCATTACACTGCGTGGCTTCAAGTTGAATAAATTATAAGCAAGAAACCAAGATTGTGATGAATAAACAAAATTTCAAGGATGATTAATTTCCACTTGTTAAAGTATCAGTGCTTTTCTGTTGAACTATATTCTGGAAAATATTTTGTACAGGCATTCTCTTTAACAATGAGATTCTGACAGATTTTGAAGAAAAGAAAAAAAAAATCAGAATACAATTACTGAAGACATATAAATTAGGTCAAGGATATGTCATTATCAAAAAGTGCCTGGGTTTCAGAAATGCACTGACAAAGCAGTTACGGTAGTAATTATTGTGAGCACAAGTAAACACAGACTATACTATAATTTTCCCATGACAAGGTAATGCTTAAAGGTCAGATATAGAGGTTTCCGTTTAAACTTTGTTTCTAATCTTCCATATTCACTGACCCTGCCCACTTATCTCCTAATAAAATATCTTTCCATACTCTACTTTATATTTCCTTCTTTTATTTCTCCATCATCAATCAAGAAAACAAAATTTCTGTACCCTATGAAAGGGGTTGACTTATTTTTCAATATTCTTCATCATTCTTTTCCTCTCTGTCTCTTTTTTCACCGATGACTGCCTAAATGATATGTCTAAATACTGTTTTCAATGTTTAGAAGGATTTGTGATGATTTGATTGCTTTTAAAATGCAAATCTGATTTTTAATGACAAGCCCTTTTCCCAACTGTAAAAAAATGGTGTAAATCAGAAACCCACATATGATCGATTCCTTTACCATTCCATCTGAATGGAGAGGTAATGGAATCAATCATACGTGGGTTTCCTACGATGCAGATAAAGAACTGATACAGTTCTGAGGAACATAAGTCCAAAAGTAAGCCAATATTTTACCTCTAAATGAACAATAATGCATAATTTAGTGTTTTAACTTTGAATCTCATAAGAAGAATTTATGAACATGCTACCTGAAATGAATACACAGGAGGATGGGAAACTCCCTACCTAGCCACCAAATATGACCTATTCCCAATTGTTATGCAAAATGAGTTTTTTTTTTTGGGGGGGGGAGGGGGGTAAACTAATTTTAATTATGTAATACTTACCTTTTGCTATTGCATAGCTATTCTATTTCCATGATGGGAAATACCCAACCATATGATGAGAATTCATCCTCCCACAGGGTTGCTTAGAAAGTTCTAGTGAATATGACTCTCTGTGTAAACCCCCCAGTCTTTGCATGTGACTCCCACAATTAACCATTCTTTTTCAGGACGTAGCATTACTAGTGGGACATAAGTGCAGGGAAGGAGGAGGGAATCTGGCAATAGCAACAGGTAAGTAAAATTAGTTTTACCCCCCAAAACACTACATTTTAATATCAGTAATAGCTTACTCTGTTGCTATTGTGTAGCTGAATTTGCCAGTTTGGTGGGAGGCTGATGATCTCACAACTGGTTAAGGAAAATAACAAATACTCACCCATACTGTAGAGGTGTTGACTACTGCCGGATGGTATCCACATGGGCCACTTTTCTGAGTGGACCCAAAGGAAAATATGCCTTCGCTTTGGTGAGCCAACGAGCGAAGGTAAAAGGAGAAGGTAGTGTGAGATTGCCAAAATGCAGCTTTCATCACATCCTCCATAGATGAAGGAGGTAATTAGGCTCATGAGGTAGCAATGGCTCGAACCTCATGAACTTTAATTTCATGAAAGAAAGATCCCTCTTGGTAAGGTACTGGTAAGCTCTAGCTGGACATAAAAGTCTACCCCGATAATTCCTAGCACTGGTATGACTAAGACTGGGGATCTGGTTGGCAAAGGAGAGCAACTGACTCATAATTCCATTGAATCTCAAACAGCCTTGCTGTATGGATAGAGCATGAAGCTCGCTCCTTCGTCTCGCGAACGCTAAGGAGAGCAAGAAAACAGTCTTGAGGTTAAGGTTCTGGAAAGAAGCCTTACTTAAAGGTGCATAGAGGGATTTATTAAGGGACCACAAGACACATGAGAGATTCCACCTAGGCAACAGAAAGCGAGACACTGGTATTTGCAGTTTGAAATACCTGATTAGGCCTACTAAGTGAGAGTCCGCACCAATAGCCGGACCCTTCGAAAAATCTTAGAGTGTTAGAAAAGGGCTGCCCTATAGCCCTTAATAGTAGAAACTGAGCATTGCCTCTCTTCAAACAGGAAGAGAAGAAAATCAGCCACTGTGCTCAAAGTGGGACAGCTAGGGTTGATACGATTCCTATGGCATCAATCGCAAAAGATTCTCCACTTGGCATCATAGACCTTTGACGTAGATCGCCTCTTGGATTTAACGATGCACTTGGCAACTTGCTCGAAAACTTCTCCTGGTGGAGAGATTGTTTGAGATGAGCCTAGCGTGAAGGTGGAGAATCTGTGGGTTGTGCAGAAGAGAACCCCTCCTCTGTGGTAACATCCCGGGCTGGTCCACCAGCAGGTCGAGAAGATCGTTGAACCACGATCGTTGGGGCCACAGAGGGGCTATCAACACGAGCTGAGCCGTGGAGTTCCTTACTTTGTGAAGTACTTGTGGAATCATCCTGAATGGTGGGAAGGCGTAGGCGAACAGACGATCCCAATTCAGGCTGAAAACATCCACTGTCCAGGCTCCCTGATCGGGGACTGAGGAGATGTAAAAGGGGAGCTTGTTGTTTAACCTTGTGGCGAACAAGTCCAACAAGAGTGTCCCCCAAAGTCTGAACAGGGAATCTGCTACAGATTGGTGCAGAGACCATTCCGTAATGACTATCCAGCCTTCCTTTACAGACTGACCACCAAAATATTTTTTCTGCCAGGAATGTGGCGAACTCGAAGGGTAATCCCTTCCCAGGTTGCCCAGTGAAGGAGGTTCCAAACCTCCATGCAGGGAGAAGGGGCATGTGTGCCTCCTTGTCTTCTGAGGTAAGTCACCACCGATGTGTTGTCAGAGGAGACCATCACGCAGCGACCCCTTTGTTGTCAACACACTCCTGAAGGGCTAAGAACAACTGCCCTCATTTCCAAATTGTTTTTGTGGAGGGTAGATTCTTCCCGGAACCATGAGTCCCAAAGAATCGGACCTTCAAGCTCCAGATGAGCGCCCCACCTTGAATCTGACACGTCTGCGAACAGATAGTAGTCTGGATCGGGGACGTGTATAGGGATTCCGGCAAGGAACCGATCTCAAATGATCCACCAAGACAGATGATGGTGGAAGATCTGACCGAGAGAAATCAGTAGTCTGCCTAGGGTGGCCAGGTTTGCTGCGGAGTTTGAGGTTCCCAGCAGAGAAAGAAAAAGACGAGCCGACAACATGGTCTTGGCTCTCAGCATCTCTAACAGGGACAGGATCTTGTCTACTCTGTCCCAAGTGACACGGACTAATCCCTTGTTCATAAGGAAATTCATCCCCACGCAGACAAAATCTTGAGATGGAGAAAGCTCCGACTTCTCTAGGCTGGGTAAGAGACCCAGTCTGGTCACTCTAGACCAACAGTGAGACAGGTCGATTCTGTGGCACTCGAGCATGCCATTGTGGATCAACCAGTCGTTGAAATATTGAAGGATTGGGATACTTAGTGACCTTAAGTGGGCTGCAACTACTCCTATGACTCTGGTAAATGTTCTGGGTGCAACGGCTGGACTGAATGGCAGAGCGCGAAATTGGACGACCTCTCCATCCAAGTAAAACCAGAGGTACTTCCTGTGAGGAGGAAAGTTTTGAGACATCAGAGGGAATGAGCCCTCCAAAAAAGAGTCTCTGCCTCTAGGGGAGCAGCCCTCAAAAGGTTCTTATTGTGCTCCAGTAATACCTTGGACGTGTCCAAAGCAACATCCATGCGGAGATGGTATAAGCTCCGTCGATAAGGTCATGGACAATGATAATGCATGTCTTGATGTTTTTGCCACTGCTTCCAACAAACGATGAAAAACAAGTGGCGACAGAGCCTCCTCCCCAGGTTGTAGGAGGCTGCTGAAAAGAGATCAATATGCGAAGCTACTGTTTCTAGTGACTTAGCTTTTTGCTCTAATGCCTCCAGTGTTTTAACTGGAAGGTGAGCTAAAGTCCCTGTCAAAATACCCACTTGCATCGCTGCAGCGTCTAAAAGTGGGAGGTTCATGGGTCAGTAAGGGGTGTGAATCTGATAACTAGCAGAAGAGACCAAAGGTCTCAACGCAGAAGGGGGGACGGACCACCCTCTACATTGTCTAGGAAACTCCTGGCCCTTACAAAACCTTGAGACAGTTCCTTTTACCGTAGCCGAGTGAGGAAGCAACAACAGATCTGGATGAGAGGCAGATCCAGCGAGTTTCTCCAAGCTGGAGAGAATCTTAATGTCCTCCAAGCCTGAGAGCTTGGGACACAAATCATTGGGCAGTAGACGGTAAACCTCATTAACCGCTTTGTCAAATGACTAGACCTCTTCTTCCTCTGCCGCCTTAACCAACAGTTCGGGAGATCCTAAGGAAGGGGGTGCCACCTCAGTCAGTTTCGTATCAAACTCGTGACAATCCACGAGGATGGAAATGACATCCTCATCCTGCACTCGAACCTGGGAAGCAGGACTATATGACCCAGCGTCTCTCTGTTTTTTAGGCTGAAGAGACTTGGGAGCAAGAGGAACCTTGACCCATGACTCCTCAGGTGGAACCAGGGGAATGTCCTTAGTGGTAGGCATGGCAGATGTATGAGAGTGACTCTCAACCCTCCTGGTGCAGTTAGGAGAGAGTCTGTCCGCTTCCTTCCTTTTATGGACTGTGGCATTGATCTTGTTGCCATGGGGCCAAGGCCCTGAATTCCATGGCTGTATGCAGGGGACTGTCCAATCAATACCATGCGGTGGAAGGCCCCACATCCCGTAAGGGTTTAAAGGAATCATAGGGTAGGGGGGATGCTGATCCGATCCCCTTCCCTAGTCCTACGTCGGTACGACGAATCAAAATCCCAAGGGGGATTGAACGGTAGCCTAGAGAGAGGGGGTCTCAACCCGGACCCTCTCCCCATACCGATGGGCCTTGAATGACCGGTACTTGTAGCCCTATGACTGGTGACCGGCGACTGGTACCCAGTGACCGGTCAATGACCAGTCCGGTTACTCTGATCTGTATGAAGATCCTCCCAGATCTGAGAGACTTAGATAGATGCTCAGCCCTTTCAGCGTGGCATGAACCTGTCGTTGACAATAGGCCACGGGGGCTGAAAGGGTGCTGCTCTCCCATCATGGGGGTGCGTGACTCACTTTTGGCTGACACCACGCTGTCTGTCCTAGTAGAATGGAGAGGGTGCTGCTCCTCCCTTCTGGGAGGTGTGCGACTCTATCCTTCATGCGACTCACTCTCTTTCCTAGTAGAATGGAGAGGGTGCTGCTCCTCCCTTCCAGGAGGGGTGCGACCTGCTCTCTGCCTTACTGGATCAGGAAGGGTGCTGCCCTTCCTCACGGGAGGGCACGACACACTCCCCACCCACCTTGACATAGCTGTAAAAAAAAAGAGACTCTGAAAACAAGATAATGGTGATATATATTTATATATATCTACATATATAATTGCTCTGGAAATGAATCTTAGCAGGAACTCACCTGTAGGTGGCTAAACCACTCTAGTCTGTAGTTTTATCTCTTTTTTTTTTATACGCAAGGACAAAAATACTACTGAGATATATATATATATATATATATATATATATATATATATATATATATATATATATATATATATATATATATATATATGTATGTATGTATATACACAACTATATATATAGGTAGTAAGATAAGACAAGGTGATATAAACCAGATTTATTGAGTACTTGATAATAACAAAAAACTTGGTAAAAGGCTTTAATTAATATTATATCAAAAGGAATAAATTCCTATACTAATTAAATAACAATTGAACCAGAGTTCAATATAAAACACACATAAGAAGAAAAGACTGGTGTGTGAACTGCTTTCCTGAGCTTTAAAAATATCCAACCAATCAGAATTAAGGGAAATTAATTTTCGATACTTTCGTGAGTTTTTCAAAAACAAACAAAAGAAAATCAACTAGTTGGCGACAGGGATAGGGAAAAAGGATAATTTACCTACCCTAGCTTAAGAAAACAATACGGAATTCTCAAAAGGCATTAATTAATCCCCCCACGAACAATACATGACTGGGGGAAATAACTGACTAACCAAGATTAAGAACTGGACGTTTCTTGGTATCAAATTGCCAAACTCGAAAGAGAGTTGAATATTTCCAGACAAGGAAAATACTGGTCAAGGGTAAATGCCACCTGTAGTTTATGAAAAACATAATGAAACAGCGTAATTCGCTACGTGGACTCGTTTAGAGAAGGCAATTTCTCAAGTGATAATTTCACCATCTTCATCAAGATGACGACCGGAAAAAGAATGCTTAATTGTGGGAGTCACATGCAAAGACTGTGGGGTTCACACAGAGAGTCCTATTCACTAGAACTTTCTAATCAACCCTATCGGAAGATGAATTCTCATCATACGGTCATTTATTTCCCATCACGGAAATAGGTAGCTATGCAATAACAACAGAGTAAGCTACATGTATTACTGATATTAAATGAGGTTCCCTCTGTGAGATTGTAAGGTGGATTTGTTGAAAGGGCCAGAGATGCTCAAGCATGTTACTGTACACATTTTGTAAACCACACTGCTCCTATATTTCATTAACATAAGAAATAAAGAAACAGTAAAACCTTAAAAGACCACTGCTATGAAAGACCATCTGTCTTGCGAGACCAGGTTCTCACTGCATGGGCTAATCTGTTATATAGAAAAATTACCTCCAATGAGAGACCATATTTTGTTGGCATATTTTGGAAGCCATATTTGATAGCACATCAGCATCAGTATTACAAATATGAAATGCCTTAAAACTAAAATGCTTTCCATCAAATCTGGTAAAATTCTACTTTGTAGTTTCTGAGAAGTTGTTTAAAGATTTTCCTATTTTCAGCAATGGTGGCCATAGTTGACAATGGATTGGCATTATTTGTACAAATCTGAAATGCCTTTATGCCATGATACTTTCTGTAAATTTTGTCAAATTCTGTTGAGCAGTTTTTGAAAATTTACATGTTCTTCTGGTTTTAGTAACAGTGGCCATTTTTGTTTGCAGATTGGCATCATCTGTAGGAACTTGAAAGCCCTCTATGCCAGGATGTTTTTGGTCAAATTCAACATAGCAGTTTTTGAGAATTCATTCTAAGGTTTTTCAATTTTTAGTAATGCTGGCCATATTTGAAGACAGAAAACATAATTTGTACAAATTTAAAGGCCCTCTATGCCAGAATGCTTTCTGTTAAATATCTTCAAATTCTCTTGAACAGTGCATGAGAAGAAGTTGTTCAAATGTTTTTGTATTTTTAGTAACAAAAGCATTTTTGATGACAGTTGGCATCATTCATACAAATTTGCAAGCCCTCTATGCTGGGATGACTTCTGTAACATTTGGTCAAATTTTGTTGAGTGCTTTTTGAGAAGTCATTTAAAGGTTTTTCTATTTTTGGTAACAGTGACCATATTTGATTGTAGATTGGCATCATTTGTATGAATTTATGAGCCAAATTTGGACAAAATCTGTTTAGCAGTATATATGAAGCTATTCAAATGTTTTCCAGTTTTTAGTAATGGTGGCCATATTGGATAATAGATTAGCATTTGCTGGACAAATTTTTAAGGGCCTCTATACCAATATGATCCCTGTAAAATTGTGTGGAAATTGGTCACGCAGTTTTTTAGAAAAAGCTGTAAATAGCCATTTTGAACAGATGATGGACGATGAACAATCACCATTTAGGACGACACCATAAGCTCACTTGTATGACTATGTGAGATAAAGATAAAAATATATCTGAATGGAGGGGAAAAGTTAATGTTTCCTTTTCTTTTCATGCTGATATTAACAAAATATTAAATCTTATTTTAAAATAGGAAAAGTAGAAAATAAAAACTGATTTCCTACAGAATACAATTACAGCTAACTTCAATCTGTCCACTAGATAAGTACAGATAGGTTTCTAACCCGAGGGCATATTCACCCCCAATGTGCCTTTGATCTTACTGCCCAACCCACCATTGGGAACCATATTTGCATATCCAAAGGGAAGGGGTGATGCCTGCTAGCTCTCAGTTTCCAATCCCTGTGTTATATAAACTCCCTAATGATACAAAAATTATTATTACAAAAAAAAAAAAAAAAATGAAATAAATAAAATATCAACATAACCACTATTCCTAAAGACTTTATCAACAATGTATGTGTGTATGTATGTATGTATGTATGTATGTATGTATGTATGTATGTAGTATGTATGTATGTATGTATGTATGTATGTATGTATGTATGTATGTATGTATGTATGTATGTATGTAAAGGGTTTGATGGTTATCAACACAATGCTGGCTATATAGTGCTGAGTAAGTTTAGGTATCCCAAAAATGTATACAAAACAAAGATAAAGGCAACAAAAAAAAATTGGTACAAATGACAATAATGTGAATCTTGTGATATATGTTGTAATCTTGGTGATTTTTTTCTCTTCATTTAACTGTGATGATAATTCCTACAACTGTACTGTATTTTTTCACCTGCTGATTTCATCAAGACATAAGATCCTTGTTTCTATTCCTGACTGAATCAGTTGAGAGCAATAAAAATGAGGCAGCATCCAGATGCACTCGTATTAATAATTACAGGACTGTGTGTATTGAACAGACTCATCACCTGTTCTCTTCTTGTGCCTGGATTGCAAGTTATCAGAACATAATATCCAGCTTAGGTAGGGGCTTAGGAAGGGGATTTAAGTAAAATCCGTTGATCATTCCAATATCTCTAAAATCTGCATCAGGTGTAAGACCATGAGCAGTTACCATTGCTCCAAATCATCAATCTCTTAGGTACCAACAGTATTGTTCTCTCAAATAAATTATCTCTCTGCCCAATGTATAGAATGATTTTTCTAAGTTTTTTAGTCTCTTTCGAGTTCTTACACTAATATATACAGCTGAATAGGTCATATTGCTAGTTGATCATTAGGAATTTCCTCTCTCCATCTCCCTAGCTGACAAGCAAGCACTTGAAAAAAACTGGAAAAAAAACTGGAACCAGGAAATAAGCAAGCTTTAAATTCAGGGGTTCTTATCTGTAACAGCTTGCATGTTCATGTAAAACAATAATATGCTCTCAGTACTTTTAAAAATAAATGCTTCAACTACATGTTAAATTAGAAATACATTATATTTCAACTTGTATTAAATTGTATCTATCTTTCTATCTCTATACACATGTATGTATATATATATATATATATATATATATATATATATATATATATACAGAGAGAGAGAGAGAGAGAATTACAAATATACACCAAATGAACCGGAAAGTGCTATTCCTGGATTCTACAGGAGAATGCTTGATAACATTAACAGAATGTTTAAATATGAATAAATAATATTATCATACAGGTTAGATAATTTTAATTTGTACTTTATAGAGATTCAAACCCGGATCCATGGGTTACGGCACCCATCACATTGCCTGTAAGCACCAACACCTATACCATCTCAACCATGCACCCATCACCAAAAAATGATGCTATGAAGTCAGAGGTATCGGCATTTGTGCGAAGCAGATATATATATATATATATATATACATACAGAGAGAGAGAGAGATAAATATATATATGAAATTAACTGTATTTACCATATATGATAAATGACCAATGGCTAACTTGTGATGTCAGACATTGGATATATTAAAAGTTGACCATAATAATCCTATGTTTACTCAATTGTTTAAATACTATACAGCCACAAAGCACAGGATAAAACTGGAGCAAAAGCTTATCTACTGGACTTGTCAAAACCCTATAATTGAAGGACCTGCCCCAGGGTCTATCTTTCTATACTTAAGTTGAGATATAGATAACAAAGTTTACAATAAGTCCCTCAAACCATGGCATTTGCTGTTTAACAATGTGGCTGTGTGTTAGCACAGATCAGACCTATAGAACAAAAAAAAAGTGTAGCCAAGGCCCTAATTAAAATGAAAAATGATACTAGCAACAACTGTTACTGAATTATCTATCATCTTTTAAATTATAACATAGTTTTCATTTGGTTTATGACCTTTGTATTATAATTTTTTTTTTTTTTAGTAGCCAACGCTATTATTAAGTACATGTATATCTTATGTTAGGAATGATGGTTAAACATGACTTACGACATCACGCGAGTAGTGCGTGGTGAAATGTATCATCAGTGACCTGATTCCCATGACTCAGTAAGAGTGCATAATGTGTTTACCTGAAATAGGAATTAACATCGCAATTCGGGTTTGTTTATTTGAGACGGAGATGATTGGTTTTTTATTTGTTTTATGCAGTTAGATAATATAAAACAAGATTTAATCACTGCATTGTTCATTCTTTGCAGTTACAGCATTGGTAAAGTCATAGAGGAAATTTATTTATTGTTCGTGAAATCTTAACTCTAAACAGTACTTTTGGGATTATGTACTATTATTAAAAAATCTGAACATTATTCAACTCCATCAGAATTATCGGAATCATTTCAAGAACTTTTGTGATATTCTACATTCACAGGAATTTACCTGGAATTAATAACATTTGGATTTAGAACTGTGATTCTTGTTGACACATAAGCACATTAGTGTCCTCATTCGGAATACCTTTGGACAGTTTCCGGATTAGTGAATTCTATAGAACAATTGAGGATTATTTAAGGAATTTCTACACTGTAAGTTATTTTTAATTCTTTCACTTTGTTTGTTTTAAATATTTTATATTTTAGGAAAATAAAATTTGTATTTTGGAAATTGTGAAAGCTTGTTGGAGTCTTTCTCTCTTTTGTTACATATTCAAACCCCAAGTCGTAGCACAACAACTAACCTTTACTTTCATCCTTCTACACATTTCAAGGACCTGATTTAAAAAAACTTTAGTTGGACTTGATTGGAAATGAGTCAATTACGTTACATATTTTCAATATGGTAAGTCTTCTAGCTCTAAATAATATTTGCCTTGTCTAACTACATGGGTCGCAGGTGGCCAAGTGGTCTAAGGTGCTCGCCTTTACAGATCACTCACATCTCACCTCTGTCCATGTGGCTTTGAGTCTTGGCTCGACCAATGTGGGTATGTGAGAAAGCTTTCCAGTAGCTTCCCATGGGTAAGTGGTTCTTCCCAGGGTCTTCCTGGGTTTTCCTCTGCCAAATATAGTGGCTGCCATGTATAGCCTATCATGTGCTGGAAAATGTCATTAAGCCCCACAAAACCAAACCAAACCATGTATAAGTTAATAGGAGAAGACAGTACTACATTTTGTTTGATTATATGGGAAGCTTAAGGAAACCTGCTATTCTTAAGAAGTCTAATCCTGTAATTCAAGAAACTCAATTTCTATCAATGAACTGGCCATTTCCTCATCATGATAAACTCATATCACAATAACAAGAGCTCCAAGTGGACCTGGTATCACACACTGGGCTTACAAGTAACTCCACAGTTGACTATTTCAATAAGCAGGCTTATGTAGTATACTAAGAACACATCCTATGTAAACTATCTCCCAAACTTTAAATCATGTTGATTTTATCTATTTTACTACATTCTGGTAACAATTCTTTCTAAAAATAAAAGTATAATTAATATGTACAGTCTCTTGCCCATAACTGAGTCATCCATGATCTTGATGATAATAAACCCAAAACAGTGCTAAAAAGCTCAGCCAATCAGATGCAAAATCACCTCATTAAAATACATTAAACCTGCTTACTTTTGAAACTGCCTAAGATCTTGATGATATAATCTCATTTTCCAACTTTGATCAAAATGAAATCCAAATTAAGGCTTCCAGAGTGGTAATAAGCTCAGTCAATCAGAAGCAAGATCACCTCATCAATATGCAATGGCTCTTGCTCATTACTGAAACAGTCCAAGATCATGATGATAGAAGAACATATTCTAGATTTGATCAAAGTCAGATCACAAGTGCATGTATGGATTCCTGAGTGTCAACAAGCTCAGCTATTCAGATGCAAGATTACATCATTACTATGCATGGATCTTGCTCATTATCAAAGCTATCCAAGACCTTGATGATCTAAGCCAATATTTCAACTTTGATCAAACTGGATCAGATATATGGCTTCCAGAGTGGTAACAAGTTCAACCAATTAGATGCAAGATCTTGATAACATAAGCATATATTCCAAGTATGATACAAATCGGATCAGAAATATGGCTTCCAAAGTGGTAACAACTTCAGCCAATCAGATATAAGATCACCACAATAATATACATGGATCTTGCTCATTATCAAACTCATTTGAGATTTTGATGATGTAAACCCATATTCCAAATTTGACTGAAATAAGGTCAGAACAAGCAATTGATAACAGCTAGACACATGATGTACAATGGCCGATGGCTAATAAATGATGGATGCAGTGTAATACCTTAAGCTCACATAGCCTCATGACCAGGTGAGCAGAGTGGTAACTAGTAACTGTTGATGGCCAGACACACAATAAATTATGGACAAAAAAGGACAGATGGCGTACCATACCATAACTTCACTTCGTCTTATGGCCAGGTGAATTAAAATTATATGTATCAATCTTCTATATAGACAAAATCTACGTGTGTTATTTAAAAAACTGTCCATCAATTTTCTATCTAGACCAAA